>OY787667.1:35401125-36099980 GCA_963678985.1 Spisula subtruncata
GCTTGTAATATGTCTCAAAATGTTTGCAATTAAACCCCGCATGTGGTTATATATAAATATAGATATTATAAGATGATTATTAATTAATAATTATTGCTTTTTTAAGGAAATTATGATATTTTTCGATTTTTGTCGTTTATTTTTCTCTTTCAAATCGGATCTGAGTGTGTATTTGACCATTTGTTGATTGTTATATGCAGAGGTTGGTTCTAGGCGTCCAAAATAAACATTACCTTGACAGATTTTCATTTAAAAACCCTTCATGAACCAGGAATATTGGATTCCTAAAAGTGTAATAATAATCCTGTCTAGAAATGGGATATTTAGGTTAGACCAAACATTGGATTGTATTGTAAATATTTTTTGGTTTTCTTTTAGGGAATATGTTGCAATTGAAGAATATGAATGATGACCACCTGTCATCATTGAGCATTTTGTGAAAATCAAGATGGTGTCCAAAATGGCCGCCAAAATTCAGAAAAACAATCAGAGATGCCAGAAATCAGTTACAAATTTCTTTTTTTGCCGATTGGTTGTAGTTAAAATGTTTTTAACACATGCATTTATATTTTATCTATCGTTATTCGTCGATTAAAATATTGTGGGATGGCATCCATGTCGGCTGAAATCAAAATGGCGGTTACAACGGCCGCAATAATTGACATATTGATATATTCTGTTGAAACATTTATTCAAATGATTTTTGTTGATATCGGAATTAAAATAGTTAACTAACATTCAAATTAAAGTTCGATTCGACTCAATTGACCCGTTGCCTTATTCAAAATGGCGTCCAAGATGGCCGCCAAAATCAGGTAATATGTCGGTGGTGCAAGAGATTAGTTACATAAATTACTATTGTTGCTAATTGGCAGTTGTGTAGATGTTAAACATAGTATCTATTCAATCATAGCATTATTAATTGCTTACAATTATTTAAGATAGCATACTAAGGAATCAACTACCGGCAGTAATGGCCGTCATAATTGCTGAATAAGCATATTTTATTAAAATCGTATATATAGTGTGTTCAAATAGTTTATCAGACATGCATTATGGTTTAACTTCAAAATGGCAGCAAAGATGGCCACTTAACATTACATTAATGGGGAATAAATTGTAGATATTTCTTCTTTCTATATAGTATATATGGTCGTCCTCTTGGGCATTATCGTACCATTGATATTTAATTACAAGTGAGCGGCGAGTTATTTTTGTTAAAAACAAATAATCATGATTATCCACTATAAATAAGACCCCTCGAGAACAATGGAGAAGGCATAATCGCTGTCGGCAATGCTCATGGATCTGGTTCTAGAACTTCCAACCAAAGTCACCAATGATCAGCCTGATGTTGCTTGTTGTGCTAAAGTACCGTTTGACGAATTGCGTCCAATATGCTGAACTGCCTCCAGATGACAAATATTTGCCCTGGTTGATCCTTTGCCGAATTTGCGTATTCAAGGATTTATTTGACATGAGTCTGGTAACATCGTACCCTAATCTGTTTCGATAGTTCTTTAAGTTTTTCCAGAAGAAGGCGATGCTGTTGTAGGCTTTCCTCACAATGGTAGCAACATTGGTACTCATAAATACCTCATCTAATATATACCCCGATGTACTTATCTCTGCCACAACTTGTAACGTGGCTTGCTGTTGTGGATGAAAAACGGAGTAACGAGCTCTCTTCCTAGTGATGCGGGTGACCATCTACTTGTAAGGATTAATTGACATCAACCATGGACCCTCCCATTCATTGCTGTAGTCTGTCCTTGTCATCATGTTAGGCTTAAGCATTTTCTTTAGTAATTACCCTGTTCAAGAGGTTGTTGTCAGCAAGCAGATGGTGAGTAGATGATACATGAATTATAAGGTGGTAGATATACAACAGAAAAAAGTGGGCCAATGGCTGATCCCTGAGGTACGCCTGGTGTGGCTGGTGCTGTGTTGGTGGACTGTTCTCCGACCAGTACATGTTGGGTTCTGATTGCAAGAATTATGCTAGTACTATTCCTGCCCAGCAGGTTGCACTGGTATTGTAATAATTCAGTTTTGGCTTGCCTCTCCTTAGACCCAAGGCTTTGTTGAAGTCTCGAATGACGGGCCAATCTGATCTCCACCATCTAGGTAACAGCTGGCTCTCAGTGAATATCTTTCAAAACCATGTCGTTAGTCAGCTAGTATCGAAAACGTGTCAAAAAGGGCCATGATCTGGCTTTGAAGGAACGGTGAGTGCTCGACCAGTTTACTTCACGAAGACTTGATTGAGATGGACCAGTAGTTGCTAGGTCGCCATAAATTGGTCTCCCGTTTTGATGATAGGTGTGACGCTCTAGTCTGATGGGAGTATAGTATTCCAAAAACTTGTGTGGATGTTGTTTGGAATCGTTGCGTCATGCGGACCGTGACCAGTTATATTCTTTCTCACATACAGTTTGTCCTCACCTCACCTCAGTCGTTCATCCTACACTATTATCCCAGTGTCTGCGATGAACTTTCTGGTCTTCCGCAGACCATCAGCGTCTCCATAGAGCTTCTCTTGAAGAGTTGTGTCTGTGGGCCACGTTGCAGTATGAGCCTGGTTGTGTCTTCTGCATCTTTGGAGGACATGCTCGACAGTTTGTTCTTCTTCCAGAAGACAGATCGGAGACCAATTTGTACTTCCGATACATGTGATGGTTCAGCCTGTTGTGCCCTGTGCGTAGTCGTCATACCATAATCACTTGTTCTGACCTGTTGGTAGGGATCAGTATCTTGTCTTGGTTTTGTGAAGTTCTTGATAATGGTAACTTTCTCTTCATATCTCACATGTACTGGTGGTTGTGCTGACTGTGCTCCCAGTTTTGCCAATTCGTCTGCTGTTTGATTTCCAGACATTCCACAGTGGGCAGGAATTGTTGCCATTGGGTGGTTCGGTATTGATCTGAACTTCTCCGCATGAAGCATGACTTTGGCTTGCCTTCGTTTGTATAATGGCTGGATACCAGTGGATTTTTCCATGAATTCAATCGGTGTAGACTTCGAAGCACCAGTCATTATGCGTAACGCTTAGCTCTGGACCTTGCCGAGAGCTGGGCTGTTTGTATGCAGTTTGTCTATACTGAAGTTGTGCGAAATGCCCACTTCTTCATCATAGACGTTTGCCTTTCTGATTACTACTTACAATGATTGAAAATACCTGGGATGGTATATGAGTTTATAATGTTATATGGTACGCTGGCATAGTCTCTGAAATAACATTCATAATGTGTCAATATCAGTGGTATGAGAAAAGTGCTAGGCAAGGTCAATGCTGATGCCCTGGACCATGCTTACGATGGTAATATCAGTCTTCTTCCACAAAGGTGTCGTTCTTGCCGGGGTATTCCGTCTTGCCGCTGTGGTCCTCGCCACTATGAATACAGCGCTACGGTCCCTAACCCAAGATAGTGCTGTACTGGTTATAAAGGGGATACGTTTGTTGTTTACCCCTATCGTGAAGTTGACAAATTGTTCTGAGCTTGTTTCTGTGACCGTGTCTATAAATAGTGGGCAAGTATGGCGACGGTAGGTGTTGTCTGTAATCATACCAGTTTCGAAGTCGATATGTGGTAAGTAAATGTCGCCTGTTAGCCATTTTGTCGATGAAGGGTAGGCAGGGCGGAGGTGGTTGACTCCATAAAAGCTGGGTTGCTGATGGTGGTGGGTCACTGCTGGGTGATCGGTAGATTAGTGTAATGGTGAGTGGATCGCTCTTGTGGCATATTGATGGTGCTGCTGTGAATTCAGTGTATGCCGCGAGTTTAGTGTATGTGTAGATTAGCTACTTCTATTCTTTGACGGCAATGTGTAAATAAAACACGTATAACTATGTATGAAGAAAATATTATACATATACCGTACCTCGTTACCAACCCAATATACATTGGACAATCAGTACCGGTGGTACACAATATTGATCGTACTTGACTTAAGGATAATGACAGCCAACCAGATAACACCATAGTAAACACTTGGTCAGTTACAGGCGATGTGACTATTTGGCTATCCTTATTCTCCAATTAGATAAGATTAGTATTGAATACTTCTCTCATTTGAACATACATGGTTGGTAACCATCTTAGAAGTCACATCAAATATACTGCACATAAAGTGTTCTAATGTTACAGTAGATCTATATTTTTAACCTATAGCAGTATTCACATAAACACATTCCATTACGATACATGTTTTAATGCAATTTTTCTGTTTGACAAACCTGTATGCGACGGACATTTTGTCACAATTATGATTTCAGCCTACATTGATACCATTTTAATTGGGATAAGTCGATCACCAAATAGATATAATGTATATTTTATACAGTGTACTTAAGTTGTTATTATGTTTGCAAAACTTACACTGCTATCGATCACAAAAGTATCAATTTGTAACTTCCTTGGACCACTTACACAGTATTTAATTGATTTTGGAAGCCATTTTGTCCGCCATTTTGTCCGCCATTTTGAATCAGCTAATGGTTCAATGCTTAAAACTCAAAGATTTCTTGGAGCATTTTTACATATTACAGTTCAACAATTTATTTTACACCACTTCAACTTAAATTGTGATAAAACAAATTCTTTTCCTAACAGATTGTCATTTTTTAGCCACCATGTTGATTCCAGCCATCACGGATGCCTTTTTACATTCACTAACTCAATCAATAATATTGAATATAAAAAAATAATTATGTTTTAAACATTCAAACTACAAGCAATCTGCAAAAAAAACATTTGATCCTAATTTCTGGACCTCTGATTGTTTTTCTGAATTTTGGCGGCCATCTATGACGCCATCTTGGTTTTCACAAAATGCTCAATGAAGCCAGCTGGGCATTATTCATATTCTTTAATTACAATAAATTCCCTAACAGAAAACCAAAACATATTTACTATACGATCCAATGCCGGGTATAACCTAAGTATCCCATTTATAGACTTGACTATTAATCAACTTTCAGTCATCCAATATTCCTGGCTAATGAAGGATTTTCAAATGAAAATCTGTCAATGTAATGTTTATTATTGACGACAAGAACCGACCTCTGCATATAACAATCAACAAATGGTCAAATACACGCTCAGATCCGATTTGAAACTGAAAAATAAACGACAAAAATCGAAAAATATAATAATTTCCTTAAAAAGCAATAATTATTAATCAATAATCGTATTATAATATCTATATTTATATATTACCACATGCGGGGTTCAATTGTAAACATTTTAAGACATATCACAAGCCGATAGCCCATGTGAGTGAGAAATAATCGAAGTTTTTCTAAACCCTCTGCTTGCTTAAAATAACGGCGGCCATCTTTAAAGATGGCCGCCACAAGGTCATTTGGCAAAATGTCCCGCAAGTCCATCAACTTATTTTGGACAGCTTAGATATCAAGCTAACCGTAAATCATTATTGGATCTGTTCACCTCTTTGGTAATGGATCTTCAATTTTCAAGACCTGGGACATGGACTACTAAGTAATGTTTTGAGTTACAAGGTAAAAGAAAATAATCCCAAACGGCACAGCTTATTTCGGAGAAAATTAAAGCGTTTTTCTAACATAATATGTTGCATTTTATTAAGTATCTAATAAATATTTATAAAATATACACAAAAGAACGTTGTTCTATCAAAGTGTGGTTTGCCAAGAATCTTGGCATTGAGGCGTTGACAGAGGTTTGTATAGTCTGGAGTTCCCTCCCATTGATGCTACGCTATCTGGGTCAGGCAGACGCCATTTTATGTCGACTGCGATGGACTAACAAAGTAATGGGATTTTTTTTAAATTATTGATCATCATCCGGTAATCAAAGAGTCAGGACTTGTGAAAATACATGCTGAACAGATTGGATGCCGGGAACCAGAATAAGGTGTGTATGGATTGGAAAGGAACGACAACTCTGGGTAAAGATTGTTCAAGACTCAGTGAATTTGTATGGATCTATACTTTTCAAGTGTAAAATATATCATACTGAACTGTACCCGAGGTATTTTTGTAAATATACAGTTACTGTGTTCTCTTACCATTGAACATTTTGATAGTGTTTGCCGTAACCATGGATATATCGTTTGAGAAATACGATTCCTGCAAGTTTCGAGGTTGAGCTTAATTAACTTGAAATTTGAATTTCGGGTGATCAAAACTTATATTAAAATAGATCCAGTCACACTATTGCATACAATTAACATTCTTGATTTAGGAGAAATGTAATTTTTAGCATTCAAATTGCCTTATCTGAGGTTAAACGTTGATTTCAAACTCATCGGTTTTATATTCAGAATATGGGTTGATTTTGAGAGACTACATGTATAAGCTTACCCACCTGCTATTTCGTTACCTAGGAAATAGTAACGTAGATAAATTTTATGAATATCTTTTATTGTGCACATTTATTATATAACATTTGAAGTAGTAAAGAAATTAGATACTGAAATTTGTCAATTTACCCCTAATAAATACGCTGTTTAATTGTGCGACTTTTTAATTTCGGGTGACGTAAATTACACATTCACCCGGAATTTTTATACGCACCAATTTCTAAATTTACAAATGCAGCAATACAATGTGTAATAGACACATGTATACTTTAAACGAAAACATGTTATGTGAATCTCATTTCAAATCATTTGATCACGTGATTCCCCACACTGACAAGAAGCTCCTGGATGAATTTGTGTCAGTCTGCGTATTTCATGATTCTTACAATGTATGCTTTTACAATTTTCCTTCTTATCTTTGCTTCTTAGATTGACCACCTTATATAAATCTAGAAAGCATACATTTCATGTTGTGACCTTGTTTGACCTAATCGTTCTAGGTGTATGTTCCTATTTTCTAATCTTTGCTCCTTGTTCTTAATGTTTGCTCCTTGTTCTTAATGTTTGCTCCTTGTTCGTAATATATGCTCCCTGTTCGTAATATATGCTCCCTGTTCTTAATGTATGCTCCTTGTTCTTAACGTATGATTCTTGTTCTTAACGTATGCTCCTTGTTCTTAATGTATGATGCTCCTTGTTCTTAACGTATGCTCCTTGTTCTTAATGTATGCTCCTTGTTCTGAATGTTTGCTCCTTGTTCTTAATGTATGCTCCTTGTTCTTAACATATGCTCCTTGTTCTTAATGTATGCTCCTTGTTCTTAATGTATGCTCCTTGTTCTTAATGTATGCTCCTTGTTCTTAATGTTTGCTCCTTGTTCTTAATGTATGCTCCATGTTCTTAATGTATGCACCCTGTTCTTAATGTTTGCTCCTTGTTCTTAATGTTTGCTCCCTGTTCTTAATGTATGCTCCTTGTTCTTAATGTATGCTCCTTGTTCTTAATGTATGCTCCTTGTTCTTAATGTTTGCTCCTTGTTATTAATGTTTGCTCCTTGTTCTTAATGTTTGCTCCTTGTTCTTAATGTATGCTCCTTGTTCTTAACGTATGCTCCTTGTTCTTAACGTATGCTCCTTGTTCTTAATGTATGCTCCTTGTTCTTAATGTATGCTCCTTGTTCTTAATGTATGCTCCTTGTTCTTAACGTATGCTCCTTGTTCTTAATGTATGCTCCTTGTTCTGAATGTTTGCTCCTTTTTCTTAACGTATGCCCCTTGTTCTGAATGTTTGCTCCTTGTTTTTAACGTATGCTCCTTGTTCTTAATGTATGCTCCTTGTTCTGAATGTTTGCTCCTTGTTCTTAACGTATGCTCCTTGTTCTTAATGTTTGCTCCTTGTTCTAAACGTATGCTCCTTGTTCTTAATATATGCTCCTTGTTCTTAATGTTTGCTCCCTGTTCTTAATGTATGCTCCTTGTTCTTAATGTATGCTCCTTGTTCTTAATGTATGCTCCTTGTTCTTAATGTTTGCTCCTTGTTATTAATGTTTGCTCCTTGTTCTTAATGTTTGCTCCTTGTTCTTAATGTATGCTCCTTGTTCTTAACGTATGCTCCTTGTTCTTAATGTATGCTCCTTGTTCTTAATGTATGCTCCTTGTTCTTAATGTATGCTCCTTGTTCTTAACGTATGCTCCTTGTTCTTAATGTATGCTCCTTGTTCTGAATGTTTGCTCCTTTTTCTTAACGTATGCCCCTTGTTCTGAATGTTTGCTCCTTGTTTTTAACGTATGCTCCTTGTTCTTAATGTATGCTCCTTGTTCTGAATGTTTGCTCCTTGTTCTTAACGTATGCTCCTTGTTCTTAATGTTTGCTCCTTGTTCTAAACGTATGCTCCTTGTTCTTAATGTATGCTCCTTGTTCTGAATGTATGCTACTTGTTTTTAACGTATGTTCCTTGTTCTTAATGTTTGCTCCTTGTTCTTAACGTATGCTCCTTGTTCTTAACGTATGCTCCTTGTTCTTAATGTATGCTCCTTGTTCTTAATGTAAGCTCCTTGTTCTGAATGTTTGCAGGGACGTAGCTGGCTATACGCAAATACGCACGTGCGTACGCTGTTTAAAAAAACTGGCAAAATTTAAGTGATATAAAAATGCAATAAAATTCAATGCCTAACCCGGGTGGGGCATATTTTCCATAATTTTATGATAAAATGTAGTTTATGTAGAAAATTATTAAAAGCATCTTTGGTAATTAAGGCATTTTTTCTTGCTCGCTTCGCTCGCACAATGCATGTATAGTATCAAGTAGAGATTACTTGTATGTGATAAATCATGGATATGCATATGTACATTGTGTCTAGTTTCTCACATGTGTCTAGTTCCTCACTACATGGCATTGTATTTAGTCTTAACGTTTTAATGTTTGTGTGTGCTAAGTCCCTCAGGTAAATTGTGTTTTTACCGTACTCTTGTGAGCACTGAGTCACATCCTCCGTTAGAAGAATGGGTAGCTCTAAGTGTCCCCTCCACTAAACCCTTTCATCTCCTTCACTTTTGCGACCATCGATGCGGTGGTTACAAGGCAACACAAGCGAGCTCGTGCCTCAAAAAAGATACCAACACACAATCTACAAGGCTCCCATTGGGCTGACCAAGGAATGTCCCGTATATGCACTTCAGAGAATACGGAATAACTCGGACGAGAAACAGATAATCTCGGATCAACACAGTATGTGCCCGTGTATTCAGTGTAACCGCCGTGCGAGGTCTGGCGACAATCGCACCTATGTCGTCATGCTCGTTGATACACCGGGGTTTGACGTATGTCCCCGGACTATCCAGATGGCACGACAAGGTACGAACGGCTCCAGTCAGTCAATGCAAATATACCAATAACTTAATGTACACATATGTCGCAAAATTGTTCGTATCTAACGTAAAAAGACGAGATGTTCATGTTAGTGGCTGTAGATATCACTGTGATGAGAAGATGCCCACCTTTAATTTTTATAGAAGTCAGTTGCATCACCGAACCTATCCCGGGGATCCAAGGGATAGTCGGGGGATACGGTCGTGTTTTACCTTCCAGCTTCCCCCGTAGGCCCAGGGACGTGTTGGAATTGCGAACCATATACCCCGGGGACAATATTAAGTTGTCAGGTGCAGGGAAATACGGGAGATTTTACCATCGTCTATTCCCATAGGCCGTGGAAGTAAAAATCCGGGGGATGTGGGTGCCGTGGATGCAACTGCTAGTGCCTTACAACGTATCGTTTATTTGCATTTTAACGTTACAATGAAGCTTGAGACACTTTAATCCATTAGTGTCCTATTCAATGCCGAGCAGTATCATGGTTTCTCATGGCCGTAACTAGGGTGTGCGTTAGGTGCGAACGCCAAAGTAGCCTTTTTCGGGGGTGAAATATATATTCACTTTATAACCTTCTCATTTTTTCTGGCTCGCTTCGCTCGGCAAATAACCTTAACAATTAATAACCGTTGTCATATCTAGGGGGTGCGTCGGATGCGAACGCAGTCGAAGTATTTTTTTCTTTGGAGGAAAATTATTTACATTGTAATATTTTCGAGCTGGCTTCGCTCGCTTTAATCAATATGATACATCAAAGCATAATACTAAACTAGGCCTACTAGAGTATAAAACGAAATCATGTTTTAATTTAAAAAATAGAATCAGAGTTTATCATGCCATATATTACGCTATAGCATGGTCTGAAACTACTCCAAAATGTATGTACGGCTTCGTAGAAATAAAAAAAACCCGGGGGACCATGCCCCCGGACCCCCCTAGCAATTTTGCATTCATCACGTGCGTACACTGAAAATATGCCCAGCTACGCCCCTGGTTTGCTCCTTGTTCTTAATGTATGCTCCTTGTTCTTAATGTATGCTCCTTGTTCTTAATGTATGATTCTTGCTCTTAATGTATACTCCTTGCAAGGAGCAGTCACGTGGTCAATGATTTTCACAAACATCATTGGTAAATCACACCTGGTATAAATACCCAGGGTGACATTGAACTTGAACAAACTTTTTGGAAATAAAATGACCAGCACATGCATATAATTTGAATTTATATCTATCGAATTCTCAGCATTGTGTCTGTTGAAATTAAATACTTTAGGATTCAAATTAAAGTTTGAGTAGATTCGTTTATTGTTGAATGATTTTACTGTGGCAAAGATTAGGGCATTTACAACTACAAGTCCACCACATCTTTAGTGGTATTTGAACCTACAAAACCGCAACAATACGGCTTGACAGTTATAACAGTTATATCACACCATAACTCTACATCTGTGATAACACCACCCCAAGATTTGGTCGACAATAAATGTGGATAGCTGTACTATAAATCAAACTGCAGCTATATGTATTAGTGTCAATAACGGGTGGTAATAATACACTTGTGGTGGTACCACTATGCTTACGTAAGTCCAGGACCCAACTAGACCAAACACCAAGGTCTGAATTTGAACATAAATGGTCCAAGGGAAGTAATCAAACCACAATTAGACACAAATTAGACAGAGTTGTCTTTCTTCCCAGTTTTAAAATACAACATTATGAAAGTATACACCCTATTATGCATACCGAGTATAGTGTATCCAGGATAATGTGATGTTTATAAACATTGACCGATTTAGCCTACAGTTGTAAAATCAGGAAATTCTGTACTGATCAAAATAACACTGCTATATTGTACACACCTGAGTAATCGACCTATGTGGCTCGTACCACATTTTCCCGCCGTTCACATTGTACTTGAAAAGCTGATGAATAAAAAAAATATATTTGAGTGTAAAAGCACACCATGTGCTTCTATTTACGTCGGAAGGAGAAAAAGTTAAATTATCAATTTTCTAGGGCTCTATTCAACTCATATCCAACTATTTGTCCCATTTGTATTCGCACATGTGACAATTTTTTTACCATTGGAAGGCATGGGGACTCCACGTAAAATTGTCCATATGATAAAAACTATTTGAGAGATTTCTTATGTGCAAACATATTTTGTAGTTTGATATGTCTACAAAATAATGCACTAAATTTCATAGTTGTATCTTTATGGGATCACTCAGCCCCCTTTTTAAAGGTTTTTAACATGACTATCACTCACATTGAACAAAGAAGGAAATGAACGAATTTGATATCAAACTTGGTTACTTTCTTGTCCACAGTTCTTTTGTTTCTCGGGGAATATATTTTGTGCAAACTTGATTAATAGTTTAATTTCTTCCCGCCAGATTGGTGTTTTGATATAAGAAATGCGATAATTAGATCTGCCCCCTTTTTACGGTTTTTTAAAACAGGTATCTTTTTTTTTTTAGTAAAAAAGTAATACACCTATTTAATTTGCACATTGTTAATTGTTTTATGACGCGCCCCGCTGCGATTGTCACAGCATGTGGGGTAATAAAAGTGGTATATTCGCTTGAAGGGTTATAACCGCTATATTTCTATAACCGCTACATTTCCTGTATACATACTTTATTATGATTTTAGAGATTTGAAACTTTGACTTTATTGCCGATTTGGAAACTAATACATGCATTAAAATAAAGTGAAATGTCATAAGCTCACGCATAATTTGAAATTATAATTTCATAAGAAGAATCATATCATTCCTATGACACTTGTTAAATAAATTGGTTAATTGACACGTTGTACCACCTAATTGAATATATACGAATTGTAAAAATGAAAATTAAACGTCAAAAAAGGTGAGCTATTGACTGAATGAAAAGAAAAACAAGAAGACATCTGATGTTGTAAGTATACATTTTCTTTATTTTCATAATGTAATAGAACAATAAAAAGGGAAATGTTGCTTTTGTTTGGTAACTGTAAAGTAAGAATCACTGAGCAGTATGTTAAATAAAAGCTCTACATTTGTTTTCGAAAATTCAAAGAAAAGTTAATTGACACGTTGTACCACCTAATTGAATATATACGAATTGTAAAAAGGAAAATTAAACGTCAAAAAAGGTGAGGAAAGGGGAGCTATTGACTGAATAATAAGAAAAACAAGAAGACATCTGATGTTGTAAGTACATGTATACATTTTCTTTATTTTCATCATATAATATGTTTTAAAGGTCGCTAAAACTACATGCTTCTGTAACTGAATCCAAAGACCTCTTTGTATGTGATATATGATTGATGTTATGAATTGATTAAAAGTTTTAAATCAATGAAAACTGATTTAGTATTTGTTTAACATTTCAACTCTTCATAACTTTGATAGCACTTGTCCAACATAAATATAAGTTGACAAATGTTTCACCCCGATATCTTGAAAAAAAATATTTGTGACAATTAGAGGGAAAATTTGAGTTTTGTCGGTCCGCGAGCGCGCGAATATTCTCCTATTTAATTCAAGAAAAAAACGCTCTATTTCACGAACTTAAAATTGTCATAACTTTTTTATTTTTCAAGATATTAAAAAACCAGTTCCATAATTGTGTGGTCTATGACTTGACGATGCGACTGAACAAACCGTACAAACTCAGCAGTGGTTGCTAAATTTCATTTAAACTGTACTTTGTGATATTGCACACATACTCAAGCATTGTACAGTTACTAGTAACTGTTTCTTTTTTTATCATCCATCGTATATGCATGATAATAAGTATACATATCGTCATGTATTGCGGTTACTAGTAGGCCTATAACGAATACATAATTGTTAGATTAATTCCTCACACATGATCAACGAATTCTAAATGATACCATGGAAGCATTTAAATGTTCCTGATGATACCTACCTTATAAACAAAATTTCATAATGACAGAGCTATGCCCATAAAAAAGATCCTGGTATGCATCATATAACAAAAATTTCAGTGGTCCAGACGGGGTTTGAACCAAGGAAAAATTGACCCCAACGCGCTCGCCATATTTATAGGCCTCCGCTCCCCTTGTTCGAAATTTATTGTTTGCAGACAGATTTTGATGGTAAGTACTGGCTACCATTTTTTAGAAAAAAAAATTCTTCACCAGATCGCTCGTTTAAGGAATAACTATGATTTTTGCTGTCTGAGAAACAGATATTGTACATTTTAACCAATTATAATGCTGCATCTGTCAAAAAGTGTAACGTTACTTATTTTTGGTGGGCCCTGTATATATGTATGCTCAAATGTAAGGTGGGTAGGAGGATGAATCCCCGACCTTCTCCCACCTATGACGGGGAAAACAATTGGGCTGCATGATCTAGTAGCAAAGAAAGTTTAGTCTATGATAGACTTCACTAGGAATCTAACAAGTCTCTGTATTTGATATAACTAACCTTAACCTTAAAGGCACATAATTGCCCCCACAACTTTTTTCTGATCATTCATTACCTACAATGAATTATGGAGCCATTAGGCTGTTTCTTAATAAATGACCAGTACTCGAAGATAGCATGTTAACTATATCTATCGAAATAGTATACTGAATATCGTATTTAGCAAATTATATGGTGAACAAAATACTCATTTTGCAAGAGTTGCTCCCCATAGCCTTTAATTATTCATTTATTGTTTTCCAATGGTCGATTCTAAGTAACACTGTGTTGAACCAAAAATTATTTGTGACAAACCGTGAAAAATCTTATTATTTACGTAAAGACGCGCATGAATATCAACAAAATTAATATAGTGTCCACTTACGGAACGCCGATTTTGTCTTAATTTCGAGAATTAGTGGATTTAATTTAAACTGCCCCAAATTATCATCTTGTCAACTCACCAAGTGGATTGTTTTTACATTTTCTTGGTGTTTTCCACATTTGGGAATCAACTAAAGTGCTCAAATTACATGATTCTGCAGAGAGGTTACCAAATTATAGCTTATTAAAATAGTGTGTAAGACTTAATTCTATGTGAATACCGCTCGTGAAATAGGATAAATAAATTACACGTCTAAATACACAATAGAATTGAAATATTAAAATGTAAGAATTCATGTACAATGTGTATCTTGCGAAAGTTTGTTTTTAATGAAGAGATTCTGAATCATGTAATTATTTCAGTTATGTTTCTCCGTCGTTTGGGACACCCTGTAACTTATAGATTCACACAGACTCAACTGAGCAATACAGTAAATTACTAGCGAAATTGGGGTCTGATATTGTACAAAGCTGTCATAAAGTCTCAATTTCATGCTCTTGCTAGTTTTATTCATCATCTTCTCTGTTTTAAAAGGAATCCATTTCCATGATTTTCCGCAGCCAACAAAAAAGTGAAAAAGCGGGAACTGTAAAAGCGCACGATCTGTGCAAAACTCCGCACTAAATATTATCATGAGACAGTTAGCCTCGTTTCTGGATATAGGCGTCTATTTTGTTCCTTAAAAGAAAACCGTAGCGAATTTTTGACAATATGCATTTCCTGATATCAATAATTCGATTTTTTTCTAAAAAAAATTGTCTAAAAAAATAGTAAAAGGGCGCCCCATACAGACGAGGATTCCTCCGTGTATTCTGGCCAGTATCCAAAATCTCTAACACTTCATACATAACTAGAGTTATATTCCCGTTACAAGAGATTTCTCTCCATTGAAAGGAAGAACACACCATGTATTTTATTTCATATTCATAATTACCAGTAAGTCAGATTACCACTAACGTCAACAAAAGGATATCATTTTTAAAGTAACTACTTTATACATGTACAATACCATATAGCCGAGCGCAGTATGTTTTTGGTAGTATTTAACTAGGGCGTTTTCTAAAGCACGTTGTGAAACTCAAATATGTATTTAGCTCTTAACCTTCTTTTTACCAACTTTGTCAATTGAAAAAAGTACATTGAATCTGGATAAAGATTAAATTACAAGGGTGAGAAAAAAATCCGACTGGCTATACATAAAGTATAACTCGTATAAACAGCAAGTTTCACTGTATTTTATCACGTTTAAACTGAAAATGATGGATCATGTCATTACATAGAGGACTGACGTTATATAGAAACCATAGATCATAGCAAGCTTTTTTTAAAATCCGATACTAACATTATAATTTATACATAACATGCAGCGTAAAATAGTGATGTAAAATTAGTGTAAATTGAAATCATAGCGATATATTATATAAATATTACTCACGTAGATGCTCATGAAGTCAATAAAATTGTCACGAAATAAAAAGAATCAACTTCATCAATTACGACATTTAGCAGTAAAACGTCATTTTCGCTCCAACGTGACGTAACTACACCAAGGATAACGTTAAATGTGCACCAATATTCCTTTACTTTCTTATTCTTGTTGCATCAAGACATGTAAGCTTCATACTAAAGTATATGTGAATATAACCCTTTTTGTAAGATAAAATAAATTCGTTTGAACAATAGCTTATTGCATTGACATCATATGTCATATATTTTGTAGATATCAAATGTAATACCTTTTTTTCATAATTATTGATCACTTTAATTGCGCACATATAGAAATAGCATAGATCGTATACTTGCATATCCGCGCTCATAAAACGATTTCATATTTAATTAATGAATGTACCTGAGCGTACTCCTAGCGGATGCATACACTGTCGGACTACAAACTATCGGGGGTAAATGCTTTTGAATTTAAGGCAATCGTACATTTGATTCTATTACACATAGAAGCGCGGTATGAATAGATGGATATAAAATTATGTGAAAATGATGTAAACGAATAATGTAAACAAAACACCTTAAGCGTTGACTAGGATCTTACTTTGTTCATAAAATGCCGTAAATACGGATTATTTAAATGTACATGTAGAAGTTTGACATCATGTGTTCTTAAACTAGATGTACGCAACACCTTACACGTTGACAAGGATCTTACGTTGTTCACAATATGCCGTGAACATAGATAGGAATAGATAAATACAAATGTTGAACATCATGTTTTCATTAACTAGATGTACGAAACACTTTACTGATTTGTACGTTATTTGGTGCTGTATTGTGATAGTGTTTTTGTTGAATTTCATATCAGTGTATTGGGAACACATGCAACCATTATCGACAGTAGCACCCGATAGTGATGTTTCGGGGATTGGAATACGGTCAGAAACTACTGCAAAATTTAATATTCATACACATGAGATGTATGATTTACAGCCGAACGTTGAGGGTATCGACAATACTACATATAGATATGATACCAGACTAAAGCGAAAACCAATTGTTGTTGGTGATGTTCGTGTTGACAATCGTACTAGTCGCTCTATCTTGATTGATGCTCGCCAGGACGAATATGTGAATGTTGAACCTCGTCATTCTACGTGTGATGGTTGTTTTCATACATATTTTAAATTTGACAGTTCCAATATTTGCAATTTGTATGGACGTATGAACCAAATAGACGTCATCATTCTAATAACGTCATACCGTACGCATTTCAACCACAGAAAGGTGCTGAGGTCAACGTGGCTTTCCAGAACGATGAAAAACACAGCATCAGTGAGATATGTGTTCATTATTGGCGAGTCGAAGGAGAAAAATATATTTGACAAATCAATAATTATAGAAAAAGCAAAATATAATGATATGGTTATTGCTAACTTTACCGATACTTATAAGAACTTGACTTTAAAAACATTAGCCGGTTTCAAGTGGGTGCAGTCTGAATGTAAACAAGCACGGATTGTAATGAAAACAGATGATGATATGTTTGTTCATATTGAATCCTTAATAGAATTTAGTGCAAAATATGGACCATTAATGACCCACGCTATGATAGGTGCCTGTTGGAACCAAAAACCGGATCGTATTAAAGAATCAAAATATTTTGTGTCTAACATGTCTTATCCCAATGAAACTTACCCTTCATTTTGTTCAGGAACAGCGTATGTAACCAGTAATTACGTTATAAGAAAGATTTTAGCAGTTTCACCAAATATTCCATTCTTTTATCTAGAGGACGTATATGTGGGCCTTTGTCTTCATCATTTAGGGATACCCGCCAAAAGACATCCAGGTTTCATTACTAGACCTACACATAATATTGTGTTTAAGATGGTTTGTAAAAATAATGCTGTTATATCGATGCACGTAAGGTCTACTTTAAAAATCAAGTACCTTTGGAATGTCATATGTTCAAACAGAACAGATGTTTATGCTGGCAAATCGCCATTTGATTTTAGTTTAAAAAATAAACCAAATATGAATAGATAAGTGTACGTATGTATAAACTAGTTTATTACATGCTTTAGCATTTCAAAAGTTATGCACACATGTATAAAATAAAATGTGTCCGTCGTACATTTTTGTTGAATCCTATCAATACTCTTTCGATCTTGATATACAGTATATGATAAAAATTAAAACTACATTCTAAAACGTGATGCTATTTTGAACAGTTTATAAATGTGACAAGAAATAATTAAATGTTGTAATTATGAAACACTTGTTATAGTAACTCCACAAAACGCTTTAATGACGTTTTCGGCGTCAGACAAAAGCGCTGAATATGGACTCTATAACAAGAGGGCCCAAAGGGCCCTAGGTCGTACACCTGTTGCACATTGGTCTATGTAACAAAACAACTTACATTCTGACCATATTTCATTAAGATTGGATCTAAACGGAGTGTCACAAGGTTTTCTAAGATTTGACCTAGTGACCTATTTTTAAACCCCAGCTGACCCAGTTTCAAATTTGGCCTAGATTTCACAGTGAACAATATTCTGACCAAGTTTCGTGATGATTGGATCAAAATGGCGACCTCTGGACTGAACACAAGGTTTTTCTAAGATTTGACCTAGTTTTCAACTCCACCTGACTCGGCTTCACACTTGGTCTAGATTTCATAGAGAACAACATTGTAACCAAGTTACGTGAAGATTGGATGAAATCAGTGACCTCTGGATTGAACACAAGGTTTTTCCAAGATTTGACCAAGTGACCTAGTTTTTTACCACACATGACCCAGTTTCAAACTTGGTCTAGAATTCATAGAGAACAACATGCTGGTCAAGTTTCATGAAGATTGGATCCAAAAAGTGACATCTGGAGTGAACACAAGGTTTTTCTAAGATTTGACCTAGTGACCCAGTTTTGACCCTACATGACCCAGTTTCGAACTGGGCCTAAATTTTATAGAGAACAACATTCTGACCTAGTTTCATGAAGATTGGATCAAAACTGTCGTCTCTAGAGTGAACACAAGCAAATTGTTGACGGACGGACGAAGAGTGATCACAAAAGCTCACCTAGTCACTATGTGACAGGTGGCTTAAAAAGAGTATAATATTCCTGATGGACTGACCATGGACGAGGATTGATCACGAAAGCTCGCCTAAGTTTGTGACAGGTGAGTTAAAAAACCAAAATAACAGCAGTTTGTACCATAGAATAACGAGATTCAGAAGGTATAAACTAGTAGATAATATGACTCAAAATATTTAACCATGTAACTTATGATATGTGAAACAACTACATGTATTGTTTTGAACATGTTAATGCTTTAATCAAATATCTGTTTTCGTATACTGTATTTTCTTTTCAGCAACATGTATATTACAACTATTTCATAGTAGTTCAATTAAATATTGTTAAGGTAGTCATTGAAAAAGCCAAAGAGCTTGTATGTAATATATTTTATGCGCTATTCTAATAAATTTTCCAAAACTCAAAAAAAAAAAAAAGGTATAAACTAGTTACAGGTTATCAACCTCCAACAATGTTCATCTGCATCATACTTAATGAAGTTTTTGACACAATCTAGACAGGATATCGGATGGCTATGCATAATATTACGTTATACACTAACAGCAAACACCATACCGGGTAAGTAGATGATTGTATACGGCAAAAACTTGCCTATTTGAATTGAGCATTGCATTTTTAATTGAATCCTGTAAACACAGTATTCACATTATATCCCTTTCATCTAACCAATGATCATGTTTGGCCTTCCAAATGACACATTCTATTGATATGGTTATGGTAAACGGTTGTAGTTGCAAGGTTGACCTTAATCGCTCAGTCCGGGAAATTCTGAACAAAATACATTTCCTTTCAATTTATTTAAAACCCAAATGTATTCCGTTTCATCTAATGTTGTCAATACAGGTCTCATCCCTTCCTTCGTCATTTTCATAAAATCACTTTTAGTTTAAACATTGTTTAACCTTTAACGTGTGGTTCATTTGTGTGTATATCTTGAACTATCGGTATTCAACAAATGCCAGTCAAAAATACACTTTTAATTAGTCTTGTACTTTATTACCATGAATTATGGAGGGGAGGGTATAGCGCTCTCTAAATCCAAAGTTCGAGTTAATGCTAAAGACCATGTATCACCTTCGAATGTTAAACCAATTAAAGTGAATGGACGTCACGAACCACCTTAAGAGACTAATTAAGACTTACATACGAGGGCGTATCCAGACTGAGTCGATTGTGAAATTGCTATTTGAAGCAAAACAAAAATAACAACATGGCAGCATTATACCATGTCGTCTGGATAGTTCCTGAAAATTCCCAGTGATTTGCTCAAATAATAATGACACAATACATAAAACTGCATAGCAGGGAGCGCTGAGCGGGTCAGTTAAAGTGACGTCCTTTGTCAAATGTTAAGACTTCATAATCTCTACACTTTGAATAGCGTTTCTTGATGCCGACACACTTCATATATCTAGAAACTATTCGGTAATGACATATGAAAAACAAAGTAAACCACAGTGACCGGCTCGTGAATTTCTACAAATGGACCTTGAAAAAAATATAATTTTTCTAAAAAATATATAATTTTTCTAAATTTTTAACGCTAGTGTTACACGGTCACCGTTCTCTTACTGTAGTACGACTTAGACATATTTGTTATCTTATACATGCGTTGTAATGGTCACTGGGCAGATATTTGTCACTGAAAATAGATCAATATGGCACTTACTATCATCAATATCAGAGTTCTGTTGTAATGCATAAATGCAGAGTTAATCAGAATGGTTGAGGTCTTGTACATAGACCAAATAGTTGCTGTTCAATAACTAAACAACACTTTTCCCTAGGATATTAAAACTTTACATGGAGTACATGGAGGTTGGTCAGCAACTAATATTATCTACACGGTAGACTGCAGTAGTAGATGCGTTTTCATGATGATTTGAATTACTCAGTGCACCTTATCCATTGATATGGTTTACAAGTTATTCCAAAACCAAAAACACTACGGGTGTATGGATCAACAGGTGATCAGGCTGATTACAAAGGGTTCAAATAAAACAAGACAAGAAACTATTTTCTAAGTACATACATTTCTTTCTGTGCATATGAAATCATTATGATATAAAACAAATAAATATCCTCAAGTGTATAAGTAAAAGTCAGCATAAAATGAGGTTGACGTTAAAATCAGAATCAACGACAGCTCACATAGAATGTGATCTAAAGAATTTACCCCCAAAATACCACTTTCAAATTGTCACATATCCGGTACATTATTTTGAATATAATGTGAAATAAAAACTTTGCAATGTCTGCACAGGAAAAAACAAAACTGTCATCAAAATCTGACTGTCATACACTTAGATCTACTCAATATTGTGAGCATATGAATGAGGTGAAGTTGAAATCTCCAAAGTTGTGTAAGTCACTGGTTATTAGTATTTTTACAATTTGAAAAATGAACAAACCAACAGATCAAACCACACTAACCACGTGACTCCAATAAACTCATCAACTTCATTTCCAGGGTATGAATTCATAAATTAACCAATTTAATATCACTTTCTTCCCTGGATCACAAAAGTGATTTATGTTTTGCTAAAGAAAGAATGTATACATTAATTTTAAAACATTGAGCTATCCCAACATCATCTTTGTGTTGTCTGATTTTGAGATTTGTCCTGCGACCGTGGGGGTTTGGCCAATAAAAAATTATTCCTGGCACGAGTTGTCACACAAGTCAAATATTTTGGCATAGGAAGTGTAGCATATCCGGCAGTAACAAGATTTCTAAGTCCTTCTAACACACTTGTTCCACGAAATCTAACTTTACAACTGAATATCTCATCGTCAGTTGATAAATCTGGTACAACTTCTTTACTTCTGTATGGTAACTGAACCTGAAAACATAACAAATAATGCAGGGCTTTCATTTGACTCTTGAAACTGCATTTTGACTCTTGAATTTGAAAAAATGTCTATTTTGACTCTTGAAAATTCAACTTCAAGAGTCAAATTTACTATACTTATAGTACAAATTTTCTTGCAATGGACTCATTAATTATCATGTTACAGGACCAAACATCCAGAATGAAAAATATTATATAGTGGCATTGTGAAACATAAGTTCTGTCTGTTATGAAGAAAATAACTGACTGGTTCAAGCCTTCGATAGTCAAGAGAACTATACTGAGAAAAATTGACTTATTTTTCTGTAAAAAATGGAATATAACTGGATCCAGCTTTTGTCAGAAGAAGAATATAACCGACTGGTTCCAGCTTTTTTCAGGAAATTATAGCTGAATCAAGCTTTAGTCAGAAGAAGAATTTAATGGACTGGTTGCATTTTTTCAGTAAGAAGCAGAAGATTATTTTAGCTTTTGCCAGTTAAAAATGAAATACATTTGACTGGTTCAAGGTTTTGTTTAGATTTTTAGCTTTGAGTTTCATATGCATTACTAACCTTATATTCGACCTTCTCTATTGTAGGCATAACATATTCTCCAAAATTCTTCTCTAGAACATCTAATCTTCTTTTCTTTTCTGCTCTGTTCACATCAACTATATTCTCATCCTCGATATAACACGGTGCTGCAAGCAAAACAAACAATATAAAATCAACAATTCTTAGATTCATGATTTCAAAGCTACTTATTTAAATCAGGATATTTCAACAAAACATCATGTTGTTTAATATAACATATTCGGGACATGTGAGGTTATGTCTATGATAGTATAGTACACAGGTCTGTGAAAAGTGTCCTAGGACATCCCTATATACATAATTATATTATGTATATAGGGATGCCCTAGGACACTTTTCATGGACCTGGGGTATAGTATATGATGACGCGGATAATTATGTCCATAATTCATATCTGACAGTCATTCCTAAATGATATCATAAAATGTATTATTGAAATAACACGATTTTACTAATAGTGAACAGCAATATTGCATTATTGTAAATACCTGTGCCTCATAAAATAAAGACTTGACTTACTTAAAAAAATGAAAATAGTTTAGACATCTCAAAAACTGTCCGACAGCTAGGCCTGACTCACATATTTGATCAGGTCTGACTTTTTTCTAAATTTCTGTCTGATCATCATACTTCAGTCATGTATGAGTTATCATACTTGAGATAACATGCACATTTTCATGAATTCAGTATTACAATTCAACCAGTACTGTAAAATCATTTAATTTTGTTGGGACGAAATTTCGTGGTTTTGGTAAAAAAGACAATTTCATTGGAACTTGAATTCGTGGATTTTGCATTTCAGGTAATTATACAAGGCTCAAAATTGATGTTTGTTGGGATTAAAGTTTGTGGTTGAGGTGAACCACGAAATCCACGAAATTTAATCCCCCACGAAAATTAATGATTTTACAGTATATGACATATAATATCTTAAATAAATGGATGGTACCGTAACATGTAATTCAACATGAAACTGATCATAAATCATTTCATCTCGAAGGAAACAAAATGTTGGGAACTTGGGAGTAAATTAAGCCTTTTTCTACCATGGTAGATTATAAACCAACATTTTAAATCACAGAGAATTAAATACATAAACTGCTGATGTGGTGTCGACAGGCTTTTGACCCATATATTTCAAAGGCTCGCCAGATCAATTTTACCAACTTTCTAGAAGTCTGTACGTTTACTGGAAACTTTACCTTTTCTCTTTCTTGATGACACTGCATTCAAGGGACCCTTATGTCTCTGAGTTTGTTGGTATTTAGAAGATCCACCCTGAAACATGGATTATACATACAATTATGACATATGACACAACAAATCAAGATAAGTTAAGAGAAAAAATGTGATACATAGTCTATTTGCCAGTCAGCTGTGTTGAAATATAAAATCAGGCACAGGAGTGTCTCCAACAGAATTTGAACCAAGGTCACCAGATTAGAGTGTAAGAACCCTAACCACTGAGCTAGGGAGATGCATAGTTAGAATTTGACCCTATTGACAGCTGGACTGTCAACTTAATACTTATTCATATAGCATTATAATAATAACATATAACATTAGCAGCAGGGCACTGTTTTACTAACAATGCATAAATGTCGCATAAATTTACGCATAGATATCTACCTTACGCAAATTGATAAGTGAGTTTTACTAAATGTTAGCTAAAAATGTATGTGAGCAAAATATCTTCAAAAATATGGTAATACCTAAAAACAGTGAAAAGGATTTCAGGCTGAAATTGACAAAATAGAAAAGTGGTTCAGTCAACTTCAGGGTATAATGATCGATAATTACCTCAGCGTATTTATCCAGTGCTAGTTCTGCAAGTGATGGATAGTGATGTCCAGTCAAACATAAGTCTGTCAGTTCTTTGTATCCAAGTGAAACTATTAAACACTGAAATTAAACAAGCAAGAATCGTGAACATTTGTGATAGGGTGATACCGCAGCCAATTGGTTTAAGCAAAAACATAAATCCTGGTAGCTCAGGTGCACCCACATGCTGATTAATATTCCAGCAAGATTGAATTACCTTAGCTTACTAGAAATTTGTCGATCAGCATGCTACCCCATTGGGGTTATATAATAAAAGTAAGGGCCATAACTCTGATAAAAATGGCCACAAAAAAACCATCCTTTAAGGTCAACAAGACATCAAGGTTGTTAATCTGTGAAAGTTTGAAGAAATTCTGCCCAACGGTTTGTGAGAAGTTCAGCAGAAGAAAAAAAAGTCATTGAACATACATATTAATTAGGATATTATAGGCGACACAAACATGTGATATGTCATTTTTAAATGTATCTGGCAAAACACCCTTCCAATGCCAATCTTAGGACTGACAATTATTTTGTATTAGAAGAAGTAATAGATAAGATTTGATCATACCTGTGACACAAACTCTCCAAATGATACTTTCATACCATTTAATATGATGATAGGGGATAGCGGATAATGTATAAAATACAGACATCTTGTTGGCTGGTAACCTTTACGACCTTTTGCTGGTAGGTAAAGACGTCCCCATAGTAACCCGTCTAACATTAATAATGAGACACAACAATCCTAAAATAAATGTAATAATAAGTAAGAGTATTCTTAGGACAATACAATATAAAACATGTATGTTGTAGCCAGTATTCCGGTATAAATTATATATCAATCATATAAAGTACAAATTAAACATAACACATTATTTTATTTATTATTATATATTAACAGTTTGTACATATATATAACATTGAGATATTTATAAACTGCCACCAATTTTTGTCATCATGAAACTTAAAAGTAAATGTCTAGATTTTGACTACAATTTTTGACAAATGACGTAATTTCAATCTCTGCGTTGATATTTTAGTTGAGATACAACCATTTTTACATGGTTTCATACATTTTTTAATTCTATGGTTTAAAACTTTTATGTACAATTGTATTGTGAACCAGTCAAGTCCCTTTTCACTGCAGTTTTTCCAGCGTAATAACATACACAAGTTTGCATCAGTAGGACAGCACGCTCGTCTATCAAGTGCTTGATAGTGAAACAAAAATTCAACAAGAGACAGCCACGCTCGACTAACAAGTTATTAATTATGACAGTGAATCAAGAATTCAAAACCTATGTCAGTCTCAATGTAATACAAACTACGCCATAGCTCTGTCACATGTAGTTTGAATTGAATTGCTTTGAAGCCTTTAGTGGTTTCAAAGATATGAGCTTGCATGCAAAACTTTAACCAAGATTTTTCGAAGTACGGAAAGGAGCATAATTTAGTCAAAATGCAAGCCAGAGTTATGGTGCTTGTTTACATTTAGTAACCAAAGATAATGACCCCAAATACATGTGTGAAGTTTCAATTGAATAGCTTAAGTAGTTTCAGAAATATTAGCTTGCTTGCAGACCATTACACAGAGGCTAGGGTGACTGGAATTGCTCTCCATATATTTTGTACAGTCGCGCTAAAAAGGACACTATTTATCTGCCTATTAACAGACGGAAACATTTGTGAAATCTAACGGGAATATGACCGTACACTTAGATAATACTCCAGGGTCGGTAGGGTGACAAAATTATTTTTCTAGCAAATAAATTTACAAATAGCACTTCATATCACTTTATACAAAACTTACCTTGTGAAAATAGTTTCTTATTTGCTTCTTAATCTTGGCTTTGATTTTAGCAGGTTGACTCACTTGATGGTGAACATTGTGATTACTTAATGAGCCTAGAAAAATGAACAAGTAAATAAAATATCGTATTCAAGATCAGTCATCAGTCTCCTGGTCTGGCCTGAATATAAACATTGTTTGTTATTTACCTTCACTGACCCAATATTTTTATTGGGGTTACGGGAAGTAGGTAAATGATTTTATTGTATTTCAGTTGTGTTGACTTTTGTTGTCTCAGTAATATACGAGGGGTGTACCAGAATTACGTAGACTTTTGTCATAACTTTTTTATTTTTGCATGTATTATCACCAAAATTGCCGTAGAAAAACGTCAAACCTTTTTCAAGAGAATCGGTAAAAATATTTTCTAACAGAATTTTAGAAAGCCATTTAATCTGTCGCCATAGTAACCAATAGCTGGGTAGGCGGGGCAGCGAATTTTAAAAACATTTTTGTCATTATTCAACTGCTTATAACTCACAGATATCAAGTTTAATTTTAATGCGACTTCTTGACATACGAGCACAATGTCCTTGGAACGTAAGCTGTAAATTTTGACTTTATAAGGGTTACCGTTGTTGATATATGGTAAAAAACAAGCAACAGCTGCTGCGTTTCACCAGTGAAAATATGACGTTAGCGAAATACGCTGGAAATCGCATCAAGGTGAAGTTTTGTGTGAACCTCGGGAAGACGCCAGAACAAACGCTTTAAATGTTGGAACCTGCTAACTCTTAATCTTTTGTATCGAGTTACCTGCTTTTCAAACGACACAAGCGCATTAATCGTGGTCGAGACCGAATAAAACGACATGGACCGACGGCGAAACCAAAGAAGAATGCGACGTCACCAAGCGTTTTCTATGACCACATCGACCTGTATCGACGTTCTATTACAATGGTTATATTCGACATAACTGGTAATATATTGGAACTGTTATCACATTTAAGGTATTAAATAAACATTCGTAAGTTTTGTGTACGGTTGTGCACATCTTTATAGCTATAATGTACACACTTAGGGGCTTCAATTATCCTGGAAGTTCCGCCGACGTCGTGACGTTCCGTTGACGTGCCCCGCATACCGTACCCCTATCTATCCCCGGAAGCTGCAGCACTTGATCCAAATAAGATATGGCTTTGAAATTTCGAGTACTTACGTAGTAAATATTATTTACACTCCACACAAAATTATTTGTTTGTATGATGAATGGTATGGAAGTTATGACAAAAGTCTACGTAATTCTGGTACAACCCTCGTATACATGTACAATTAAAGTCTATTTATTACATATTGCTGGTTACTAGCCAGGCCCTACTAGCTGCTCGGTGTCAATGTATATATCTTTAACAATTAGTCAATAAAGATTTGCAGGCAATACAATACACAAAGTGTTGTCCAAAGTAAAGAAATAGGTTACTGACCCGGTGATTATAAACATTGGAGAACGTACTTCATGCTCAAACTGATAGGAGCATGTTCTTAGGTACATACCAAATCTGCTTTAATTTCTGTATTAGTTAGTCAATGTACTGAATGGAAATACTGGTTTCATTTTTTAATTACCAGTAGATCATTTGTTAGAAGTCGCAACATGTTAGTTTTGATGCAAAATTCTAACAAAAAATTTTAGCAGGGAGTATGAGAATGACAACAAGTTTATAATCACAGGGCCTGGGGCCTTAGTCACCAATGTTGTAAGTCTTAAACTCAGACTTAGACTTAAAATTGTCATTATTCAAAATCACTGCCATTTCTTTGAAATTACATTTAACCATGTGAAATTTCATCTGATTATTTGATGTTACCCACGGAACATTGTATACCTATTTATATCAAAATCGGTACATTTATAACATCATGACAGTGAATATAGGATTTGGCAATTTAAAGTCTAAGTCTGAATTTTAGACTTACAACATTGGTGAATAAGGCCCCTGGTCTTGTAAATACTCTGGCCTTGTCAGATAACAAAAGCAAAAACAATAATTGAGTAGTGGCTGCCCGGCAATTTTATTGGATACTGTAGATCTAGATAAAGTTCAAACCAACAATATTTTATTTTAGGCCCCACAGTTTTTCAAGAAATATCAAATTATACATTGACATAACTAAAAGAGTATAACATGTGCTAAAATAGTATTGACTGATATGAAAATAAATGTAATGTGTCAACATTAAATGTGTAATTTTCGTCTGACATTTTGTCTGTCCTTCGCTCAGAATTGAAAGAAAGACATTTTTCATGTATCCTATATAGTCTAAACATTCACTCTTTATGTTATCATCTTGAAAATTCAAATTAAGACATAAATAGTGGTATGCCATGTGTTAAATAAGTAGCAGGGATAAAAATAAATACAACCTGTCAAATCACAATACAGACCTTGTTTTTGTGTTAAATTGTATGCACTCCAAACTTTCTTTGAAGAGTTCATCTGTAAGCCTGAAATATACACAGAGTTTCATAGATTATTTCATTCAAATATAAACCATTGAATGATGATTGATAAACATGCAAATAAATGCCAAATGTACATAACTTAGCAAAACATACTCTACAGCCAACAGATTTACATGTAGAATGCTGATACACATAAATATGCTCAATAGTAAACAGTGTTTTAACTTTTAAGCATCCTATACACCCGGCTACACAATGATTATGAGAAGGTCATAAGAGCAAAATCAATATTTTGAGAAAACAAGAAAACCTATATGAAATTTACTATTTACTTATAAATGGTAAAACAAGCTTTTATAACTTTATTTTGGTCAACTATTGAACGTAACAAGTTCCGATTTTCATGAAAATTACTAATAGGCTCATAAGAAGCGCCTTGTGATGCAGATTTTAAATATGTAGTATATTGATGTAAGCCAGCGAAGTGTTGCATCTTCCAAAGCAAAAGCTTTGTAATTTGTAAATTGACAGTAACAGAAACTTACTAACTTTCACAGAAGGCAGAAAAGTAACACAGCTACACCTAATATCAACAAAAATTTAAATCATTCAATTGATCACAATCCTTTTTAAATAAATCTGGTGAGCAAAACACAGATTTGAATGTTTTTAGAAGCGTACATTTTTCATTAAATGATTGATCAGTGATATATATTTTAAATATACTTACACCATAGATCTAGTTCTCCCACCGTCTCCATAGATAAACCACCCTTATTCTGAAATAATAATAAATATATGGTTTAAATGCACATGTATGTAGATTCCAAAAAAAGTCCTAGTAAAAAGGGGAAAAACAAAACTTATTTTACTACTCTACAATTTGTAGAGTCATTATTTAATTTATTATCGACTAATTGTGTTAAACAGGTGTTGCGAGTTTCAATGTATTATTGTACATAATATCATAAATACAGTGCTTCCGCTGGCATTGGCCATTGGCGCCATTTGCGAAAGAATTGAGAATTTGGCACCAGAATTTTCAATTTTGCAATAATCAAGCTAATTTCAGTAAAAAATTAATATGATGTCGTAAAAAGTCTCATTGAAAAAGTTAATGTGGTTAAAATGTCATAAAATGGCAATTGTCATAAAATGTTCTAATTCCGATAGTAAACAAATACATGTATGTCATTTTGACATGTTAATTGCAGTCTGTCATACTGGTAAGTTATACCAACTGGGTCGTTGCCGTAAGCTAACGAAACTGCAAATGCAATCGCATATACACCACAGTCATTATTGTTAGGCTGGACATCGTTGTTCATAAGACATGTTATTGACGAATCTGGAGTTCTTAGCAACTTGCAATGCTTTTTTCAATACTTGATGAAACTCGGAAAGTCATTCCACTGTCGTATATTTTTATGGCCGCCGATTCTGGATTGATACAAGTTGATACTCTTCCCAATGCAAACCACCATCATTGGGATGGGTATTTAATATTTGGATGAAAAAATATGAAACAGGCTGAAAACAAGGTTTTTGTGCGTAGCAGCACGATTGCAGTCTCTGAGGCCATTTATACCAGGAAACTGTCTATGCAGTAGTACTAGTAATTGGGCTCAAATTTTCCGGTCTGAAGACATATACTTCGCTGCCTTTTGGTCGGAAAGGAACCGTTTTGTTGCATGAATGGTAAATGAACAGATGGTCGACATCCGCAATTATCAAAGGCGAATGTTGATTTCTTGATACCGGTTCCTCTTTTTCAGGGAGATCTACTTCCATATATCAAATTATATTTAGACATTTTTTATAACTCTCGCCATTGTATCGTAACTATGCTATGCTCAACGACGACGTATATCACAACGTCGATTAATACATGTATGCGCGCCGTTACCAAGCGTTACGCCGTTGATAGAACTTCCGTGAAGATATCCGTGTATCAACATGATTATCCGTGAACGACCCCTGCTTTGGTATTGATTTCCGTGATTTATCATAATTTTCTGTGAACGACCCCTGCTTTGGTATTGATTTCCGTGATTTATCATAATTTTCTGTGAATGACCCTAGCTTTAATATTGATTTCCGTGATTTATCATAATTTTCTGTGAAAGTTCCCTGATTTCGTATTGATTTCCGTGAAATTTCAGTGTTTTGTATGGTATTTATTACGGAGTTCCATGTTTTGTATGATTTTCCCGTAAATGTTCCGTGTTTTGTAAACAATATTTATAGAGTTCCATAATCTGTGAGTTCCGTGTAAATCCGTGTTTTGTCAACCCGAGGTAACCAAGGTGATTACTATTGAAGCGTAGCATTGCTTGATGAACAGTACCCCATTGCATAACCAATTCGCTATCGAGCACTTTTTTGTAGCGCTTTACTATGTCTAGGCAACAACATGCTATCACTATCAGCGAACATGTTCTTTGAAAATCAGCTGGGTTGCTTCAATGATTTTCAGGATTCGGCCCATTTTCACAAATATTCTTTCTTTCTTTCTGCCGTTTTTGTCAAACCCCTTGCGGGGACGTAGACAATTTTGCGCGTCAACTGCTAAGAATGAATAAAAGAGTATAAGAATAGTTCAAATAAGTATAGAACAGTATAATACAGTGGTAAAAGTAAAAGTAGAACGATGGTTAAAAGTAGTAAAAACAGATTTTCAGAGACTGATTTATGGTGAAACATGCTCAATGCGACTGACAGCCGCATTGAACGATGCTATGGTAGGGAGACTGACTACTGTGTACGGGAGGCTATTCCAGTGGTATATGGTCCTAGGGAAGAAAGCAAACTTATAGTAGTCAGTAGTAGTGCTAATTAACCTATAAGCTAATGGGTGTGATGATCTTGATGAACAAGATAGGGGCACTAGGTAACCTTCAATGGGGATAGCTACAAGTTTGTAGGTGATTTTATACATGAGGGAAAGCCGACTGTCAATTCTTCTAAGGTCTAGACGCCTGAGGTTGAGGGAGCTCAGCATATCAGATACACTGGCTGTTCTGAAGTAGTTAGCCTTGATCCATCTGGCTGCCCGCCTTTGGACAGCCTCGATTTGATCAATCTGGCTTTGGGTATGATGGGACCAAACCACGGAGGCATATTCCAACTGGGGTCTAACTAGAGTCTGATAAGCTAGGGACTTAATGGGTTCGGACTTGACCTTAATGTTCCTACGAAGAAAACCCAGGGTTTGGTTCGCAGTTTTGGTTGACCTATTTATATGATCGTCCCAGGATAGGTTATTTGAGATGTCCACGCCCAGGTATTTGGCTGATGTGACTGATTCCAAGAGTATTCCATGGAGATAGTACCTGGTTGGTATGGAATGTTTTCTACGGGTGACGTGGACAACCTGACATTTGGAGGGGTTGAATTCCATATCCCACTCCAGCTCCCACTTTTCTAGTATTTTGAGGTCATTTTGGAGGGTGGTGGACTCTTTTGCAGATGATAATGATAGGTATACTGCTGTATCATCTGCAAATAGGCGGACTTTTGAGCTAATGTTCTGTGGGAGGTCATTTATATATGCAAGGAACAGGAGGGGACCTAGCACAGATCCCTGGGGCACTCCTGAAGAGACAGGGATAGCATCCGAGCTGACGCCATTAAGAACTACAGACTGGAGCCGATTATCTAGGAAACTTTTGACCCATTTAAGTGTTTGGCCTCGGACTCCATAGGAATGTAGTTTAAGAAGGACTTTCTCATGACTGACCTTATCGAAAGCCTTGCTGAAATCTAACAGAATGAGGTCTACCTGCAGTTTCTGGTAGACTGAGGTAACTAGGTCGTTAACTAGCATAATGAGTTGGGTAACACATGACCTTTTCTCTCGAAACCCATGTTGGAGATGGTAGAGGATGTTGTGTTGTGTGAAGTGCTTGGCTATGGACGAGGCGACAATGTGCTCAAGGGTTTTGCATAGTACACATGTCAGGGAGATACAGACCTTTTTCTGGCCTTTTTGGGAAAAAGGCCTCTGCCCAATTTGGGAATTTTGCGTCGCGGATTCTTACCAATTGGGAAAAAAAAAAGCGGTTAAATGGCAAAATTGGGATTTTTTTCCTTTTAAAATATCTTAAAACTATGGATATATATCAGAACAGAAAGAACAGAACATACCTTTTATTAACCCAAATCGTAATTACGACACATGAGTATACTGTACATAATGCATGTTACATATATATAAATATACTATAATGCAGTCATGGTGAAGTAATGGCAATTAGAAAATAATAGATGATACTAATATGATGGAAATCTTAACAATTTTAAACAATAGATGGCTCGCCAATGTCTAATGAAGAGTGGGTAAAGAGGGGAATAAAACTCATAGTGATTTGAAATAAATGAATCTAAATAAATTCTAATGATTCTAAATAAAGTCTTAATAAGTATGGATAATTATGTTTTTCCGTTGGTTTAGGTTTAGTAAATATATCCATTTTTATTGGAGGATGGTTAGACGCCGTACCGTTCCGTACTGAACCGGAGCAGTCAATGCATAGAACAGACCGTACTGTGACCAAACAAACTCGATATACGGTCCAATAGGCTACAACGGTAAATCCAAAATAAATTAGATATTTGGTATACCGTGTTATATTTAGTAATAAACATTTTTCGCTCCGGAGTAAAAAAAAAAAAAAAAAAAAAAAAAATTCAATTGGGATTTTTTTCAACAATTGGGATTTTTTTTCACCAATTGGGAATGGAATTTGAGGCCGAAATTCGGCCTCACACAATACCAAGAAAAAGGTCTGAGATAGGTCTGTAGTTGGCAGGATTTGACCTGTCCCCTTTTTTGTAGATGGGAGCTACATTTGCTGTCTTCCACTGAGAGGGCAAACAGCCTTCGTCAAGTGATTTTTGAAAGATGGCTTCGAGAATTGGCGCAAGTTCTTTGGCTAGGGTCTTCAGAATGATGGTAATTTTATATGGTAAGAGATTATATTGGATGGATATTAATTTACAATAATAACAAACTTATGCATTGGTTTTCAAACTTTTGTGGTGAAAAATTATATGCTTAAATATACCTTGCAAATGTCAGCAACGACTGCCGACAACGCAGTCTTTCCGATTGAACGTTTCGAATTGACATTTTCTTTCAAAGCACTCAGCTCATCTTTGCGAAGAAATACCCATCGATCCAAAACCTGGAAAATGCCTTCCTTCTTCTGTTTGGTCAGAATATTCTGTAGAACATGAAGCTCCATCGTTGCATTGCTTTAATTAATTTTAGATTTAAATTTCACGATCCAAATCGAGCGCTTTCCTTCCGCTTGTGTATTTACGCAAAAAATGATGACGTCATAAATGTATAAAGTCCATCCCATTTCAGACGGTCGTTCACTCGCTCTTCAGTGTGGAGATTTACCGGGAAAATATAAACAATAATAAATGTTGATAAACATTCGAATGCAAAAGCAGCAATGGTTCAAATAGCCGTTAAAATGTATGTATATTTAATGTTATAGCATATACCCATATTGAGTGTGTAACCGATGAAGAAAAAATAGTCATTGTCATGTGATTTCGCGACTACATAAAATAGTTTGGTCAAATTGGTGCGTCTTTTGTGACTTTGTCTCCCGCTCTGGACTTCTTGATCATTGAATGAATATGTTGTTTTAAAGTAATTAAGTTACCATTCCGTGTCTGGTCTCAAATTTATTCATTGATGAAATAGTAGTTGACTATTCCTAAACATTTATCTGTTTATTACAATTTTTAATGCAAGGGAGGTAATTGAATTAAATGAGTTACTTCCCTTATGCTATTAAAAATATATGACAATGCACTGAGATACATTCTTTGGATTATTTTTTTTCTTGAAAAAATGGAGAAATAATAATAATGACACAAAGCAAATGTTCACAAATAACACACACGAAAAGTCGAGGTAAAATACTAGGTTTTATCAAAGACCTAAATTACATCAATTACATCAAAGACTTAATTAGGTCTTTGTTTACATCAAATTAAATCTTTGGTTTTACATTTCAGATGTCACTGCTCGGCAAGTCTGGGGCTTTTGTTTCCGAACTTTCGCACAAAATAGCAGAGAAATGTATTTATCTATGATGAGTTTCAATTGACTGGTGCATGATAAGCAGTACATTGTTAATCTTTTATTCCATTTTAGACCAACTGCAGGGAATGGTGAGACAAAAGAATGGGCAATGATTGAGTTACAGGGATCATTGGAGACTAGACACCCTGTACCACTGAGTGGAAAATGTATAGGAGACTTACACTTTACTCACAAGGTATATTTTTATCTCATAAATGTATAAGTAATTTAAGTTATAACTATATTGTTAAAATTAATTTATTAAGACTGTCACTGGCTTTTGGCTAGTGGAGCCAAGACCTTGTTCCTGTACTGCCAAGGGAGATGATTCCGGACAGGAGAAGTTCCGGACAAACTGTCGTAGACGGTTTATTTAGTTAAATAATTCATTGATATTGGTATCAAATCACTCAGGTGCGTATTTAAAGGAAATCTGGAAGAAAAAAAAATCAAAATCAACAAATAATTACTCATATACCGAAAATATCGTCTGCTGTTGTGATTTTGACATCAGCAACGCCGGGGGTAAACAAATTTAGTGCGCATGCGCAGTATATCGCGTGCACAGCGCGAGCAACAATGATTTTATGATGTTCAATTATTTAGTTCAAAATTCCTAACGAGACCGTGGCCGAGTGGTTAAGCAGCTCGATTAGTAATTATCTGATGCTTAGCTCCAGCGATCGAATCACGGCGGCGCCAAAAAAATAAAAAAAAATTAATTTTTATTTTTTCTTCCAGCATTTACTTTAGCGCATTAGACGGAAATTTGTCCTCATTATCTGTTGAGAATTTTTTTTTGATATCTTGTCAATAAATCTGAAAAACTTTTTCCACATTTTGTTTCGATTTTCGGCCGGTAAACAAGATACGGTATGGATTGGAATTTAACCTGTCACGAGCGCCCCCTGGGTTGAAAACATGTGCGTCACGTGTTGTCATGTCGTAAATATTGACATATTTTTGCATGATTGTGAAGAAGGAACCCTGTTCTAAATATTTTCTGGTAATATGTTTCTAAATATTCGTCACGGAATATTCGGTACGGTATCTACGGTAATATCGTTGAAAATAGCACAAAAGTGCCCCTTTTCAGGCCCCAATATTTTGCTGTTCACTTGACGTCATTTTTCGGGAAACCTATTTTTAGCAAAGATCCTGAACCAAGGTATTTGTAAACACAAAAAAATCTAAGAAAAAATCTAAGAAAAAATCTATTTTTAACTCCAGGGGAATCTTTTTATGCGATTTCTGTCCGGAATCTTCTCCTTTGCCAGTAGTCTTTGCTTTTTTGTGATCACTCTTCGTCCGTCCGTCGTCGTCGTCCGTCAACAATTGGCTTGTGTACACACTAGAGGCAACAGTTTTGATTGCAATCTTTATGAAACTTGATCAGAATGTTGTTCTCTATGAAATCTAGGCCAAGTTCGAAACTGGGTCATGTGGGGTCAAAAACTGGGTCACTAGGTCAAATCTTATAAAAAACATTATGTACACCCTAGAGGTCACCGTTTCGATCCAATCTTCATGAAACTTGGTCAGAATGTTGTTCTCCATGAAATCTAAGCCGAGTATGAAACTGGGTCATGTGAGATCAAAAACTAGGTCACTAGGTCAAATCTTAGAAAAACCTTATGTACACTCTAGATGTCATCAATTTGATCCAACCTTGATTAAACTTGGTCAGAATGTTGTTCTCCATAAAATCTAGGCCAACTTCGACAATTTTGATTGTATCTTCATGAAACTTGGCCAGAATGTTGTTCTCTATGGACTCTAGGCCAAGTTCAAAACTGGGTTATGTGGGGTCAAAAACTAGGTCACTAGGTCAAATCTTAGAAAAACCTTGTGTTCACTCCAGAGGTCGTGGTTTTGATCCAATCATCATGAAACTTGATCAGAATGTTGTTCTCTGTGAAATCTTGGTCAAGTTTGAAACTTGGTCATGTGGGGTAAAAAACTAGGTCACTAGGTCAAATCTTAGAAAAATATTGTATTCACTCCAGGGGTCACCATTTTGATCCAATCTTCATGAAATGTATATGGTCAGAATGTAGGTTGTACTGATACCTAGACCAATGTGAAACAGGTGAGCGACCTAGAGCCTTTCAGGCCCTCTTGTTACTACAATGCGCAACTATACTCATCCTATCTCTCAAATTAACTATTTGAAGGATTCCAATCGCCTTGCAATGGGCATACGAACGTTCACATATACCTTGTTTTTTTAACAAGCTTCTATCAAATACTGTAAATCCGGTATTATTAGCGGTGGTTTAATTTTCGCTAATATTCGCGATTGGCCCCAATCGCGAATTCATCATTTCGCGTAAATAACATTTCACAATATAAGATGTATCGGAATTTTTTTTCTGAAATTCGGGCAGGTTCGAACATTTACTTTAAGTACACGTAATTTCTTATGTGGACAAAGCTAATTGTGTTGGCATAGTATACTATAGCCATTTTATATGCATTGATTTCAGATTCTACAATTTCATGTCAACATTTAATGAAGTCCATTGGTTGTAAATAATGTTTTTTTTTTTCCGATATACGGGACAATAATCTTCTCAACAAACCTGAAATTGTTAATCAGCCTATTTACCGAGTAGAAAACAATACACCCTATTGACAAACACACGAACCTGTGAAAACACGATTAACTAATATAAAGTGTGATGCATTTATCAACCACACTGATCATTGTATAAAACGTGTGATATATTTGTTAATTATCGGTATAAGCGCCATTGTTGCATGTTTAACGCAGTTTTGACATTTGTTTAGTACTGACCACACTTCTAGAACACAGGGGATTGACACGTACTATATATACTGATATAAGGCTATATTGAACCAAAAAAAATTATGTGTCAATCCCCTGTGTTCTAGAATAGGGTTTTTTAAATTTTGATACTCTCGCGAATTTAAGATTAATGGACCCTCGATCGCGAATTCATCAATTCGCGAAATAAGTTCAAAACTGAAAATCGCGAATATAAAGTGATTTACAGTAACCACAAATTGTCTGAAATTACTATGTATTAGTGATCCAAATGAACTCGGACATAATCTGACCTTCACATTCCTGTTTAGGAACACTAGGTATTTCTGACCAAGCTGATCTACCCGCACTCCTGTATGAAAACTATTGAATAGTGGAAATGTTAGTTAATGCTTAAAAAATATATTAACTTGATTCTTGTCTGTGTTTCTTTTTTTACTTGTCAACCTGCAGTCATACATGTACATGTATTAATGTATGTGAATTTGACTAGTAATTTGTTTGATTGAGAATATAATCATTATGAATATGTTTGTTTGTATACAAATCACTCTTTATACTCAATATTCTGTAATATTGGTCTTATTCATCACTTATGGGCTATGTATTTGACCATAATGTTGACACAATATGTGTTACATAATTATGATATAAATAAAGCAGACCAATAGGTTGAAATATTGAGTATAAAGAGTTATTTTTCTACAGACGTAATTGTGATCCCTTATATGGATATATTTTTCTCATGCAACTACCATGGTAACTGCCTGATAACACATGACCTGCGAAAAGTATGTGTTCTCAGGTCAATAGCCTGAGAACACTTTTTGGCTCCGCCCACAAATAACGGACTATTTTGCAATATGGCATTCGGTCTTAAACTGTCATAAATATTATTGAAAACAAAAGATTTATGCATTTAATAGCTAATATTTATTCAACGTTTAGGTTTACAATCCAGATAAGCAATGCTTCTTCGTCTGGTAGGGCTACGCCACAGTAATTGTTCTTGAATTCATACGGGTCGCCAACGGATCGATCGTTTTGAAAGGCCCTGAAATAAATTAACGAACACAGATAAATACACTGGCTAAGCATCGTCAAAGATAAATAAACATTAAAGAAGTCAAAGCTATCGACTCTATATCCAGTTTTCTGGCCTAAAGGAATTTTTAATCTCATTTTCACGACTCGCAAAGGTTGACCTACAAAACGAAAACCATGAAACACCGAGCTTTTTTTTGAGAATCAAAACATTGTTACATTCAGTACACAACCCTACAACTTATACAAAAAATAGAACAAACTTAAATAGACTCTTCAACAAACCAATGTCTTACTCACCATTGTGTATTTCCATCTGTTTTCATCAGCATTATGTCGTGATTAAGTTGATGTTGTCTATTTTGTTAAAAACTGTTCGCCACCCACTCGGTTCTACAAGCATGTCTAAACTGTTCATTTTTGAAGTTATTTCTATTTCAAGGGATACAATGTTGCACTGTCCGTTGCCACACACAATCCAGTATTTATATCAATCTGTATTTTGTCATTGTGTGAAGCATAACATAAGAAAGTTTGACATAATTAGCGACCTTCTCCACACACACTATGTCATTGATGACATTTGATTGATTCATTATCCAGAAGATCCGTACTTCAGAGCTTGCCCAACTGTGTCGCCTCTTAAAGTCGTTATTATTATTATTATTATTACAAATGTAAATGATGTATTTCAGGATGTGCCTGTTCTGATTATTGGACATCATATTCTGTATGGTAAAGTTATGACGCTAGAGAAACCTTACGGTATAATGGTGAAAGACACCTCAGCCAGCGAGGATGGTGGTACTATCAGCTACAATATATCTGCAGTTATACGCAAGAAACTTCTGTTTAAAACGAGACCTAAACCCATTATTGCTAATGTGCCGAAAAAGGTGTAAAGAAGTTGAGACCTAAATATTTTATTATTAAAGTGTTGAAAAATTATGAAGAAATTGATTGGCAGGTACTACTGTAAACCTAGAAACTTTCGCGGCTACAAACTTTCGCGTTTTGCCGATTGTCGGCATATTCGCGGCTACAAACTTTCGCGGTTTTAAGTCTCCCGCGAACTCCGCGAACACTAAGTCGCATAGTGACAAAATTATTGATATTATAACCTGTCACATACATTGCTCGGTTCGTATATAATTGCTTCTTAATTATAGTTCTCACCTTCGTTAAACCCTGTCAAACTCTTTTTGATGTAGATAGTTACCTATTGTATTGTTTACACAAATTGCAAACTACGCTAGTAATGTTTTCACAGTTTTATTGACACTATCAGCCATTTTGTATTATGACATACCCGGTAATAAACAGCGCTTTTTACACGTATGTTCATATATTGAGTGTATTGTTAATCACGTTTTCAAGAATGTTTTTTAAAGTGTTTTCATTATTGTACCGTGATCATAAAAGGCTTTATTCAGAAAAAGTACATACACTTAACATTCCATATTTTGACAAAATAGCACTTATAATACGGTCTTATAAACGTGGTACCAAAATGATGAGTTTCCTTCATAAAACGAGAAACTTTCGCGTTTTTCTTGTCCTGGACATGTTCGCGGCTATTTACTTTCGCGGATTTTTACTTACCGCGAACTTAAATCGCGCGAAATAATTTCTAGGTTTACAGTATACAATAGAAGGTATCTAGATCATTTTGTTATCACCGGGATCACTGTCTGGGACAGTTATGTCTTCCCTTCACAGCTGACTAGGATCGCTAACTTCGACATTTTATTATTAAAGAAATTGTTTCTGTAATTTAATTGATTGGCAGATACTATACAGTTCAGGTATCTAGATCATTTTATTAACACCGGGTCATTGTCTGGGACAGTTATATCTTCCCTTCACAGCTGACTAGGACATTACCTTTACTAAGAATTTCAACCAGGAACACGAAAGAAAACTAGTTATAAACTGTTAGACTGATTGTGTGGTGTGATGTGCTAGTAAGTAATTTAAAAGCAAACTACACGCTTTGTATTTTTCAAATGTAGATCTAGTACAATGTGTCAGACATGTATGTTAAACAGTTTTAATTGCGTCCGTCTATTATGGTTCCACAAATTCGAGTTTATGTATGGAACCAAGGAACAAATCACTTAATTTATGATATTATAGATCACTGTAGTAATCCTCACATTTCTGGAGACAGCATAGTTTCCTCTAACAGGGGTGCCAATTTTGTGGATTATTCCCAATTTACATATCTTGAAAGAACCATGATTTTTTACCAAAATAAATTTATTTGATGAAAATATCTTGAGAAGTGGCAAAAATTATGGTAAGTTTCATCTGTTTTGAAGGAAATTCTTAATTAAATCGATTGAAATAATGTGGTTGAAGGCCTCTTGTTTGTCAAAATTGTTGACCACATATGATTTTCCTGATTTTAAATTTGGCGCCGTTGACAGTCCTGTCTAAAGTGTGCTCATATGTGTTGTAAGTTGTGTATTTTTTGAAAGGTCTTAAAACTCAACATTTCTTATGAATACATTTAAAAATGAACAACATATTCATGTTATTTGTTTGTATTTGTGTGATATTAATGTATTAAAATTGTATGTAAATATTTAGTGCTTGTATCGTGAATTATCAATCTTGTAACATATTAAAAAAATTTTAATTTATACCAGTATTTTGTATTGCTTACCTAGTATTTTGTTCAGGGATATTATCAACACAGAAATAATTCTCAGACATGAGTGAATATTTGTAGACTTCCTTCTCCACTTTAGCTATCAAATGGTGAACTATTATGGTAAATACATCAAGGTAACAATACCGGCTTATCATGACTGATTACTGTAAAATCATCAATTTTTATGGGGATCAAATTTCATGGTTCACATTTAACAACGACATCAAATCTTGTAGAACAATAATTTTGGCCCTTGCATTTATTACCTGAAATGCAAAATCCATGAATTAAGGTCCCATCATAATGGTCTTTTTTTACAAAAACCATGAAATTTTGTCACATCAAAATTAAATGATTTTACAGTATTTCAGTCTTCAGGCAGTTGGCAATCAATGTTTGTTACAATACATTTTGAGAGGGGCTGTCTAATTTGATGTGTTTGTTTGACAGTATAGGAACTGCACAGGTTTGAATCCCATGTATGTAGGTACAGCTTTAAACACATTAGCTGGACAGTCTAGATACAGTACAGGTTAGAATCCCACTGTATGTAGGTACGGCTTTAAATACATTGGCTGGACAGTCTAGATACAGTACAGGTTCGAATCCTACTATACATAGGTACATCTTCAAACATATTCATTACATTACACAAGAAAGTATGACAAACAAAGAGTTTTGTTTTTCTAGCTTTTATTTTAAAAATGTTCTTTCACTTTTAAAATATATACGGTCTAATACCATTTATCACAATTGCAACATGTCAACATCAATTTTACCAACAATATAATACATACTGGTACACATTCATTCCTAATTGTACTTTCATCACAAAATATATACCCTGGTAAGAAAATAAAATATAACAAGAATTATCTAAATTCTTATTAAAACTGTATCTACCAGTTTGGTACCAGATGTGTTTTGTAAATTTTCAACAAGACATAATCCAACCTTTTTATAATAATAGAAATAAAAGAAAATATATTAGAACCTCCCAGAATAAAATACATTTAAGATGATAGCTTGTTTCAACTTCACCTACACAAAAACCTATACCCTAGGCTTGAAGATAATCATTAATCTCTAACATGTCATCTAGTAATATTAAGAACAAACTTTCTATTAATGAAATTCTTTTACCCCAAATCTAAGGAAATAAGCTAATTTTGCTATTTTTGATTTTTTAAAATTACCTTAACTGAAATTCCTAAAAGTCAAAAAGTTCCAGGTGGTCTATGTACCAGTAAAAAAGTTGGATTCAACTTCAACCTAATTCCCCCCCCCCCCCCCCCAACATTCAATACTGAATAAAACTGGGAGGTTTCTTTGAAAACTAGGATTTATCTTTCCCCCGCCCAAATCACATGATATCGTAAAAATACGAGGTAGCTACAATATCTCCTACACATAACACATCACAGTTATACAAGGATTTTCTAAACAGAAATAAAAGTCATACTGAAAATATCACTTCCAATACACTGATCAGTGGTCAGTACATAAAGTGTACAAGTAAAATATAACAGAATGGAATTATCTACTTATATAAAGTTACCTAAAACACAGAAAACTAAAAAACATGAACGCAGTGCATGATATGCTTGCAGTACCTTTATTGCTGGCTTAGAATGATAAGGTCGTAAGTGCTACTTTTAAGACGCATACATATTTAAAACCTGAAACTCAAGGCATTTCTTATGGGCCTATTTAGATGAAATTCTAAACATGTCATGTTCATTGTTGGAACAGCTTGTTTTTCCATAAGTAAGAGTAGTTTTCAAACAAGTTTATGCTTGTTTTCTCAAAATACATTTTTTTTGTACATACAACCTTCTCATTCTAAGAGCCAAATGAGACAAACATTTTAAACATTATGACGACTAATGATGAACTGGACTCCAAAACCATTATAAAATCTGAGGTACAGGTAAGTTTCCAATTCTTTATGAAAGCTTGAACACCATAAAGAACATTAGAAACAGAACCAATGGATAAATACATCCATCAATGGTTTGCACCAATAAATGTGTTCACAAATACTGCTTCCACATATAAATAAACGCAATTTGGAGACCGAACAAAATGCAGTCAGTAAACATAATGATCAAGACAAGAGGGCCACCCAGGATCTTTCAACAGAGTTGAACAATTTCCCTTAAACCCCATCAACATATCCACGGCTATTGTTTGATAGATTGAAACAAGAGACAAATGATGAAGAGTGATGGCAGACAATGATTACAGCCTGGTTACAAGTACATCCAACAATGGCTACCAGCCAGGGACTAAATATTGTCTGGATTTTTCAAAAGAAAAGAATGAATAAAACTACAAAAGAATTGAAATAAAACATGTCGTATAGACACAGATCTGGAAAATGATATTCACCTTCATGAACCTACAGATTGCATGAGATCCAATCATGCATAATGGAATAAAACAAAAACATTGCCTGAAAATTTGAATATTCATGAGATCATAATGAATGAAAGGAATGTATTTAAATGTATTTTGGTTGCCATTAGTTACCAAACATATGCATAGTGCAGAGACATTTACTGAAACTTTTAAACTTCTATAAACCTTAATTAACAGCTGATGTCTTAAATATAATTTAACTCCAGTTGTACCGGGCATGTAAAGAGTTTCATAAGCGAAAATTATAACGAAGAACCGATAATGAACAATTTGCTTGCGGTAATTTATTTATTCAATGTAAGACCCTTGCAATAGATTAATTTAACTCATCAGCATCAGGTTACTATCTCTGCACTATAAACATGTCTTGAAAGTGTATTGAACAGACACAAAGCTAAGGTACTATCTACCATCCACAGAACCTAAAACCATCACGCTTTCATCTAGAAAACAGTTTTAAAATTAAGTCATTAAGTCCATTTGGACCTTAAGATAAGTATAAACAATTTGAAATAAAATACCACACCCTTTGTTTCACAAATTTTAATAAAAAATAGAAAATGTCACTTGAAGTATAAATGCTTGAACTATTCTTATACTTGTGAGAAACTTAAAATTTCTTAAGCATTTTAGCTGAAATACGGTACAAACTCACTTGTAAGGCGCACCGGACCAGCAAAGGTCCTTGGAATTATCAAGATTGTCTTATAGGCCAGTATACGGTAACTTACCTGTATACTTTTAAAAATGTAATACCCATTGTGGAAAAGAAATTAAACTATTCATGTGGTAGGCATGGTAGTTCTATGATGAAGGTTAAAATTAAACAATACAGTATTTACAATAAATATCTGGCATTCCGAAAGAATCAAAATGCAAACAAAATTTACAGCAGAAAAATATTGCGACATAAATGACAAAATATTGCACGAACAACTGACACACACAAATAAATCCCAATTTTTTACATGTATCAAAATATACAATACTATATACACAATAACTGTCTGTACTTGTACGTTTGCTGGTTGTTTTATTCAAGCTAGCTAATTAGTTGCAATACTTTTGGCAAATTGTGTTCATTCACACAATAAACCAAGATAATCAATGACTTTAAAATGTATTTACAGCTAAAAATAAACTCTAAAAATAAACCAATCTATCACAAATGAATGCAATTGCATCTGCCATTTCTGTGAGTCACCTTTCACCTCATTAAAAATACTAGACCTTGTTTCACACAATGTCATATCCTTACCAAAAAATGGGTTTCAAATATTGTTATATATAATTAAATTTTACCTTTTGATTTTTCAAATGATGGTAACTTAGTCAATACAAATTTTTGCATCAAATAGTCAATAGTCTTTCAACTGCAGTAAATTTAGATTTCTGAATTATTCACAATTCTCAGAACCCCTGAATACCAGACTTAGCCTCAAAACTTGGGTACCATGGTACAGCATACTAATAATAGCCCCTCCCTCCCCTGAAAACTAGTGTACCCAGGTACATCGCACAGACAGTAATCAACATATAAATAATAGCACCACATGTGACAACATATCCTTACTATACCACTATTGTATGTTCTTAAACAATCATACATAGTAAAACAAAATCTATTGCACCAAGATATGGCTGAACATAACTTTTTATCATTTATACAAAAATACCAAATATTTCCTGTTTTATGTACAAGATAATGAATGAATGAAAAATGGTTTAAAATCAAAATGATGGTTGATGGTAAAGTGCACTTTATACATACATTTACATACAAACATAAAATCATACCAATGGCAGACCAGTTATCTAGAAAAACTTTCAATTTCAGGAGGCTGGATTATCAACTTATCATTCCAACACAATTATTTAATTTTCATACACCAATCGGTTCTACTTGCTTTAAAATAAATATAGACTTTTGTAAAATCAGTTATATTTATGGGATTTAAAATATTACCCACAAATATGTTAAAATAAAACCAAGCGAATGATTTTGCCAATTTGAAAACAAAAATTGAAATATTTCAAAACTATTACAAGAAAGTTTACTGGTCATTACTGACACCAGATAATAACAAAGCTTTTGAAAATAAAATATTAATCTATAACCCTTCCCCCCTCTCCTTTTGGGTTTGTGAAATGCCTGGGATGATTTGGAATGATAAACTAGCAATTTAATTGTAAGGCCTAAAATAATTGTTAGCTTCCAGCCGAGTCAATAACCATAGGCTATGTAGGTAAGAAAAAATATAATTTTCAAAAAAATGATTGAAAAAGAGCAGCGCTGCAACTTAATTCCCTCCAAGAAGTATCAAATCACATAAAAAATCTAAATACCAAAACACATTAAGAGTCATTCAGTCGCAGCAAATTTTAGGACAGGACTAAGAGTCATGATACTGGAAACAAACAATTTCTTTAGGACTTACAGATGTCAATTACTATTTTCAACTATTTCTAAAACACTTATTATTTACAGCTTTCTACATACATAAAGATCTTATACAGCAATAAAGTTTGAGGATTAAGTGATAGATGTCCATTTTCACTCTATGTGCATCATGTTAACTTGCACATCGTTAAATCTAAAATACTTGCACATAGAAGTCATTCATTCACTTGAATTTTGTCTATTTCTGACACTGATTATTTGAATAAAGTTTTTATTGACCATGACACACAATGCGCAATTGCGGTTGAGTCATATTCCACTTAAAACAATAGGATGTAACAAGTTTGTATGTACACTGTACAGTTAATGGTGGGTTCCGCTTCAATAAACACTGGCGACACCACAAGTTACTAGAATCACATGATCAAATTTCAGTGTTTCTGACAGTTTCCGGAGACTCCATTCTTCTCTTCTTGGATTTCTGACAGTGTATATGACTGGGACTTTTAGTAACTGACTGAAGAGATATACTACTACACGTCGCCTCCTTACACTGTATCGAGGGTAGATATATACGCTGAACATTGTCTATTTGATTACGACATAACGGGCATTCTGTAAGTCTTTTGGCACAATCATAACATGTAAGATGTCCACACGGACACAAGGCTGCTGATATTTCAGCATCTCTACACACACAACATGTAAATGAATCCTCAATCTTCTCTAATGTATCTTCCAGCACCTGAAAATACATAAATAAAGTCTATTATATTGCATTGCTATGATATCTTGTGTTGTCGTAATGCCAATAAATATGTTTATCCAGGGGTCATATTCAATATTGATCGTATTCATCTTGAGAATAAGGATAGCCAATCATATCGCCTGTTACTGGTCAAGAGTTTAAAATGGTTTTATCTCATTGGCTGTCCTTTATACTGTACAAACGATCAATAATGAATATCGCTCAACTGGTCCAACAGTGACAATTTTGTTTTGCTCCTTTACATATGTCATCAAAGGGAGATAATTTGTTATGGTCTTGTGAGTGAATTTGCTTCCCTGGAAAGAATGAACTTTTCAGCAGAAAATAAATGTTTTATTTTTTCTGATGAAATAATTCAAAGTATTGACAAGTCTATGGCCATTTGAATTTTCATAAGATGTAATTAAACAAATAGAACCAGTTTTGAAACAGTGTGTTGGGTTCGGGAGACTAATCTGTTAGCTATATAATGGCATATAAGTCTGGTCTTTTCAGACTTCTTGCATCCCCACAATATCAGGGCTGCCTACAAGACTGTCGTAACTGCTTATAATTAAAGAACATAATTATGACAGTCTAGCAGGCAACCCTAGAAATTTATAATACAAGCCAGCATGAAGTAGGACTGGAATCATTACTACAAAACAACAGGATCTTGCATTGGTCTCAAATAATTCTCCCAATAAGCTGACTAATTGTAAGCATGTAAAACTTCAAGCAATAATACCATGCCTCTACTTGATTGTGATGAAATCAAACAGATCAACCACTGAGGGTACTTGAGCAAAGTTCACAGCGTGAGACACGAGGGCCCAATAACTGCGGAACAAGCAAAGTCCAACATCAAATACATTCACTCAAGTACTTGTTTACAACATAAGTAGAATTAAGAACAGATAAGTGAACTTTGGAAATATCTTTTATATCATAACCAACAGTATCCCCCACTTTATCATGTTGTTGAGCTTTAGTATATAGATCATAGGACAAAACTTGTGACACATTACAGTAACTTAATTGTTCACCATGTGAAGAACACGGTTAAACAGAATTTGCCTTCACTTCACCATATTCAACTGCTAAAAACCAACACAAATGAAACATAAACCAAAAACTCTTTTTAGATTTACTGGTTGTCATAAACTAACCTCATTTAAAAAAGATAAAAGGACACAAAAAAGGTGAGGGGTCAAACAAACATATAAAATAATGTGTATTTAGAGCCAGAAAAGAAAGAGAACAATGGGAAATAATTTATATCATTAATAATTGAACAGTCAAATTAGGAACTCTTCCTATAATTATACAGTTCTCACACACATTGTCATTGAGTTAATTGTATGCTACAGACCACAAAACAAAAATCCCATTAAAACTTTCAGTAGCAAAATCAATGAAGTACCAGTACATCAGAATGCCCCCAATGAAGCCATATTGTTCTCAAACTCCAATTTTTTGGGGCTTGTTTTTACACACAAAGATCTAGCTGAGGAACTTCCCATCCTGTATCCGCCCCTGCTGATGACACAATTTGGACCATATTTGCGTTCACTGTACAATCTAACCGAATTTTGTAATACATCAGTATAAAAACCTAACAATAACAAATCTTGCAATCTGACATACATTTAAGCTCTTTAGTACCCTTAAGTATCTTAATAACAACTTATCTTTCACAACAGTAGAATCTGACACTGAAGTACAATAACGACAGCCTAATACAGTGTAACCTGACCTCGGTGACTTTAAATCTAGTTCAGATGAAAGAAAACAAAGGAAACATCAGATGTGTTATGTAGGATAAAATATCTGAATAAGATCCCTGAGATAGGGATACGAACGCTGATTAAGTAACGACTAGACTTTGAGTATCTGGTAATATGTTATTTAATGATTTATATTTTACAAACTGCAAGGTAGGCAGGCCTATTGATTGGCTGTCTGCAAACAAAATGTTTGAATAAATACTCATTTAAATATGATATGAGGTAAAGTATAATGAAAATTCTAACATAGCACATGAAATTGACCTTTTTCTCATATATTAAACTATTAAAACTATTTTAAATTATGCAATAAAACACGGCTGATTGATAACTTCATGTTTGACGTCATGCATATGTCATGACAAATAACGTAACACTTTGTTTAGAACGATCCAAAATTGGTTATCTCGTATGATGATAAATCGCACGTTGTTATGTAATTGTCACACCACTCAAAAATGGGAAACCCCTCAAAACAATATACGACGCAGTATGCATCGATCTACCCACATTTAGTACTACGAAATCTTTAACCTTAACCCAAATACATATTTTATAACAAAGAAAACAGAAACATTGTCTTCACTTGGTTGGATCACCCATCGTTATTTATATATGCTGAGGTAAACACAGTGAAGTATTGCTTCAGTTTATGCAATAAGGTTGTATCTTTCTATATATTGAGATGAGATACGATGTTGTAACGCTAAATGGATAACTTGAGATCATTGTCCATAAATAGATCATAAAGAAGCCAACATCAAGATGATAATATATTGAGGGTCATGAATCTAGCAGCATTAAACTAAACACAACCTTGACCATAATGATTTAACACCATCTGTATTTATAGACACTTACATATTACCTAACTGAAAAATTACGGTAAACAATCCAGTAACCATGATTTGATATGGTTGACAGTGTTTTATACCCGTTTAAAAACAATGAGTTCTTTCCAACTGAACTTTGAACAATCTATGAGTTACACTAGGCAAAAACAAAGGATTTTCTAAAACAAAGGATTTCTAAAATTTAACAAGTCCCAACTACCAAGCCAAATTAGTGAGCAAGGGCCTCGGGACTCGCACGAAAATGATACATTGGGTTGACATTCTGTATCTATAAGGTTCGACTTAAGAGTTTGTAAAGTGTTTTATTCAAGGATTTTATTATTAAATAACCTAAAGGATTGAAGCGGCCATTAACAGTTTTAAAGATTTCTGCATGACAGAGCCGGGATTGAACCCGAGACCTCCTCCTTCTATCACTAGGCCATGTGGAGAATAACAAGACTTTCTGTGACTCACTGATCAATAACAATTCACAGCAATAAAGCAAATACATTTAACAACAACATTTTGAAGAATTAAATTGATGGTTACTTTTATATAAATGTACAATGTTACCATGAAGATGTATATCTAGCTAAGATTGATCGAATTGTCGAACCAAAACTTAAATGACATGTACTTAGTTGACATACTAAAAGTTGATTGCCGTCATCAAATTGATGACTACTGGTTTAACATGTGATGATGACAAAATCATGCGTGGCGCCCACACAAAGATGAAATATACGATAATTTGGAACGTAAACAGTAAAACAAAGAGAATGTACGGGTAGTGGTACATGTATGTAGTTTAACACCTACACACTATGGTAGTTAATGAACCTAAACCATCGTTTCATATACAATTGTTTACTTGTAGTGTTTATATAGTATGAGGATCTTGCCAAAATACATATAAATTTGAAGTATACAATGATGTACCGTGAAGTCATATCTAAATATAGACAGATGCATTTATGCTAAATAATGACATCAGCATTATTAGGAATGGCAATAAAAACGATAGAACTGCGTAGTTTACCGAAATACATTCTTGGAAAACCCCACCATATCATACATTATGTTTATATTCCTTAAATATGATCACAACCTATTATGTTGTTTAAAAACAACCTACTTACTTGTCAAAACTTACAAGTCATTAAAAGGCATTCAAACATACTATTGATTTATTGAAACTAAACAAAAGAGTTTTTGTAAAATTTCAAAGGATCGATTGATACTCAATGGGTACCGCGGTATTGACAATAGAGCATGAGCCATGCATTTAATTTCCTGACTTTTTGCTGGCAAAAAGCAATGATTACGTAATCATCATGCACCAGATGAGTCATTGGAAATTACCTTTGATTTATATTCGTAATAAATAATACCTCATCTTTTCTACTAATCATCGTGCACCAGATGAGTCATTGGAAATTACCTTTGATTTATATTCGTAATAAATAATACCTCATCTTTTCTACTTAAATGTCAGATGTACAACAACAATATAGCAAATTCACTTGAAAGTACATGTACTTCTGTTTGACCAACAATTTATCATGCTGCCGACATAAACACTTAAAATTTTAAAATGATACATGATATCAATCTATAAACATGCACAACTATTGTAAACCGATTAACTTTCGTAAAACAAACTTTCGCGTTTTGCCGATTGTCGGCACATTCATATATTCGAGACTACGACTTTGTGCATTTTTAAGTCTCGCACGCTGCCCACATTAATGTTTAGAACACTTTCAAGACTTCTTAATTTGTGAATTTCTACCATTCGTGAACTCCGCGAAAATAAATTGAACAAAATCTTTTATTGTTTTACAGTATATTTAACTTAATGACATTCCTTTAAGTCTGATTAAATCAAATGAGGATCTTGTGCCTGATTAAAATCTAATTAAAGTGTTGAACATTGAAACATTAAGGAAATTAATATATCTACGTAATTAGAACCACAGTGTCCACACCCTTATATATTCTAACACCCTTATACATTCTAACGGTTTAATGAGATCATGGGAATTATTATTTATTAACACATGCATTGGTCTACTGTGCTTCCTTGAATATAAGGCGTAGACTAGTAGGTCAATGTATCATATTACAATAGCAGACTTGTAAGTTGTAATACAGTAGTACAGTAATACATTAACGTCAAGTAGAAAATACAGGGGATTCCCTAAATAAACTCAACAAATTAATTTCCTTTCAACCAGAAGATGTTGCCAATGGCTATTCTTTTAATTAAATAGTACCCTCATTAGTCATTATCTAATAAACCTGTTAAAATTCTATCAATCCGATTCAAGTTTATGAACTTAATTTGCATTCAAAACATCAGACTAAATAATAGTGAGAAAATTTAAATATTTCCCGGCATATTTGATAAAACTCGATCATCATAAGTCATCATAAGCAAATCCTATCAATACTTCAAACAATGCAACCTAAAGTATAATATGTTAGTGAAACAGGTCAATGTGTTCATACAACCTGTCAATGAACTATAGGGGTCACTGTACTATAGTATAAGTAACACATTGTCGTCATTGTTAGAAAGATGATACAAGATTTTATCAATAAGTATATCCATGATTGAAGAATGTATGTAGATCTCTGGTAAAGTGTAAGTGGGCGAGGTGTCATTGCTATTGTAAAATGTACCAATCCAAAACATACACTTATAAATACTCAACATTAACTGTCATTGACCCAATAAAAATAGGTGAGATCTCTTTGTATTGTATAATTTCTTATACACTTTGATCCAATTCTCAATTATGCACACAATTACATGACATAGGGCCAAGATGTCCTACTGAGGTGATAATGCCCAATCCTAAATTACAGATTAAGTCAGTTTCTGATGCCATTAGCCAACATCCCTACACCAAAACTCTGTTTCAAACTTTGCTTCTTTAATTTGTCAAAATTCAGTCAGTACTTATACTATTTCATTTTCATCCAACCTCTTATAAAGCTCACTCTTTCTAATACAACTATGGCCCTGCAAGATCCGGAGAAATATGGATTTGTAGAACTACTGCAATTAAGAGTGTTCTTCCCAGCTAGATAATGAACAATTTCCAATACAAATACAATTACGGCACAACACTGTGAATGGACTGAGATAAATTTTTATTACCCTCCAGAACAACATACCGAAAACTAATTTATTTTTATTTGCTAATATATTGCACACCGGTAATATATAACATTTGTACAATAGACCTGTACCAATCAATACTGAAAACTGATACCAGTGTACTGGTACCTATTTCCGTAATTGGTCATTTATATCAATGACAGCTGAAAAGTTCAAACTTTCTGGGGCAGGATTTCCTGAATATTGCAGAATAGAAGCAAGTGACAATTCCTGATGTAAATATAGGGATATAGAGCATTTTCTTTCTGGATGAGACCACAGTAACACTTACCACGACCACGGCCAAATGGTAAGAGGGTTAGCCTAGCAAATGGTAGATTCAAGGGTTGAATCCAAAGCAGGGTCAGAACTGATGCTGTTAGTGTTAGTTGGTGGGTGGGTTGTAACCGTAGCTGCATATATGCCAGACACCAGGGAATAACAGATTTGGGAGGTTCTGTGTACAAGAGTAATCGGAATTTCATAAGTCATGTTATCAGGTCCATTGAATAGGGCCGATATTATGGCTCTAATGATTTATAAACAAAGTCTTTTAAGCCCTGGGTATTGATTCATATGCAAATGTCCCCAACAGATGTCTATTGGTGAACTACAGATTTTTAATTTTTTTATATTTCATTCAGCCTACAGATGGATACTTTGCACACATGAATGATTGACATCAAGGTGATCTTCCCTGTTTTATGTGTAGCGGTAATAGAAAGATCTATATAATGTTATAATACATGTAAAAGTAAGTATACCTGGCATTTCTCTGCAGTAGTCAATACTTCACTATCACAGTCTAACGTGTCAGTATCAGAGATCACAGTATGTTGCGTTGTAGTACCTAATGCCAGCATAGGTTGATGTAACTGTCGTCGCGCGTGATCATACGCTTCTCTCGATGTTCGCTTGATATCAAAAATGAAATCACAACCTGAAAAATGAAAACTGTCTTTGAAATCTCTGTGTAAAGTGTATGGAATTAAATACAATTCTGACCATTAAAACCTTTACACATGAATATATTATTGTAAGCTAAGTGTTGTATAGTTCTGGTGTAAACTGTGCAGTCTCAGTTCTTCAGATTTATGTCTGCAATACACCTCAAGCATTTGCTTAACGTTTTCAATAAATATAGGTTACAGGGTTATCAGCCTTGTCAGTATGGACTTCTCTTGTGATGGTGAACAACTATGCTAAGTTTGAAGAGGATACCTTTGATAGAAAATGACTTGCAGGGTTGTCATTAGGAGGCAGCATGAGGCCAATTTGACAGTCTCAAATGATATTTGTGCCGCCTCAAATTGACCCCCAGCTGCCTTCCATTTTCAGTGCTCAGACACCTTGGCCTCCTCAAATGTACAAAAAGCCTCCTACATGAAATACTAGTGAAAACCCTGCTGTTGACAATAAACTTAACTAATGCACACGCAGACTATCCCGTCACGACAATAGCTCAACTTTTTTTCTCAGTAAAGTTGTGCTAAAAATCAGCTGTTAAATGATACTAATTGAAAGTAAGAGGATCAGGTAAATATCTCGACACCTAATGTGACCTATATCATGTAACAAGGTATTGCTTCTCATTGAAGGAAATGCGCCCTATAGCACTAAATTCTGGACATCATTTACAAGATCAGAAGGATTGTCTATAAACCTCACATTTCCTGTATAAATCAAACAAAGATTTAATGAATATATGATAATATAATGAGTCACATATTTTATAACAATGGTTATAAATATATTGGATGGAGCATATGTAAGATTATATCCTCAGGCACAGCTGTTTCTCAACTATAACCATTACATCTAATCACTGCTGTACAGTAATTGGGTTTTTTTCTACATTAAACATCGGTCAAGATACTATTAACCTAGATTCTACATTAGCATAGATGTATTGATGGACACAATTACCTGAACTTTGGGAAGCTTACATAAATTCATAGCGGGCCCTTCCCCAAGGGGCAGAAGGGTTCAAGGCACTGCGATACACTAGCGTCTTAAAACCATATTAAGCTTCCCACAGCAGCTTAAACCCTTGTGTAGTGCCTTTTAATTAAATTCAAATGGATGACCATGTTAATTCTCTTCAAAACCCTTTGTACATTTGTACGGACCCGTCTCAGTGAACACAAATCCCACCATATATGCCAAAGAGCCTTAACATGTAGTTCTAGGGAAGGCCCTACCTAATACTTTATGTACGAATTTTCAAGACTCTTAACTATTAAAAGCGTAGACTAACCATCCCTTTATGGTGAGTAACATTTATATAACATTTCTGAATGATACTTTATATTTCATTAAATTATCAACTGGTGGGTTACATGTAACAAAGGAAAGTCACAGAATTTTCTAACTTCTTAAATCATTTCTGTCAATCAATACGTATATAATCTCCCCCAAACTAAATATAGTAGTCCTATTGTTCTATTACACAAGGTCAGAGTCTTTAAAATGTCGCCTAGATTAGAGACAGTGACACACTGGTCAATACACTGACCTTGTCTATGCAAACATTTATACCTCAGTCTTGGCAACATGACAAATGAACCTTACGCTGTACAGAATACACAAAACCTGCCTGTAATTATAGTACCGATATTTTAAACATGGTGGTCAATACTAGTATAAATGTGTTGACTTAAGTTAGGAGATCTATAATAGTACATTATTCATTGGAGATTATTTTCTATCCACTATTTATAATGTAATACTTCATATGACTCAAGGCTGTGACAACGGACATATATACATAATACTACATAAATTTACATGTGGCCAACACGGCAAGAGCATATTTGTGTACCTGAGAGCTAATTAATGAGCATATAAATGTTGCGGTATGTACTTATAGGCCAAGTTAGCACAGAGTGTTTGTTGACAGAGTGTTTGACATTTAAGCCAGTCACTGAAATCAATCAATAGGCCATTTTGACTGAGCTGTTTCGTGGCGCAGGTTATAGTTTTGTTCTTGTTGTCCCAAGCTTACAAAAGTTTGCTAATACTGCTATATTGGGGCCATAAAAAATTAACCTGACCTCGAGAGTGACTGAGTTATCATTAAAGTACAAAGCAACAAGACTATCACAGGTCAGCTATGACTGTAGTCTTTAGTAGACTGTAGAATCAATGTAAAATTCACGAAACATTATCATGACTTAAACCAGAAATGAATGTGTTTCACTTAAATTTGTGTCAAAAGTTTAAAATATTGAATTTGACCTGCACCTGTTATCTGGTGGGTTATATTTTAGATTGCTCTGTTTTTCTACCAAATTTCTGTCTGACTTAAATATTGAACTTCACCGACATCTCTTACTCTCTTATCTGGTGGAGTATAAGAATATGATAACTTAGACTGACATATATTTTGCACTTTTTGGAGGCACTGTCAAATCACAGGTGCCCAGCATGTTGATTATCGATTGCCAATTGGTCCCACATATGATGAGCTATTACCTTGGACAAAACACAGATACACTTTGTGCTAGCCTATACTAGTAGTTATGTGAGTAGAACTTCAATATGCTTACCCAGTCTTGTCTTTTCATTGAAGAGAGAGGCCAGCGTTCCCTTCAAATCTCGACTGAACTGAGAGGATACCTTACTATGTACCGTATCACAGCAGAAGAAGGAATGTACTTCTGTCACACTTCTATACACAGCGTTACCAGCAGATTGTGTACACAGTCTTAAACTTATGTCTTTTTCTACTCCGTTATCATTAATCACTCGGAGAATACAGGATTTACCACACTGGTCTGCTCGTGCTACAGTTGGGTATTCCAATCTGAAAATATTAAAAATCAGGAATAAGACATATAATTAAAATTTAAATATGCTTCACATGAAATAAATTTAATATTTTTATGAACAAAAATATAACACATTTTTTATCACAGCAATACTTGAATATAATTATTGACTAGTTAAGCTTCAAACCACTTTTATCACTTTAAAGTATCAGGCATCTGTTTAGGTTAATTCATTGGTGTTGTTTTTTAAAGTTTTAAAAACTTTTGAAACTCAGTTGATGGTTAATAGATGGAAAACACACCATCCAATGTCATTCAGATAAAGTACAATGTCATTCTAAATGCATAAAAACACAAAATTAAATTAAACGTACAATGAAACAAACTTTTAGTTTTACTCGGAAAAGATGAAAATAAGAGTACACATAGATTACAGGATAAGAAGCTTACTTCTCAATCAGCTCCATGTTTGAGTTGTACAAGAAGACACCAGTAGGTCCAATGCCTACTTGTATAGTCTCTCCATTATACACAGCTTCGTGATACTCCACTCCATAGTTTGCCATCGTTGTTGCTTCCTGAATCAGTTTATACTGTGCCGACTCCTGACTCATACCCACAAGCTGCATGTGAGCTTCCACTATACCGTGTATAGCTTCTGGTGTTATCTCCGCAATGCCGGTCATCAAAGTTTTATATAGATTCAACTGATGTGTTCTCCTATCAAAGTTTCCATTTTCAGATTGCGCAATCAATGCCACTATGTATCTCATCTGTTCCTCGGACTCACAAACCAGCTTCTGTGTAGCCAAATCCACTTTGATTTGTTCATAGAACAGCTTCCTGCAAAACATAGTTGATCATTAGACATAAGCATACAGTAGTACAATTATCATACGGACTAGACTGTCACTAAGGTGGTAGACAGCTTTTATTCAACACTGAAACTGGTTTAACTAGTTTCAAAGTGATAGCTTGCCATATAATTCAACTTTAATCCAAGTTATTCGACATTCAAGACACAAATTACAAAAGTTACTTCATAACTTTAAGTTTTACTAATTTCAAAAATACAAAACATCCAGATCTTCACATGATACAGTAGTCACTGTACAACCTCTCAAAAGCAACACACTTTGGGAAACACAACATGTGGTTGATGTCATGCACTGAGGTTGTTACTCTGGAAAGGTAAAATGTTTAAGTAAATGGTAACATAATGATTATGTTGCTTTAGCTCAAGGGTCGCTCTAGAGAGGTTGAACTATATCTTTAAAAAGAGTGCTCACAAAAATTACAATCTTACCGAGTTGAAGGTTGGATCAATTTGTGAGGTGGGACAAAAAACTTCACCCTGAACTGAAGACGATATGGTGAGGGTCCAATTAACTGCCGATCCAGCAGATTGCGTAAGTTAAGCCAAAGGTTTTCTCCATTTCTACCTTTGTACATCAACCCAAAGTAATCTTGTTCTACGATACCAAGTTTCTGACATACCTGGTAAGAAAAATATTACAATTATACATTTATAAACTAAGTTACTTTGTCCATCATTTTGTTAGTGAAACATAAAACACAATTTCATACAATCAAAGTCTTAACTCTGTGTTACATACACATCAAGTTATTGAATCATCTAGTTCTACTTTAGTACTTGCTTGTGTACTGTGAAAGGGGTCATAACATATATATTACTGCTTTTTGGAGCTCAGCAGTGCTGAGCTTTTGTGTACTAAGTTCCTGATTCATTTGTAATTTGGTATCAAGTTAGTGTTTGACCAAGACAATTAAAGACAGTCCACTAAAAGGGAAGTCATTAGGTTTTTCTCTGAGTGCCACAAGGAATCTGGGTGTGACACTTGTGACCTGAGAGTAGTATACCCTAGATACACTTGTAATTCATGAGACTGTTTCATGGTTACCAATCAGTCAATGGAACATTTCTCTAGTAGGGTAGGAAACACTGAAAAAACTTTCAGAACTTGATGATCAAGTGCCCAGGCTGAGAATCAAACCAGTGAACTCTGTATCCATAGTGATGTATCAGGTTGATATTTACTTTACCTTTGACCACCAGTCCATGCTACCCTATATGATAATTGTAACAAATAGCTGCACTAATTCAGTCTAATTGGTCTCAAAACATGTAAAAATATAATTTTAAATTTATAAATTGTATGAAATCTTCATAGCCAATGCTCTCAAGACCTTTTATGCCTTGATTACAATGACCAACATTAAATATTCTACTTTGACAATGTTTCTGGTGACAGGTAACCACGTTGAAGCATGTATTTCAACATATTATATCAGGGTTTACAATATATAACGTTATCGACTAGTTTCACACTCAGGTGAAGGTCAACCACTTTGCATTTTTCTTTGTCTAATAAATCACAAACCCCTCAATAATGAAGAATTGATCAGTTAATAAAACTATTTTAACAAATAAATTATCATTTTAGATTAAGATGAAATAATTCAAAGCAGACGATTCAAAGAAATACCCAGAAATCGCGAACCTAACACAGCTGACATCATCAACTGCAATCAATAATTCACAGAAAAATTATACCTGATCCATGCACTCTTGGCCCTTCCCTTTAGAATCCACACTAACTGTCCACACAATCGAATTAGGCAAAGAAACTAAATACTCCATCTTTACATTCTAAGTTAAGTTCCAACTCCGATCACAATATCGTTTTATTAGGTTTATAATTCGATCTTCTCGCAACAACGTTCATTGTTTCACTGTCATGAAAACTCGGTCAGGTATTTATCACATGACTTCGACTTTCTAAACCAATCAACGTTCAGTATTTCGTGACAGGCAAGACAACTCTTGCGCGCTAAGCACTGTGTCTATTTTTAGACACGAGGAAATTGCATAGAGGTCATTATTGATAACGATATCATAAAGCACGTGAAATATTGCGCTTAATTTACGAAACTATGATGTGGACATTATTCTAGGAAGTTATTTAATATGCTTACTATGCAAACAGATGCATCATATAGCATTCTTTGGAAAGCAGAACCACATAACCACCAAAACAACAACTAAGAACTTTGCACAAATTTATAAAGGTTATTATTGGTAACGATATTGAATTGATGGGGCGGTTTTGGGAGGGAGTTTGAGGGGCGTATCAAAATTTTTGACAGGGTTCCCAAGGCCAGGGACAAGTCAGGGAAAAGATAATTTTATGAAGGTCAGGGATTTTTTTAATTAGACCGGGAAATTTGGCAATTCAGCAAAAGTTAGGGAAAAGTCGGAATTCTTAAAAGATCCAGAGAGATAATAGTTCGCACAAAGGCTGTTGGAGTTTTGAGACCATGCCATGGAGATTTGAGACCAGAAAATTTCTGGAGTTTTGAGACCGGATACCTGGAGTTTTGAGACCATATTATTTATAATAGTTATTAGACTATACTGCTATAATTTTAAAATCTAATATATATAATATAATAAATCATTCTATGTTGCCATATAAACAAAATGTTGTTTTGTTAATTCTATCAGGGTTTCTCGTAAAGATATTATATATCATATCATAATAAATATATGGATAAAAGCAATCATAAAAGATCACTTTAAATATTTTAATACCAATACTGTAGGCTATAGAAACTTTAAATAAATATCGCTGCAGTGTATAAAATGATAACATTTTTGCTCTCAAATCTCATGCAAAACGATTGAATGAACAAAAACAAAAACAGAAACACACATCTTAAACTATATAATATCAACTATTTAATACCACTTACAATTATATGTTTCAATAATACAACAAGTTAGAAAAATGTATCTGCTGGTCTCATTGGACCAACAGTCTGGTCTCGAAACTCCAGGGACTTGGTCACGAAACTCCAGGGACTTGGTCTCAAAACTCCAGAAATCTGGTCTCATTGGACTTGTCTCAAAGATCCATGGTCTCAAAAGACGTGTATTCCGCACAAAGTGCTTCATTTTTTTTTGGATTTAGTTTTGAACTAACGAAATGTCAAGTGCGCGTTAAAACACATTTCGAAACACATTTTTTCTTATTAATTATTACTTAAAGGGGTAAATTATGGTTAATACTTTATTTTAAAATAAAATAGATCTATACGAATCTAAATAAAAAAAAATAATAAAAAAATGGTATTAGTCTAGTTCACGACATTCGTAAAAAATGCTGATTTTTTTTTATTTTTTTTTTTTGAAATGGTAAACCATCCAGAACAGGTCACGTGCCCCTACATGGAAATTTTTCTTGTTGCATACAAATATAACCTGCGGCTCAAGGCCGCAGGTTAATAACTAGTAGAGCTAATAAGATCTTGAATCTCATGAGAAGACACCTTTACAACTGCAGCCAGGAGGTCAAAGAGCGAGCATCATTAGTGCGACCACATCTGGAATATCCATTATTCATCATCAGCGTGGGACCCATGCATACATTAAAACTTGAAAAAGTTCACATTCGCGGGGCGCGCTTTGTTATGAAAATCCTCATATAACTTGATATAAGTGTAATAACAACGATGCGTACAAAATGAACTGATCATTACTTGAACATCGTAGAAAGAACAAAAAACTCAACACATTTTACAAGGCAGTGAACACTCAATCACCAATCAAACTTCCAGACTATATTCAGCTGAAAACTAAACCGACAAGATCACAAATTTCTGATACATCATTAATATTCATTGAACTTAGAACTACAAGAAGGCAACAAGTGAAAAAGGTTAGGGAAAAATCAGGGAAAGTCAGGGAATTTTGTCTTAGAATATTTTTGGGAACCCCGTTAGATCTAATGGACATGTTTGAAGTCAGTAACTATATAACTGTTCCTGTGACACTTTCTTAATATACACAGAAGGGGTAGAGTTCGAGATGCCTGGATATGCAATGTATCGTTCTCGTTCAACCAGCGTATTTTTCATCTGAAATGTGTGTTAGTATGGAGACCACTGATTTGTAAGAACAGGGACAACCCACGTATAATTAGTAAAATAACAATGAATACACCTCCGTGGTTGATCAGACATCTTTTGGACATAATCATTGGATGGGTCGTCTGTAACATATAATATACATGTACAATGTCATGTAGTTAACATGACACGTTTCCAGAGAATAATATATAAATGGCAAAACTTCCGAAGTTTTCCTACAATGTATAGCCAGAAATTATTTCGGGCTTTCAGGGTTAAGTTGTCCGTCTTTACGTGAACCACGAACCAATATACTTGATAAAATACCAGTGTGTCTCAGAAACCAACAGCAAAATTGAACAATGTATTATGATTTCAATCTATCCCATAAATTATATTAATTAATTAAGGCAATCGTGTACAAAAGTGTAACAATTATTAATGCACGTGCACCACGTGCACACCGTAACAGAAATAAACACACAGTGGTATCAAAGAATCTGAGAAGGATAGCATGTATGCTACACACATGCTTACGGAATGGTATTTAACCAGCCAGCTTGGGTTTCGGGACCATTAGTAGAGTGAATGGACAATGGTCAAAGGGAGATAATTCAAAACTATCGCGAAGTTCAAAATGCCGAAGTTATTTCCCTTTAATAGAGCTCTATACGAATCAAAGTGCTCAACGTGTTGCAAGATTCTCCTTTATTGAACTGAGCGGAATAAGCGGAGATGGGACCATCAATTGTTTTTGCATAGGAGCTAATATTTCATATGCGTTCTTTAAAATGTTTCATATAAGCAGATATAAGTAATTAAATTACTATCCAAATCATTATAGATACAGGGCCTGTTCAATATTTTATAGAATCCCTGATAGATCTAAATGATCATAGTAAGAAGGAAGTCACACTTATTTTTAAAATGAAAATTGGCAATAAATAAGAAACATGCATCCACAGTACACAGATTATGAGATATCCCACTCGATGAATTTTACCATGTTCAGGACTAGAACCCGGGCAATACTGCGGTTGAATCTATATAAATATAACCTGGTGCACAACTATTCCATTCTCATTCAACCAGCATATTTTTCATCCATAACATAGTCAGAGAACTTGACTAACTACTGATGTATCAGGATGAACTATTCAAACTGGCTAATATTCCAATGCAGTAGGGTGAATGCAGCCCATAAACTTTTTGAGGTAATTTCAACTTTAGTAATGTCCACAACTCTGCTAGTACAGGATGAATCTGAATGAACATGTCTAGAAGCAAAGAATGAACCCAACTACACATACTGATAAGTAACTTATATTCCTGCAAAGTTTGATGACTCAGGGATGTCAACAGTGCTAAATCTAAAATCAGGAACATCTAATGTGGTCAACCTTTTTTGACAAACCAGTGGCCTTCAACAACATTGTTTCTATATTTAAATAAGATTCTATGAAGAAGTTCCTTCCTAACAGACTCAATTGACCACAACTTTGCCATCTCCCAAGATATTTTCATCAAATAATCAGAAATCATGAATATGTTAATTCGAAATTGTGTATGAATCGGGAAAAATGTCATCCCTGATGACTGCACCACAAACGAGGGACAGACTGCTGACAGACTGTAGGGGCAAATCAATTTGTTCCCTCTTTTGATGAGGTCATAAAATCTTCATAAAAGTGCATTAATCAATCATTTTGAAGTACAAATGAAGTCATGTAGTATTTGAATCATGCCCAGTCGACCATTTCTGTTTGTCTCCGGTAAATATACCTTGTCTAAAGGTTTTATAATACATCCAAGTGTACCTATGCATATTTGCCAAGGTGATCAGAATGGATTTATCAATGAAGATGAGGTAAAAGCTTAAAACAAGAGGATTTTTGTTTTTATCAAATAATTTTATTGACATGATCTCACTTAAATTAATGTCATTTTCACATGCATGCAAACAAAAGTTTACCTGACCCATGCTGGAAATAAGAGGCAATGTAAGAAATCAAATACATGTTGTATATCAGTTATCACAGATAAGTTAACAACATCCAGTGGCCAATTTATGTATATAATATTTTTGTCAATAAAGTCAACAGAAAATTTTCAGACATTTTCAGACATTTTCAAATTTGAAGATTTTTTTTTCAAAATCAATGATATTAGCCATTTCATATGCAATTTTAATGTATCTGCATATATTATAATAAATAAATGAGCTCAAAATATTTCACTTTTTTATAAAATAAACAATTTTATTGTAAAATTATTATAACCATTTTATTTTTGTTTATTCATATATCATTCCACAATTTTAAAACAACAAGGGTTTCCTTTTCAAAACGTTCAGATTTTTTCACAATAAATATTATAATATAAAGTAGCGCTGTGGAAGAAATAGTCTATTTTGATCACGATGGTGCTGACACAAGACCGGCTGGACCTTGACCAAGTGACTGACCACCAACGGTGCTCTCTAGTGGTTTGAAACCCAATTCCTCCGTAGGTATACCAAACTGGTTCAGTTTTGCTTCGTATGTTCTCAACAGATCATTATGTGCCTGGAAATAATACAAACATATTATATAATAAGCTTTTATACAAGTAATAAGTAAAGAAGAACTAAAATTTGATTAGACATAAATTTGTCAATTTTAAATTTCTAACAAAACTGTCAAGTTCATCCATAAAAACATCCAAATAAACATTTAACTTCAAAAGTGCCAGACAGCAGTTTTATTTTTTCTCCGAACCATCATAATTTTAACACATTGGATTCGCGTCCACTGTATAAAAAGAAAAGTGAGCTCCCCACGGCCTTGTAACCTTTCTGCTGGAGAAGCTCTAACATAAAACAATGCCCTTGATACATACCTTACAGACTCGAGCCAGTTCATATTGTAAGTCTTTGATGGCGCTATTCTTTGAATCAAGTACATCCTGAAAATTCAGAAAAATCAAATGTTAAACACAATAGTTACTATTTATTGTAAAATCAATTAATTTCATTGTTTTTTTTGTAAAAAATACCATTTCGACGGGACCTTAATTCTTGGATTTAGCATTTAGGTTATAAGTGCAAGGGTCAAAATTATAGTACCCCCGAAAGTTAGTGATTTTAATATCTATCAAAGTAAAATATCTTTATTCAATTCATATTGTAAAAAAACAAAACATTTAGTGCTTTTATGTACAGTAATAGAATTATAGTTATAGTTGGTCTGTGACTGAAATAAATTTTGCTACAAGCAGCAACTGGCTATATTTGTGTTTGTTACAATTGGCTGTATTTGTGTTTGTTACAATTGGCTGTATTTGTGTTTGTTACAACTGGCTGTATTTGTGTTTGTTACAACTGGTTGTATTTGTGTTTGTTACAACTGGCTGTATTTGTGTTTGTTACAATTGGCTGTATTTGTTACAATTAGCTGTATTTGTGTTTGTTACAATTGGCTGTATTTGTGTTTGTTACAAGTGTATTTTACAGTGTTAAAATACAGTTATATTTGAATATTGTCAACATTTACTATAAGAGTCAACAGTATCTCAGTGATATGGAGACTACCCAGTCATGTTCTCCAGGAACCAGGCAAACCAGCGTTATTATACGGTACTGAAGATGATCTAGTTTTGAAATGAGATCTGGGTTGGTATTTATAAAGCATCTTAGTTGAAAAATTAAAATTTTCTTAAAACATTGAAATTTATTTAAGCGTCACCGTTAAACAAAACAACTAATATTATTGATTGTATACACTAGCTTTAAGCATTTTGCTGAGAGCTGCTATAATCACTATTCAAACGTGGATAATTTTCTATTGGCAGGAAATAGGTACATGTATATCACAAGTTTTGAACTGAAGTCAAAATATTTATGGTTTCCAATAAGATGCTTTATAAATACCGACACTGACACTAAAAATCGAATGAAGACATTGAACAAACCTCAAGTTTGCGAGTGACAACAGTAAGTGCTGTAGGATCGAGATTAGATGCCGACAGTACTTCGTTCAACTGTGCTTCCTTCTTCTCCAGTGTATCAGCCAATGCTCCGAGTTTCTTCTCCAACAAGAGATTCTTAAAGTTACTCTTCTGTTGTACTTCATGTATAGCTTTAACAAACTTTCTGTATAGTTCATCTCGCTCATCTTGTGTCTATAATTTGAGATATGTTACATTTTATTATGTATATAAATGATAATCATATAATATAAAACAGGGCTGAACACTAACACTGGTCCCCTGGTACAGGGCCAATAAAAATCTTGAAGGACCAGTAAAAAGGTACGAGAAAACCCGACAGGGAAAATCATGAAGGACCAGTAGTTGTTTTCTTTACAAATTTAACGCTTTTTTACTGTCGGACCAGTGGCCAAAAAAAGTTAGTGTCAACCCTTGTAAAACCCGTAACCATGTGATCTACAGTGAAGTCAGCACACAGACAGTGACAAAGCAGCTTAGTTACAACAAAATCCATCTAACCAAATTTCATCATTTCAAGTACATGTATAACTCTTGTTACGAAGACACAAAATGTTGGTATGGACTGATGGATCTACCTGCTAAAAACTATGTCCGTTCAAACCTCATGTAGGAATGTAATAAATCAGTACTGTCAACTCATTCACATTAATTTTATAATGTTGATTATTGGCTGCCATGTAGTTTCATGGGTTAAACAGTTACCTTTTCAAATCTCTGTTCTAGCACCTCATGTTCCCATTTCAGTGATTTATTATCTTCTTCTGACAACTTCAATCTGGCTTTGGTCATCTAGAAAATAAACAATCTATGTTATACACATGCTGACAGACCTCGTAACATCTCATTCATTGAAAATACAATATTATGAAAAGTGCACAAATTGAATATCAAGTAAACCACACAATGATGATACTAGTAACTACCAAATCACATATTTTCTTGAACACTAAACTATGTGAATTTTCATTGAAGGGAAACCCTTGTTCCATTTTTTGGTTGATAAATTATCATGGGTGCGATTATGTAGTAGCATTTGAACATAAAATAAAATAAAAAATGGCCTGAAGAAAAACAGAGCTTAATGTACAAATGCAGTTTAACGTATGTGCAGTGCCTCATAAATTTAGACTATTTTGTGACAAATTGTGCTTAGAATGAAACGTATGAAATTTAACATAGCAGCACTGAAGAGAATTCAGTGATCGAAGTAGGACATTGATAAGACACTTACTCTGAGTGTTTCTTTGTCCTTCTCATAATTAGAGAGTTCTTTCTTCAACTCTTCGACCTCCTCCTGGGCTTTCTGTAGTGGTTCAGCCAACATTTTATTTTTAGCTGAGATCTCAGCCATTTGTTTCTCCATTCGTTCTTCTTTCTTCTTCATTTCTTCCACTTGTTCCTGAATGAAGAAACATCAGAATAATGGTTTTGTACAGGTTTCACTAGTCAGGCTACCAACTACATAATATATTTTATCAATCAATCACCGTAACTTTATTTTCACTAGAGAGGGGTCAGGGGTTGCTTATTCCACGTGGAAGGGTAAATTAGCACTGGATAGGATACTATCTAGGATAAACTGGTTAGGTGAATCAGGCATCCTACATTAATTGACAAACTGTTGAGAATGGCGTTAATCCCAAACTAGTAGTCTAGCAGGGTGTTTGACACATGGACGGTGTACTTTGTACGAGCCTAAATAAACAAATCTGTTCTGTTCTGCTAACAAAAATGTTTGTCCTCATAAAGGGCCATAACTTGGGCAAAATTCAGCTGATCTAAATTTCTTTAACATTCCTTAGCACCGAGTAATTATGTAAATTTCATTGGAATATGACCAATAGTTAAGGAGAATAAACAAAGACAAACTTTGTGGCATCCATCAGGATGTACAGCACTACATCAATATGGTAGTAGGTCACTGTTCTTTACTTATAATGCCTACTATAGTTAGGAGATATAAATTAACAAAACACAAGATTACAATGAAACTCACCTTCAGTGTATTAATTAGAGCCAGGTTATTAAGAGTAATATCATTGTAATAGTTCTTAATGTCACTGAATGCTTTCTCATGATTTTTCATCAATGAATTAATCTGTCCATTTTTCCTCTCTTCAATTTCATGAATTTCTGTTTTTCTACGGAGGTCTAATTCATCACGCAAGGTACGCATTTTCTTTTCATATTTAGCTTCAATTTCTTTTGCTTGTCTCTCAAAGTCTGAACGTAACTCAGTGATTTCTTCATCATGTTTCTACAAAATAGACAAAAAATGACAGTTAATTGTGAAACAAGTGCTACAATTTATATTTATCAATCTCGACACCAATACAGGGGCCTTATTCACCAACTTTGTATGTCTTAAATTTAGACTTAGACTTTAAATTGCCAAATGTTCTATTTGGTCTCATGTTATTATAAATGTACCAATTTTGATATAAATGGGTAAACATGTTGAGGATAGCAATAAATATTCACACAACATTTCACAAGTTTAAATCTAATTGCAAAGAAATGGCACTGATTTTAAATGTTGTCTAATTTAAGTCTTAGTCTGAGTTTGAGACTTACAACGTTGGTGAATAAGCCCCCAGATGTAATCAATCACCACAATAGTATGTGAGAAGTGATACAAGTGAAGATCTCCTATTTATGGCAGAGCAATAAGGTAGGTAAATGTAGCCACAGAGAAACTTCCACCCCCTATACTCACAGCAGATGCTCTATCACTTGTTTACACAGACAGTTTTCTACAAAGCTCAATGAAGTATGTGAATTTATCATTTGAAACTACTTGTCAGAATCAGAAAATCGAATTGCTTCCCTTTATACTCACTGACTCTATACACGATTACTGCAAAATTAATGTTATAAGTCTACATCAACTTTAGATAATAACAAATGCTTATTTCGCAAACTATCAAATGTATAATACAGATGCGAGTAGGCTCAACTTACCCTCTTAAGATTCTTAATGATTTCTTCATGAGATAGTTCCTGTTCTTTGAGTGAAACTTTAAGTGCACGTTTGTCTTTACGTAGATCCAACTCTTCACCACGATGATCATCCTGAGCAAGTTTGATAGATACAGCACCTTCTGCTTTCAATTCTGATATGTTGTTCTGGTGTTCATACAACAAATGCTTCACCTTCTGTTTATAAACCTACAAAAAGAAATGAATACATGTGAAGGATGTTATTTCGATACAGGTCCTATTGTGCTGAAATAAATCTGGCATAATTATTTAAATGCATTACATGTATGTATTTTCTACTATTCACTTCAATTTGCAGATACTTAAACTATGCGTTTATTTTAAAGAATATAATGTATCAAAACTAGAGACTTCGGGTGTAAATGACTAGGCCATTAAGTGAAGCATCAGAAAGACAACTAGGCTTTGAATAAATGTGATTTGTAAAGTTTTGTTGAAATTTGATTGAGAAATAAAATGGCCAAAACATGTGATTAAACACCCAGAGGCCAGTAACTTTGATTTTGAGCATAATGTGGTGCCTTTGCACAGGTCTAGGATTAGTCCTTTATACATGACTCCAATACAGCCCTTATGAAAGTTGTATAATTTGCATCTGGGCCAGTGGGTTTATAATTACCAAAGCATACATGAATAATGTCTCAGAAATTAATGTAAAATATATAATATCCATCCATTTTTACCTTAATTTCGATTTGATGTCTTTCTTCAGCATCCTCCATTTCTCTGTCTTTATTTCTTAGTTCTGCTTTCTTTTCTTCTAACTGACGTTTAGTAATTTCCCAGAATGTGTTGACTTTGTCGCGCTCAAGCTGGAAGTAGTTACGCTCCTCTCTTTCTCGGTCCAACTCTTCACGAAGACGCACAATGTGCTCTTCCAACTAAAAATTAATAAAAAATATGTTATTTCCTTGTTCATGTTATTATAGTTTCAGTTTTATCACAATATATTCAATTGCAAATAGATAGACAAACAAAACAGTTTATACACAGATGGTACATGAATTTAAGAGAAATCTAATGTAAACTGTTCATACTGAATAGAAACCACAATATATTAGATCCGTATAAACAAATCCATGTTTAACGACCCTTTTCTTCAGTATTCATTGAATTATTTAAACAATTTCTTTACCTGCTCTTTAGACATTTCTTCTGTAGAAATTCCATCGATAACAGTAGGGGTCTTTGCCTTCCCAGATTTCTTTCCCTTTTTCCCCTTCTTTCCACTCTTCTTTTTCTTGGCAGGCTAGAAAGAAAAGAAATATGCTTCTTGATAAAAATAACTCACAAAAAATGTCAACTTCACCATGCCACTTATAGAAAACATCCTATCCTAACTTCACTTTCATGGATTGCTCATCAAATCCGACACGTTTGTTTATACTTATTCATTTAAGGTTCATTGTGACACAAGTTCTTATAACATACTCAATTGAATGACAAGTTGGACTAAACCTCTGTGGTAAAGTCTCCTCACATCTGAGACGAGGTAATTATAGGTCACTTAAAACCCTTTGACAATAAGGTGTGAATATGCATGTCAACCAGATGGCTTCCTGGGTTCAAACCTTGGTCACTCCTTTGGATTTTATGATATCCTTGAGTGTACTCTACATCATCAAATTGACGCTGTTCTGAGAAAGTCAGTCTGGCAAAATGGATCCAGTCAAACTAGCTACCTTGTCGCTGTTGTTTTACTACTCCATTTATAACAGTCTGTTGGTCTGACCTTATCAATATCTACTAGATTTGGCACAATGGGTACAAATGTCACCGACTCACCGTTATGACAGAATAATCAGCTTAAATTGATTGCGGTCACGTAACTTGCAAGAAGAAGAAGATGTCCTTTGCCGCGATTGAGACTCATTGATTCATAATGGCATCAGTGGTCATGATTTTATCAAATAGTGTAGTGTTTGTCACTGTTTGGCCCGACGAAACAATGTTTTTGTGGCAAGTCACGAGATTTGCCACAAAACACTACTAATGAACTTGAACCTTAATGAGCCCATTTTTGCATTATTGAACCTTTAAGCTGACAAGTTATGTTTGCTTTCAGCTTTCTATATCAACAAATATAAACGTTTCAAAATAAAGCAGAAGCCAGCCAGGGTGAATAATTCAGGCTAATTGAAGTGAATTCGCTTCTTAACGATCATGCAAATGATTAAATGTGAACTAATGAACTTTAAACGGCAGCAAAAAATGTATAATATGAAAATACCATGATTGCAAGTACGTCCTCTGTTCAAGTCCAACAACAATAACAAATTCTACTAAATTTGACAGCACAAACAAAACATGGAGTCCTCGTTGGTTAGCAACACCCGGAAGTGACGTAATAGTCAAATTCGTTCTCAATATTATTCGTACTCGGAGAACACGAAACACGGTTCTTTGTTAAAGTTAATGAAACATGCGTAATAAATCAATTATATGGTACAATTGACGGTTGTTAACGATAAAACTAATTCGAAGTGTTGAATATAACTTAATAGTCCGCGATTGAAACTCTCTTGGCCGCACTTTGTAGTACTTTGACCGCGCATTAAACATGCGTCTTTCAGCCCAAAGTAAAACAATCATCGAAAATATTTATATTTTGTTGTCTGCTAAATTTGCGCTATTTATTACATGCATACCTAGTAGATCTATAAGATAATGCACATCATTTAAATTATATTTTATATGAAAAGTCTGACGTGTTTTGTGATCTAGATTTTATTTATTTGGGCATTGATTTTCGTTTTAAAATACATGGATCTATTGATTGTGGCTTTGAAGGGAGTTTATATTTTGATCAGTTGACACATGTGATTAATCATCCCTTAATTAATACAGGGGATTTTTACTTGAACGATAATAACTCGATAAATGCTAAGTAATTATTTTTTAATGCGCAACATTAACTACTTCTTTTGTATAGTTTACTTATCTTTCGGTTTTATGGAAGTGCTATTTTCCATACATTGACTTATTTGGACTTGATTAGCAGTTATTTCCCTTTCCGCTTCTATTAGCAATGCGTTATTTGTCGATGGTAATGTATCATGGGCAAAAGTGGCATACATGAGTGTTTTATGTGTCATTAATATAAGAACATCTTCCACACTTTATTCATCTAAAACACGTATAAAAAAACTACCTATTAAATTGATTAAAACTTGTTCGAAATAAGTTTAACCTTTTTCATACTATAAAGCTAGATCATGTATTTTTATTAAAACAGAGTAAAAATCCGTAGCTAGATATACAATGTATGCAAATGTGTGAGTAAATTTTCATTAAACATTGACCATAATTGCATATGATTAATTCTTCTACTAGGAGCTTGAACACAGTTTGAGTTCTGTCAGGATAAATGTACGGACGCTCTAACGGGTCGGCATTTAACTAAGAGGCTACGCTACGGAATGAAGATAGTTATGTGTCTAGTTGTAGCCTCGTCAAATAAATTTGCTCTTTCGTTGTAACTATTTTCAACTAGTTTATCCTTAAACGTGACAATCAAGGACAGACGAATACGGAGGAGTTCATACTGTTTGTCTGATCATCACGCACCCCCCCCCGACGATCAATTTATGTGGCCACGCTGCACGAACCTCACGAAGAGACCATGTACGCACCTGTACCATATATGCCCTACTTAACATATGTGTACGTGCATTTTATATAATACATTAGAGACAACTTAAACCTTGTGTGACATAGTTTCTCAATATGGTATACCTGCATAAGAAATATCAATTCCAATAACACTCGGCGTAGAACACACAGATCCAAGAAGTTAATAATCCATGCTACAGTATAACCATACTTCATACACAAACATTCATTTATTAAACACTCATTAAATGTTATAAGTACACCAACACTGTACATAGCGTTACGTGCAAATAGTCGGTCCGGTCGACATGCCGAATTGATTTCCAACAATAACTCCAAAACGGGAGGACCTAGGATTCTAAAATTTTAAATGGAGATTATTAATCCTCCACAGAAGGTCCGTCTCAATTTCAAGGTCATTTGGATCAAAGGTCAAACTCACAATGACCTTTGAATATACAACAATCATCACTGGTCCACACCATAAGAAATATAGGATTTTAGATAATTAAACTTTACAGAGATGTTGCTGATCATCATATGTAGGCTCCTACTAATTTTGAGGTTGATAGGTCAAAGGTCAAGGTCGTGGTGACCTTAGCTACACTGGGATTTTTACTGTCATGAGACGTTCATGTTTCACACACCTCTCTTGTACGTTCTGTTATCGTAATTCTTCCGGTTTTGTGTTTTCCTGATGTGGACATTGATGGACAATGTGCATGTAACATTTTGAGACTTCGTGCGAAAATCAATTGTTTCGCACGTGCATTTTGCATAATTAAAAAATGCACGGTTCACTGCTCGCAGTGGGCAAATTACAATCATCGAATTATCGGATATTGCTGCTATACTACTCGCATGAAGGCATGCAAAAAATGAACATGATATCATGTATAATAAAAAAAGATATACGCTGCAATCTGTATATTAATTACTATTCGGATTATTATGGAATAAGAATGGAATTAAAGATGATACTGTTTATTATATAGATAATTATTATTGCTTGAGCACATCTTGATAAATGGAAGACAACATCGGTTCAAACACTGACCGTACGTATAAATATTAAATGAACTATATTACGCATTTGAATGACATTGAGCAGTAAACTAAAACAGTCTGGTAGCACAAAGACCTAAATTAAATTTAGGTCTTTGGGTAGCAGATCTTTGTTACTGTCAATGGCTTATACATAGAAACATAGAGCAGTCAACTATAGCAGTCTGGTAGCAGATCTTTGTAACTGTCAATGTGTTATACCTAGAAACATAGAGCAGTCAACTATAGCAGTCTGGTGGCAGATCTTTGTTGCTGTCAATGTGTTATACCTAGAAACATAGAGCAGTCAACTATAGCAGTCTGGTGGCAGATCTTTGTTACTGTCAATGTCTTATACATAGAAACCCAGAACAGTCAACTATAGCAGTCTGGTAGCAGATCTTTGTTACTGTCAATGTCTTATACATAGAAACCCAGAACAGTCAACTATAGCAGTCTGGTGGCAGAGCTTTGTTACTGTCAATGTTTTATACATAGAAACCCAGAACAGTCAACTATAGCAGTCTGGTGGCAGATCTTTGTTACTGTCAATGTCTTATACATAGAAACCCAGAACAGTCAACTATAGCAGTCTGGTGGCAGATCTTTGTTACTGTCAATGTCTTATACATAGAAACCCAGAACAGTCAACTATAGCAGTCTGGTGGCAGATCTTTGTTACTGTCAATGTCTTATACATAGAAACCAAAGTCAACTACAACAGTCTGAAAAATGCTCATTTAAACTTTTATACATAGAATAAAAACACGTCTCAAACAATAATAAATTATGTGTGTTGCACACCTATAAATGCTGTGACAGTCGCTTTCAATACACTATTCTTGGGTTATTTTTGGGCCTCGTGTGACCTGAATGTTTTCCAATAATTTGCAATCTGTGCTCGTCGTAAGAAGTACCGTTAGCAAACTTTGATTACGGTGGGAATACATGGAGTATTACTTCATTTTCTGTAGACTAGTCTTGCATTTTTTCAGGAACGAAATAAAGTGTGCCTGTTCAATAACTGTTTTATTCTTTATTCAAAAATCTCAACCAACGGGGGGGGGGGACACGGGCCCTCGTGCCCAGTGCCTGGATCCGTGCCTGACATACGCATATTATGTGCAGTAGAGCGCATTTTAGGCGCTTGGATGTGCAACTACTTATCGATGATATCACACTGCATATCTAATAAAACATACCCGTAGTATGTAAAAAGATGTCATAGTTAATACACTTGTTAAATGTTATAAGTACACCAACATGTAATGCGTCAGGGGCGTAGCTGGGCATATTTTCAGTGTACGCACATGATAGATGCAGAGTTGCTAGGGGGGTCCGGGGCATGCTCCCCGGCGATTTGTTTATTTCTACGAAGCCGTACGTGCATTCTGGAGTAGTTTCAGACCGTAGTATATCGTAATAGATGGCATGATAAACATTGATTCTATACCATTTGCTATATTTTTAATACATAATAGTATGGTTTCGTTTTATACTCGAGTATATTATATTTCTTGGCATTAAATAGGACACTAATGGACACTTCTTAATAAAAGTGGCTAAAGCTTATTTAGTAACGTTAAAATGCTTTATTAAATATACGTTATAAGACACCCCATCCCCGGGATGTTTTACTTTTGGGTTGTCAAAACCCCTGCCCTTCCACGACCTGCAGGGTACAGCTGATGGTAAAGTATACGGTATTTCCCCGGCACTTGACAACTAAATATTGACCCCGGGGTATTGGTTCGCAGAAAAATCCAAAAATTTCCCCGGCCCTATGGGGGAAGCGGGAAGATAAAAACACGACCGTCTCCCCGGCTATCCCCCGTGGATCCCCGGAGGTGGGGGCCGTGGATGCAACTGACTGGTGCATAAAAACTATACGTGGATATTTTCTCAACACAGCGATATTTACACCAACAAAACTCTAGTCACTAACATGAACATCTTGTCTTTTGACTAGATAGGAACAATTTTGCGACCAATGTGGACAGAGGTACGATTGTCCTCATACCTTGCACGGCGGTGACACTGAATACACGGGTACATACTGTGTTGTTCCGAGATTATCCGTGTCTTTCGACCGAGTTATTCCGTTGCTCTGAAGTGCCTATCCAGGACATTACTTGGTCATCCATATAGGAGCCTTATAGGTTGTCTGTTGTTGTCGTTTTTTTCGGCACATGCTCGTCCGTGTTGCCTTGTCACCACCGCATGGATGGTCGCAAAAGTGGAAGAGATGAAAAGGTTTAGTGGAGGGGACATTAAGAGCTATCCATACATTGAACGGAGGAGGTGACTCAGTGCTCACAAGAGTATGGTAAAAACACAATATACCCGAGGGGCTTAGCACACACAACATTAATACGTTAAAACTAAATACATATAGTGAGGAACGTTGCTGCTTTGGAATAATTCATATTCTCTGACTAGCCTTTATGTATCCATGGAATGGATAGACACATGTACGTATGTATGTCCATGATGTATCACCAAACCTAATCTCTAATTCATACTGTTCACCAATAAATGCATACGAAGCGAGCTAGAAAAAATGCATTATTTATCGCAGATGCTTGTAACACAAATACGTTTTCTACATGATTAATTTTATTTTAGATACTTAAGTGATTTAAAATCAAGTCAGAAAAATTCAATTCAAAACACTTTTGATAGTTTCTATATCAATTTCGTTTTATCACAGGGAATATATGCCTCACCCGGGTTAGGCATTGCATTTTATTGCATTTTCATATCACTTAAATTTTGTCAGTTTTTCAAACAGCGTACGCACTTGCGTATTTGCGTATGGGCAGCTACGTCCCTGGATTCCCATCAAAATATATGGAACCAGGATCTACTATATTAATAATATTTATATAAGATCTCTGATGGAACATATCGGCGTATATGTTCCGTAATTGAAAACTTCGAGATATCCGACGCACGGTAAACTGAATAGTGTTGTTCATTCATCAGCACGGTAAAACAATAATTTTCAGAATTAGTAACAACATATTTTTATATATTCAGAAAGCGTGTATGATTATCTTTTAACTAAGACTATATTTGTTAAAATATACTGATAAATAATTATTTTATTCAGAGTTTCGTGGGCTCAGTCAATTTTATGAAAAAAATAAGTTATATTCGCAATATGGTAATATTTCACGACTATAATTTCACAATTATATACCATATAATAACTAAGTTATTTATTTTTACTGAAAGTGGTTATTGTCAGCATTAATATGCGACTTATAGTTATTTAAATTTATATATAAAAAAAAGTTATTTAAAGTTCCGTGGGTTAAGTCAAAGACCTAAATTACCTAATTTAAGTCTTTGGTTAAGTTGAGTTCCGAGGCGTGTATATATTTAGTAAACATGATGACAGTTGGCGTCAATATATCAACAACATATACCCATATAAACAATATATTATTTACATACTTAGAAATGGGTTAGAGTCACCTTTAAAATGAGACTAAAATATTAAAAACATATGCACAAATAAAAAAGTTATTAAGAGTTCCATGGGTTCCGTAATTTTACTTCGAGATAAGCGTGTGTTCCGGGTTTTACATCTGTTCCAAATATTATGGCCAACGCCGGGTCTTGCCGCAAGAAACTTTACGTTTATTTAGTCATCAGTCACTGGTCATTAAAATGCGTAATACTGTTTATCAACCCCATGTTGTTAGAACAATACAAGTATTTGGGTAAAAAACGTTCATAGTTGGGTAAGATTTGGGTGTTTCGTCCCGCCGTTTTTGACGCCACGCCTACAAAGGCGGGGTTTCACTAGTAGACTGTTTTGAATTGGAATTTAGTAATTCTTACACAGGGGATTTCCCTTCTGAAGCCCGTTTTAGTGAATTGGTGAAAAACAAGGTTATGATTCAGAATGAATCACTCAGACGTAAATGAGATATTTTTTCGATGTATTCTAAAGTTCGTGGGATGCATTTGGTAACGTAAGGTAGGTTAACCGCATATTTTTAAGATGTGAATTCCCTACAAATTCGAGTGTTGTCAGCTGTGACATGAACGTTATTCTTAGAACGTTGTGATGTTTTAAATATTGTTGGCTTTTATTTTAATATAGGGATGTTTTTGTGAGGTATTGTCTTCTTATTTTCTTCTCATTTACAGAATTTATGCTTTTAAATCAACTGTCTGGTTATGATCCAAATATCAGAAGGTGTCATTCAGTTTTCATAATGCTAAAAAGGGAAGTAACTCTTGCTTTATTTATTGATTTGACAGCCTGCATTGTTCACCTTAGATACATTAGGCTCAAGTTGTTGAAACGTTTTGTATGAACGTTGCTGTTAGTGTAAATTTATGAGGTCCTGTCAATTTTTCAGTCAAGGTGGCACTGTGACTATGGATTGAGAGGTTCCGGGTTTGAACCTTGATGATGATCCGACCGGGGCACAGACCCTAGATACACACATGGTTTTGTGTGTATTACTGCTGTACAGCGAGCACATAAGAATCAATTCAAAACAAGCCAGGGTTACGTACCAGGCTTACTAGCCTGTATCTAAATACCTCTGTCTCTTGTTATATAAAACGTTATATGGAGCTTGTGCTGGTCACCAGCAGATATTAAGGGGTGAAAGGCCCATACTATTTAGTATTAGTTAAGTATAACAGGTCAAAGGTCCAGACTGTGAGTATGACAGGTCAAAGTCAAAGGTCCAGACTATGTGAGTATGACAGGTCAAAGTCAAAGGTCCAGACTATGTGAGTATGACAGGTCAAAGTCAAAGGTCCAGACTATGAGTATGACAGGTCACAGGTCCAGACTATGTGAGTATGGCAGGTCAAAGGTCCAAACTGTGAGTATGTCAGGTCAAAGTCAAAGGTCCAGACTATGAGTATGACAGGTCAAAGGTCCAGACAATTTGAGTATGACAGGTCAAAGGTCCAAATCGTGAGTATGTCAGGTCAAAGACAAAGGTCCAGACTATGAGTATGACATGTCAAAGGTCCAGACTGTTAGTATGTCAGGTCAAAGGTCCAGACTATGAGTATGACATGTCAAAGGTCCAAACTGTGAGTATGTCAGGTCAAAGGTCCAAACTGTGAGTATATCAGGTTAAAGGTCCAGACTGTGAGTATGTCAGGTCAAAGGTCCAAACTGTGAGTATGACATGACAAAGGTCCAAACTGTGAGTATGTCAGGTCAAAGGTCCAATCTGTGAGTATGACATGACAAAGGTCCAGACTGTGAGTATGACAGGTCAAAGTCAAAGGTCCAGACTGTGAGTATGGCAGGTCAAAGGTCCAGACTGTGAGTATGTCAGGTCAAAGTCAAAGGTCCAGACTGTAAGTGTGACAGGTCAAAGGTCCAGACTGTGGGTATGTCAGGTCAAAGGTCCAGACTGTGAGTATGTCAGGTCAAAGGTCCAGACTGTGGGTATGTCAGGTCAAAGGTCCAAACTGTGAGTATGTCAGGTCAAAGGTCCAGACTGGGAGTATGACAGGTCAAAGTCAAAGGTCCAGACTGGGAGTATGGCAGGTCAAAGGTCCAGACTGTGAGTGTGACAGGTCAAAGGTCCAGACTGTGAGTATGTCAGGTCAAAGGTCCAGACTGTGAGTATGTCAGGTCAAAGGTCCAGACTGTGGGTATGTCAGGTCAAAGGTCTAGACTGTGAGTATGACAGGTCAAAGGTCCAGACTGTGAGTATGACAGGTCAAATTCAAAGGTCCAGACTGTGAGTATGACAGGTCAAAGGTCCAGACTGTGAGTATGTCAGGTCAAAGGTCCAGACTGTGAGTATGACAGGTCAAAGGTCCAGACTGTGAGTATGACAGGTCAAAGGTCCAGACTATGAGTATGGCAGGTCAAAGGTCCAGACTGTATGACAGGTCAAAGGTCCAGACGGTGAGTATGACAGGTCAAAGTCAAAGGTCCAGACTATGTGAGTATGACAGGTCAAAGTCAAAGGTCCAGACTATCAGAGTATGACAGGTCAAATGTCCTGACTATGATCATGACTCTGCGATGATTAGACTGATGTGGAACATTGGAACTCTCCGAGTAGATTTTCCACTCTTACTTGCCAATGGGCAAGTGAAAATACTTAAGAATTCACACACCCTGCGATATCAGTAATTTAATCAAAGAAATGTTCCTTCTTAAACTAAAGCCTTGTTCTGCCCTCTGCTCCGTTCTGCTCTATAAATATAGGGTTGTTGTTACCCACAGGGGATTGACACATAATTTTTTTTGGTTCAATATAGCCTTATAAGTTATATCAATATATACTGATATAAGGCTATATTGAACCAAAACAAATTATGTGACAATCCCGTGTGTTGTTACCTGCAATAAAATACCAATGATCTCTAAATATCAACTAGTCTCTTTGGTCACTTTAACTTTTAAATCAAGGTACATGATGCATAGCTGTTTGAAAATAATAAGTATAACAGATTTTGATAACTGCGACGCTACCAAATGCAACAATTATTCTGCACATATATAATTATGTACCTTGAATTTCTATTAATAAATTCCAAAATTTCCTTGTCATTCTTTAATTAAACCTAACAATGTTCTCACAAACTCTGTCCCTTATTGAATGATCATTATAAACTCCCCAAATGAAAATGACAGAAAATCTAATATGAAACTAAATTTCCCTTTCTATTAGTACAGTACCATGCCGTTCACTATTATCTACATATAAGTGCATGGGGAATAATGTATTGTGTAACACGATATGATTGGTTACAGATATACTGATTAACAAGACATGTATTAGACATATCATATTTAGATAATATACAATGTACTATGAAGAGATGCTATATAACCTAAGCATAAGTTTTGATGTAAATTTATTGGCAAAAGCCAAACTTATTCCTTCTTCTTTGTTGTGTCACTTGTGACTTATTCTTTGGCTTTATTTGTGTTTTTTAACGCAGGGTAAGTGAATAAAATTATGTGATATATTTGTGATGATATTGTGACCATAGTTCAATGGTGAGTGGCATTTTCAGGGGTTTGTTGTTTGGTTTGTGATATGTATTTGATCAAGTCATCTTTTGGATTACTTAGATTGTGCATTATATTTCCTGATACATTGTATATACTGTAAACCTAGAAAGTTTCGCGGATACAAACTTTCACGTTTTTAAGTCTCCCGCGAACTCCGCTAAAACTAAGTTATTGATATTATAACCTGTCATATACGTTGCTCGTTTCGTATAAAATTGCTTCCTGATTATAGGTTTCACCTTTGTTAAACCCTCTCAAACTCTTTTTGATGTAGATAGTAACCTATTGTATTGTTTACAAAAATTGCAAACTACGCTGGTAATGTTTTTACACTATCAGTCCTTCCGTATTAGACATAATAAGCAATGCTTTTTTACACACATGTACATATTATATTGAGTGTATTGTTTAACACGTTGTCTAGAAACAAATTAAAGTTTTTTCATTATTGTACCGTGATCATAAAAGGCTTTATTCAGAAAAAGGATATACACCTAACATTCTATATTTTGACAAAATAGCACTTCTAATACGGTCTTATAAACGTCATACCAAAATGATGATTATTTCCTTCAAAAACGAGAAACTTTCGCGTTTTTCTTGTCCTGGACATGTTTGCGGCTATTTACTTTCGCAGATTTTTACAAACCGCTTACTCCGCAAACTTAAATCACGCGAACTAGTTTCTAGGTATACAGTACTTATTGCCTAGATTGCCATCATACTTGGATTCAAAATGAGTCATGGCAGCACATTCATTGGTAATGATGTTTATTAATTAATATAAAACAGTAATTGAGAGTAATTCTTCTTCTTCCTGTACTGTACATAATGTCCGCTCTAGAGCATCATTGTACAAAGTGCTGACTGTTTAGTGTTTACAAGGTGGATGTTTTGCTCATACAAGTGCTGGGTTAGAAACAGTGCTGAGGTATAAATTAAATGTATGCTGCGATGCCCGTACTGAAGGCCTCAATGCTGGGGGCTTTCTAATTTCTTTGCATTCAGTATTAAAAAGATATTTACATGAAAATCAACACTTTTTACAGCTTCTGATAGTATTCACAGTTTTTATATAATAGCATTCAATAAGGCACACTGCAACAAGGAAATGTTTAAGCAAGTTGGACATGATAGAAAGCACATTTCTGCTTTTAAAACATTAAAAATCGTAAGACAAAATTTCTGCTGTCAAAACATTAAAAACCCAAAGTCAAAGTATCAGCTGTCACAACATTAAAAGTTGAAAGTCAAAGTATCAGCTGTCAAAACATTAAAAGTTGAAAGTCAAAGTATCAGCTGTCAAAACAATAAATGTTGAAAGTCAAAGTATCAGCTGTCAGAACATTAAAAAGCTGAAAGTCAAAGTTTATGCTGTCAAAACATTAAAATCTGAAAGTCAAAGTATCAGCTATCAAAACATTAAAAGTTGAAATTCAAAGTATCATCCGTCAAAAAGTTGAAGTCCAGTTAAAGCTGCCAAATAGCTGAACAGATGCTGCATATGTAGCTGAACAGATGCTGCATATGTTGATGCCTGTACTTGCACCACAGTATTTAATATGTACATGTGCTCAATTTCAGTATGGTGCTAATATATCTCTGGCTTAGAACCAGAAGGTCGTAACTACCAAATCGATACATTGAGAAAACAAGAGAAAACTGTCTGTAATTTACTCTTTACCTATATAGATGGGAAAACACGTTATAAAACTTCATTTTGGTCAACATGACAATTTCAGATTTTCATGAAAATAGGCTCATAAGCGCCTTGTGAAGTAGATTTCAAATATGTATGAGTCTTATAAGGTCAAAAGTAGGAGTAACGACCTTCTGGTTTTAAGCCATCGATATAACTGTGCAAAGTGCTACATACTCTAATAGAAATCATAAGAAGAGGTACTCCATTATTTTATGATATACAATTATTTGATTTTTAAAGCGTATAGAGCTATATCTAACGGTCATTTAAGGACCGCAATGGAAATAAGAACTGTATGTATGTGTAGCTCTTTTTTGCACCATCCTTTACATGTATTGTTGATTGCCATGACTTTATTATTGCTTCTATGTTAGTTTATTTTTATTGTATGTTGCGATATATTTTGTCATGTTTAACTATGCATTATATCAATGGCTTAGAATTAGAAGGTCTTAAGTGCCACTTACGACCTTTTAAGATTCATACATATTTAGAATAAGCATCACAAGGCGTTTCTTATGAGCCCATTTTCATAAAAATCTGAACTTGTCATGTTGACCTAAATAAAGTTGTAAAAGTTTGTTTAACCATAAGAAAAGAGTAAATGTCAGACAGTTTATCCGTGTTTTCTCAAAATATATTGGTAGTTACGACCTTCTAATTCTAAGCCATCGATATGTAGAAATAAATCCGTCCGTCCGTCCATCCATCCATCCATCTAAATAATTACTTGCATCGTTTTTAGTATGATACTAGGCTACCTTAATTGCAAATTAAAACTTTGGATGGGTTCCGTGTACTTTGATTCAATCGTTGAAAAAATAGACGATTCTTATAATTTCATGGGGTGTTCTAGAACACTTTCGTATAAAAACGGACAATTTGCATGTCCAATACATCACAGAGACAGTTTCTGTTAAAGCTGAAGCAAAAAATTATCTAATGGATATGAAAGCATAATTGTTTTTCAGTTTTTGAATTTTTAAAAAAAAATATACATTGTAGCTGAGACTATACACTTCAAGAAATGTCTTAAGATTTTAACTGTACATAAAAATGTATTGTGCAAAATTAGCCAGCTTATTATTACATTACAGAAATAGGACACCACTATTTTCAGAAAATCTATGTCTAACCGATTATGAAACAGAGTACAGTTTTTTGATAAATCTGTTCAGCCATTATTGAGTTTTAACTTGAAATTGGGACTTAATTTCATAGTAAGGAATTCACTATTGTTTTAATACACCTCATTGCTGACCTTATAAATGTGTAACTTGTTTGATGTTTTAACTTCCTGTTTTGCTTTCCAATTTAAAGACATGTCATAACTGAAACAGAAAATGGAGCTTAAGTTATACAAGCAAAATCATTATCTTCCAATTTCATATGTACGTGTATGAAGTATACCTGTTAGATTAAATCTGGATAAGATATTTAACTTAGAATTCAGTTTGCATATTATTGGATAACCATTTGTTTTAAGGTAAGGTAAGGTTACATGCACCTACTTGATTGTTAATTTGATTGGTTGCATACAGTACTACAACCGTAGAGTTTTGGTAATAAGTGATACTAAATATACAATAATTAATATCGGCTATGGATTGATTTGAGGCCCACATGGAAGATCAGGAAACTGAATGTGTCAGCCTTGTTAAATAAAGACGTTACAAACTTACTTACTTTAATACTATATGAAATTTTGAGGGTAACAATACATCTCCGATGAAACTGAAAAATGATGTAACGCTTGGATGGAACTCATGTTACACAACATCTAAGTTTTGTCCCAGCTTATCAATGATTATCAGTTCTGTCACAGTCGTATGAAAACAGTACAATTCTCCTACAGGAATGAGAAGTAGTGTATAGTTCAATTTTGAACCCTGAGCCATGAACTTTCAGACGAGTCTATTTGGGCGGGTAACCCGTGATTTATTCAATAGTCATTATTTAAAGATATGCTTCTTACTTCTGTGTGTAATTTATCGATGTACAGTTTATCGGCGAATGGATTAAACTTTAAAAGTGCAGTCACGGCTCAATGCTCGAAATCGAACTATACCTAGATTGCTACCCACTATAAGTTATATTTTTAGAGTCCGCTTGTCCATGAACAAATTGGGCCCACCAATTTACTTGTTATTACAAAAGGAACACTAGTCTTGTCCGTACTTTAATGTAAGATAATGGAAGAGTCAGTAGGTATCAATAGCCAAATAAACAGGTGTCCCTCCTATTTATAGCCTTCACAGTGAGGTGAATCACGCGATCAAATGTATAACTTTTACATTCTTAACTATCGCGATTTTGTCTCAATTATAACAATCATGTATTAAATATGGTTTATTTACCTTTTAAATTAAGTGATTGTCCTACACGGACAACTTGGACGTCTTTTTTCAGGACACCTGATGGCGACTGAATCAATATTTAAGCTATGATATGTCCTGGGTACATTTAACATTTACGCTGTCTACCTTGTTATTTTGAAAAAAAAATCTATTTTACATAAGCAAAATATAATAAGGAAGTTAAATTTTGAAAGAAGTTTATGTAATTTGATAATGAATGGATACTTAAAACATAAATCATATTGTATTGTAAGTTCAAGTTAATGGAAATATTTGTTAGTCCTTCATGTACAGAAAAGAAATCAGACAGAAGGCAGCATTCGACTGAGATAGCCAAGCACGAAAGTCTGCATGAGCATGAGTCTGTATCATGAGACCTGTATAACATACATGCCAGATCTGCAGGAGTAGGATTTTCGGCAAATTGATCAAATCTCCTGCATTTCTTGGAATTCTGGAACCTCGATATTTTTGTTTGCATGATGAAAATGATAACATATATTAATTTAAATAGCTTTAAACATGCGTAGTAATTAAATGTCCTTCAAGTAAAATAGGTGAAAACTGCATATTAACTTAATTATTTAAGTTTGAGCAAGAAAAATTTCCTGCATTTTATTGAAATCTCTCGCATTTCCTTCACCAATCACCTGCATAGGTTTCAGGAAATATGGCATGTATGGACTATAAGATGAAAAGAGTTTGACAACCTTTGATGATTGATGACAGATAATGTAAGCTTGAGGAAAACAGAAATTACATGATTATAAAGTAATCGTTATATAAATGTTTACGTTGCCAATTACTCAGCAGTCTAGCCTGTTTTATCCTCAAGCCTATATTATCCTTTCAAGCAGTCATTACGCAGATACCTTAAACCTGCACAATATTTTTAGTGATAAGATCATCATAATTATCATTGGTCAACTGAATTCTTAATTTATATCTCATGTAAGGTCTATTGTTAACCTTACACCCACCATAAAACCAGCTGACTGGCTATAGATATATACACTCTAAGATTGGAAAAACTATCTTAAAACAAGATTACCTGAAAAAGGGTATCATTAAGTGTACTACTACATCAAGTATCGAGACTTGAGGTTATTTGAAATTTGGTCATGTTACATATAGTTACATTCTGACAGTCAGCCACCCAAATACATTGATCTACCGGATATTGTTACCTGTATGTGTGGTATAACACACGTTCTGTGATATAAATAAATTGAAGACTCATTTAGGTATGAGATTTTGTCTATAATTTGCCTACCCGTATTTATAACATAAAACCTGATTTGTCATACTTGATACCTGTACCACCCTTTTCTTTGAGTGTTAAAGAAATATACTGTTACAGTACAAAAACTGTGACTTTTGGTATTATGTTCTATTGATTAATTTATTATGTACCGGTACATATACAAAAAATACGCTTCTCATTCACACATGACCAGAAATGGCAGATTTACATTGGTTTCTGAATGTGGCCTGATTATCTGGATACCTTGATATTTTGAAATCTAGGTTAAACTTACATATTTACGGAATTTACAGAAAATACCCACTAACTGCCCTGATATCTCTTTAAATTAGGTGTAGGAGTGTTGTAAATTCATTGATTATATTAAAGTAAAGAGTTTATGTCTTAAAAACTTGCCAGTATTTTAAGGTAATGTTTGAAGTATTATTCTGAGGTTTTATGGATTTTTTTCTTTAACATTTAATCTTGTGTGAACTTCCTGTTTGCCTTAGGTATAAGGTATGTTTTGAACACGTCTATTAAGTACCCGGTATCATATATTTGTGATTTGATTGGTGAAATATTTGAGTTTTTCTTTTTTGAGATTTTATTTTATATGGCCCTAAATAATGATAAAAAATGTTAAATAGTATTGGAGGGATAATTCTTGGCTCTCTTGTTTTCTGTTTATTGATATTTGTACTAATTTAATATTAATAAAATATTTTCTTGTAATAAAAAAAATGATAATAATTCATGGCCGTTTATTAATATATGTACTAAATAAAATTAATAAAATATTGATTGTAATAAAAAAATGATAATAATTCATGGCCCACTTGTTGTCCATTGCTTGTTCATTTATAATTGTGTCATATGATATTGACAAAAAAAAGTAAAATTAATTGGTTACATGCTACCTTGTAATTTATCACTGAAAAGGTTTATTTTTAGACTAACTAGAAATTGATTATCTTTTGTCATATGATTGTGATAATCAAATTCACCGGTATTAGTAATACAGGGTCACCAAAAAGATTCATATATGCTGTGTAATTAATTGTCTCCCGAATCATTTGGATTATTTTTAACCTTCTTGCATTACTCACTTATTGGGGGATTTAAAATTCTGTTTATGTAAATTTAATGACATTTTAATCCTCTTTTATTTAGTTGTCAATGAAAACTTTATTATTTTGGCTTAAGTTAAATATTGTTCTTAAAATATTCTCACAATTTGAAGAAAAGAAACAAGTTGACCTCTTAATTGTTGTAGCTCCTTGAAAACTATATCAGAAATTATTAAAATTATTTAAACAATTATGCCAAAGCTGAATGAAATAATGTAAAAAATGATACACTGAACAATAAGTAATAGAAAGAGAACGCAAACGCGAGGTTGCCTTATTTCGTCGAGGGCGGAGCCAGAGACTAAATAAGGAAACCGAGTGTTAAGTTTCTCTTTCTGGCTTATATCATTGGCTGTCAAATTGTATTGGGTGTGGCTAAATATCACATAACGGTACATTTTCCTCGCTGACCGATTAAAATTTCAAATACCACGTTGTGATATTAAGGGCACGGAGTACAACTTGGAGATTGTGCATGTTTTTCAAGAAAATTACACCTTTTCTTCTTTCGGTTTGCAAGGTCATTGCAGTTGTGCATGATACAAACTCATGAATGTATTTTATAATCATTTCTTTGTAAGATTTCAGTCCTTATACTACTGACTAAGTACCCAACAACAAACTTGGACTTTTAATGTCATGTTTACTTTGATTGTGAACGGGCAAGATTTGCAATCCAATTGCTGTCATATGCGTCAACAAATTTGAAATTTATTTGTGTCTACCCTCAAGTGCAAATGTAATATGATCATAATACAATGCCTATTTTATCCGACAAAATAAATTTGAAATTTACTTCACTATAGATTACACTCTATTACCTTAAAGTTGTAGACCCTAGTACGTACTTTTCAAGCACGGACATCACGGATTATTTTACAGTTAACGTATAAACAGTGGTACACTGCAAAATCATTGAATTTCGTTGGGATGAAATTTCGTGGTTTTGGTAAATATGACCATTTCGATGGGACTTAAATTCGTGGATTTTGCATTTCAGGTAATAAATACAAGGGTAAAGTTTATTGTTCGAATGGATTTGATGGTTGAAGGTGAACCATAAAGTCCGAGAAATTTAATCACCCACGAAAATTAATGATTTACAGTATGCGTGCGACAACTTTCAGTGCAGGATAATATTATCATGCACTGCAGTTATTGCACTCATTCCTTTGAAATTTAAGTCCCACCCCCTCGATTATCATTGGATTTAGCGCCACCCCTTCAGTTAACATCACGTAGCCATGATATAATTGTAATTATTGATTTAGACTGAAGAAAAACGTCAGTTTACTTCCAAGAAGCTCTGTTAGTTATCTGACTACAATTGACTCTTGCTTGAACTTGTGTAAGTGGGTGTCTGTCCTGACTGTCCATTCTCTGCTGACCATGTGGCTAAGACTAACTATTCACCTATTATACTGGCAAGTGAAAGTATTATCAGTGCTTTCTTGTTAGAAAATTAATTTATATGTACATAAATGAATGGTTGTAAAATATGTGACAAGTAGTTGTTTACCAATGCGGCAGTAAGCTATGACTCAGACTGTCCGGTTGGTTAAGGTTGAACTTGTTTATTTTAAATATCAGTTAATCCAGGACACGACTGCATGAATTAACCAGTTTGATGTTGATTGTAGTTTTTATGGACATGGGTCATATCCTGTTTAGCGTCCTGTACTTCATTCAACTGTAACAAATCTTGATTGTTGAAATTGTGACATAGTAAAGTACATCCTGATATAAATCAAGATTATAGTGCTGTGAGGATATGTGAGGTAGTTTTAAGTGCATAAAGTTATTGATAAGCAAGATTAGTGCTGTAAGGAAGTGAAGACTTGGTAACCTAAACCCATGTGCTATTAGACTATTTGCTGGACCAGGTTGATTTGAAAATTATGTATTGTATCTATGATAGAACATGACAGGAACATACCTTAAGATAATAATTGATAGCTTTATGTAATCTTTTCCTATCATAGATAGATAGATAGATAGATAGATAGATAGATAGATAGATAGATAGATAGATAGATAGATAGATAGATAGATAGATAGATAGATAGATAGATAGATAGATAGATAGATAGATAGATAGATAGATAGATAGATAGATAGATAGATAGATAGATAGATAGATAGATAGATAGATTTTGGGTAAGTGGGTGGTGGGTGGGTGGGTTTTGGGTAAGTGGGTGGGTGGGTTGGTTGGTTGATTGATTGATTGATTGATTGTTTGAAACAAGGTGTTGGTTTATAAACAATACATCAGGTAGTATTTAGGTCAGTTAATTGTCCATGAAGTGTTATTAGCAAATTCAGTTCCTTGCAAATTGATTTTTGTTTGACTCAAAAAGTCATAGTACATTGTCTGTTCAGTTTTATCCTTACTTATTTGGTCAATGATTATTACAATTATTGTAATACATGAATATTTCATATTTCAGAACATTACTTTATTTGCTTGTGTTGCTATCGCAAAACAAGAGAATAAATACATATATGAAAAAATATTGACATGGCGTATAACAATACATATGCATTTATACAACAGATGACAAGGTATATCACGTTATTTTCAGTTCTGTTCTGTTCTATTCTGTAATATATGAATATTTTGTATTTCAGATTGAGGATGTATATGTGTAACTAACTGATTGGATACAACGATGGATGACTATAAACGTGCTGTCCAGTCCTATCACAACTGGATTCATTTACGTAGTATATACGTTACCTCTGTACACAGTTTTGATGCCGAGCAGCAGATGACACAGCAGCGTGGGAATACGGAAATGCTCGTGCTACAGTTCTTGTTTACTTGTTTACCACAGAAGAAGTTTATTTTCCCACAGTTTTCAAACATTATAGCTGAAAGTTCTACAAGACATAATTTCGAATTTTCCAAACTTTCAGAAGCCTTTATGAACTTGGAGAACTATATTATATTATTATGTATTATGCCATGGAAACAAGAATTTCATCAAATAAAGGTGAGTTATAATAAATGTATAAAGCACGGAGAATTTGACTGGCCCCTGACCATTATGCATGAAATATTGCAAGGTTTTTGTTTTGAATATATAAATAACTGCTAGGGAATCATGAAATATTGGAATTTTGAATTAGCGTTTGTATTACACGTCAAGCATCTTCGTGATACTACAATGGATGAAAACATCCAACAGGGGCTAATGGAAGGTAGAGGATCATGTCAAATTCTATGGACTATACTAGTTTTACTACATTCAGTTTATTTTCTGTCATCTTTGCCCTTCTGCAGTGCTTTTACTTCGACTTCTACTACATCTTAACAATTCACATAATATATTGATTTACAAATTTTAAATGATCTACTAATGTTATTAACAGAGTAGTCTTTCCACTAATTCTGTTAAAATGTGAAACTATATTATTTTGCTATGCCCGTCTCCAATACCTTAGTATTTTAATGCATATTGACAGGTTCAAAGTGGATTTTGGTTGACTTTCCATTTCTGCTTTTACTCGCCCACCAAATTTTAGAGGGGGCAAATATGTAAAAATTATTTGTCTGTCTGTGTCAAGTGCCAAGAGAAGTTGCTGGTTCTTCATGGTTTTGAGGGTAAGTAATGTAACTGGTGACTGCTAGGATAGCGTCCAGGGAAACTGGTTAGGTGAATTGGCCATCATATTATAGTTACTGAAAACTGTTACTCCTATCCTCCTATCCTCTTCGTGCCCACTGGCACATAAGGCTGCAACCAGGTCTCTCTGATAAGAAGCAGCATAAAACATGTATGGCCAAACAAGCAATTCTAATTGATCTGTATTTTTATTTTTCAGAAATTTGGCGGTTATTATCAAACAAAAATAGAATCACATTTACAGAATGCAGAGCATGTTTTACAATTAATTGGATTTAAAGAAGTAAGCTATGGACTTCTAAATCTGACGGAAGGAATTAACTTGGAAGTACTTCAAAATGTTGCATTTGATTGTTTTGTATCAGCTGTTGAATGTAGGATTATGGAGAATATTTGGAGGCGAACCAAAGAGGCGGGTGCTAATTTAAGAGATATTGTTACCATTAGAATGGAAAACAGGGGTTCCGAGGATAAAATCATAGAAATAATACTCAATAAATGTCGGAAAACATCTGCCATCATGACAGGTAATGTCGCCGACGGCTCTGGCGCTAAAGTTAATGTCGCCGACGACACTAAAGTTAACGTTAAGGAAGAAATAAGTCGTCCTCAGCATATAGGTTCCTCAGATCAGTTTCGGAACAAACTGCAGACTCACATGCAGACGGCCAAAAAACTTGGTGGTGATATGGAGGATATTCCATTTATGGATGATACAGTTAAAGAATGTGAATACACACCGGTCGATATGGATGAACAAATGATAGCTAGTCTTAAACTTGTAAGCAAAGGAGGTCAGCCAGGTTCAGAACAGCCTGTACGGGTGGTGTCTGGTATGAAACCATCTCAGGAATGGTCCTTTGTGCGAGAACGATTAGAGAAAAATTATGGTAAGCAATATTATGAAGGTATTAGAAAAGATATTTTATCAGCAAATGACAGTGGTTTAGAAGCAGTAAGAAATGATCCTAAGTATATAAAAGCTTCAGCTGGTCAGAATGTTCAGCATAGTTATGTGAATGCTAACCCTGGATTAAACATGGGTAACAATCAAGGTACTCTGATAGATCCTAGTGTTGGTAAAGATTCCGACTATGCTACAGGCTCTACAGCATTGTTTCCTCCAACCATGGAAGATGTTCACACAATGAGAGCACGAGGATTACCCAGTATGCACACGGACACAGTATTAGCCAAGGGACGTAACTCAGATAACAAGTATGAACGCAGCTCACGTCCAAAGACAGAACCTATTGCTAGACGTCTACCTACAGAACCAACACATGCTCATGAAACGTACCAGTCTATATCGTCAGTGAACAAATATAACAAACCATCTGAACCCAGGGCAGATGTTCCGACTGATAACATTAAAAAGTACCAGAAGAATATTCCAAGCTCCACACATTCGAGTGTGAACAGATCCGGGCCCATACAGTCCAATCCAACACAGTATCTTCCTGTGGTACAAAACACATCTGGTCTAAAAAACCAGTTAGGATCTCAAAGTTACAGTGAGAATATGAAGCGTAATGTGAATGTGGCGGACAGTAGTTTACAACGAGCTTCACGGAGTGTACATAGTGCACCGCTGGACACGTACACTACATTACCCAACTGGAACTGTTCATATTGTACATATATAAATAGTGCTAATTCTCTTATCTGTGAAATGTGTTCAAAGACTCCAGAAGGTACTGAAGTAGATGCTCCTGCTGGACAAACTGAAAGAATCTGTGAACAATGTACCCTGAAAAATGATAGAAATGCAGTCAACTGTCACGCATGTGGACATCAACTAAAAGCGGCACAGACTTGTGTATGAACAGAGAATAACCCGCATATACGTTTCCTGGGGGGGGGGGGGCGGTATCCAATATTTATCGTAACTAATTGGAGAATAAGGGCAACCAATCATATCACCTGTGACTGACCAAGAGTTTAATTTGCTTTGATGTGATTGGTTTTCCTTATCCTTAAGTAGTAAGATCAATATTGAATACCGCTCCAGGTTTAAATTGTGATGGTATTGTAAATTTGTTCTCCTTCATGTGTTATTTTATTATTATACTATAGTGTTTTTATGCCCTGGCATCTACTGATGCGGAAGCATATAGTGATTGTCCTGTCCATTTGTTAGTTTGTTCGTCCGTATGTTCATATGTACATAAGGATGTACGTCCGTTTCAAAATGTTAAACAAGTTGATTGGCGTATTATGAACTAGACTACAACCGGCAACGGGGCATGTTTTTTTACAGAACGCAGTCTTGTTTGTGCTTGACTTATAAAGTCTTCAGTTAGTATTGTTGTATGTATGTTGAAGGTTTAAACAAAACACACTATGAACGCAAACACATTATTGTCTCAGATTATTGAAATGAAGCATTTTATTTGCCCTGTATAAAGCTTGTATAAATGTACTAGATATGCACATGCTTGTTTTTTGAGATTTTTGTATTAAGAGAAGTTACAAAGTTAAAAAAAACATTAGATGAAAATTCATTTTTGAATGTGAAATATTTCTTTGACAGTTTTCTTTCATCATTACTTATTTTGATTTAATGATGTGATTGTTTTGTGTGTATTGATATTTTATATTGATAACCAAGACTCAAAAAAATATTCCAAATCATATTTATCAACTTAAATATCAAGAATTCATAAAGTTTAAGCACATAACAGGAATAAGCTATATAAATTTTTTTATTTGAAATCAAGATTTTTTCTTCATCATTACTTATTACCAGTAGTCCTCTTTATGTTCCTAGAAGGGACTGTTTGTTATCAGATCAGAGAAGACTTGTTACAAAGAAACCCTCTGTCTCATCAATTTGTTCAGACCATCACACTCCTACTTAGTACTAGAATTCTAACATCACCTTATGAATGTGGTGTAAAGGATGAATACTGGGACGTTATTTCTTCCCACTGACGTACTGTGTTCAGACACACTTTGTAAAATTATTCACAACATCACAACAGGCTCGGCACACTGCTGACCTAGCTTCTATTTAATCAACTTGGCACACACATCTGTGTCCCATACATAGAATGTTTTTGCACTTAGATATTAAAATGTTAAAACCATACTATTAGCACATTCAAACTTGTTAAACTTTGTCATTTCTTGCTCGATTTTTTTTCAAAAAAAATCCCTTCAAATCTTTTTTCATTTTTTTTACATGCGTCCATTACATGACCACGACCAATTCACTGGGAAATACGGTAATGTGGTGTAGTGTAAGCTAGTACCTGGTAGGGACTATTTCAGTCCAACGTCTAACTTCTTGTTTGGAAAGCTGAAATATTCAATACTTTCTATAATAGTTCATTTCTTGTCTCATTACTCGCTACATTTGCTTTGGGGCTTGATTATCTAGTTCCTATGTTTGAGATTTCAAAACACATCAATTTCATGTAAAAAGAGTAGGTTGATGAGTTGTATCCTATAAACATGGGTCTTTAAATTTATCAATGATTATATTGAAACACTTGTGGAAACTATCCGTATAACATATAACTAGCTCATGTTGGATTTTTTTTATCAGATACTTTATCAAATCATTTAAGGCACATAACAGTATATCCTTATCTAAGCAGGAAAAGTATAGGGTTTATTGAACTTGGTACAAAAATGTATAATGAACAATGGTGACGCACAAATTACAGGGCGCTACTTTGTATTTGGTCATAAATCACCATACTGATAACAGTGTGTTTCCTCCTAGGCCTTTAGGTATTGCTTAGTATCAACAATGAAATTGTTACTTTTCAGATATTAGACAATAATATAGAATATACATGACATTCTCAAAATTGATTTTTTCTAATTCACTTAATTTGTTTGATAACAAGATAAGACATGTCTAGTCAACATGTATCTATTCCTACCTGTTCTGTTTTAGTAGTGGGGAGGTTATATTAACTTTTTGCTGTGTGTTGTTTTGTCTGCCCTAATGGTTTGTCCATGCATAATTCTACTCTTTAACCACCAGTCAGATTTCAATGAAACTTAACATAGATAATTAAATTTTGTACAATGCCTAGTTGTGCCCATCGTCGAATACCCACGTTCGATTGCATTACGTTATACTACCAAATGAAGTTGTACGTAATGTGTACCGTGGGTATCCGACGATGAGTTGTGCCATTCTCGTTCAATCAGCCTATTTTTTGTCCGTAGCAATTTTGACTAACCACTGATGTATTATGAGGATGAGTTGTACCATACATGCCAGATCTCCTGCATTTGAGACTCTACTCCTGCATGATTTTAGGCAAATTGATCGAATCTCCTGCATTTCTTGGAATATTGGAACCTGGCCATTTTTGTTTGCATGATGAAAATGATAACAGATATTAATTTAAATAGCTTTATGAAGCATGCATGGTAATGTCCTACAAGTAAAATAGGTGAAAACAGCATATAAGTTCATTTAATTAAGGTTAAAGTTTGAGCAAGAAAAATCTCCTGCATTTCATTGAAATCTCTTGCATTTCCATCACAAATCTCTTGCATATGCTTCAGGAAAATATGGCATGTAATGATGTATGGTTGTACCTATTATCTGGACTTCACATTTGGATGAATATTGTTACAAGCATGGTCCTTTAAGGGAGACATACTTTTTGTGTCAATCTTCTTTAAGATTATTTTCTGTTAACGCACACCAGTAAGCATATTATAATCTTAAAATATGTCACTTTTTAATACCTTGAATTAAAACCATCTATATTTAGTTTCTATCTTGAGCAACACCAGTAGGAATCACAAGGGTGGTTGTTTAATAGGGTGTTTTACTGTGGAGAGGTGAAATGAAAAGTAAATGGTTACTTCTCAAACAACATGATAATGTTGCTTAAGAGAGGTTGTTGCGAAGGATTACTCTGTATAGAGATTGCATTGCATTATACAATTTATATACATAAAGGTATGTTTCTGTTAGAAGATCCATCTAATAACTTGTAACACTCGCCAAGATAATTGTTTATTGGATGTCCTGTTTGTCTCTATATTTATACAATATTGCCATATTGTTGATACCTTTATGAAATCACTTCCTGAATGTCTTGGAGAAACATGATAATACTTAATTAATTTATACACTTTTATACCCCCTGCACAACGCAATTTGTAAGAGGTAAACATACAGTTTTCAGCTTGTCCATCCATCTGTCTGTCTCTCCATGGACGGCTTCTTGTGAACACAACTCCTCCTATAGCTTTTGCACTATACCGTTCGCACACAAACAACCTTAATATGTAGATGTGCATGAAGGAAAGACTTAGCTCTGATATTACATTTGCCAGAATTTTGTCCCATTGTCGACAAGAGGTATATAAGTCTGCCGAATGACGACAGTTCTAGTTTTGCTTACCCGGTACTTTATTCACAAATTTGACGATTTTCCAATGAAAAGATCCCAGTCTGACAAGAGGGCTACTTTCCCCATATTTCAGATGTTTTAAGCTTATTGATGTCACTTGTATACAGGGTATATATTAGGGGTGGGATTAAGCCTGGAATAGTGCATAATAAATGTCCCCTCCAATTATAATATGACAATATATCAAGTTAAACTATTGAAAAAAAATATTCTTGATTGCTAACAGTATACATATTATATTGAAGTAATAGATTATTGTAAATGTATTCAATTTTGAATAAGGCAATATTTGTAATCTTCAGTGTAAAATTTATTCGACTTCAGTTAACCTGAACATGTGCTGTGTAACAGTAAAATTATGATATCTGAAAGTCACAGTATTTATAATTATGAATATACCACAGATACTTATCGCTGGCTTAGAATGAGAAGGTCGTAAATAGTTTAAGACTGATAAATTATTTAAAATAAACACCACAGGGGATTCCTATGAGACTATTGTCATACAAATCGGAGCTTGTCATGTTGACCAAACTGATGTTGAAACATCTTCATTGCTAACAGTACAAATATATATTAAAGTTACTGTAATAGATTATTGTAAATGTATTCAATTTTGAATAAGGCAATGTTTGTAATCTTCAGTGTGTAATTTATTCGACTTCAGTTAAACTTTAATTTACCATACATATTGTAATGAGTAATTTTCAGAATTTTGTTGTCTTGTTTTTTCAAAAAATCTATTTTGTACCTATTACGACCTTCACATTCTAAGCCTGCAATATATTGTTATGTAAAGTCATGCTGCACATTTAGTATTGAAATACGATTACATGTATTAAAATATACAAATAAATGGATGTATATATTATAACAACTGTGTAAAGTATTGAATGATTGTTCACTTTCTGTTACAACGTATTGAACCTTGATCGAAGCTTATTGAAAGTATAATGTTTTGAATTATTTCTACAAAAAGACCAATTGTACAATATGCTTGATTTCCCTGTTACATTCTTGTATTTTGTGATGACAATATAGTGTTTGTTAAGATCTTATTAGCAACAGTATGTTACAAGACATGTTAAGGTTATTATTATTATAAGTATGTTTTCATTAGAGATGTGTTTTTTCTTCAAATAAATAATTGCCATTATTGATTATTATTAATATTGTTACAATGGTATAAGTGAGAGACTGTTATTTATGTACCTATGCTTAATTTGAGTTATCGAAGCATTGCTTTCAAACTAAGCATTCTTCGCTGGCTTAGAATGAGAAGGTCGTAACTACTACTTACGACCTTGTAAGACTCATACATATTTGAAATTTGCTTCACAAGGCGCTTCTCATGAGCCTATTTTCATGAAAATCTGATATTGTCATGTTGACCGAAATGAAGTTTTAAAAAACGTGTTTTCCCATAGGTAAAGAGTAAATTACAGACAGTTTTCTCTTGTTTTCTCAATATATTGATTTTGTAGTTACGATCTTCTTATTCTAGGCCATCAACTTGTTAACCATCATAAACACATTACATTGTCAAAGCCATGTAACACTATCCAACATTTCAACAGACTTATTGCCCCTGATTGACTTTGCTAGATTTATGGACAAGGCTTCCAATATGGCACATGAAATTAAGCATCTTTTTTGCACAAGATGCTGGTATTCTATTTCCGGTGACTTAGTTTGATATGGTCAAAGGCATTTCACATGCCGATTATACCAATAAAACTGTAAAACTGTAAAACGAGAACTTCTGAAAAACTGCAATAGATACATGTATAGTCAGTAAAATAATTATAACCAATTCATAATTTATTTTGTTTTAAGTATATTTTATAGATAGAGATATCAGCCCAATTTTTGTTCAATGTTTGCATTATGCATATTGTCCATACATTTTTATATTTATTTTAAATGCGTTTCAAATTGTTATAAATGTATGTGCTTTAAAACCTGCAGGGCTAAAGTTAGGTGTTATCAATGCACAGAGTATACACAAATGTTATCTTGCTCTAGGTATTTGTTTAAACGTACATGTAAGCTTATATTTGGATACAAAGATATCACAGTATGTTAGATAACACTACATGTTGTATATTGTAAAATCATTCAATTTCGTTGGTTTTGGTAAAAAAGACAATTTCGTTGGCACTTGAATTCGTGGTTTGTGAATTTTAGGTAACAAAACAAGGGTCAAAATCAATGTTCGTTGGGATTAAAGTTCGTGGTTGAAGTGAACCACGAAATCCACGAAATTTAATCCCCCACAAAAATTAATGATTTTACAGTATATGGCTTATTACATGCAATCCCTTACGTAAGTGATCAGTCTAAAAGATCTGTAAGATAGAAAATAGTGCATAAATTCAAACTGAAAATGAATCAGTCTAAAACTGAAATAATCATGTATGGAACCAGACAACAATTAGCTAAATTGAACATCACAAGTGTCAATGTTGGTGGGTGTGATGTAAAATGTGTGAATCAGGTTAGAGATCTTGGTGTAATCATGACCAATACACTTAACTTTGACTGCCACATTCAGAAAAAATGCCAGATAGCTCATGTGCAGCTACGGAATCTTCAAGCTATACGTAAACATCTCACACAAAAGTCTACTGAAACATTAGTGCATGGACTGGTTCATTCCCATATTGACTTCTGCAATGCCTTATTCACTGAAATTCCAGCCTATCAGATGAAAAAATTACAGCGAGTCCAAAATCATGCCGCAAGAGTTGTCATGAATGTTTCTTATGACAAATCCAGTGCAGATCTACTGACAGAATTACACTGGCTTCCAGTTAAGGCCAGGGTAATGTTCAAAGTTCTGGTAATCTTATTCCGTGTCATCATGGGTACAGCTCCATCGTATCTAAAGACATTGTTTGATCCTATTCGGCAAGGGTACAGACTACGATCACAAAATGACACTAACTTTCACATCCCTAGACGGCGAACAAAATTAGCAGACAGATCTATAGCCGTCACTGGTCCAAAATGGTGGAACGATCTACCAAACTATCTCAAAGACATCAATAGTGAAACCAGGTTCAGAGCACATTTGAAAACTTATTTGTATAGGAAGTTTCATCGGCAATGAGTGTGCTCTTTATCATATGACTAAATCTGGTTTCTAGAATCCAGGTTTTAAATTGAATGTTTTAAGTGAATGTATATTAGTGTAAAGCGCAATAGAATATGATTTCATAATTTTTGCGCTATACAAATGACATGTATTTGTATTTGTATACAGTATATGGAAGATTACATGTTGCAGTTGCTTACATAGTTTATCAGTATAGAGTCACCTTTAAGATAGCAATCTAATTTCTCTATGTAAGTGCGCTAAGGCAATATGCTAACCCATCAGTAACACAATTTTATGAACAACAAAATGACAACCTATGTGACCCTTGCAAAGTGCTAGAAACAGTAAACCACTACATATACCAGCGTACCAGATCTTGTGGAAGATAGAGAAATCCTAGAATGGACGGTAGAGGAGATACTGTACAGACTGCAGATAACATGCAGGGTTTTATCACTATTTGTATTAGTTAGGAGAATTGATGGGATAGGGGACGAAGTAAGGAGCAAACTCATTGGTGCTATAAGTCATTACATAACAAGCACCAGATGACTGAGACTGTATCATTTGTAAATAGAAACCAAAGTACCAATAGCTGAAGCGCAAAGAGGGAATAAAAAGAGCGTAAGGCCGTAAGCCTATTATCGAAGTACCGAGAGGCAATTTGAAGAGAGACCATTGCCTCACTATGGCGATAGTTTAATAGAACTAGTTTCCTTAAAGCAGACAGCAATTGAGATGCATTTTGTACATTACACATAGGGAATAATAATATGCTTGTTAATGATCATTAGATGTCTGTTAGCACATAAATGCATACACATCCAGGTTAACTTCCCAATTTCATCTAAGAAAAAGATTGATCTAACTTTGGAAATGACAACACATTCTGCATTTCACTGAAGACTGTTGGGATAGAACATCATCTCAATGTATATTCTAGTATATTTTCCTCTCGTTTCATATTTAGTTTTGTAGCTCCAATTATTGTAGAAAATTTCATAAAACAATATCAAGAAATAAAAACATTACAGCACATTTCTTGAAACTTTCTGAAAACCCCTTGTGTAATTATTAATATTTATTTAAAAGTACAATCTTGAATATATCTGCTTCATCACACATGTTTGTTAAGCATAAATTTTCCTCACTTAAACAGGCCTCACTTCCCTGTCCCTGAACTTGACTCTGATTTACAATTCAGGTAGTTTTATGATTTATGTAAGATTTAAAAGTGTTTTTGTTTAACATACAAGCACACATGTTTGAACTATAAGAAGTGTTTCAAACCAGGCAGTGATTTTATCACACAGTCCCACGGAGCGTCTAATGGTATTGGCTATTTGTTGTATAGCTGGTTTAGAACGAAAAGGTCTTAAGTGTAAAATCAATGTTTTGAGAAAGAAGAAAAAATGTTTGGAAATTACTTTTTACTCATGATAAAACAAGCTTTTCGACTTCAGTTTGGTCAACATGAAATATTCAGATTTTCATAAAAAATAGGCTCATAAGAATCACATTGTGATGTTGATTTTAAATTTATGTATCAGTCTTAGGACCTTCTCATTCTAAGCCAATGATGTAGAGGCTTTTAGAGGGTTAGAACCTGAGATTTACATGATAATGATTACATGATTGTATTTTGTGTGTTACTGAGCTTTCTGATAGAGGGTTGTCAATTTTAGTAGCCAGGGCTGTATTAACATCATGCTTTTGTCATTATCTATGTAACTATGTATAATGTGCAACAGGGGATTCATTTTTGTCTAATATACTCTGAATAAGTAAAACATTTTAGGATTCAACCAGTTTCAGGCATGTACAGACACCCTGGCATCAATTGAAACACCTTGCACAGTTAATCCAGAAAATCTTGAAAAACGGGTTTTAAATAGCATTATTTAATTTCAATATGTTGAATAGATGTTATCCAAGTATTGGGACACTAAATTCAGAATGTTAAGCGGACTGCATCGTAATTCTGTGATGAACAAGTAATTTTCAGTCTGCGATTCAATTATCACATTTCCATTTACATGTGTTTTTTTTTAGAAAAAATATTCTTCGAATGTAATTGCAATTTCTACTCTTGGTGCATGTAAAATAAATCTCATATATACCCCCATATATCATGTATTTGCTCTGTTAATTATAACATGTGTCTGACAGGTAAATTGTTTTCAAATATGTAATGTTTTGGGACAAATCTGTGTGACTGTCACTAGATTCTGACCGATCTCGCCCCATTGTGTGACTGTCACTAGATTCTGACCGATCTGGCCCCATTATCATAATCCTTTTTTCATGCTCAATTCAACTCCAGTTATAATGAAACTTGATTAGTTCCAAGAAAGTCCCAGCAATTCGCTGCCTTAGAATGAGAAGGTCGTAAGTACTACTTAAGACCTTATAAGACTCATACATATTTACAATCAACATCACAAGGCGCTTCTGATGAGCCTTTTTTTAAATTAAAGTTGAAACAGCTTGTTTTACCTTATTGTAAAGAGTAATTTTCGGACAGTTGTTTCATGTTTTTCTCAAAATATAGATTATGCACTTACATCCTTCTCATTCTAAGTGAATTACTCATTTACGTCAGTTTTACAATACCAGAAACTATTACACTTCCTCCTTAAATCTCTCCTAGTAATATAATAGATTCAGATAATTATGAGACATTTGACATGTCTCATAATGGCAAGCCAAATGTCCAATAATTACGTAAACCCATGTTCACGGGTGTAAAACTAGGTTTAACGGTCGATAAACTATGTTTTACGAACGTAAAACCAGGTTTTACGAATAGTTAACCTGTATTTTTGAGCGAAAACATAGGATAACAGTCGTAAACCATAGTTCACGCTCGTGAACATGGGTTTACGTTCGATAAACTAGGTTTCTCGATTGAACTATGAATTTCGACCGTTATCCTATGTTTACGACCATTAACCTATGTTTACGCTGGTAAACCCTGGTTCACGCTCGTAAACCATAGTTTACGAAATACAACCCATGTTTTCGACCGTAAACATAGGTTTACGAACGTGAACCTATGTTTACGAACGTGAACCTATGTTTACGAACGTGAACCTATGTTTACGAGCGTGAACTATGGTTTACGACGTTATCCTATGTTTTCGCTCGAAAATATGGGTTAACATTCGTAAAACCTGGTTTTACGTTCGTAAAACCTAGTTTATCGACCGTAAAACCTAGTTTTACGCCCGTGAACATGGGTTTACGAAATTATTGGACATTTGGCTTGCCATACATGTCTGACAGACTTTAAAGTTTGAGGAAGAAATTTAGCTGAGCCCGGGAAAAGTTTTATAATTACGTAGTTTGGTTCTGTATTATCATGTATGTATGTATGCTCAAATATTTAGCTAAATTTCTCACTTTGACTGTGATATACTGAATGAAAGCATTTCATATACAATGTACAATTGTGGTTGCATTTTGAATTCATTGTCTTGTAAAATAAATGGAAAAAAAATCACACTTTGATGTATTGTGTTTTATTAGTCAACTGTTTCATATTAAATTTTGTCCTGAAGTACATACATGCACCTTTGCAATAAGATTTTAAAATAAATTGGCACAAATGATTACCACAGGGAGACAATGTGTCATCCACATGACCCAGGTCCCTTGGTGAAATGTCAAGGTCACAGGGTGACATTTTGCACAGCTATTATGTGTCCGGGCTGTGTCTTTCTTACTAACAGAAGGATTTAATAATTAATGGGCACAAATGATTATCTCAGGGAGACGATGTGTCACGTACTTGACCCAGGTCCCTTGATGTAGGGTCAAAGTCACAGGGGGGCTTTGAAGTTTTTCCACTGCTATTCCTGTTCAGCTGTTGCATCATTGTTTTGTCGTATAATGTGCTGCTCAACGGTGCTCTTGTTAGCTCATAATGTGGCAGGGGAGCTTTTGTGATCATTCTTAGCCATAATTGCTTGATTAGTCATAACTAGAGATCACAATTTGGGCTGATCATTACGAAACTTTATCATCAACTCAATACAATCGAGGTCACTTTTGATATTGGGTCATTCAAGGTAAAAAAAGCTAGGCCACTAGGTCCAATCATAGAAAATCTTCTGTAGTCAATAAAGGTCACAATTTTGACTGTAGGACCATTGTATATGTGCACAAGTTTGAAAGCCTAATTAACCTGTCGTTTGAACAACTCAAACACACATACAAAATACACTTCTATCCAGGGGCATTATTCACCAACATTGTAAGTCTAAGATATAGACTTAGACTTTTAATCATCAAATGGTCTAATCGCTCTCATGTTGTCATAAATGTACTGATTTTGATATAAATTTGTATACATGCTCAATGTGTTACCACCAATAGGCCGATAAAATTTCATATGGTTTAATCTAATCTAAAAGAAATGCTAATGATTATGAATAATGACAATTTTAAGCCCAAGTCTGAGTTTTAGACTTACAACGTTGGTGAATAAGGCCCCAGGAATATGGCTGCTAGGAGTGAACAGACAATGTTTTTAGCTCACCTGACCACAATGTGGTCATGGTGAGGTTTTGTCATACCGAGATGTCCGTCGTCCGTCGTGCGCCGTGCGGCGTGCGTCGTGCGTCGTGCGTCCGTCAACAATTTCTTCAAACGACTTCTCCTCCTAAACCGCTTGGCCAAATTTGATAAAACTTAACAGGAATGTTCCTTGGGTGGACCTCTACCAAAGTTGTTAAAAAAATTCCAGTCCGTCGCATAACTAGGTCACACAGGCTAAAAATAGATTTTCAAAAAGGAAACTTCAAAAATCTTCTTCTCTGAAACCGTAAGGCCTAGAGCTTTCATATTCGGTATGTAGCATCACCTTGGGGTCCTCTACAAAGATTGTTCAAATTATGTCCCTGGGGTCAAAATTGGCCCGCCCCGGGGGCCCTTAGTTTTACATAGACTTATATAGGGGAAACCTTAAAAAAATCTTCTACTCCGAAACCACTTGGCCCAGGGCTTTCATATTTGGTATGTAGACTCAACTAGAGGTCCTCTACAAAGATTGTTCAAATTATGTCCCTGGGGTCAAAATTGGCCCCGCCCCGGGGCCCTTAGTTTTACATAGAGTTATATAGGGGAAACCTTAAAAAATCTTCTTCTCCGAAACCGCTTGGCCCAGGGCTTTCATATTTGGTATGTAGACTCAGCTAGAGGTCCTCTACAAAGATTTTTTAATTATATCCCTGGGGTCAAAATTGGCCCCGCCCCGGGGGCCCTTAGTTTTACATAGAGTTATATTGGGGAAACCTTAAAAAATCTTCTTCTCCGAAACCGCTTGGCCCAGGGCTTTCATATTTGGTATGTAGACTCAGCTAGAGGTCCTCTACAAAGATTGTTCAAATTATTCCCCTTGGGTCAAAATTGGCCCCACCCTGGGGGTCACCATTTTACTTAGACTTATATAGGGAAAACATAAAAAAATATTTTCGTCTAAAACTACAATGCCTAAGAGTTTTGATATTTGGTATGTAGCATCATCCAGTGGTCCCCTACCAAGATTGTGCAAATTATGCCCCTGGGGTCAAAATTGGCCCAGCCCCGGGGGTCACTGTTTTACATAGACTTATATAGGGAAAACATATAAAAATCTTCTTTTCTAAAACTACAGTGCATAGAGCTCTGATATTTGGTATGTAGCATCATCTAGTGGTCCTCTACCAAGATTTTTCAAATTATGCCCCTGGGGTCAAAATTGGCCCGGCCCCGGGGTCACCGTTTTACATAGACTTATATAGGGAAAACATATAAAAATCTTCTTGTCTAAAACTACTCTGCATAGAGATTTGGTATGTAGCATCATCTAGTGGTCCTCTACCAAGATTTTTCAAATTATGCCCCTGGGGTCAAAATTGGCCCCACTCGGGGGGTCACCTTTTTACATAGACTTATATAGGGAAAGCATATAAATATCTTCTTGCCTAAAACTACACTGCCTAGAGTTTTGATAATTGGTATGTAGCATCATCCTGTGGTTTTCTACCAAGATGTTCAAATTATTCCTTTGGGTGAAAATTGTGCAGGGTTTATAATCAGGTGAGCGATATTGGGCCATCATGGCCCTCTTGTATCATCTAGTCATTACACTAAATAAAAGTTACAGTGACAGGCTGGTAACAGGGAATATGCAAAAAACAAATTCAATGCATGCAAAATCGTAGAATTTGAAAATTGGGGCAAATTCAGAGAATAATCAGGGAATTTTGCATATACATGCATTGGAGGAACAATTGTGTCTTCAGGCAGCTTTTCTTCATGACTATTGAATTATTTCTTCGAAAACTGTTTTATTACAAGATACCATGTAGGTATAAATGATGAGTTTGGTGACAAACGTATGGATATGAGTGGAGGCTGGAGGCCATATTATTGTCAGCTATATATACATGAGTCATGTACATTATAATAGCCAGTCCTACTCATTAGGCCTTCTGACAAATATCGTCCTCGAAATGTTGGTCCCTTGCCGGTGAAGTCGAATTTCGAATGATTATAAATTGAACCTTGGCGCAACACACACACAGTAAAATTGATAAATCATGTTCTATATACAATGATGGAACAGTATGGGAATTCCCAGTGATTTGGTACGTGATATAGAATATTATAACACAAGCTATGAATATTGAGGTAAACACGTCATGTACTATTAAAATGATACATTGTATTGTCGATTCAAAGATGTCTGTCAAAACCGCCATAATGTTCCATTTCTGAATAGCTAATTGCAGCAAGTATAACCACAACGCTATATGACCATTAGCTTTTTAATCATTTCAGTGTATTATTGATAGTACAATTTAATCCCGAAACAGTTTTGATATTCGACCGGGGTGAATGTTTGTTTACGCGGTTGTGACAGAGATCTTTGAATCAACTATACTTCCGAAACTCTATGACAAAGCATTGTAGGGCCTACATGACACTACGACTAGTAGAAATACTGATGTAATTGATTGGCTAGTCATTCCTAATTTATTCGTTCTATGCTATTATTAGCGCTGGCATGTAAGTATTGCGCGTGGTTGTTTGATGCTATTTCGCTAAAGGAGAGCAATGACGTCTGACGAAAATGTTTTGATGAAAAGATCTCAAGAAATGGCAAAGTTATGGTACATTTATTCTGCTCCAAAGGATTTTCTTTATCACAAACTAGGTTAAATATGGAATCAATGGCATTGAAGGCCTCGTGTTCGGCAAAATTTTAATTCATACGATTTTCCTTATTTGATGACACCCTGATTAAGTACTCGGCCTTAAGTAATAAGTATACAGTGATTCTAAACCTTTGGCTTGTTGACACCCGAGACTTGTAGCAGGTTTCGTTTACTTATTCAGCATTTTGCCGTCTGAGTTATTTTTTCTGTGCACGGCCGTTTCTGTTATCTTGGGAACCCCTGAAGCCGGAACCGCGTGATTGGACCTCAATGCGACATGTCCTGTCTGAATGACGAGGGGCAATAGTGTTAACGGCGAATTTGACTAATGTTGTCAAAGGTGATACAATGTGACATTTCCTGGAGACACACACTTTCAAAATAGCGGACCCATTCCAAGTCTAAGACTTAAATTTCTAGTAATAAAAGAAGTCCCTTAATAACAAGGCGTATTTTATACAATTTGCGAAGACTGACGTTTTGTTATGAAAATGGCGATGATAGCTACCTGTTTGTGGTAGATAAGACGGCTCCATTGAGCATATTGTTTAAAAGGGGCAGTAAGTACATGTTGCGATAAGATTAGTTGTAGGTGTATGTCATTGTGGGTGAGTGCCCATAAATACCTCACCGAGAGTCGGTGTCATAATATCCTTATAACAATCAATGTATGATATTATCATACCAGGAAAGTTAATAGGGTGTACCGCACCACGCCCTGAGCCTTCAACCATAGACACAAAGTTTCATTTCCTTCAAATAAACACACATCAACACAGAAATGTGCACTGTCATTATTACTGAGATACCGGGCAATAACATAAAGCATATAATTTACTTTAAACTGTATTTATTTTTTATAGTCATACATATGATAATACAAATATGGAATAAGCTTTTTCTTTAAAAAAAAAACTTCGTTGCACGGATACAATCGAGTTGTGTGGTTGTGACCAGACAAATCGTTCACGATTACTGATTTGATGGTTGAAGTAATGGAAATGAACATAGACACCATTGAACAAATGAACCAAGATGCTTGCGTTTCTTCATTTAACAATATACATAATTCTAGCAGCATAACTACGTAGTTATCGTGTCGAAATTGAGCGATTTGAAACATCGTTCAAAGAAGCAACAATGGGAGATTTCTCGATGCATACAGAAATACCCCTCTACCGAACACGTACATTATCGCTTCACATGGACAGCCATCAAAATGAAGAGAAAATGTTATCAATTTGATTATCAAACTTTTGTTCTTCCGCATTGAACATTTGACACGGCCGTGGGAAAGCCTGTATCAGGTCGAAATCTCGCTGAGTGGGTTGGTTTATAAACATATGGGCAGACATATGTAAGAAAACGACGATTTGACTTGAAACGAGATTATTTAACCACAGTTTGGTCGAATATATTAGCTGCATTGGTTCAAACCCGGACATAAGGAAAATGCTTTTTTTCTTACTTTACTATAGTGGCACACTTTAATCGCCAATCAAGTTAACAACCGAAGCTACAGTGTTCTACACTATTAGGCCACATGTTATTTGTTAGATCACTTCTTGTTTTCATTTTTTTAAATACGTACTAGTTGCACTTGTAGTAACTGCTTCCGAACAGCCTTAAAGTTAGACACTTTTAAAACTCAAGATTATTTTATGAAACCGTTGTAAAAGAAAGTATCTAATATTGGCACTATTAAGTCGATATCCGACTTTGAAACACACATTTTGTATAATACGGTTGTAGCAAAATAACTCCTACTCAAGTTATAATACGTATAGGATAGAACACGAGTAAGTGTTGGGTATGAAAACTAAATCGAGTTTGCGAGATTTTATGTTTTCATACCCAACACTTACGAGAGATCTATCTGTCTTAGACCACAGCTAAAAATGTTAGTTTCTCAGATACAATTTGCACAACAATCAACTACTTAATACTATGATTAATACTTAGTAAACACAATATCCCCAAATCGTTTACATTAGCCATTCATAAAATAAAATCAAGGAATGTTTGGTGCAGGGGTATTTTGTGTTTTCGTTGGTAACATTCCATTGGTCAACTTTCTTTCTGTATCGTACATATTTTACATATCTTTTTTAAAGCAAGTGTACATGCATGTGCTTTTAAAAACAAGTAGTGGTATTTGATTTACTTGATGAAACTACTACATCGATGGCTTAGAATAAGAAGGTCCTACTACTTACGACCTTATAAGACTCATGCATATTTGAAATCTGCTTCACAATGCGCTTCTTATGAGCCTATTTTCATGAAAATCTAAAATTTAAATTTTCATGTTGACCAAAATGAAGTTTTAAAAACTTGTTTTCCTATAGTTAAAGAGTAACTTACAGACAGCTTTCTCTTGCATGCATGATATTTTCGATTTTGTAGTTACGACCTTCTCATTCTAAGCCAACGACATGTAGTATGTTTTTTTGGAGTTTGAGTAGGTAACCGCGGTTACGCAAATCAAGCATCTTCCAATCTGAGACCTTTTAGTCAAAGATCTGAATGAAAATCAAAGGTTTAAGGAAGTGCAATCGCATTCAGAACAGCGTCTGCCGAAAGATACCAGAAAGCAACATTCTTGGACATGTTCAGCATACGAGCAATATGTACAATGACGCAATTCTAAGATATTACCAGGACTACATTTTCATCATTTAAATATATGTAGGGTATCCGTCTATATGAAAACAATTTTGACGAACAAGCAATAATGGCACGCAGTGGGCATTGAAGCACTGCTGTGTATCATTATAAACAACCGTTAGAGGCATTGCAGTGTAACTTATCATTCAAACTACAAACGCCATTGAAGACGCCTCCATCGCCCCAGTCTACAGCTGGACTAGTCGTCTCGACAACGGTTATCAAGGCCGAGTCTGCTGGCTTGCCAGACCCAAATGCTGTTGTGATAGAAGTACCTGGCTGTATATCTGCTATTATTGGTTTTCAAAGGAGTCAGAAAGATGTTGATTACAATTTAAAATCACCAGTCAAAACATTTGTGTAAGCAGCAGTAAAATGTAAAAATGTTATTTCAATGAAAGTTTTTTTTTTCATTTTTGGCATACCGATTTTGTAAAAGAGCAGAAAGTTCATTAATTAACAATGATTTAATAATTGTTTAGATATACTTAACTGCTTAAATAGTATTTAAGTGCATGTATATGTTTTATAATCGATACTATTGTAATTCTTACTGCTTCAGCAATAGATTATTCTGTATTTTAATGATACTTTACTCTTAGTTACACAAAATATAGATATAAAGTAACATAACAATTTTAAGTCATTGAAAACGCCGCTTCATCCTCTTTAAACTCTATGTTTGATGTTGTATTGGATTTATGCATGTATAGTGATTGTAAATGCTTAACTTCACTGTTGCAACCACACTTGTCGGTGGATTGTGTTTACAATAAAGCTATAAATTCCTGACTTGATGGATTATTTTGCTTGGCCTTAATAGTATTGGATAAACCAATGTAAGTTTATATACAACACTTTTTCTATATACCACAGAAAAGTGTTGTATAAATAAATTTATGGGATTTATTCAACACTTTTTCTGCTCGTTGATTGGTCAGTTACAGTAAGCTGTGGTCTAATTATTTTTTATTCATTTACTATATTAACACGAACGAGTGTTAATTGTTATATATGATGATTTCAGCAGCTAAAGAACCATGACCCCGATGTGCAGCTGTGAGAATTTGTTGCGCACACTACTTCCAGTGAAGGGATTGACGGACAATGGGACAGGGGGCTTCCAGATGATTAGCATCTACACTATTCATGGCTAAATATTTCTCACTGAAATAAGTGTTTGCTTTCCTCAAAAACCAAACCCAATGGTTGAGGTAGTTAAAGTATATTTGTATTTCGCAGTATTTACTTCTGAAATTTGACTGCGACTGACCCAAAGATGTTTAAATTTCCCATGCGGAAATGTCTAAAAGGTAATGGACACTATTGGTCCGCTTAGCAACAACAATGGCTATGTAACATCGTATTTAGTCATTTTCATTGTATGTTTTGCATTGTTTTCGTCAACTAAAGTAGTTTGTTTTCTTTTTTATGTGTATACTGCCTGTGTTGCGTGCTGAAGAAACATCAGGTAAAAGCAATCTACAATCGCCGCTTCCTGTTTGGTAAGCATGGCTACAGGGTATTTACAAATCATATTCACGGACGTTTTGAAACTATTTAAACACAAAACTGTTCCCGTAATTGTCAATTTGCCATCCCTTATTGAAAATAATTCTTAAAGCACACGACATGTCTGTATGGCCTCGTGCGATGTACATTTTGTATTTGCATAGCCAAATCATTATGGACTTTACAAACACTAGTTCCGTTTGTGATACTGAGAAATATCAAGATTATATAAATAGTTCACTGGTCATTGTTGTATCGAAACTAATAGTCGGATGTTGGCCTATACATGAACTGTCGTGTTGTTATTCATGGAAAGCATTATTGATAAAAGGTTCACTAGAGACTGTTCACCATTATATTATCATTTGTTGTGGTCTTTGTTTATCTGTTCAGATGTGGTATTGTAGTCGATACAAACCATGAATGCAGCTAATTTACAAGAACCCTTTTGATCTTCCATTAAAAAGGCATATTTCTAGTGCGTAGCAATGCGAACCAGTTTGATAATGACTAAAACGAAAACAATGTATTCTTGTTTGTGTAAACTTTCTATAAAAAAATAAGTTATGCGCAAAAATGATTACTTTTACCGCCCATGAGATGCATGCAGTGTCGTGTGTTTTTTAAATGTAGGTTTTAATTAATAAAACAGTGAAGCACACAGAAATCGAACATCAACAATACACAGTGTAGCATACTATGATAATAGTTTATAGCAAAATTAATATGGTTGTACAGTACAGTCGGGAAATAACACACAGTAAATGTCGATCGGAGGAATGTCAAACATTTATTTGAAATTTTGAATTCAAGTTTCCAAACAATCAAAGGTATAAATTTAACCCACAATTGTGGTGAAATCGTCATCTGAGCGGAGCAAAAATCCGGAAAATGTTGTCCAAAGGTCCCCATCGCCATAGACATTGTCGTGTGCACGACCGTTCTGTATGGCCACATCATCGCCCTGATTCAATCGTATAACAAGCGTTTGGCTGCCTTGATCAGCGCTACCACGAGCATACGCCTGTGCTTTGTTAAATCCGTTCACAACAATTTTACAATGTATTTTTATAGCATAAAAACGGTGAATTTGCTCATACTTAAACGGGGCAAAAAGGTACGTTATTGTAAAGATTCTCGCGTACACGCGCTGTTGGTGTTCAGTTTTAAGAATGCTTATTGCAGGACCCAGCCGACAAAAATAAATGATTTACAGCGTTGTATGAACTGTAATTCACATTCTAATTGTAACTACTAATCAATTTTCCAGTCTGCAGATGTAATAGTACGAAAAAGCATGCGTTAACCCTACAATACTGACACATGGAATACGTACGTACCAGCTTTTGGCGCTGTGAAAACGCCATGGTGTGGATTATAACCGTTTCCTATGTTTGTTTCTACTTTGTCAAACACAACATTCTGGTTCAGTCCAAGATCGTTACTAGAGTGAACAAGTATGGCGGTAAAGGCAACATTGTCCACTTCCGGTTGCTCGTATTCTATGGACGTCAGTGAAAGAATCTAAAATATTAGAAACATGACGTATCAAAAACTATCTACTAATTTCTATTGGTCTGAATATTCACAGATGCATTAAAACAGTAGATTAACTCGTCACCTACTATAACAACTTTCAACAGAGAGAAGTGTTGTAGGTGTGCGTTAAATGTCGAGTTGTCACTTGTCAACCATCGTTTTGATGTCCATGTACGTTGCCTTAATTCATTATGACATACGGATCAGTTTCATACATCCTGTGAATATTCATCATTTACGGACGATTCTTTTTATTTTACACCCCACCAAATAATGGTTTCGGTCCCCGGGATTGAAAATTAATGTTTTTATCACCGCGACCACGTGAGGTAGTTGTCATGACGCTATGTCAGATGATTGCAGAAATTTAAATCACGGCTGGTTGCTAATTAATTTCAGTAAAACTCATTCGTCGACCGCACATATATAAGACACTAATGATAAAAGGCGCTAAGTTCAATAATCAGTCAACGCACCTTTATTGTGCTTTGCTAGCTCGTTGTCTGTAGTATCTGCATTCTTCGTGTTTAGGATGACGTCATGGAGATTGTTGCACACGTGGTTGGTCTCTGTCAGCGTCAGATTCAGTTCGTCAATCTGCTGTCAGGGGCGTAGCTGGGTGTATTTAGAGTGTACGCCCGTTATCAGTTATAGTTTTATGAGAGTATCTAGCCCATGTACCACGTGATTAAAGAAAATAATAAAGTTTTTTTGCGATTGAAGCGAGCTAGAACAAACACAGTGACTGATAGCCGAAGCAACAGGTCACCTATATTTGTTATTTACTTGATGATATTCACTTATTACAGTACTGATCGAGCGAAGCGAGTTAGAAAAAATACTGTTTTGCTGAGCAGCAGGCCAATTTCGTTCTCTTCTTGATGGTATTCACTTGTTACAGTACGGAGCGAGCGCAGCGAGCTAGAAAAAAAACACCGTTAATCTGAGCATTTGGTCATACATACATGTTCCCTCCTTGATGACATTCACTTATTACATTACTGAGCGAGCGAAGCGAGCTAGAAAAATTCTGTTTACTTGAGCAGCAGGCCATACATACACGTTCCTCCTTGATGACATTCACTTATAATAGTACTGAGCGAGCGAAGCGAGCTAGAAAAATCACTGATTCTCTAAGCAGCAGGCCATACATACACATTCCCTCCTTGATGACATTCACTTATAAAAAGAATATGAGCGAGCGAAGCGAGCTAGAAAATTCACTGATTCCCTAAGCAGCAGGGCATACATACATATTCCCTCCTTGATGACATTCACTTATAATAGTACTGAGCGAGCGAAGCGAGCTGAAAAAATCACTGATTCCCTAAGCAACTGGGCATACATACACGTTCCCTCCTTGATGACATTCACTTATAATAGTACTGAGCGAGCGAAGCGAGCTAGAAAAATCACTGATTCCCTAAGCAGCAGGCCATATATACACGTTCCCTACTTTATGGCGTTCACTTAATACAGTACTGAGTGAGTGAAGCGAGCTAGAAAAAAACAATGTTAATACGTGAGCAACAAGCCGTATATGCAGATTGTGTAGAAAAGTATTGAGCGAGCGTAGCGAGCAGCTAGAAAAAATATTTATTTTGGAAGCATGCCACACACACATGATCTCTATCAGATGATTCATTTTAAAGCTAATGAGCGAGCGAAGCGAGCTAGAAAAAAATCTGAAATATGAGCTGAAACCAAAAAGGAGAGCCTCCAACATTCAATTTTATGCCTAACCCTAGTGAGGCATCGATTTTTATTGCATTTTTTAGTCAGTTTATTTTTTCATTTTTCTAATGGAGCGTACGCCCGGGCGTACGGGCGTATGCCTGGCTACGCGCCTGGCTGTTGTTGGTTTCTGGCCCAGGCCCGGATCCAGAAATTTCTGAGTGGGGGGCACGAGGTATGTACGGGATTTGTGTGAAAATGCACAGGAAGGGGTACATTTGTAGCTGCGGGGGAATCCATAGTACTTTTTGTATGTTTATAAGCGTCAACATGTACATTGTGTATGTTCGTGCATACTAGTAAGTGTTCACATATAGTATTTGTATATACCAGCTTTCGTCGCTTTGGCCATTGGAATATTATAACATTAGTAGGGGGGTCCGGGGGCATACTCCCCCGGGAAAAAATTCAAAGCAATGGATGAATTTAGAGCATTCTAAGCCTATCTGGGAGCCCTGAGTACCTTTTTTTCTTTATTCTGACAGTTAATCTTAATGGTTTAGTTATGATTATTTAACAGTCAACGATAATATAATGAGCTAGGGCAAAAATTATCTTGTAATTGATTTCTGTGATGCAACAGCTACGTATAAATATATACATGTATATTAAAAATATTCTGCGAGCGAAGCGAGCACGAAAAATGCCCATCTTACAAATACTTTTTCATCTAGAACGCAAGAAAAAATACCAATATTATTTTGAGATGTCTGTTCAATACCTGTTTTAGTATTTATTTAAAGTTTTTTTTTTTTAAATCTCAGCCAACTGGGGGGGCACGGGCCCTCGTGCCCACTGCCTGGATCCGTGCCTGTGGCCTCAGCTTCCAGGTCGGATATGATTTCCTGTTGTATTCCATTCGGTTTCTGTTGAGCCAGATCACGCACCTCGAGCTCAGTGATTCGGTCCTGTTGGACTTTACTCTGCTCTTCGAGAGCTTCTAGTCGCGCACTTAGTTGTTGAAACACTGGATGGTTAAATAGCAGACCAGGATCATCAGTTTCAGTAGCACAAACATATCACATGACTACAGACAGTAATAAAGTTATAAACACTCGCTTTAACTCATCGATAATTGCTAGTAATGTAAACCTTACTTTAAAAACGTTTTCGCGTAGTCTTTACGATTTTATAGAGAATTAATTTAGGTCGTTAGCTGAAAGCCTTATCTGTTGTGACACACATATATTACGGATCAGCTGACTTCCATTATTTTATTCAAAATAAGACATCCGCTATTGCCCACGTCTGCTGCGACATTTCGTCTCCAGGCATTAATTTTCTTGGTCGCCACCTTCTTTATACCACATGGCTTCCCATCACAGTGCAGTGCTTGTCGTGTGATTGAGTTTCTAAGCTTGATATGTGGATATGCCCCCCTATGACATCCACTGCAATCCAAACAAAATTTTATTTCAGATATCTATGTAACGTATTAGTTAGAATAAGTTATACATGGGCGTAGGAGAAGGGGGGGCCAGGGGGGGGGGGGGGGGCAGGCCCCCCCAATGTCTGGACAGGGGGGGGCCAACATATCTTTTGGCCCCCCCAATAATTCAGACGAAAAGTATAATTTACGACCTAATATATATCGTTATAGGCAATTTGCCTTCAGTTCTTGGTGAAAACGTATAAAAAAATTTTTTTGCTCGCTTCGCTCGCATAATAAATTCCTTAAATTAAAATTTCTCAACATCTATTGTTTGCAAAAAATACAGTCCTGAAATAAATTATACTCTAAACGTCCCCCAACCTTAGTTTACGACTTTCAGAGGTTTTCCATTATACATAAAGCCTTTGAAACAAAAGTCTTCACATTTCTCAAAATCGAGGAATTTAAATTTTGTGCAAACACTTTCATGTAAGAACTTTTAAAATTCCCTGTATTTAGGTCCTTTTTAATATCAAATAAGGTATCTCGGAACGCTTACAATGCACCAGATTGATCCATTGTTTAGAAAGTTTTCCCGGGGAAATACCCGCGGATCCCCTTATACTTCAACTGATTCACTTTCAGTTACCTATAATCAATAAACCAAACTACCAGAGAACCATCAATTCACAGTTATTATATAGATATAGGTGGATTGTGCACGTTTAAGAGTACAATTTATGTACGAGTGTGTTATTGTGCAAAGAATGGGTATTGTCATATTTTGACATAATGCAGTTAGGTTGCGAGCGAAGCGAGCAAAAAAAATTTTTTTACCCTAAGTTGCAAAATGTTTGGCCCCCCCAATGTTGAAGACGCTCCTACGCCCATGGTTATATACAGGTCTGATCCAAAAACAAAATGTTGTTTGGGTTTTATAGCGAACCATAAGGGGTCATATCCACATACCAAGTACCTATATTGTCCTATAATAAAGATCGGTTAACTCCGCGTATGACCAAATCGTCTTTAGTTGTGGGATAGATTAATGTACATTTGTATAATCAACAAAACATATAGCAAATATAATTGAGTTGGTACCGGTACTTGACGATTGTTCGCTAGTCAACCGACTACATACCCGTATATGGTATGAGTGTATAATAAATCTACAAAACGTACATGTACGTATATACTAGACGAAGTACTGATTCACTGGTCTGGCCATTTACAAAAAGCTTCACTGATATAATAAAATTAATAGCGTGTTTGTTTACTTCTATAAAAGTTTGTTTACATTTATTATGTCAAGTGGTGTTGGACGATACATAATTGTTTACACTATACTGTTGGTGACCTGTTCTGATAAAGGCTCGGTGATAACATGGTATGAGATATCTATAAAATTTAAACTACCGGTCCATACTGTAGTTGCTAACCAGGCAATTATAACAGTGAGTGTTTTTATTTTCCTTATGATAAAGCTTATTGGATATACTTTACAATGTCGTCAGCTGCAGGTAAGAACTAATATCTCTAGGTACTATAGTGTATACCCCTTTTTGAGGTATGCAGTTCTTTATTATGATTATTATTGCGAGCCTATCATAAACATTGTTCATTTCCGCTCAGATTCTACAGTACATGTCCATGTGACGTATCGTCATTCACGCCAATCATTCACCTCTCGATTGCATTTTGCACGACCAAGGCGCTAGATTGGTGAAAAGACAACATCGCGATGTTTCACAGTAATTTAATGTACCTACCATGTACATTTTGTACCTTCATATAATAACCACAAAAATAATAAATTTTATAATATGCAAGTTGTTAATATATGCAGTCGGTATTTTCAGAATGGAATCCATCACGGAAGTAAATGTAAACATTAAAATGCCCGTCAGTTCGATGGCTTAGAATTAGAAGGTCGTAACTACGAAATCAATATTTTGAGAAAACACAGAAAACCTGTCTGCCATTTAGTCTTTACTTACGGTAAAACAAACTTTTACAACTTCATTTTGGTCAACATGACAAGTTCAGATTTTTATGAAAATGGGCTCATAAGAAGCGCATTGTGATGCTTATTCTAAATATGTATGAATCTTAAAAGGTCGTAAGTGACACTTACGACCTTCTAATTCTAATCCATCGAGTTATTGGTGACATATTCTTGAACAGGCAACACTTATGTACCAAGTTCAGATCTACGTGCAGCAGAAATTTTATCACAAACTACAGTTTTGACTTCCCATAATTTTCACCAGACAGTCTTTTGAGTGAATGGTGAAAATTTGGGGTCTACAAAACTGTAGGTCTACACTAGTTTGTTATATAATTTCTTACATTAGGCATCTAAAAGTGTTCTTACAAACATGCTGGATTGTCTGGAAATGGTAACCTGAAGTAGATCTATATATATATGTAATATTGACAAAGGCCTAAATTACAATTTAGGTCTTTGATATTGACAATTTAGCTCCTGGTGTCCCAGAGCAATAAATTTAATAATGAAAGTTTTTTTACGATTTCGTTTTCCATTTTGGCCTTCATGCAGTTGCTTCGATTATTAAACCCAAAATAATCTACGGAAACGCGTTAATTAACGCGCAATGATAGAATGAAAGGATATAGATTCTATAGAATCTGATTTCTTCATGGAGTATAAGCTTGTAGACTTACTGGTATAATTCCACGATTTATTGATTGGTGGGGTTTAATTATTAGATTTTATATTGAATAAGATAAAAAGTTAACAGACACTTACAATCTGTATTTGGTGAAATAATCGTGTGGTCACCAGGGCAGGATCTTCTCTATATATTTATATAGAATCCCTGACCAGGGTAAATAGAATTTAAAAGTCTCAAAGACGGCCAACATGGACGTCTTTGAAAGTCTAGAGAGATTTCAAAACACAGGTCTAAAAAAAATTATCACAAAAACAGCATCTAACATTCCCAAATTTTCACTCATTCATTAGATAAAATAATATTTACAAGATCTGCATTGAATGGATGACAAATTTGGGAAGTAAAATTGTAATTTCTTAGGTCACCATCATTTCGATTTTCGCTCATTTCGCTCCTTTCGCGAAATGTACTTTTCTGGTAAAAATGTCATTTCGTATTGTTGTGTGTAGACGGTGTCAACATAAATAAATCCTCAGTTAATCACTTCCGCGTAAAAATGGCTTTAGAATTTACTGAGGACTCTGTGAGAGCATTTATTGTTGCTCACGGCGGAAGGGTAAAAAATATCGAACTTGTCACACACTTCAAAGCTTTCCTGAGTGATCCAAGTCGAAAAGGTGATGTGGTTTGAAAAACTAATTTCATAAATCAGAACAGAAATTGTCCACTTTTCAGTCTTTTGCAAATTGCATTTCAATTTTTTTGTTGCCAAGTTCGCATTGTCATTGCCATGAGTTGCCAATTTTGGCTCAATACGGTATTTGGTCCCTATTTTGTGTCACATTGTCCAACAGCATAAAATTTGTGTTGGTGTTTAGGATTCCAGTAGTGTGTCTGTCATACGTCATAATTCGGTCAATATCATTGACATTGTCATTATTGCGATGTGATCCGTAAGCTTCGTGATATTGTATCCACTTTAGCGCTATGTACAGACCACATTTTATAGACGCAAAGATGCCACGCAACCGGATACAATATCACAAATTTTGTATCACGTCACAATGAGGTTGACAGAATTATGGCACGTCACTTATTTAATAATTTAATTGCAGAACATGTCCATTGCACCCCCAAAGCTGCATCGCACCCGCATAACAAATCTTTGGGATGCGTTGCTCGGTAACAAAAGTGCATAATGTCCGCAATATGATAGGCTAACCGCCGATGACATTGGGACATAATATTGATATTGTGCAAAGACTAGCGACACTTGACACAACAATGCAGAACTTTGTCATATACATTTTGTTTTTGACTTACAAGTCACAATGCCGTAAAGCATTATTTTTGGTAGTATAGCTTTGTATCAATATCAATTATAACATAGTTCACATTGTTGTATCGCGTTGTCATGGGTCACCTTTCGTTGGCAAGCAGTTGAAGTGGTACTTACAATGTTTCCTTTTTTGTATGAAACAGCACTAGTATCAGGGGTTGTATCTAGGTTCTTATATCCTGTGACAAGGAAACACCCTGGATAGACTTCATTTAGTGCTTTTATTGTTGAAACTAAAAAATTCTATTTTGTATTATTACTATAAAGTATAATACGGATATTCACACATTTTATAGCAGTATTTAAAGATAGACAGATAGATCACTGGATCATATTTTCCAGACCTTGAGATTTTTTTGCAAATATGTTTTTATAAACCCTCAATGTGTGATAAAGTCAAATTGATTGTCATAATTTAACTAAAGTTGGGTAAGTCTACCTATTGATCCAATTGATGTGTCAAATATGACAGTTGTTCATTTTTGGTCACTCTTAGTCACTCTTAGTTCTGGGTACCATAACTAAATGATCTTTTTTTGACTGACATCGATCTTTAATTGGAATAATCTCTGAAATGGAATAATCGTCGTCTAAAAAGCTTGGACTAAGTCACTCTTCTCAACATTAACAATGTATTTCTACTTTTTTTCAGATGAGATGAGAGAAAAGTTTAAGCAGCATGTTAATACACTAGCTACAATAAAGTTGGATGATGTAAGTGCAGTAACAAAGTAACATTCCTTATACTTAGTGTCAGGCACTCAGGGGATCCATGTAACTCGAGAGTAGGGGTTGTGACTGTCAGACACTTGATGTTTTTTAAAGCAATTTTAAGCGCAATTCAAATTATAAGCGCACTGGCAAACTGGATTTTCGAATCCAAGCGCACTGGGCCCAGACATTAAAACGCCCTGGGGAAATCTCTGTTATCAGACACTTGATGTTTTTTAAAACCTTAATGCTACATTTTGAATCTCTAGATTTTGGTTTTAAGGGCCATTATCTCTTAAAATCATCAGTATTTTGACTATGAAATGGTAAAATTGTAGTCATATGTATCAAAAGGAATTGAAACTATACTTATTATCTGAATTCTGATGAACTATACAGTATACTGCATATGACAATTACTGTAAAATCATTTAATTTCGTTGAGACGAAATTTCGTGGTTTTGGTATAAAGGCAATTTCGTTGGGACTTAAATTCGGGGATTTTGCATTTTAGGTTATAAATCATGGGTCAAAATTAATGTTCGTTTCCACAAAATTTAATCCCCCACGAAAATTAATGATTTTACAGTATGATTAGAACAGATATTTCTTTTAAAATTTTACTATTTCATGTATGTGTTATACTTTGATACAGTTAGGGAAGTGGAAATAGTATCCGTGAATAGTCCCTTTATCTGGAAAATCCCACTTATAAATATTAGGCTTCAATGATGGATTTCTGAGGCAGAAGCTTTTGGTTCCAGTTGTAAATAGACATGTTTTTCTCTCATTTGAATTGTATTTCATAGATTGTAATATATTTGTTTAAAGCAAAAAGAGAAGATTTTGGTGTTAAAGAAGAAATACAGACCAGATGCAGGTGGTGGTAACAATGATACGCGTGCTAGGTCAGAACCCCCGTCCAGTCCAGGATCTACTATGTCAGGTATGCACTACTGCTTGCAAGTGTAACTTCACTTATTGATAGAGACTTTAAAAGTTTACATAGAGAAACACTCTTGCCATTTTATTTTTCCTGTCAGAACTGTAATTTTGACTAACTCTGAGGATAACATACATTGATTAAAGGTGTTTAGGGTGGATAAATTTTAAAACAATGGCAACCCTGCAGTGTATTTTCAACTGGTGGGGACTAAAGGTTTTCCCTCAGTCAGTCTGTCCGTCAAGAAAATCTGAATCCTGTAATAACTCAAACATTTTTCAAGCTAGGTTTATGAAACAAAAATCAGACAAAAATTGTGGCTGCCATGGCAGCAGAAACATTGACAACCTGGAAACCATGTAAGGGTCTTCTGTATTGCTTGCAATTCCCGATTACTTGTTTATTCTAGTTTCCATGGTAAAAGAAACATTGACAATTAAATGTGGAAAACCAGGTATTAGACTTCTGTATTGTTTGCAATTCCTAATTACTTGTTTATTATAGTCTGTATATATATGTCTAATACCATCATTATGATAATTGATATATTACAGATAATACAGATGGTGTTGGACCATCTAGAGTAAGAAGTGATGGTAACTTGTCAGGTTCTGTAATCAGATCATCAGATTCATGTTCTACATTAGCATCTACGACTAATGACAGTGCAAGTATAGGATCTGCTCTATCAACCTCATCCCTGGTCAGTACAGCTATGTTTTAAACTATATTTGTAGTGACATGACAAGGTGATTGTTGAGTCAAGTTGGTTAAGCTGAGTGCTGCCTTCCTTGTCCCATTTCCTCATACCTTTTTTGACATTATTCCAAACTGTACTCATAAATGTCTATAATAATTAAAATAATACAATAATATCAGGGGTGTAGACAGCAATATGGACTTATGTACCGTATTTCCTCCTATTAGCGCTCCCCCTCTAATTAATTGGTCCTACAGTAATCTAATAAAGTATCCACACAAATCCAGAATAACAGTCAGTCATGATATGATAATCCATTCAAAGGAACAACTAATTACCGCCAAGTAATTATTTACAGCGTAGTCAACATGTTTATTAGCCATTTTTGCATACGATAGACAAAAAAACAAAGTCCAGTATTTTTAAGAAGGGAAGTAATTTGTACTGGTTAAGGTAACGGCTAAGTGCCGTACTATACGGTACTGTTCCGTGGGGGGGGGGGGCGTTTATACGAGGTCTGACTGTGTATGGAATTATTTTTTCATAAAATGCATCACCCCGGGGGCGATAATACGAGGTAATACGGTATGTGCATAACATTTATTTGAAAAGTAGAAATATAAATATGACCAAATGGCATTGAATTAGAAAATTCCCACAATAATGAAGAACCCCCAACCATAACCCCCAACTTCAAGGTTTGGGGTGTAACACCAATTCAAGCCTAGCTATGCCTCTGTTTATAGAAGATGCCGAGCATATCCTTCATTTGCCAGTCAGATTTCTGCTGAAATATGGCAAGTATACGTATGAGATTACATGACATGCAGTCTAACCACTGAGCTACAAAGGCACACATAGAAAAACATGTCTATGCTAAAACTTAATTTAGTCTGTTCATTATAATGTCATGAAACTCTATGCAGTGACAGTCTCAAAAATACAAACAACCTAAACATTAAGTACTATGTTCTTGATGAGGTGTATAACTTGAACTGGTTGATAAAGTGCAGCATGAGATAGTATTGTCCTACTTGATTATAAACATATCTACTTCCTCTTTATTGTGTGTATTGTTTTCCTTATTTATCTATTAAACCAATGTCATTAAATAGCATGTGTATATAAGTCATGGATCTTTGTAGGCCTAGGCTGAGGATGTTTAAATCACAACTTTGCAAACAAGTGCTGCTTTTATGCCGCTAGTACTTGAAAATGATAATAGTAATTTAAAACTAGAAAATAATTCTGTTTTATCAACGGAGGCATGGTATGATCATAAACATACCACACTCAGGTTTCTTAACTTAGATTCTTCCTGTTTCAGCAGAGTTTCATTCTCATGAATCAGTGTATAGTCAAGTCTCTATGTAATTGAAAATAAATACGCTGGTTGAACGAGAATGCAGAGTTTTGGCCCTTGACTCAATCAGACGGCAAATGCCAAATGTTTCATATGAAAGAGGTTTCTTTTTCTACAAATCCTTAAATTATTTTATTGCTTCAGTGCATTTTGATAGGTATTGAATACTGCCACCAGTTAATGGTTAAGTTACATGTAGCAAAGTGGAAATATTGGTACATTTCGCAAATTAATATACTTTGCCAACATTTCATTTTGGTTTAGTAAAATTTCAGTCTACAAAGACTGTTGCAGAGCCAAAATGCTACTACTGGTGATTCTGCATACTAAACGTTTAAAATTGAAACTTTGCTAATCCTTTCCCATATGCCATGGGTTATAATTTCTTGCCAAATGACCTGACACTATTACTGTCTCGGTAGACAGTCTAACACCTAAAAAACATCCTGAATTACTAACTCTTCGACCTGTTGAATATTCACTTACACAGTATAACAGCGTGTGTCTTATACTGTTTATTACAGTCTTCCGGTGAACCAGATGATGTGAATGCCTCTGTTATAAGTGTGAAAGATCGAGCCAAACATCTCAATAGAATAGAATCCGAGTCAGAGATACAGAAAGTATCCTCATCGAATCTTGGTGCCGTACGGAAAAAAGATTCACGCAAGGTAAACACTCTTCATGCATGACAGTTTTATTGGATTAACCGGCATGTGAAATATCATTTGACTATGACAATACATTACAAATAAACTCTCAATCATAAGAGTATTTTCTGAATTAAGATAACAATTTTGAGGTCCTTTTTTCACAATTTTTTGGCTTTATTTAATCTCATTAATTATATTAAGACAAACTCAATAACAAGGTCACAAGTTTCGCTGAGCATGGCCTTAATTTCATAATGCTGAGCATAGTCTTTATTTACCATTCAGCTTTCTGCTGAATATGATAGGAATATGTGTGCCTGAGCCCTCCACTCGGATTTGAACCTGTGTTGCCAGATTAGGTGGCAAGTGCTCTAATCACTGAGTTACAGAGCCCTAATCTTTATAAAACATTGTCACAATAATCATATTATAATTTACTAAATGTATATCAAGTTGAATATTGGGACATCTAATTGAAAATTCATGGTCACTAGGTTGCAATATAGAAACAAACCTTTTTAGGCTTTAGAGGTCACAATATTTACCTAATTATTGTTTAAACTTGATCACCATAATGATGATAAGTAAATGTATATATCTAGTTTTATATATACTTTTAGAATCGTGATGGTGATGGTGATGATGATAACACCTGTGAACCGGTAAGTAAGACTACATCAATATATAGCAAACAATGATAACAATCATAAGTATTTTATTTTTAGAGGCAATACAGTTGGACAAGCCAAGTCCTTACTCTGAGCCTTTCTTAATACTAATTCAACATATTCATAGCTCTTTAAAATGCATGGTGGCCATAGTTGACGGAAAGGACAGAGTCATACCTGAAAGTCGATTTTAAATTGGTACTTTTATATACCCCCACTTTCCATTGGAACGTCCATGCATGATGAACAAATATTGTTACGCACAGACAATCGACACAAGTGTCAGATTTAGAACAAACCATCCATATCCCCCATAATGTATATATCAAGCCAACCTTTATACTACCACAATGAGTGACAAACTTTTCTTGTATGTAATTATGAATGATTACTACACTGCAAAAGTAGATTTGCATGATACATTGTATATGGCGACAATTATATTCCATTCTTTATGTGTGATTCTTTCTTCATAGTGTTTAACATGAGTTTTAATTAATGTCAATCAGTATGAATAATTGATAACTTATGTTTCTTTCATAATGAACCTGTTTTAAGCATGTAACCTCTAATCCTACATGATGTTTGTATATTCTAGCTGGGACCACTTGAACGAGATTGGTTAGTCAAATGTTCATCGTCTGACTACCATCTTATGAATGAATTACTGTCCAAAAATCCACAACTTGTCTCTGTAAAAGATTTTACATCGGGGGTAAGGAACAGTTCTGTTTATACTTTGTTCAGTGTGGTTTTTAATATTGTCTGATTGATTTACCTAGAACTCATTTTTCTTTGTGTATTTTGGTTATTAGATATGGTAAGATTTTTTTAACCAGATTGGTTTGAATAACAGATAAAACGCTGGCTTAGAATGAGAAGGTCTTAAGCGCCACTTACGACCTTATAGGACTAATGCATATTTGAAATCTACTACACCATTAGGCGCTTCTTATGAGCCTATTTTCATGAAAATCGCAATTTGTCATGTTAACCAAACTGAAGATGAAAAAGCTTGTTTTACCATAAGTAAAGAGTGATTGTGAGACAGGTTTTTTTGTTTTTCTCAAAATATTGATTTTTGAGTTACGACCTTTTCATTCTAAGCCAGCGATATATCTGATCAATCCTGTCATGTGCTGATATTTCATGCTCTAATATTTTGTATTTTATCTTTTCATGTGTGATTGTGAATTGTCGGATATTTGGATGATTGTTTATTTTGGATATTTCAGTATGTAAGTATAGCCTTTGCAAACCAACATATACTACTTCATAATAATTTAACACATTATAATACTGTAAAATCATTAATTTTCGTAGGGGATTAAAGTTTGTGGATTTCATGGTTCGTGTTTAGCCACAAAATTAAATCCAATCGAGCAATAATTTTGATCCTTGTATTTATTACCTAAAATGCAAAATCCCTGAATTAACGTCCCATTGAAATGGTCTTTTTCATCATAACCATGAAATTTGGTCCCATCGAAATTAAATGATTTTACAGTATTATGCCCCTATCCCTCTTCCCTTGATAGAATCACTTGATATACCAATGTACCGTCTTTCCTCGTATTAGCGTCCCCCCTCTAATTAACGCCCCCCCCCCTCAAACGATAGGCAAAAAAACAAAGTCCGGTATTTTAAAGAAGGGGAAGTAATTTGTACTGGTTAAGGTAACGGCTAAGTGCCGTACTGTACGGTACCGTTCCGTTGGGGGCGTTTATATGAGGTCTGACTGTGTATGGAATTATTTTTTCATAAAATGCATCGCCCCAGGGGCGATAATACGAGGTAAATAGAGAATAATAGGTTAGTGCCGTGGATGAGTAAGTTTATCTGGCAAGGCGGAGGAATTTATCGGGTGAGCCGTAGGCGAATCCGATAATTTCCGCAGCCGAGCCGGATAAACTTTTACTCACTCCACGGCACTAACCTATTATTCTATTTATCCGGTCACTACATCTGCTTTTAAAAGGGAATAAAAGTCGGGTTTATTTATTTGCCTTTTCATTATTTGTGCGTAACGTCACGTTCGTTCACTGACGTCACAACAAAACAACAACGTCGGACATCTTGATAACGTCATGTACACGCAGGTAAGTCGTAGAACAATTATTGATCTACCCATGCTCATTTTAAATAGGAAAATCTCAACCTCGGGTACAGAGTTTCAGCCGGTGACTCAGTATTAAGAAGAAGTCCCTCAGATCACGTGATGAGGTGACGGTTTATTGCAAGTCACATGACCACTTGACGGTTTATTGAAAATGATAAACGGCACCCTGTTATCGGGCCGATTTCGCCGGAAGTGACTGGATAATATGGTATATCTTAGTGATGAATACAGAACAGTTAGTATCCTCAAACTTTGCAGAGAGGTGGCTTCATAATCAATAGTGTTTTTGAGATCAGTTGGTCAAAAGACAGCTGAATAGTATAAGAGCACCTGATCTAGAAAATGCAGGGAAATACTAGCAAAAATTTATCTTTAATGTCTCAAAAACCAGGCACATGAAAACATTAAAGATCACCACATTTTGGAGTAAGGAAAAAAATTTGGCACCTAGCAATACTGATACTTTTCTAAAACCCTTATAAAAGACTTTAACTCATATAATCATATTTCAATAAGAAATAGGAAAATGTCACTAAATTTTTTTTTGACATTCACGTCAGGTTCTGGGTGTATATAACAGGTTGTCAATTTTCCAGATCAATCCTGAATTCCCGATTATATAACCTGAAAGAGCCATGATTTTTTGGCAAACTAAAATTTATTTGTTGAAAATATCTTGAGAAATGGCAAAGTTATGGTCAATTTAGTCTGTTTTAAAGGAATTTTCATAATAAAAACTGAGTTAAATCTGGAAACAATGTGATTAAAGGCCTATTATTTGGCAAAAATGGTTGACTGCATGTGATTTTCTTGATTTGGCTGTGTTGACACCCCTGATATATATAGTAGACTAGTATATATTTAACTTGTTATTGATTACAGACTGCATTACATTGGGCTGCTATGCATGGTAGAGTAGAAGTGATCAAGATGTTGATGAGTAAGCATGGTGTACATGTGAATCAGAGAACTGTAAGTACTGCAATAATCACATATCTAGGGCTCATTTATGTCCACAGTTATCCACTTGTAATGAAAGAATAAACTTTTTCTGCAGAAAATTAATGTTCCAGTATTGATTGAAAAAATTCCATTTATTCCATTCCCAGGCCAACCAGTACTTTTCTCGGAGAAATTGAAACCCATGAACTCTGTTTAGTTGAATTTAATGTTAAAAAAAGTTTGTGATCATGCTTAGGTATAGCTAATAGCATGGCATCCTTGTATATCTGTACTTATCAGTTGTCTAATCAGAATAAACTGTTGTTATTTTAACTAGCCAAAAGGTACAATAATGAAAACACACAAGGATTAATTAGCAACAAGGTCTTGTTTTGTTCTACATGACATTCATAATGTATCAACTTATATCAGATGACTTTCCTTGTACCCAGATAAGTATAGCGAGTATGTATAATCTTATATGTAACATGTGTAGTATAAAGTTTAGATACATCAGTGAGTTTTTCCAATAAATCAATGTGTGTTTTGCATTTTTAGTGTCATATGATATAAAGAATCTATTACTCGTTGTCAATTGATATATTTACATGAGACTCTTGCAGAGGCTCGCTTAATAAAATTTTGTATCCAATTATCTTGACATGGTTTTACAATGTACATGTCTGTATAGTATTCTAATCAACTGTGCTTGTTTTTTGTTTCATATGAAAACAGAATGTGAGTATCATCAGTTTATTATTTTATAAATGTTTTATAAGTATAGTTATTAGACCCTCATATTAAATGATTTGAATAAAATCATTTGTATAAAATCATATGATAATAATTGATGAAGCTTAATGAATAAGTTTCTTTTGTTGCTTCATCGATAAACACATGTTTAAATTACATATTGGCTTTCTGCTAAAACACTGTCTAGTACTACACTGTATAATATCTGGTGCATGGGTTTTCTGTCTTGTTATAATTCTAATACAATAATAAAGGAGTATAGTGGAACACACGACAAAACAACGGGTATTTTTTCAATTTATTTATTCCAACTAGTTTCGACTAATACACATAGTCTTTATCAGGGATGATTGTTATAATTCTATATATTGTCATAATTGAAGCTGTTCCATTATTCAAATAAATTATAAGTCTACCGATGACACCTTTTCATAAGAGAGATAAGAAAAAGAAAAACTTTCTGATTGAAAGATTGTTGAGAAATAACACTATAATAAACAAACGACAAGTATTCAATATTGCCAGTCTATAGCTATATACATAGCATATAATTATCACTTATATCGTATTATTATCCAATTTTGAATATTGTACTGTTTTTGTCAATTTGCTCATGTTTTTCCACTATATTATACTTTTCATACCTGCTTGTGGATTGAAATCATTATCATAGGGGGTAAGTTGTTCCTGTGAGTGGAATTGTTTATGTTTCGATATTTGTACATTCTATGCTATTAGCTGTCCAGCATTTTCACTAGATAAAATTACATCAAATTACAATCTTTGGAATCAATTAAATTGTGTACAATTATTCTTTCTTTTCAGATACATGTATATGCTGCAGTTGTAATTCTAATCATCATAGTGTTATTAATGCAACACTATTTGAAACTAAAGTAACTTTTAATGTCAATTCCACACAATGGTAATTCTAGCATACTAGCATTGGTGTCTAAGAAAGTAAAACATATGTTTAAGGCCATCGCTTGCAGCTGCTGAGCTATTGTGCATCTAGGATAATGTGATATTTACAAACATTGACCGGAGTTGCCTACTGTTGGAAAATTGGTTTCTTAAGTAAACACATACTGTTATTTCTATACTAAAATAACACGGATAAATTGTGCACATTTGGTTGAACCACCTAATAAAAGTATATGGATTATTCCAAATTTTCCCGCTTTTCACGTTATCCTGAGCGCACTATAATTATGCTGTTGTTCTTATATTTATGTTGATATATTGTTTTCAGGGATATACACCGTTACATTTAGCAGCTATACAAGGACACGAAGCCATCATAGAAATACTCGTCAATACATTCAGTATGTACAGCTTAATGCTTTATTGTTTAAAGTCAGTATAGATTGTGTGTCATCCAAAATATGATTAAAATTAGGGAACATTTTATTTTCAAAAACTAATTTGATTTTGACTGAATCTTTATTCAGTTCACTTGTGTCTTTTATGTTTATTGGAGTGGCACTTGTCTTCTATTATGTTCTATTCATTGTCATGGATTAATACTTATTGTTATAGTCTGAATGTACAAACTTTAAGCTTGACCTGATTTTTTTTATTTTCTGGAATAAATTTCTGCAAAAAATAGGGCATTATTTGTCCTGTACATTTGAGTTTGTATTACACCTTGTGCATGTTTGTATTATTTCCTGCTTATGAAATCACACAATCTGGGTTAAATATTGACAAGATTTGAACTGTTAAATTATGCTTATGGAATATAGGTTTGTCAGGTTAATAACTCTGCACTATACAAAATATTTTATTTTTACATTTTAGGGGCAGATCCAAATATTCGTGACTACAGCGGAAAGAAAGCTAAACAGTATTTACGCAACTCTGCATCTAGCCGAGCTCAACGTAAGTCTTGTAATACTGTCTTGACTGATTCTACTGAAAGCACTATAACCACTAGTATAAAACTTCGTAATACAGTCTCCGGGGAGCAAGGGGTCGCTCTGAGACAAAAATCTAAAGTTGTGATAAGTCCTCCGTCAGATTTCCGCCGAGTGAAAAGTGAACTTATTAGTGCACCAACTGATTTTCGGCATGTACAGAGTGCAAACTTTAGCAATAATATTGGTGGGTTCGGAAGTGGTTCTCTACGTGCATCAGTCCGTGTTGAACCCTTGTCTCCTGGCCCTGCAGACAATGCTAGAAAATCGTTAAATTTCCCAGAAAGTTCTTCTGATGTCTGATTGTTAAAGACATGTATTTATGGTTTGGTTTCAAAATTCTACGAAATTGGAATACTATATTGTAAAGTAGGATTTGAAAACTTCAACACCATTCCTTGAATACATGACAGTAGGTTACACATCATCAAAATATGTGACTGCTGGTTATACACCACTAATTGTGTCACTGTAGGTTATACACCACTAAAATATGTGACTGCCGGTTATACACCTCTAAGATGATATAATGAGACTGTAGGTTGTACACCACTAACTTACCGGTAAAGATAGGGATTGTTGGTTAAGAATTAACAAGTTAATATGACTGTTGGTTGTGTTTGTTTACAGTCCATAGGAGGGATATGTTTTGTGATGATTTATTTTGTACCTACACAGCTTTACAATGTATTTTTGTAGGCATATTTATATCATGATTATCTCAATGTTTATCATGACTGCGTTGAAATATCAGAACAAGTGAAAGAACAAACTTGAGTGCATCATTTGATTAGCTCAATATTTATCATGACTTAAAAAGTTTGCGTTAAAGTATCGGAACAACCAGGAACAAAACTTGAGTGCATAATTTACCAATCTAGATCTGATGTCGGTGTTGATCTGTTTATTATACATTTTAGAAGTGTATATATTCTTATGATTTGTAGGTGTTACTATGCAGAAATTCAGAATTGCTGTTCAATTTTGTCATATACTCTGTCATAGTAGTTGCCATACATCTTAATATAACCTGTTTACTATGGCCTATGGCACCTTGTTCATTCCCTGTGTTTTATATGTGTTGATGTAATATTTAATACTCATGCCAGTACTTTGTGAATGTTCTATGTCCACCTGTGAAAAAGGGGGTGGGGAGATAAATTGAGGGCTCAGTGCAAAACTGTGGTACATGCCTCTATAAATTGATGTAGTTACCAGAGTTTTGCACTGTCTTCGAAATGCTTTGCACATGTCATATTGGTGATTTGGTATCTGCTAAATGGTGTCTGATTGATACCAAGAGATTGCTTGAGCCTCCTGTGTTTGCGGCTTTGCCTTATAGGTGTTTAATGACTTTAATTGCTTTTAAAGTCAGTAGGTCAAAGGTCACAGTGACCTTGAACTATAAAATACTATTCGCCCGCCAGTATGGTGCATTCATGTTTCAAAGAACCTTGTGTTTAACTCAATTGAATTTGACCTTTTTTTAAGTTTTTCCGTATTAAAGTTTATTCTTTGTTTTGCCAGGTATTGGTATACACTAGTTTTATGTTTTTATGCCCCCGGAACCGATGGTTCGGGGGCATATTAAAATCGCACCGTCCGTCAGTCCGTCCGTCCGTCCGTCCGGATTCGTTACCGCTCAATAATTCAAGCAGTGTTTATCCGATCTTCACCAAACTTCATGAAAATGTGTAAGGCCATGAGATCTAGGTCAAGTTCGATAAACAGTCAAATTGACCTAGCCGCTTCAGAGTTACGGCCCTTGACACATAGAAAAATGGCGTTTTTTTTTGGTTTCCGCTCAATAACTCAAGCATTTGTCATCGGATCTTCACCAAACCTCATGAAAATGTGTAAGGCTACGAGATCTAGGTCAAGTTCGATAACCAGTCAAATTGACCTAGCCGTTTTAGAGTTACGGCCCTTGACACATAGAAAAATGGCGTTTTTTTTGGTTTCCGCTCAATAACTTAAGCATTTGTCATTGGATCTTCACCAAACCTCATGAAAATGTGTAAGGCCATGAGATCTAGGTCAAGTTCGATAAACAGTCAAATTGACCTAGCCGCTTCAGAGTTACGGCCCTTGACACATTGAAAAATGGCGTTTTTTTTGGTTTCCGCTCAATAACTCAAGCATTTGTCATTGGATCTTCACCAAACCTCATGAAAATGTGAAAGGCTACGAGATCTAGGTCAGGTTTGATAACCAGTCAAATTGACGTAGCCACTTTAGAGTTACGGCCCTTGACACATAGAAAAATGGCGTTTTTTTTGGTTTCCGCTCAATAACTCAAGCATTTGTCATCGGATCTTCACCAAACCTCATGAAGATGTGTAAGGCTACGAGATCTAGGTCAAGTTCGATAACCAGTCAAATTGACCTAGCCGTTTTAGAGTTACGGCCCTTGACACATAGAAAAATGGCGTTTTTTTTGGTTTCCGCTCAATAACTTAAGCATTTGTCATTGGATCTTCACCAAACCTCATGAAAATGTGAAAGGCTATGAGATCTAGGTCAGGTTTGATAACCAGTCAAATTGACGTAGCCACTTTAGAGTTACGGCCCTTGACACGTAGGAAAATGGCGGTTTTTTTTGGTTTCCGCTCAATAACTCAAGCATTTATCATCTGATCTTCACCAAACCTCATGAAAAAGTGTACAGCTATAAGGTCTAGATCAAGATCGACAACCAGTCAAATTGGCCTAGCCGCTTCAGAGTTACAGGATCTAGGTCATGTTAGATAACAAGATTTCAAATTGACCTACACGCTTAAGAGTTATGGCCCTTTACACAAAGAAAAATATGTCAATATCACATTTGCCCAATATATTATGACACATCTGTGACGGTGCTGATATCTTAACGTTACGTTACTATCAAAGCATGCACGGGGGCATGTGTCGTCCTATGGAGACAGCTCTTGTTTATATATTTTATAGCATTGTTATTCTCTATACATTCCTGATAAACGTAGTAGTACTACATATTGTATTTATTTGGCATTTACATTATTGTTAATACTGTAGCTCATATTAAGTGTATATAGTATAATCATTTAGGGTTATTGTGATGGCATTATGTTGTGATCTGTTTCATTTTTTTTACCGAATTGTTGTTTTGCATATTCTGTTCGTGCAATAAGTATTGCTTTACAATGTTCTATGCTCATATTTATGTAGATGGTGTCAACGTCCTGTGATAATACGCTTGTTATGATTAAATCAAACAAATGTTAGAATAGGCCAAAACAAACTAATGTTGGAGTTCAAGTAACATGATGACAAAAAATTGAGTGCTGTAAAATCATTCATTTTCTTTGTGGATTAAATTTCGTGATTCATCCCTTTAGTAACCACAAAAATAATTTTGACCCTTGTATTTATTACCTGAAATGCAAAATCCACAAATCAATGTCCCATCATAATGGTATGTTTTACCAAAACCCCGACATTTCATCCCATTGAAATTAAATGATTTTACAGTTACCAAAACAAACTGATACTGGGATTCTCACCGTTCTGGTAACATAATGAAAACAATTGGATAGATGAAAAGGATATAATTAAAATAAAATTAAAATAATTATTCTTTATTTACTGGAAAAAAAATGACAATTTGCATTGAGTTCCGTAGAAAGCCATTAAATCATGTCGGGTAGACCACGTAAGAAAAATAGGGTAGTTAGTGCTACCAGAAATACAATATTAGTTTGTTTTGGCCTAACCTATTTAGATTTCATTGTAATTGTTAGTGTTGGATTTAAAACTGTTTTCTGGACATGCTCAATTACTCTTTTTGTCAAGAGTAGGCCAATTAATATAAATGATTTGACAGTTGGTTTGAAAAAAAATTTGGCATGAAGATAGTTGTCATATTTTGATGATTATTCGACTTGTGCATGCTAGTCGAAAAGCTTACATTGTTCGCCTTTATATCAAGTGTTGCCTGTCATGAAGTCCCATGCTTAGCTATTTATAAAAATTAGCGATACCGGTATTGGGTAACGTGTATGTTTCGGAGGATTTGTAATAAAAATCTTTGCTCCGTAACATAAGTACCTTACTATTTTAAGTTTAACTAAGCATGCATGGTCTGGTGCATTTACATAAGTCTTATAGTAATTATTGATCACTATACATTTGATTAAACAATGTTGAGAGATGAAAATTTGAAAATACTTTAAATTTGCAATTTGATGATAAATGTAGTACAACATCTCCAGAGCAGTCCCCAGTTGAGGAACAACCTCTTTATAACTAATTACAACATCTTCTAAGCTGGCATTTACTCTAAATTTAACCTCTGTGAAGCAACAAACGCTATACAATGGCCAATGTAATGTGCAGCTCTCTACAAGTGTTGCTCAACTTAGGTTGTACTATAGGTCTATTATATGCGATGGTATACTTAGTTTAAATGATAGCTGGCTCAGCATTTCCCTATTTCCCAATATATCTGCTTGTGCTTGTATAGTATTGCTGCATATAGTGCAGAGAATTTGACTTGATCCTGACATTTCAATTAGCATAATTTGACAGCTGATATCTTGTCTATATTTATAACCCCAGTTGTATGTTTTCCTAATCAGAAGTAGCTTGAAAAAGCTTGAGGTGTAATACAAACACAGATTTAAAATACTGATATTGCTCTATTTGCTTCCAGGAATTGATATACTGTAAAATCATTTAATTTCGTTGGGACGAAATTTCATGGTTTTAGTCAAAAAGATAATTTCATTGGGACTTGAATTCGTGGATTTTGCATTTCAAGTAATAAAACAAGGGTCAAAATTAATGTTAGTTGGGATTAAAGTTTGTGGTCGAGGTGAACCGTGAAATCCACGAAATTTAATCCCCCACGAAAATTAATGATTTTACAGTATTCAAAGAAAGAACTTCATAAAATATTCACTGATAAAGATCAGGATCTTGTCAAATTTTCCAAGCTGTTTATATTATGTAAAAGATAGAGGTTATTCTGAATCTTTCATCATGATCAAAATAAAACACATTCCATGTAGAAAACTTACACCATCAGGAATGTATAAATTCTGTAGGTCTGAGATGTTACCTATATTTTTTTCCATTAATGAGATTGTTTTGCAGGTTATTCCTTTGTTACGAGTAAACACTGACCATATAGTGAATTTGTTTATGATAGTTCAAAATGAAGGGACTATTCAAGCGGACTAAACCAGTTTATATGCAGCTTTAATTATATATTTTCATTCATGAGATGTTTTTTGCTTTTATTCTTATTCTAGGACGAGACAGTCGTAAGGGTGTATTGGTATCATAATATAATCTATAATGCTAGTTGAGTCTCTCTATGTGTGTATAACTTGATACTTCACGGCTATACTTTGGTTTTTCAAGAATCAACTTTATCGTGAATTAACTAACTGCTTGATGCTGGTAGATTTTGTGTCCCTGCATGCAGAAGATGTGTTCCTATATCAATATTGTGGCAACATTCCGTATATTCATCAATAGCTTTGTACTAAAATACATGTGCAGAAAAGGTTTAAGGTGCTTTAACATATTCATCAATATAGTGAATAGTTACAACTGATTGGTCAATTTACCCCCACCTTTGCGGAAGTGAGTATGTGTTACTTTGGACATGTTAGTGTGTTCATCGAATGATGACCAAACCGTATCCAATTGATCACTTGAAGACACAATACATGTGCAGACAAGGTCTAGGATGCTTCATTGCATTCTTCTGTATGTACAGTTAAAATAGTGAAATAAATGATTTTACCCTGCCTTTGCAGGAAGTGGGTTTATAGGCCTTTGCGCATGTTAGTATGTTTGTTGAATGATAGACCATATCAAATTGATTTCATGAGGACATAACTAGGTAGGATCAGTTAATTTTATGACCTTCAAGGCTAAATGTCAAGGTCACAGTGACTTTACTGCAAAATTACTTTTTTGGCTTCCAGTAGCGGTTATGTCTATTATATAAACATCATAGCTTCATAATAATTGTAATTATTCACGATGTAAGCATTTTTAAAAATGCTCTCTGTGTAATATAGTTTTGGTAAATATTCTTGTATGTGTTATCTTCTCACTCAAAGTGATATATTTTTGGTGTACTGGTAATAGAAGTTGATTGTTTATCGCTTTGAAGTATGAAGTTAGTATGATGTGGTATATCAATGAAGTAAGTTGTTATTTTCCCGTGAAATATGCTATGGTATACATTTGAAGTATCAGGGTTTCAATTATCCTTACAGTTACACCCGACACACATTCCCAACTCGTTGATCTCTCCTTTGTCCAATCAAATGTATAATATATTTATCTTTGATTTACTAGTTTATCTTCTTCCTGTTTAAACTCTACCGTACAATAATCAGTTTGATGTGTGCATTGAATTATGTGATTTTTTATCAAGTTGAAGACATTGGCTTTCATGACATTGTGTGCATTTTTGTGCGTTTGTGCAATTTATTGATAGATAAGTAAAATGCACTGGTTTAAATTACACTTGTTTCAGTGCAATTTGTTGATAGATAAATTTAATGCACTGGTTTAAATTACACTTGTTTCGAGTTTGTGCTGATATGGTCTGACTTATTGTCTGATTTACTGATTTTCTTGTACAAAATTTAGGCTACGTCTGTCTGGCCCACAAGAACATCGTCTCACCGTACTATGTCTCTTATAACATACTGGCAGCTATCTGATTACAAAGTTCTACTTTTAACATTTGTTCATTTCATGTACATTTTCATCTTAGTTTTCATCTGTATTTTTCTAGTTTTCCTATCTTGATGTAAAATTAGAAATTCAACTTATTCTGTTATAATAGAATATTATAATTATACCTTGTCCTGTTCACAGTCTGCCAGGTATTTATAATAGAATATTATAATTATAACTTATCCTGTTCACAGTCTGCCTCTATTAAAGGTTTAATCTTTTTCTTTTTCGATCAATTTTATTTCAAATTCTGGAGCTTAGTAGCATAGTAATCATACAATTTATGAAATATTAAATAGTTATTTTTACATGTATACAGAGTTATAGTATATTTTACTGGATATAACATAGCTGAATTTTATCTACTGTAAGACTTCTGAGTTTGGTCTCTGAGACCAATCTTCAAGTATAACTTGTACATTTTACTTTTATTACTTCCCCTTACATAGTGTGTCCTACATGTAGTTTGGATATACAAACCTTAACTCTTAATTCAAAATTTTATAACGATCACCGAGTTATTGAGTAATTGCAAATCTTAAAAGCTCACTGATTAATTGCAAAATTTAAAGCTCATCCAGTAATTGCAAATTATAAAAGCTCACCAATAATTGCAAATTTGAAAAGCTTACCGAGTAATTGCAAATTGGAAAAGCTCACTGAGTAATTGAGTAATTGCAGATTTTAAAAGCTGTCATAATTATAAATTGCAAACTTTTGTTGCCTTCCCTGTCTGATTTCCTCATACCTCTTTATTTAAGCTCAGGTGGGCCAAAACCCACATCATAATGCAACAGAGTTTGATATTGTTATTTAAGGGTTACTGTTATGTTGATGTATATACTAATTGTTGTAGAAATGATGACTATTACAGGTGAATCTATAAGAATGAGTAAGATAGACACATTGTTGGAAGTAGAGAAAGCGGGTAACATTGATGACTCCTCTCTTAATTCTGTCTTACCTAGAAGAGACTCTTCTGTTAAATTATGCTGGCTATGAGTTAGCTAGGATGCCAATTGATTATCCATTTCCTGATTTACTCTATAATGTGCAATTTTTTTGACATGGTGAAGTGATTGCCAAATTTTGATTTTAAAATAATATTGTTCTATAACCTATAAGTGTAAATTTCCTCATTCAGAAATGTATTTTTTAGAAAATTTGTAATTAGTTTTTAAAAATTCATTTCCATAATTCTCAAACGTTTGATTTTTAAAAAATACAGAAAGTACTTATTTTTAGTACATTAACCTGTTGTTTTATACAATTTTCAAATTGGTGCTTTTTAAAGGTTGTTCAAATATTGTAATTTGCTTCAAGAAACAGAAGGGTATCTACTGATGACTTTAGACATGATATATTATTCATGTTGTACCATTTTTCTGAACTGTTCAATAAGACTGAAGTACAGCTAAACTCCAATATTGTTATTGCTTTTGTCATACCTGCCAAGCACTCTTATTAAAGTGGAGTAACTCCTATTTTTGTTGATAAATTTCTATTTCCAAGTTTGCCTACCTTTGCCGAAAGGTTCATTTGATTCTTTTTTATGATCTTCTGTCCCATATTTATAACCATTAGAATTAATACATTCCTTGTTTAGGCATCTGAATCCATTTTAAATCACATTTAAGTGCATCTTGTGACATGTTTCACTTGATCACTCCTATTTTGGATTTAACTAACTTGGCAGGTATGCTATTGTTGGTATTAGTTTTCTTAAAAAAAAGCTTATACCTTATGTTCAGATTTTATATAGTATTTGGTTGATTCTCAATATTGGAGTTTCCAGTACATGATAATGCTATGCGTCAATCCAGGATACTGATTTATGTATACCCCACTGAGGTACTCTAAAATTCTAAATTACCCGTTTCTTGCTTTTGCCTTGTTCCTTGTAAATGTCTATACTATTGTAAGACAAATTTATATATAAATGTACATGCAGATTAATACACTTTGACATTATACTGTGCCTGTCATAATGATTTGCTGTTGTAAAAATGATGTATATTTGACTTGATTATTTCAATATGTCTTGCTGCTGTATTGTATCTTCTGCTCCACTAAGAGTATAATACTGATTGTAATGTTGATGAAGTTTCTATTCAACCTAGATGAATTATGGTCCTCTTTGTTTTTGATTATATACAATTTAAACATAGGCTTAAATAGTTTGATATAAGAATCACTGATTCTGAGCGCATGATTGAGTCACTGCTCTTGAATCACTGCATATACCTGACTTCTTGGCTGCTGAGTTGAAAGGTTACTGCTTTTTGGGCCAGTAACCAAGCTGTATTTGCTCCTTAATTTTAGGGATAGTGAACTTGGTGATCAAACCCGACCCTGCTTGGCCTGAACTAGGAATTAAGCCAAATGCTTCATTTGTTCACCACTAAATGTTTTCCTGAACAAATCCTTGTCAGTATTGGTCTCAGCTGCCACACGTATATTTGCTACCTAGTCTTCTATTGGCTTGTTTTGTCTTTAATTTGCTTTTAAGCAGGGATGGGATTCACTCTTTGTGACTATACACGTATTGTCATACTTGCATGTGAGCTGTATGTCCTTGCCTTGGGTTAAATGTTATTATCTCCGTGATAAGTTACCTGACTGTATTATATGGTGTTGGGAACTGCATGATTGTACATTCAATATTGGTATGTGTCCGGTGATTATGTGGTTGATATTATAAAAGCATAATTATTTCAATGTTTTTGGTGGCAAACTTTATCAGCTTATTCCCTTAAGTTCCTGAGATTGTGCTTTTTTAGTTCAGTTGTTCAGGTATGTGAATGCAATTAAATGTTTTAATGGTTACAGTTTTACTATGTTTAAGTTTAATTTTGTTATACTCACAAATTATGACGAAGTGTATGAGGGCTATATTGAAGTCATGTTTGAGGTCGGTCGGTCGGGCGGGCGGTATTTTTTACGAAACTCTGCATGACTTATCACTACCTGAAGTCTAGTTATGCATATCATTAGCACACCTTGGTTGGATCTATTTTGAGGAAGTTATTGTCCTTTATTGTATTTATAATCATAACATGTCACGTTGGACTATTTCTCTGTAACCATTGGTTGGAATTCAATGAAACTTTGCATGACTCAATTTATCAGAACTAAGTCTAGTTAACTAATGCATATCATCGTCACACAATGGTTCGATCAATTTTGCTCATTATTGTCTTTAAACTTGAAAGCTTTGCAGGATTTAATTTTATCAATACCAAACCTAGACTAAGTTGCAACCATCATCATAATTGGGACATCTAATGCTTGTGTAACTGTGTCAAGCAGTATCTGGGGGTATTAATTCATCACATTCAGTGACATTTGTTGTTTTATTGAATATTTTCCTTGTTTAAGCTATAAAGAGAGGTTGCTTTTTGTTTCATTTTTTCACAACCATTGTTCGTAACCATTACCGTAATTAATTGTTATTCTAGACTGGGTCCATTTCTTGTGTTCCCTGGTACTCATATTTAGAGACTGTTTGTACACCAGTCTGTCTTGACTTATCATTGTCTCAGAATTATGTAAAACTACCGTTTGTTACCGGTACATAAATGTTACAGTAAATACTATTTTGTTATTAGATTATATATATATTTAAAGAGTGATTAAACTATTGTACATTAAAAACACATTTCTGTTGTTTTATTTTAAATCTTAGTCTTACTCTCCACATCAGAGTTTAATGAAATGGTCATGAGAGCATGTCAAATGTGTCATGATATTTATACAACATTAACTTAGTGGTTTTGATAAACACAAAAATAGTTCCACAAATGATGTACAGAGCCTTCTGGTGAACTCAGTGTCTGTACTTGGAACAGAGTATTCTTAGACCTAATATTCTCATGACAATTATCACTGTATATCCAGTGCTGTCTTTGTAACACCGCTGAGGGTACCAAACACACAAACTTCTGAGCTTTGCTGATTAGTTACTGGACAAACAAAACTTATCAATAGTATTATCACAGCTGTAAACCTAATCACTGTATCACTTAATGACTTCTGACGATACAATTAATTCAACTTTTACAACTTGTTGTGAGTGAAAGCACCTACAACTGCCAATTAGTGTATGACTAATTGTTCAACTACAATTCAACTTGTATGACTTATTGTGAGTAAACGCTTGCAACTTCCATTCACTGTATGGGGAATTGGAAGAAATACAATGCAATGTGTATATCACCGTTTATACACTGATAATGCTCAAAATTCCGTGAGTGCATTCTACATAGAGTATATACATGTATTTCATATATTATGGCACACATTGTACGGAGACTGTGGTACTGTGGGTACCAGTGGATGGTTGACTGGTAAGTACTTGATGGTACAGATGTTTAGTATAACTGTATTGACTTGGCTAGTACATAGGAACTTCTTTATCAGCCCTCTTACATAGATTCTTGGTTTAGTTTTTGTAGAAAAGCTGAGCTATGTGGTTTCTTTTTGTGACACATAGGTATCAGCTTTTAGATGTACGGGTGCCTGTTAGCTTATGACATGGTTGATTTCAATTAGGTGCACCACATTTTTGTTTTGACTACCCTATTTTTGTACCTACTGAATATGTTGGCAAACTCGTGTTTTACCCTTATTTTTATGCTCATATAGCGAATGTCCTGTCAGAACATTTCTCCGAAAATATTAACTATAACTATCAAGTTAGCATGCATGAAATGTTATGTTAGCAGAAGTTCTACACATGACAAAATTTTTAATTCAGTTCTTTGTCTTTTTTTTATAATTTTTATAATGTCCCCTGAATAACAATTGTGTTTCTTGTTGCATGGTTTGCTGTTGGCTATGTTATAGTTTGCGCATGCTCCATCTCTTGCATGATTTTGGTACATGTATAATCTTGTTATCCTTTCATATTTCTGTGGTCATATCTAGTATTTAATTCCTGATATAAAATATGGGTAACTGTATCATTTAAAAAAGTCGGAAAAAAATGATTTTACAAAATAATATTTTTTCAATGATGAACAATTATGTGGGATCTAAAAATATAATGATCTACGCTCAGTGTGGTGAAATGGAAATTTAGTGCTTAAATGTTATGCTACAACCATTATCTTTTGTTATTCTATGTACTGTAAAATCATTAATTATCATGGGGGATTAAATTCTGTGGATTTCTTGGTTCACCTTTAACGGTTACCATAAAATCAAATCCCATCAAACACTGATTTTGGCCATTGTATTTATTACCTGAAATGCAATATCCACGAATTAAAGTCCCATCAAAATGGTATTTTTTACCAAACCTACGAAATTTCGTCCCATCAAAATTAAATGATTTTACAGTATTTATCTCTCTACCTTAATTGTTTGTCTGATTGATATTATTATCAATATCTGTTGTTCTAATTTTTTACAAGTTTTATGCAATTTCTTATGTGCAAGTCAAGCCAATATTGCAGTTATATAGTTACACGTATATATACACCAGAGTGGACCCCTGTGTTAAAGTGTGATATTCAGTTTTGCACATAATTATAGTTTGAAAACATATATCTTGGAAAAAGTAAGTTCAGATTTACTAGGAGTCTAGCTTTTCATTAGACCATGTAGCAACTTAACCGGAATGTTGAGTAAATTGGTAACCTTAGGTGCGCAGATCCTCCTCCTGGATAGCCTAGCGGTAGAGTGTTCGCTCTAGCTGTGGGAGGTCCCAGTTTTGACTCATGGCTGTATCATACCAAAGATGAAATAAAAATGGTACCCGAAATTCCCTTGTTTGGCACTCAGCGGGAAGGGGATCTGGCTTTCTTCTGTGTCGAGAGTGATTAATATATTAGTTAGAAAACTAAATGTTTAAAGTATATGTGCAGATCCAACCATTTCTCACAAAGGGTCCTAATCAGCTATTTTGTCTGAAGAAGGGATCTAACCAGTTACCAGTATTTGAATTGCTCAGAGGGAATCAAACTAGCTATTTTCTTGATCTATGTTGTGGTCTGGCTGAAAAGGCCCTAATTGCCAATAAAAAAGATTAACCCATTTCCCCAGAATTCCAATGCCTCCCTCCTTTGAATCCAAGCATGGTATGATTCGAATAAAAAAGCTGGGCTTCTGTAATTAAGCTGATCTTTCTTCCTATCAGATGTATAATAAAATGTTAACTTAGTTCACATTATTATTCTTTGATATAATTTATTAACTTTGGGTTTGATACTAGCTTTAACTTTAACTGACTGGTTGCCCTGGTTATCATTGTTTAAACTACCCTATGTATATTTTATTTATATAGTTTGTAGATTAGATGAGAAATAATTCTTAGTTGTAAGCAATGTTTTGTTGCAAAGTGGTATTATTGTCGAAACATCTTTTAGCGATGCTTTATGTTCGCTTGACCTTTGTTGTTATTTCTTGTTAAAAAAGAAATATCAGGTGTTCCAGTAAATATTGTTAATATTAATTATTCTCACCTATAGTAATATGTTTTGTTGTGAAAGTCACTGTTTTATATGTATTTTCTTGACATCTGTTTACTTCACTTGGCTTTTCTTTTGTTTTATGATCATATTGTAAATTTTGCTTCCCCTGTGTACATGTTTTCAATAATTTCTTACGTTTTTGTTTCAAAATATTAAAAAAGTTAAAGGTATATTCACAGTGTGCAAATTATTATTGCAGTTTTATATGTATAGGTTATAGAAATATATATGGTTGCAATTTGATAGAACAATTATATGCCAGGGTACATGAACCGTATATTATAATGACTTGTTTGTTAGCATGAATTTATATGCACAAAATCTTGTGTGAGTTACATTATATGCATTAGTATTAATCAACCAAACAAATATGTGAGATTGCATGTAAACAAACATCATAACCACCGTGAACAATATTCCCACAACTTCTTTCCCCCTGAGTATTTTGTTTCTGTTGTGACTTGTCTATCTTCTTCACCTGTTCACTGTGATATATATACTCTGGTTACCATTTTCTTCTTGATGATAAACTGTATTGTAATATGTATGTATGCCTCTTCTGTTCCTATGAGTTTCAAATATAAGCCCAATCCTGTCTTCTAAACTGTCCACTGTTGACTGTGATATAACAATTCTCTGCTCCTGTTGTTTTGACATACCTATGCAAGTGTAATAATATATAGTATGGCAAATTCCATGTAGCATTAGATAAAAGGTAGCAATATTACCCAGTACTATTGTTGCATGCCTGATGTTTGTACTGGAGTAGTAATTATATACTGTTATAATAAATGTTTAAGATACCCTCATTGTACATACATCACAGTACACACTCTTTTTGCATATGATATAACGAAGTAGAAATTAAAAATATTCCTTTTGTATTTTCCATGTGCAAGTAAAACAGCAATATGATTATTGATTTATCACATTCCGTACATGCATATGATTACATTATAGTTGAAGCGATACTATTATTAGATTCCAACATTTTATATTATTTAAGACTACATTCTGTATAATTCAAGTGGACAGCATTGAAGTGTCTCATTAATATTCATGGGATTGAAATTCCCTTTGTTAGAATGTCACTTCTTGTGATATGTTTCGCCTGTTCTGTTATAGTCCTGCTTCATTCTGTATAGTGTAATATTTGATTCCTATGTAATGTTTTCCTGTGAATTGCTTTATTTGTTGTAATTTCCAAAGATTGAATTATTTTGAAGTATTTAAAATATCTGTGACTGAAAGAGGTCCTAACTTCATACAACAAATTTGGCATTTTGCAATAAACTAGGCTAAAATAATAACAAACAAAAATACATTTCAGTGGTAGCCCGCAAGACTGGGGTTGTAATAATAAGCAGTTATAGCTTGGAGAATTTGACCTGATCCTGACCTTTATGCATGATTACATTACAAGGTTCTTGCTTTGAATATATTTATTTCTGCAAGCAAATCTTGCAATATCGGTGTTTTAAATTTATGTTTGTATTAAAATTCAACCTAGAGCGTCTTTGTGATACTCCCCAGGAGTCTTATGGAAATGTACAACTTGGTTTTAAATATAGACAATATATCAGCTGTTAAATTATGATAATTAAAAGGTCAGGATTGTGTCAAATTCTCCAAGCTGTACTGCAGTCAAGTTGGCCTCTTAACGAAGTTGGTGAAGACAAGCTTGTATTTATTTTTAGCTAAGTAGATTGATTACAAATTTCACTTAGTCTATTTAAGATCTTGTAAGTTAACAAAGAGTACAGATTGAGGCCATGTTTATTTGAAACTTTTGTTGATATTGTCCTCTTTAAATGTATCTGTACATCATTTGTCTTTCTCTATTTCAGAATTATTGGTCTCCAGTAGGTTAGGGTCTAAATCAGGTATGTAAATGTCCTGGATGTATTCTATAGTTTGATTTTCAGAAAGGCATTTAATATGACCAAGTTAGTGTTATTACTTGATCGGCATAGATCCATTACCTGGTTAAGTTTTATGTTTAAGTCATCTTTCTCCAACTGTATTAAAACCTGCTGCACTTGTTCACCATCAAAAGCTGCCTCTGTGTGCCTCTGTAGGTAATTGGTTAGCACGTTTGCCATCTAATTTAGCAACGCAGTATCAAAGCACGAGTGGAAGACACTCATATGTCTCCCATATATCAGCATCATATAAAGGCTATACTCTGCACAACAACATATCAGATGAAGGTGGAGATGGTGCTCTTGTTATGCTGAATATCTAGCAATAAAGACATTTTATTTCGTCTGTGGTATGAGGTAATACAGATGATATAGCTTAGACCTCCATCACTCCAGCTTATTCCAGATACTGTAAAATCATTAATTTTCGTGGTGGATTGAATTTCATGGATTTCATGGTTCATCTTCTACCACAAAATTTAATACTATCAAACAATAATTTTGACCCTTGTATTTATTCCTGAAATGCAAAATCCAGGAATTAACATCCCATCGAAATGATTTTTTTACCAAAACCACGAAATTTTGTCCCATTGAAATAAAATGATTTTACAGTATACCACTTACTTTGTATTAACTATTTAGGTCATTCCAATTTTAAACAGCCTGTACTTAAAACAAACAAGGTCTATGTATTATTTATAAATAATGCTTGTCTGAATTGTCAATGATGCAATTATTGTATTTTATGTACTTGTAGGTAATGATAAAAGTGAAGGAGATTTTAAGCGTAACTCTGGTGCTCGTCGTAGCAACCGTGATAGTGCAATAAGGTCATTGATACGTGCATCAACGGGAGCCATGAAGCAGACAGTTATAAGATCTGGTTGGGGATCCACAGAAGATGTAAACAGTGCAAATACAACACCACGATCTACACCATCTCCTAGAAACAGTGCTGAACCCTCCCCTGTTATACGTAGAAGAAAAGGCTCAGTAAGTACCGGTGATTTAATGATAAAAATTAGCTAGTAGTGGCCAAATTGAATTTAGAGAATACATCTCCTTAACTTAAAGTTACCTTGTTCTCGAGGGCCGCTTTTAGCAGTTCAACCGTTCAGTCACACTTTGACATTCTAACTACCCCTGGTCATTGGGCTACCTAAGGAAACATACGCTCAAATCTGCCTGGAGAGACTACTTCTCTCCTAGTGGGTGTGCAGACAATCTCGATCTGTGGCGCCCAGGAAAATAGAGAATATACAAACACTGCTCTCACAGGTACCAATTAACACCATGGTCTAGTAGAGAGTGTGGATTATTCTTGCTCAGAGAAATTGACCAGTGGTCCTGATGGGGTTGAAACCGCGACCTCTCAATCTCTTAGCGCACTCCATACCTCTAGGTCACTGATCCCCCATGTATCATTTTTGCAACCATTTATGAATGAAGTTGTATGACTAATTGTGAGCAAATACTTGTGTATATTCTGTGACTAATTGGGAGCGTATTTGGAGCGTATAAAATTCATTGTGAAAGATTTCTTGTGAACAGCAGAGCCTGCCTGTGGAATAAAAGGGAGCTGCTCCAGCTTTAAGCAACTACTCCAATATTGTGTGACTATTGTTTTAATGCACTTTTTTCTGAATTTCAATCATTCCCTTGTTGTTTCATTCATTTGCAGTTTAAAAGTAGAGATGGTGATTTGATGCCACCACCACAGTCAGGGGCGGTACAATTCCATAATAAACGTTCATCTAAACACTCAATGAGTAAGGAAAGTTTACATTCTGAAGATAAACAATTCAGGTTAGTAGTTTATAGTTTGGAGAGTTTGACCTGATCCTGACCTTCATACATGAACATATTACACGGTACATGTTTTGGATATATCAATTTCTGCAGACAAATCGTGCAATTTCGGTCTAGTTTATTTGTGTTTGTATTACACCTAAATTATTGTCGGGATACTCCCCGATTATAAAAACATACAATCGGGTTATTGAATTATGCCAATTATAGGTTAGGATTGTGTCAAATTCTCAGTACTATTCCAATAATAATGTATTCCTCATATCGTGGGGGGGGGAGTCGTGTTGATTTTATGTTTATGAACCGTTCATGGTATTTCAATGAAGCTACTCGCATGATTATTTCATACGAAGCCTATTTGTGCATATTGTCTGTAATTTTGGATCAGTTTTGCTGAGTTATAGCACTTTGTAAGAGTAATGTGATGTGTTATAAACCATCTGATAAAAATTGTTTGAATGCATTTTGAGTGATTTTGAGTGATATATTAACTTACTTAACATGAAAATGTATCAAATTTCCGTAAACCAAAAAGTAAATGATTTGTGTAAAATGATACAATTGTTGTTTATTTGTATTTAAGTTTTGTAGTCAGATAATATATACTGAGTTGAGGTGGAAACTATTTTACGTATATTTATGATAATCAGATATCACATTTTGTTTCAGTTTATCGAAGAAGCAAGTGCCAAGATCTGAGTCAGAGCCAAATCTCGGAGAGGCTCTCCAGCCGAGTAAAACAACATTCATTTGAAGGAAATACTGATTAAACATTTTGATGGGGACCATTTGTTTAATACTCATTCATTAAAGCAGAATCTTCTTTCCTTTGTGTGCTTGTCTTGGTGTTTCTGCTTGGACAAGTGGTTAAGTATGCAAGATTGAAATTTTACAAGTGTAGAGTGAACTCTACCAATTCCAAGGAATAAAAATCCCTCATTTTTGACACATCAAAATGTCTGGACCTCAAAATATGCTTTGTTTTTACCCACAGCAATATTCACTTGTACTTTAGGATGTGAACCTTCCATTGTTTAATGAAAAACTTGCTATTTGACTTTGTTAACAAGTGAAATAATGCTATGTTTATGAAATATAATTGTTTAATGATCTGCATGTTCAGACAGCCGACTGATTCAATGTTTACATCCTTTGTAGTTTTGTTTCCCACAATGTACATATAGTAGTAGATGACACAGTGATTTTGTGGATGGTTATCCGTCTAGCACAAAGTTTGTCCATGTTTGTTCTCCTTCAGCATTGGTCGGAATTCAATCAAACATCACATACAAACACTTCCAAAATTGTTTAGTTGTGCATATTGTCAGGAACTGTTGGTCGAATGAGTTTTGCCCCTTGTGGGAGACATACATTGTTGTGCCAAAAACTCTTCCAGTAATATTATACATATACTGCTGAACTCATTTTAATTGAATTGTTGATATTTTCTGTTGTATCTGCCTCAATTTATATATTGCTAGAAACATGTAATACAATAATATGCAAGGCCTCGTAACCTGTGTATATCAGATTACATTGTATAGTTCAATTTTGAACCCTGAGCCATGACCTTTTAGATGAGTCTATTCGTGCGGGTAACCCGTGATTTATTGATTTCAATAGGTATGGTTTAAAGATATGCTACTTACTAATGTGTGTTATACATATCTAAATAGTCAATCCCACGCCAATCTTTATCGGCGAATGGATTAAACTTTAAAAGTGCAGTCACGGCTCAATGCTCGAAATTGAACTATATGTATACATATTTATTGGGCATTAATATTTCAACCATGAACTAAGTGTTGAGGCTTTGCTTCCCTTATTACCATGTATTATTATATGATTGCCTGAACATACACATGTTCATTAATTGCTTTGTTTATCTGACTGCATGCTATTGTAAAATAAAGTTGTGTATTTTTGCTTGTAAGAGAGAAAATTGAGTGCCTTTTTATTCATGCAATACTGTTATGTAACTTATATTCACATATCTTATACATTATTGTTTGTTTCTGACTAGTATTATTTTCTACTTATTAATAAATGATTATTAAATATACATTGTGTTTGTGCTGATTTTGTACTAGCCAAGGTTATGGTCCAGTAGTTTGCATGAAAAGATGCAACATGGTGATGCAAGTCCTATTGCAAGCAATACCCACACATAAACAAGAGCCGTCACAGATGGGTGATGCTTTCCGTGGGGTGTTAAATGTCACCAAAAATGCTCAAACAAGGAATGAACATATGCATTGAACGCTTTTCAAATCCTTATGTATGACAGCGGTTTTGTGTAACACAGCTAGTAGTACTGTTTCTAGTTGTGCGATGGACAAGCATTCATTTTATGAAACAGGGAATTAATTTGTATGAAACAGAGAATGGTACAGTTAAGGTTCTTTGACACTGCACTTCATGTTATACTGTAGAGTTATAGCCCGGACAAGAATTAAGTATGAATAAATACAAAGGGGAATAACTCCAAAAATATGCAATGAAGAGTCATGGTTCTTGTTCACTGCACTTCCCCTCAATAAGATCTAGTCACCTATGAAGTTTCAAATTGATACCTGCTATACTGTATGAGTTATGGCCCGGACAAGAATTAAGTATGAAAAATACATAGGGGAATAACTAAAAAAAATGCAATGAAGAGTCATGGTTCTTGTACACTACACTTCCTCTTAATGAGATGTATTCACATTACATATGAAGTTTCAAATTTATTTGTATTGATTTGTCTTATACTGTTCAAATAATGGCCCGGACAAAAGTGTGACAGATGGACGGACTGAATGATGGACACAGCGGCGACTGGGAGCATAAAAAATGATAACTATGGTATGTATGGAGTTGCGTGTTCCTTACGGTTAGTTAGTACTGGTTAGTATACGGTCCAGAAAAACTGAGCTGCAGTATATATATACCATACCTGTAAAATTTCTGAGAATTGGCATGAATTAACATAAGCATGGCATGGTGTAAGTACAACATAATAATACATGTATTTGTTATTACTTTAATATATATGTATAAACATTTATTGCATCAATCAAAAAAATATAAGAACAAATTGCATTAAAAAACTAAATGCTCCATGGTTTCAACATGCTTATATAACTGTCAACCAATTAACCTACTCCAGGCCTCTTGTTAGTACCTTCAATTAGCACAATTCAACATTCAATTTATAACCTGTATTTAACTATGGTCTGTTTTTTTTATAAGCAGGAGTATTACAAATATGTACAATGTGAGTTATACATGCTTATCTAAATTGATTGGCAAGGCACAACTTTCTTGCAAGAAATTTTGTAATGATACATATTTGGCAAAAGAATCTTGTAATAAACCCAAGCATAATGATTGAGGACCAGGGTACTATTTTATCAAAGCATTTACGGAAATCTTAAACTTACGATCAAATTTAAATTATTTATAATACTTTTACAACTATAGAAAATGGTAAATGGTGCTGTAATACTAATCAATATTCTGAATCAGTAAATGGTCCCCTACAAACAATATTGGTACTCTTTTTGCAGTAGTTAAAGAATTATACAGAATTTAAACGTGAACGTAAGTTTTCCATTTCCGTAAGTAGGTTGATAAAACAGTCCCAGGCCCTGATCTCCTGAAGCATCGTTTAAACTAGAAATCTTGTCTCAAATTGGGATTTTGCTCAAAACATAATCTTTTGAGATAAAGCTGACATTCAAATTTGATAAATTGTACAGTATTAAATAACGACTAGTACCCTCTGTTTAATGATGCAAAATTTGAGACCAGTCTCCAAAGGATATTATTCAAATGACACATGACAATATTTGAGATAAGATTAAGCTCAGATTGAGATGTATTGGGAAATCATATATATCATCCAATAACTGTCACAAAGTGATTTAAAAGTTAATCCACATAATATATTCTTCTTTCTTGATTAAAATTTAATAAAAATTATTATATTATAACATTGTCCATTACATGAACATAATAATATTTTTTATATCTTGATTGCAATTCTATAACAATAATGTACAGGTTAGTCATCACAAGAACATGTTCACTTCATACCCTTAAAACAACATCAGTATTTTAATCATTCTAAAGCAACAACAACAACAATACATAGTTGTACATTTCAACAGATCACACACATAACGTAATTTATTGCTGTATATATCAATATTGCAAAAGCTAAAGTGGAAGTATACTGTCGGCAGAAGGTCAAATCCAATTAAAGCTTAGCTATAGTAATATACACTATTACAGTAGATAATAATTCAATAGCTTTTTAAGCACATCTCGTTGTAAGAACTTTGAGTACCGTAATAGTTGAGATATTTTCAAATATTTGTTATTTTCAATTTTCGGTCAGAAGCCATTACTCTCGCAGGAGTGATAAATCTGACATATAACTTAGTAACTGGAACAACACACAATCATACATCATAGCTTGGCTTGAAACGTCTAAATTATACACTGTCAGCTGTATCTACAAAAATCTGAGAGTGTGTAGAATTGTCCTCCCCAGTATCCATGTCAACCACTGGACTGATTCTATCGTTTTAACGGCCATTGTGCTTGAATGAACTGGAAAAGAAAAGTAAAGTTTCAGAATCATTTAACAATGACTTCACTATGACAACAGTCAATATAGTATGAAATTTAAGATTTTATATTTTCAAGCACAAGCTATCTAGGAGACTCAATATGGGCCAAGTTCAGTTTACAATAGATAACTGAAATGCCACTACTGATATCAGTAGATGATGTGGCATCAAAAACATAAAGACTTTGTTACTATGGGCTTTGTTCCATTGTTTAAAAACAAATTTATTTAATAAAATGCCCGTAATTGCAGCATACCTGTATTACTCTCTTCCTATATTCACGTTCTCCCTCGTTATGATGAAGTTTGAGAGGTGGTTTCTCGTTCCTTTCTATCAGTAACTTCAACTTCTGTAGATCCAATAAAGTCACAGGATCTAACTTGTTCTTGTTGATCAAACTCACCAAGTACTCCTTGTAATGGTTTCTGTATAACAGCAAACATGTTCATTTATGTGCATAATAAAATACTGTAAAATCATTTATTTTCGTGGGGGATTAAATTTCGTGGATTTCATGGTTCACCTCAACCACAAACTTTAATCCCAACAAACATTAATTATGACCCTTGTTTTATTACCTGAAAATTAATGCAAAATCCATGAATACAAGTCCCGACCAAATTGTCTTTTTTACCAAAACCATGTGGGACGAAATTAATGATTTTACAGTATGAAAGAAATCCAGCGATGCATCAGAATTTCGTGAAATTCATTTAAAGAAATGACCAAATGCCAGAGCTGAGATTTGAATGAGGGATTTCTAAATTTGAGTCAGAGGCAGTACCATGCTTTAAACAGACCTGGTAATAAGCAGTCATTCTCAGGTCTGAAAATACCATTTATTAATAAAAGCCTGAAATTCTACCAGTAGATTTTATATAAACAAAGAAGAAAATTCAGAATTTAAAAAAAAACTGAAATCAGGTAGAAGCCTGAAAAATACCGTGCAGAGTGTTACTTACTCACAAAGTCCAGCCATACCATCACCAGTATCTTTACCACAAGCCTCGTCTTTCTTCTGTGTACCAAACTCTTTCTGTTCCATAACCTGACAATGTGTCTTATCTTGTTGTGTCGGTGGAACAGTAGTATTATATATTACCTTGTGGTTCTGAAAACATCAAACATAGCCTAGTATTTATATTTCTGTCGAGTGGTGACAATTAGTTTTACTCAACCATGTAAATTAAGTTTTAATTAACTGATTCAATCAGTGATTTATTGATTGATTGATTTTTATAGGTTTAACACCGTTTCTCATTTATTTTTCAGTTAGGCCTCATATATACAGTGATCAATTCACACATTATTCCTGTATCCTAACCAGTACTAACTAACTGTTCTCTAATGAACCAGCAACTTCTCCACATATTGTTGAATTTCAACGAGGTCGCTACCGGGAATCTAAAGTTACCAATCCAATACACCAACCACTAGAACATACAACAATAGCCACTGCTGCTGTAACTGTATTACAAGAAACACACAGGTTCTATAAATTCAGTGTTTTCTAACTCTGCTGAACTGTTCAATAAAACCAGTATGAAAGGTACACTTTCTCAAGTTGATAAGTTATTCATAATTCACGCCACACAAAAAATATTTGCCCCTTTCTTCTGCATCAAACTAGCAAGCTAAGTGGAAACATACCTTCAGTAACTTCTGTAGTTCTGGTATATCAAAATCTCTCAGATAATAGAAACAATCCCGGGGATGGTGACAGTGTAAACCTCGGTTACACGACTTTAACAACTTGCATGCCTGTAATATAGTATTATACACTTAATAATTATCATTGTTTATGCAACATGTATACATTAATGCATAAGGAACTTGAGTTGAGAGAAGGGTTCTGAATGTCAACCCCCTACGTAACACAGTTGGTATAATTTCATGGAAATTGTCAAGGGTTTTTAGGCTGGCGATTTCGCGCCAGACTATTACAATCCTAAAAAACGAAATCCACTAAGATGAATTTACTCCCGAAACTGACAACACAGAATCTATACACTCGATGCAAATAGTTCCTCCTCGTTAATCAGTTTTGCAAGATAAGAACATTCAACTTTCCTTGTTTCATTTATTCTGTTCGATTGTAATATATTAGTTTCTTCTTGTACTGGAAGGAAATTGTATGAAATTAAAAGAATAGGTGCTTAAATGCGTTGATAATTATTACTACGCGTTACCAGAGATCTTATATAAACTAGATCCTGGCGTTACGAAACGCGATATAGAGCGCGCATCAATGGTTTTATTATGTTAAATTATTTAGGTCAATATTCTCCAACGAGATCGTGGTCGAGTGGTTAAGCAACTCGCTTAGTAATTTTCTGATGCTTAAGGTCCAGCGATCGAATCACGGCGGCTCCAAATTTTTATATATTTTTTTTTTTGTTTTTTTTTTGTTTAGTCCAGCACTTACCTCTCTTTCGACTTAGAAAACCACTTGATGTTATATCACTTGAAAAGCTTTTGTTCCTTAGCAGTTCGCCAGCCTGTCAGTACTTTCAGTACTTTGATTAAAATATATGGAGTGAACATCATATTGGAGGGTCAAACGTTTGACTTTAGAAGTATTACCTTGACCTGGAGTCAGCACACTTCAGCTACAGTGAAGCCTGAGTGCTTTCCCTCCATCCCGTGGTATGCACTCCTGACGATACACTTGGGTAAAGTTCAGAGAATTTAACATAATCCTGACCTTTTAAACAGCATAATTTAACAGCTGATATTTGTCAATATTTTATACCCTGGTTGTATGTTGACATAAGCTGGGAGTATCACTAAGACGCTCGAGATGTAATACAAGCACAAATGTGAAGAACCAATACAGCATGATTAGCTTGCAGAATTATATATATTCAAAGCAAGAACCATGTAATATATTCATGCATAAAGGTCAGGATCGTGTCAAATTATCTGTGCTATAATTGACAATAACATAATGAGATATCTCTAACTTACCCCTTGGTGCAAGAATGCCTGGTAACATCCACTACAGAACTCGAAACCACATTGTGGACATTTGAAATGCATACATCCACCTTTAGCAAGACTGTATCTCATCTTGCAGCTTGGACAGTCTGAAATTAACATTAAAAACATAGTAATTTATAAAGGTTGCACAAGTGCTGTAATGAAAGATTTCTGTAAATATTGTATGTCTCCATGGTTACCAAACAGTCATTAATGTTCTAGGTCACTATGTCAGTAATGTTTAAGGTAGCTGAGATATGAATGAATCTCTTTAAATCTTTTTCCTCAATTATTCTAGAGCGTTTGGCTTAAGAACCTACCAACTTCATAGAAGTGCTGGTCACCATCTGTAGATAAATATATAGGATTTTAGTTACTATTAGGTGAGGAATTTGTGTGGGTTGCATATTATTCTCACTATGTAAGCCAAGTGTTACATGGTTCGAGCCCCAGGTGGGTTTCACGTATATAACCATGATACATACCTATACCATTCTCCTCTAGGTAAAGTTTGACACCTTTAGCTTGCATCTGCGGATCATTGTCAACCTTCCATCTTTCATACTCCTCACATGTAAATCCTTCATGTTGATCCTCCCACTGAAACAAAACGCAACAAACATAATTATATGTACAGCACTGAAAGGAAAAACAAGATGTTGAAATTCCACAAAAAAACCCAGATTTTTTATGGCAGCCAAGGGAATAATTTGGCAGATTTTTTTTCCATTTTTATAAATGATGACCCAGACACCACCGGCCCCACTTTCAATTCCAAGCAAGGTTTTAACATAAGCTACCAACAAAACAAGTTATCTCATTGCAAACTCGCAAGTTATCAAACAGAAAACCAAATTGTGGACAGCCGCCCACCTGTTGTAATCTGTTTTTTAATTGGCAAGTCTGGTAAACAATGAGGGAAATTCCATCCCCTAGAAAGCTTGTTTATGCAAGTAAGACAAAGCTTTTCCTGATAGTTCATACACCTGTGGAGGCAGTGACTCATATGCCTGCCATATTTCAGCAGAAAACTGACTGGCAAATTAAGGCTATGCTTGGCATACACAGACAAACTAGAACATTTCTATTCAATTCTTTAGTAAATCTCTCATGTTGAGGGTACAAATACCAAATTTATACCACAAATCTCTCATGTTGAGGGTACAAATACCAAATTTATACCACAAATCTCTCATGTTGAGGGTACAAATACCAAATTTATACCATATCAGATTGAATTACCACTTCACACACTTGTAGTGGTAAAGTATACACCATCATGTTGTTACCTTTATCTTGCATTTAAAGCAAGTTTTCTCATGACAAGATGGACACTCCATACCAAGGACTCCGGGACGATCATATAGAAATCCAAAAGCACACTGAAATGACAAGAAATCACCAAAATTAAATAAATAGGCAGAGAACAAACCACACAAAGGTTAAATATATACATCATAAATAATTAAACCCATAACTTAATACTACTGCAACTTAGAACACAAAGGGCCATCCCTTTAGCTTGATGACGTTCCCATTTACTTTGACCTAAGACATACAGACTCATATTTTTACTGACCCAAATCTGCTTGTCATGACCAACCTCAACAAGAGATGTTTGTAAAACATGTATGCCTCATGGCTGCCCAATAGTAGGGAATTGTAAAGGTCACATTGAACTTGACCTTTGACATACTGAACTCAAAATCAATAGGGGTCATTGAATGTTGCTAGCCAAGGTTCATGTAAAGTTTGCAGATCCTGTGGCAAAGCGTTGGTGAGGTATTGAACGGAAAAAATTATGTCTATCGACTGACGGACCAAACAAGGGACATGTACAAAGCAATATACACCCTCATCAAAGATGGGGGGGCATAATTACCAAGTATGATGTTCTTAGGCCCTTCAAGTGTTCTCGATTTATCGTCTTCATACCATTTGATCTATGGACAGAATAGATCATCAAACTGACAGACCAACCAAAATCAGCAAAACAATATACCCACAATATTTGATGGCAGAGGCAAATAGATATATTGGAGTCAGCAACCATCTACATCATTTAACACAATAATCACATAAAACATGGCTTTGAGGTCAATATGGAAGTTTACAAACTGGGCAGTCTGAGCTGGAGTGGTTTATGGCCCGAAGCGAAGTACTTACATGTGCACACCATCTGAAGTTTGGATCTTTCTGTAGATGCCAGTCACGTAATTTTGTCTCAAACAAATCAATCACTTCCCTTGATACCAGGTTCTGTAGCTGTAAATCAATGTGTAATATACAGAACATGTTATATTCCTGTCAGACATTAAAAGTTTGGAACTATTATTTATTATTAATTCCCATTACTGAAAATCAATTAACTTCCGCGTTACCAACTGTAAGTATATTTGTGACTACAATTTTTCACGTTTTTAAGCTTTCCACAGTATCCACATTAATGTTTAGGACACTTTCTTGACTATTCAATTTCTCAAATTTCTACCACTCGCAAAATTCGCGAAATTAAATCACAAGAAATAATTTCTTGGTTTAAAGTAATTTTACTATCTGGCAAAGAATTTTTAAATTACCTTTTTGCAGTCCAAAACTATCAAACTGATCTTGCTTATCTAATTTATATGGTTACTTGTCTACTTGTGTGCCTCCGTAGCTTATATTAGTGGTTGGCGCGCTTGCTGCCTAATCAGGAAAACCCGGGTTCAAATCTGGGTGGAGGCATTTATATATGTCTGCCATATATCAGCAGAATGCTGACAAACTGAAACAGGTTATATATGGCATCTACATTAAACTTCAGCTCATTCTATATGATCTCATATATCAGTACTTATAAGTTTTATAATTAAAAATTTAATTTAGTAATTATAGTGTACTTACAATCATTGACAGAAATTCAAAATATTCTGATGCCTGTATCTCATCCTCGAGTCCTGGGGCTTGACAGTATGGACATCCCCAGTTCCTGACAAAATGTTCCCTTATAGCCACCTCAAAGTATTGTTGTAAGCAGTCAGAACATAGCTTACAGTTACATACACCTAGATTGCGAATCTGAAAATATAGTATGTTCACTTCATTTAGTACATTAAATTTACACTTGATGCCTATGTGGTAAACAGAAACATTTCAAACCAAGAACAAGACTGCTTTCGGTAAAGGCTTATAAAAGCCCCAGTGGTAGCCATGTCCATAACAAATGGACAAACACTCGATGGACAGGTTAATCACTATATGTCTCCGCAGCAGTAGATGCTGGGGCATAAAAATGTTAACTAGAACTTGTAGAAGGGTTTCTGACACATAAACATATGTCTCCCAGAAAGGGCCATAACTCAGGCAAAAATACAAAGACAAAGGACCCTTGAGAAATTTTTCTTAGCATATGGTGCTGCAAGGAAGCAAAACTAGCCATAGAAATGCAATTTTTGATATGTTATTAATTCATAGTATTCACGGCAAAAAGAAACTACTTGTTATAAAGGTATCATAGCAGCCACAGTATACTAGATCCAAATTGTGAACTGAACACTGGTAAAAAATTAGCAAAACTTATTGTCTTATAATCCAAACATATGAACCAGAGACATGAAGCTTTCGCATATGACGGTTGGTGGAAACTGAGATTCAAATGAGAGAGTATTCACAGAAAGAAAAGAATCTAACTGACCTTTGACATTGGATATAGAGAGTAACAGATGACACACTCCTGTTTAAGGTAGACAAGAGAACTCTTCCTGTCACCACAGTTACGTACAGCTTCTATTATATCCTCTATATCACATTCTAATGGTGTATCACTCCGAGTAACTTCCTGATCTAATATAGTGACCACTGTCTCTGCTCTACCCCAACTCTTCAACTTGGCTTCAATAAATACCATCCGTACTCTCCTCTGTAAATAAGTATACACAAATACCAATGTACCCTGATGAAACCATGAGTGTAAAGACGAAACATCAGTGAACCACATCCCTTGCTATAGTTGTTAGTTCCACACATTTATTGAGTTCAAATCCCAAAGACAAAACATAGTACTAAAATTCAAAAGTACTTTTTTTATTATTTTTAAAATGGACGAAATATATGCCAGCAGAAATGTAGAATAACTTAAGTTTTATAATGTGTTTTTCGAGAAAGGATGCCGAAACATTAAATAAATAGAGTATAACCACACTAGTGTTTAAATAACTATTCCCTATAGAATTTAATCAGAGATACTTTTTTGAGGTTTGAATGTTTACAAACTGAAGGATATCTTTCAATAATATAGATCTCAGAAGTTGGATATCATGGGTGGCACAGTCCTTGAGTGGGTAATGCCCTTAATTGAAATGTCCCTGGTTCCTTTTTCAGCAGGGGCACTCAGTAATTTCTGAAAATTTTAATGCCATTCATTGTTTCCCAGCCGTAACAGTGATGAACTGGTTGGTAACCCAGAGGTAGTTTCATGTGTAATCAGAGGACACTGCCCGATGTGGTAGGGATAATACTGAATGATATGCACTTACCACTGTCTCATTTCATCACTAAAAGTGAGGTGAATATTATTTCTACACATGAAACTTGTAAATTGTAAAATATGGGTAAATGTAGTATGGTAATTTAGGTAAACCTACCTCTTTATCAATACTTGTATCACTGATGACACGTTTAAACTCTTCATGACTGATGATACTATTAGATACACTGTTACCTAAATCAGCCATCCTAGCAGCTTGAGCGATCACAGCATCGCCACCTGTAAACATTGGGTAGACAATTCGAGATTGAATATTAGCAGTTTACAATAATAATAAAATATAGCCAAGCTCACAGGTGCTTGGCATGTGGATGTAACCCCTGTGGTTCCCTCTATAACAACAAACGAGATGTGGAAATTCCATGAAGACCAGATTTTTGGCAGCAGAAGCATAAATTGACAGAGATGGTTTTTCTATTTTTAGTGACAGTGACCCTGACCCCACCGACCCCACTTTCAATCCCAAGAAAGGTTTTCATATAAGCTACCTACACAGCAAGTTTCATCATGTTATTTCATTCCAACTCAAGTTATCGATCGGAAACCAAATTATGGATGCACGCTAGCCTGGCCGCCGAAATTGCCAATGTTATAACCAATTTTTTTGTTGAAAATTCTGGTTAATAAAACTTTTTCTTCAGCTCTCTATATACTCCATCAAGGTCAGTCACTCGGCCTGTCAAAATTGTCGAAAAATATACATGGGGGTTGAGTGAACATCCATTTCTCATTTAATTACCCCTCAATTTTCATAAACTTGTGTGTTTATTTAGTAGGAGGCTTGTTTCTTGATATTAGATCAGAAGAATAATAATTTGAGGGCTTAATGCAAAACTATGAAACGTGCCTATATTGATTGATGCAATTACCATAGTTTTGCTCGGATCCCTCAAATTATTGTAAACTTTGACAGATCTTGACAGAAGAATTACTGTATCATGCCTCTTATATTTTTCAAGCCAAGTATAAAGGTTAAATAGAGAATATATACATACCTCCATTGGTATTAGCTTCCCAGAGTCTATCATTGAATCTTTGTACAACAGTATGATTGAGTTGATCTATAACTTCCTCCACATCACCACATCTCTGGTATAAGGCTGTCAATATCTCCTCACGTGGATAGTCACATACATCGCTGATCTCTGCATACTGATACACAACATATTTCTATCAACATTTAAGCCCTTTAAACATTCTACAGGGGTGTCAACGGGGCCAAATTGAAAATCAGGAAAATCATATATGAACTAACTTTTTTGCCTGATAAGACGCCTTCAATGACACTGTTTCTATAATTAATTCAGTTTTTATCAGAGAAAATCCTTCAGAGCAGATTAAATTTATCATAACTGTGCCATTTCTTGAGATATTAACACCAAATAAGTTTTATTTTGGCAAGAAGCCATTGGTCTTTCAGAAATGCTAAATCCAGGATTCCGGATTAATCAGGAAAGTTGACACCCCTGTTTCTATGACATCAATGTGATCAGTGTAAGCCATTTTTAAATGAAATATCTTTCATAAGTGTATGGTATATTTTCAGTCAGAAGACCACAGAGAAAAATTGTCATAGAAAAGGCATGAACAAAAAGATTCAAAGATGGTGAAAGTGGACTGTATTTGCTGTCAAAATGCACTTCAGAATCTGTTAATCACATGTACCAATATGTCATCTAAAGAACAAAACCATTGTCATTTTAACATTTGATTCAATGTCTACAAAATGAAACAGACCATGTTTGATTTATTCACTCTCACCACCAGGATAACATATTTGGGCGAGCAGAAAATGAACCAAAAACTGAGAGTTTGCATAAATAATGACTTTCATAACTGTTACAACAGAATTTATAGAGCAAGAACACAATAATCCAATACATACCTTTCTTGTCCTGTCATGAACACACATTTCCACAGCTTGTTCCAAGTTACCATTACATTTAATCAATGCAAGCTTAGCTTCCTGATGTGATAAATCGCCGACATCGTTCTGTTCTGCGGCGATACCTTTCTCTGTTGCCATGGTAACCACAATATCTATATCATCATGCCATTTCTTACGTAACCATTGTAAAGGTGAGACGGTATCTTCCATACAATGCCTTAAAGCTATCTCAACTTCTGTAATCTCAAACCCACAACGTTCAGCTTCCTACAAATAGTATAACAAGAGAAGTACTGTAAACCAAGATATTATTTCACAAGATTTAATTACATTGAGTTTGCAAGTGGGTATAAATTTGAGAAATTTAGTAGCCACGGAAGTGTTCAAAACATTAATATGAACTTTGTGGAAAAATGACAAAATTTGTCAAGCATACTGGGATCTAAAATCCAGTGTGTCAAATTCAAGCAATTGTCGTCTGTCTACAGTAAGTCCCATGCGTGCCTGCCTGCAAATACCATGTGGGACAAAGTATTGACAGGTGCAAAATACCACCAGGTGATTCTAAAGTGAAACCAACCTTTAATTCAGCCATAAAATTAAATCCATCCAAGATCATTTGTTCCTGCTCTCTCTTCAAGTTGATTTGTTCTATAGCTTCAGCAAAGTTCAACGATGCTGGATGTTTCTGACCTTTGGTTTGACCTTGCTCACCGACCTTGACCTTAGATGGATCTTTGGGGTCCTCCCCGAGGCTGCTTGAAGCGGAATTAATGGATTCAGAACTAGCTGATTTGTCATTGCCAGAAGCCTGTAGCACTCTTTCAACATTTTCTGTAAATAGGAAAGTAACAATTTTATAATGGTTATATGTTACAGAAGTATAATTGCAATTAATGCATAAGTCCCCATTCAGAGGCGTAATGCCCATTCCTAAAAATTAGGCACATGCCTGTTTCCATCCCATTTACACACATGGCTTCAACAAAATTATGTACAAAGATGCTGACTAATACTCATATGAAGTTTGATGACTGCAGTGCAGTTACATTAAATTTTAAGGTTTGCACACATTTTGGAACTTACTCAATTTGGCAGATGGACAAGGGCAAATTTATATGTTTCCATATATTTGGTGGGGGCATAAAACACTATGATGGAATAAAGGAACAGCTTAGCCTAGAGGTAGGGCACATACTTCAGTTCCTGTGTGTGCACAGCTTAAATTCTCTAAGAAAGAATAACCAACTATGCTCCACTCAACCAAGGTGTGCATTGGTACCTGTGAGGGCGGAGTATGTACATGTTCTATAGAGAGTCTCTACAGGAGTTCACAGTAGATTTAAATATGCAAACATTTGTACCTAAGAATATGCCGACCCTGAGCAAAGCACAAAAATTGAATTTGCCAAAAATAGATTGGTTAACACTACTGTAAAGATCTATAACATTAACACTTATATGTGTCTCTGTAGCTTGATGGTTAGTACTTGCCATACAAATCCAGCTGGAGGCACTTATATGCATGCCATATTTCAGCAGAAAGCTGACTGGCAAATAAAGGCTATGCTCGGCAACACTTACTGTTAGTTGGACTTTTCCTCTCAGGAGCTGTGTTAGGTGTAGGAACTTGTAGTGGAGATACTGACTCCCGGGTACCAGCATGTTCAGTATCAGAGGGTACTAGGCCAGTAGTATCAGGTTGTGGAGGAGGTACAACTTGTGATAGATCAATCATAGTCTCACCCTCAGCTGCGTTCATTTTGTTAAAATTTTCACGAGCAGCTTTCTTCTCTAGATATACCTGAAATACATCGTACAAACTGAAATGAACCTATCAGTGGTGTTTCATTCTGATTGCTGGTTGCCTTCCCTTGATTTAGCAGAGTAATGTAAACCAAGAAATTATTTCGGGATTGGTAGAAATTAGCAAAATTATATAGCTTGGGAAATGTTTAAAACAGTAATACATTGCAAGAGACATTAAAGCACGAAAATAATTAAATTTGTAATTGCTAATATCTCATTGAGTACAATCAACAAAATGTGAAAGTTTGTATTAGTGAAAGTATATTGGTTTACAGGAAAGGGACACACTTTTACAATTACAGTACAAAAAGCAAATGCAGACACTCAGGGCACTCATTTGATCATGACAAAATTACCCCTTTTCTTCAGAACGACGCAGAATTCCCCTCCCTGGCCCCAGTCCCCAATGTTGAGTTAGGGCCCAGACACTTAATTTTGATCAATATTACTTTGTCATTAGGACTCATGGATGCTTCAATATTTTATACTAGCACACAATAAAGTCATATAAGTTGAGACACTGACCAGGACACTGAAAAGCTTATGCCTTTAAACAAAACAAGACTGCGTTCAGCAAACGCTTACGATCAGGTGGTAGCCTAGTCATTAATAACTAGCTAAATCAATCAACTTGGAGGTTTTGTAACAAACAGACAATCAGACATGTGCATCACTATATGACTAGGGGCAAAAAAATGTTACTCAATTAACAATTTACCTGATCTTGCTCCATTTCTATCACATTTCTAGCTCCTGTAGCTCCTGCAACTCCTGTAGAATCTTGTGTATCAGACTTCACACTGACATCCTGTGATACGACATCCTGTGACGCCTGAGGTACTTCACATACAGCGGTGATATCTGAATCGGTGCCTGCTGCTGATGCTCGTATAACATCAGCCTCCAATACAACATACTTTGTTTGTGTATGACCACACATCTCACAAACTTTGCAGCCCGCTATATTATCATACGTACAAATCTCACAGGCTTCTTTAGACGGCAGCTCTTCAGTTACTGCGGGCATATTTGGTGGTATAATCTTCGGGTTATCTGACGTTTTAGAGCATATGGAACAAACTTTGGTATTAATATCATTCATATAAGTGCAATAGTTACATTGCCACTGCTGTAAGGCAAATGCTGACTGGCTTTTCTTGACAGAATTTTGTGCCTGATTTGCACCACCCTGTATATCTGACTCAGACTTTCCCTTCTTGATGCCAATATTTTTACCACCAGAATTTTTCGGATGATGTCCACCAGAGTTAACAATATCTGGTGGAAAGGCAACAGCTCCTTGCATGGATCCAGAATGTTGTGAGTCCTGTGTGGATAAATTAGGTTTGAAATCATAGGGATGTTGATCTAGTACTAGCATACGTTTGATATCAGCAGGTAGGTCTCCATCATCACCAAGACTGTTCAATTTTAATGGTGGACAATTAACTTCATCAGCAGATTGAGAATGGTTCTCTTTAGACTGGTTCTGTGATTGTTCTGGTCGTCTATATGTGGTTGTTACTGGACCAATGGGAACCAGTCCAGTAGAGGAAGCAGACGACAAATTCTCCTTCTCAGGTTGCTGGGTGGGGTAAGTGTGACCACTATGAGCAGCAGGTGCAGGGGAAGCTGCTCCTGCTGCATTGGAGCGTAGCTGATTGGACCTTTTTCTCAATGCCTCAACCTCTAACGCTGTTTCATATTCTGCTTGAATTCTACGATTTTCTTCTGCAATATTAGCGATCTCTTTCTCTAGTTCTTTTTGATAATGCTGCAGAACTTGTAACTCTTGTAAGTGCTTTCTTTTCTTTCTACTCAAGATTTTATACTCCTCATCTTGAAAAAAGTTTGGATTTTGTAAGATGATGTCATTGATTTTGTTCTCCCATTCCTTGAGGTCATCGTTCAAGGTCATCAGGTGAATCTCCAGTCTTGCCTGACGTTTCTCCAGATCGGGTATTAACTTGATCGTCGGTAGCAATGTGGATCCGGAATCACCACCACCAGTACTTTGAAAGTTAGATGGAAGCTCCTTAGTGACATCATCAACACTTGGTGATGTCATATATTGTCGGTTAAATGCTGTGTCAGCAATAGATGACCTTGAACTTGAAGACCTGTGAAGTGTTCCAGGTGAGTTAGCAGACATTTCATCCGGTCTTTGCTGTATTCGTTCGTTGGCATGCTGCATAGACATCTGGGGGTGTTGACTCGGTGGTGTCATGTACGGTTGATAACTGACTGGATATTGTTGATGTACATGACCAGGTATAACACTATACATAGGTTGTCCAGTCTGCATCATTCCACTATGGTATGGTATCATGTTAGGTATAGGTGCCATCATGTTAGGTTGTGTATACATATACCCACCCGTCATCTGGGCACCCATAGGTTCAGACATACCAGATGTACGCATCCCCATAGCTGTCTGACCTTGACTTACGGAACCATAGTGACTGGTTCTAGGTTCATACTGGAAGTGTGCACGGTTCCTATCTGAGCTCGGTGATCCACTGTTTCTTGTTGGCAATGTCCTGTAAGAATATTAAGCTAAATATAGGAAATGTACAAAGTCTTTGTAGAGGATCTTACATAAATGATCAATTTCAAATCAAGAGGGCTACAAGACCCAAAAGTGTTCATCTGTCGTCATGTTAAAGATAGAAAGCTCAAACAGTTAAAATAGGTTTCTGGAATTTTGAATTTCCAATTTATCTACACATAGTAAAGTTAACATAACATAGAACAAGTTGAATTAATAGTATTGTTACAAAATGGCTGAGTTTAACAACAGACTTTTATTTGATCATCAGATGCATCATATGCTTCTACCCTAGTGGTAAAGCATTCGCTCAAAGTCTGAAAAGTCTCAGGTTCAATCTTCGACTATGACTGTGAAGTTTGTAAAAGTAGAACTGGTACTTCCATGATTGATTCTTAACAAGGTTAGTTCAAGGTTAACTACTGGTTTACATAGTGTCAGGACTTTTAGAAGATTGGGTAGTCTCCATATGACTGAAAAACTGTTGGCAACTGGGACTAAAAAGCAATGACGTCGCGTCACAAGTTGGAGCTATTTCATTTTTTCGGCGTTTTTATTTCTTGTTAAGTGATTATGTTGTTCATCCGTCACGTAACTATACAATGGTATACATCATTTTAAAGAGAAACAATTGTTTTATACAAATGTGTTATTTTCCCTTAAAAATGATAAATGATTAAGACGTCAGTTTGTTTGAAAAATTAAAAAACTACTAAATACACGTTGTAGAGATGTAACACTTTTTGTCGTGCACTTGCAGTAAAACCTAATTTTCACCAATACTTTTACGCCAAAAGACGTTAAAAATTTGCATGACAAGAATTTAAACCATGTGCTTCTGATATAACTTCCGTAGATTTGCTTAACGGAACCGGAAGTTGTAAAATAAACATGGTTTGAAGAAAAATATTGATGTAGAGATTTCGAAAAAAGTAGCGTTTCGGCTACAAATAAGAATTTAAAATGTGAATTACACCTGTCTTTTTCAACGCACGTATTAAATATTTGAATACACAAATATTGTTTTTTCCTAGATAAAAATGTGTGAAAACTCAAGTGATAAAATGACATAAACAATGTTTTTTCCTTGTTTTTCTATGTCCACAGAAATGTCCCACTTGCGTAGAAATTACGTTCTTTATGTAAACCGTAATTTTCGTTTCTTCTTTATGTTTTATGCTTTGTGTATTGCAAGCAAACGACTGAAGAAATAAAATATTGTTTTTCTTCTGAATCTATACATGTATTATAGTGTTAATTGCTCCAAGCATGATAAAATGGTGCGTAATAATCCATGTCCACAGAAATGTCCCACGGCACGTTTTAGGCGACGCTGACGTTGATATCTACTTCAAACGCTTCGTGTATTTCTACAAGAACAACATCTGTTTGCATGGCATTGATTAGTTTTATGCGAAACCATTTTCTAAAACATCCCCCATCGATATGCTGAACGAAGGGTTTTAAATGGAATATATTATATTTACAACTATGTTTTTTACTGGATATATACATGTATATATAGAGAGATTGGTTAGAAATAATTTGAGTGTTAAACGAAGTTATATGCGGATCTACTGTGCATAATATTAGATAACTCGTTTACTTTTGTTAAATATATTCTAGTATGTTTATAATTTAAGAATGATTTGATTTTTTCCTCAGTCGTTGCTCGAAATACATGCATGTATGCAAATTATAGCACAACAACAAAGACGTTGTGGTTGTTTACATGTAAATGAACCATTTTTGTCGCTAAATTATCGCTTCATTGTTGTAAGCTATTATTTATGTTGTCATAGTTAATTTCTGCCATTCTTGGGGTGTGTCCCAATGCACATTAGAACACAAATAGTGTGCTAACCTTGATGTTATTGTCCGCCCGTGATTAAATCATAATGACAATTATACGTTAAATTAACGCCAACCACATTTATCTAAAATAACGGCGTTTTGACGTTACGCAAACTAGCTCCAACTTGTGACGCGACGTCAATGTATTTATATCATATAAGGCCAGGAGCCCGTTGCATAGCCAAGACGCTATCGAGCGTTATAAGTAGCGCTTTACTTCGTCTATGCATCAACATGCTACCAGCGAATGTGTTCAATATCATACTGTTTCTCAGCACTTTGCTAGGCGAGTGCTACAGGGTGCTTTCTTATGCAATGGACCGCTTTGGTTCCGCTTGGTAGCGCTGTGCAATGCAACGGACTGCTAGCCTCGAGCGCTCGCTGGTTGCATATAATTTTTTCGCTACGTAGCGCTTTTTTTAACAGCCTCCTGACCATATACTTACATGTGTTGTTGGTTGAGTGGACTGGTAGGTGAATTATATCTACCAGTATGTGGTGATGATGGTGGCATATATACAAGGTGAGTCTCATCTCTGTCTATACCTGTAATAATATAACATAGATTGAGTGGACTGGTAGGTGAATTATATCTACCAGTATGTGGTGATGGTGGCATATATACAAGGTGAGTCTCATCTCTGTCTATACCTGTAATAATATAACATAGATTGAGTGGACTGGTAGGTGAATTATATCTACCAGTATGTGGAGAGGATGGTGGCATATATACAAGGTGCGTCTCATCTCTGTCTATACCTGTAATAATATAACATAGATTGAGTGGACTGGTAGGTGAATTATATCTACCAGTATGTGAAGAGGATGGTGGCATATATACAAGGTGCGTCTCATCTCTGTCTATACCTGTAATAATATAACATAGATTGAGTGGACTGGAAGGTGAATTATATCTACCAGTATGTGGAGAGGATGGTGGCATATATACAAGGTGCGTCTCATCTCTGTCTATACCTGTAATAATATAACATAGATTGAGTGGACTGGAAGGTGAATTATATCTACCAGTATGTGGAGAGGATGGTGCCATATATACAAGGTGCGTCTCATCTCTGTCTATACCTGTAATAATATAACATAGATTGAGTGGACTGGTAGGTGAATTATATCTACCAGTATGTGGTGATGATGGTGGCATATATACAAGGTGCGTCTCATCTCTGTCTATACCTGTAATAATATAACATAGATTGAGTGGACTGGAAGGTGAATTATATCTACTAGTATGTGGTGAGGATGGTGGCATATATACAAGGTGAGTCTCATCTCTGTCTATACCTGTAATAATATAACATAGATTGAGTGGACTGGTAGGTGAATTATATCTACCAGTATGTGAAGAGGATGGTGGCATATATACAAGGTGCGTCTCATCTCTGTCTATACCTGTAATAATATAACATAGATTGAGTGGACTGGAAGGTGAATTATATCTACCAGTATGTGGTGATGATGGTGCCATATATACAAGGTGCGTCTCATCTCTGTCTATACCTGTAATAATATAACATAGATTGAGTGGACTGGAAGGTGAATTATATCTACCAGTATGTGGAGAGGATGGTGCCATATATACAAGGTGCGTCTCATCTCTGTCTATACCTGTAATAATATAACATAGATTGAGTGGACTGGTAGGTGAATTATATCTACCAGTATGTGGTGATGATGGTGCCATATATACAAGGTGCGTCTCATCTCTGTCTATACCTGTAATAATATAACATAGATTGAGTGGACTGGAAGGTGAATTATATCTACCAGTATGTGGTGAGGATGGTGGCATATATACAAGGTGCGTCTCATCTCTGTCTATACCTGTAATAATATAACATAGATTGAGTGGACTGGTAGGTGAATTATATCTACCAGTATGTGGTGATGATGGTGCCATATATACAAGGTGAGTCTCATCTCTGTCTATACCTGTAATAATATAACATAGATTGAGTGGACTGGTAGGTGAATTATATCTACCAGTATGTGGTGATGATGGTGCCATATATACAAGGTGCGTCTCATCTCTGTCTATACCTGTAATAATATAACATAGATTGAGTGGACTGGAAGGTGAATTATATCTACCAGTATGTGGTGAGGATGGTGGCATATATACAAGGTGCGTCTCATCTCTGTCTATACCTGTAATAATATAACATAGATTGAGTGGACTGGAAGGTGAATTATATCTACCAGTATGTGGTGATGATGGTGCCATATATACAAGGTGCGTCTCATCTCTGTCTATACCTGTAATAATATAACATAGATTGAGTGGACTGGTAGGTGAATTATATCTACCAGTATGTGGAGAGGATGGTGCCATATATACAAGGTGCGTCTCATCTCTGTCTATACCTGTAATAATATAACATAGATTGAGTGGACTGGAAGGTGAATTATATCTACTAGTATGTGGAGAGGATGGTGGCATATATACAAGGTGCGTCTCATCTCTGTCTATACCTGTAATAATATAACATAGATTGAGTGGACTGGTAGGTGAATTATATGTACCAGTATGTGGAGAGGATGGTGGCATATATACAAGGTGCGTCTCATCTCTGTCTTTACCTGTAATAATATCATATACATTCAAACTGCTGCAAAAGCGCATTCCACATGAAAAATAAAACTTTTATTTGTTTTATTATTGTCTTAGATATTTCTTTAAATGTGCAAAACTTGTTTCGTGTTTAACTCCATTTCTTATATAGTATTTCTCATATTTTGTTCAGCTTTATACTGCACCAATTCTCCAAACTGGTTTTCCTGGACTGAATCTTCACCAGTACAGAATAAAATCCAAAACTTTGGATATTCCGACAAATCAGGAATATTGAAACCCCTGTAATAGAGGTACACAGTGTCTGGCTAACATTAGATACAATTTTTTATTAATAGTCGGTTAACATATAACAGAAAACATTAGCTATGTATAGCTATTTACTGACATTTACAGTTACCTTGATTAATAGTTTCATTCTGTTGATATTGCTGTCCTCCAGGATTCATACGTGCACTCATTTCATTCTGTTGTTCCTGACTCAAGCCATCCTCTGTTACAGAAAATCGTCCTTGGCTAATTCTCGGGTTCTGTTGATTGAATTGTCCTTCTTGTTTCATTCTAGCAGCTTGTTGCTGGAGTTGTGCCCCTTGTGCAGACTGCGAGGGGTTATTCACACCAGAGCGTAGTAGAGTTAACTTATGGTTCTGACGTTTTGGATGATTATGCCATTTTGTATCACAGCCCTTACATAACTGTTTGTTGTCACACACTTCACATATAACATCAGCATCATTGTCTCCACAGATATCACATACTGTAATATATCAGATATACATATCTTTTGTAAAACAGTACCATAGTGTGCAACTAAAAAATAACGCTATACGGATAATAATTCATATTGTCAAAGAAATGAGAAAACTAGGAAAAACACATAAGTCAGACTTAAAGAGACTAAACTCAATGTTTAAGATGATAAAAATACGTTTTGTAGACAATTTAATCACAAAGCTATGTTTTATGAATGCATAAAGTATTCTTACAACTTACATTACGATAACGGCACTATTGATGAAAACTGTCGAACATGTTTTACCGTCTGTTACGGCTTTTCTTGGCGTTTAAACATTCCAACTTAAAATTATATATCTTACTGCGTAAGTCACGCAATAGATTTTAGGGGTTGAAAAGGTAATAAACAGACGTACTGCGATTATTTTTCTCCTAGATGAATAAGTCCAGATTATTATATAAATCTTTTAGTTTGGTCAAGCCAAAGAATGCGATTTTAAGAGAACTTTTTGATAAATTTTGCAATTTACCAACTGGAGTTGAGTCCCTTTAATAGACTGTTAGACAAACATATTAATGGATACAGGAATAAATGAAGGACGTACCAACACCAGGTGATCTAGGATCTGTCTCTATATATGTCGTCTCCTGAGGTGTAGATACCTGAAACATAGAATGATTGATAGTAGTATGTATACAGTGAACTACATGTTTAGTCCAAAGACATCAATATAATATTATTAGATATCATTCTAGCAAGTTTCTAGATAGACATCATGGGAGTGATCATTACTTTATAGGCTGGTATGAGGTTTTGATTCTAACGGTAATCATGATAAAATGGGTGCTTTAGTATAAATTGGAAGTACATGTACTATGTATACGCCTAAAATAATTTTTAACACACATCTCCCACAAAGGGTCATAACTCCAGCAAAAAATATTGTTCCTTAAATTCCTGCCAATATGCACAACTAACTTTGGCACCAAGTAAGCAAGTGAAGTATCATTGAAATGCTACCAATGAATAAGGAGAGCAAGAACTGACAAACTTTGTAAAATCTACCAATGCAAGTAGATGTTGAGCACAAAATCAATATGCCTCCCCCACTAAACATGAATGTAGAATACATAAATATTGTACCTGCGTAGCATTGCTGTCCCTTACACTTGGCATAGGTAGATTATCCTGCTGACCTTGAGCCATAGCTTGACCAGGCACTACTCCATGACTCATAGCTTGACCAGGCACGACTCCTCGATTCACAGTTTGACCTATCACTCCTGCATGACTCATAGCTTGACTAGACACTACTCCATGGTTCATTGAGTCACTCGGTACAACCCCACTACCCATTGATTGACCGGGCACTACTCCATGGTTCATGGACTGACCAGGCACTACTCTGGGCTGAAATGATTCTTGGTGTCTACTGGCTACTACAGGATGACCTTGTATGACCGGCTGATGTCCGGTGTGTACTGGTTGTGGGTATACAGCACCGTGAGGTGGGTACGTTCCACTGGAAGCAGTTTGTGAGGTGTTAGAAGATAAAGTATTTCTGGTTAAACTTGTACCAGGTACTGGTCGTGATATAGATGTAACAATAGCTGGTGGATATTGACTGTTGTGCTGTGTATCAGGACCGGCAGTAGATGATGATCTTCGTCCCTCGTCTTGTAGTAGGTTTCTACAAAGGCATACAATAAACTTTACCAAGTATAGAGTAATAGCGACAATAGCCATATACATTTCAGGAAACAAATCAAAGTACTAGTATTTCAATTTACCATGTAAACAATATAATATATTGACAAGTTCCTGTTTCTGCTTTGAGTGAAGAACAGACGATGTGTGTGATACACAGAATAGAGGCGGACTGCCCTGGATTGTTCCAAATAGGACTACTTGGTTCTTTAACAAGCCCCATGTATAGCACCGATACCACCAAGATAACCCCTCAGTTTCCAACGAGTTCATCTCATCATCGACATGTTGGGTTGGAAACACTGAAAAGCTTTTCTGAAATTTCCAGTGCACAGGCCAAGATTCGAACCAGTGACCCCTGGATTGGTAAAAATTGTTCCGAAACCAATAAATAATGTAAACTGCTACATAAATAGGCAAATAAACTTTGTTTCTGGTAATTTCAAAGAATTAAGTATTTCATAATATCAATGCATACCTCAGTTCTGGTGATATAAATTCTTCAAGAGCAGTAGGGTTTGGGTGTTGTTTCTCTAGATAGGCTTCCAATTCCTTCCTACCATAGTATATATCTGTGACTAGATTTCTGACATGTTCATGATCGGGTTGTGCACCATCGGGGAAAGCTACACCATCCTCCTTGTTTACAGTATAACCCATCAATGACATCATCTCACGACCTCCCTATATAACATCATCAGAAAAAAACAAAACTTTTAGTGTTTACACTAATACAAATTAAGCTTTTGTTAGTTTTATGTCCTTATTTTCTTCTTCCATGCTTTATTGATGGTTGATATTTTTATATTATGTTCATGCATTATGTTTCATATTGATGATTTTACATGTCCTTTTATATGACCTATGATTGGTTTAATAAATATTCTATTCTATTCTATTCTACTAATTAATTGAAGGTGGATTTTGAAACAAGTTTTTCTAACTTATATCAAATTATCCATCACACTCGACACCTCACTCCTGATGTTATCCATTGTCATGAGGGTATGAGAGAAGAGAAGCCAGTAGTTAGTTTCCCTTTTATGGTGAACATCTAGTAATATAATATACTCCAGTTGGGAGCGGTGGCCTAGAGGTAGGGTGCGCGTTTTGGGATCGAGAGGTCCCGGGTTCGATCCCCCTCTGGACCACATGTAAATTTCTCTGAGTAAGACCCAAAGCTCCACTCCACCATGGTGTAAAATGGTACCTGTGAGGACAGTGTCTATTCCTGGGCGCCGCAGATCGATGTTGGCTGCCACACCACAGGAGAGAAATAGTCTCCCCAGGGAGACACGAGTGTAGGTTTCAATATGTAGCCCAATGACCAGGGGAAGTTGAAATGTCAATGGGCGCTTTAGCGGCCTAACAGCTGAAAAGAGCCCTAGAAAATTGGTAACTTAACTTTTAACTTATATATATTACACCTCAAGTCACGAGTCTAATGCCCCCTTCACACTCAAGGCTTATGAAAACATACAAACCAGGTTAAAAATATATTATAGACACTAATTAGCTGCTAATAGAAAATCGACTATCGGGCCAAATTCACTGTTCTATAACAAACTATTCACACTTACAATGATGACGTCCACTCTATCTCGGAATATTGCATTACTGTATTTGATATGGCGCCACATGTTGGAACGACTTTCTGCAGGTTTCAATAAATGCCTGCCATATTTTTCCAGAATGTTCAAAGCATTCAGCAGTTTCTTAAGATGTATAGGAGACTGAAAGTAAATATACATAACAATACAGAAGTTTAATCTTTAATATCAATACTATGAGAGTATTTTTCTAACAGCTATGGAAAATTTGACATCAATGTCAATTTTCCTTTGCAGGACATTGTGCAAAAATTGTCTATTCCTGTTGGTTGTGGTGGAGGGATATGCACTGGTAATAGTCTGACCATCATATATAACTGAACTTGTGTTAAACAATGACATACAAATACTGTAAAATCATTAAATTTCATGGGAATTCAATTTCGTGGATTTCGTGGTGCACCTTCAACTACGAAATCAAATCCCATTGAACAATGATTTTGATTCTTGTATTTATTTCCTGAAATGCAAAATTCACGAATTAACGTCCCATCGAAATGGTATTTTATACCAAAACCACAAACTTTTGTCCCATCGAAATTAAATGATTTTACAGTAAGTGGAAGATAAACTAAGATGAGGTTATAAATGTATCTACTGATTTCTGAAATGTGGTTCCAACTTTGGTATTAAAAGTTCTACTTCCAAGAGCACAAACCTGATGACCTATCAGTATTACTTCACCTTAAAATTATCATGGATTTTTTTATGTTGTAGAGTGATTGGAGTGTTGATAGCAGCAGACATAATGATTTTACCAACGATCATCAAAAGTAAGTCAATAAGTGTGGTTTTATCTTAAATAAAACCCTGATGGTATGTAAGGCTTAATAAATTTTGAAAGAAATATAGAGATATGTGATCTGATTCATCATCAAGCTATACATGTATACATGTACATGTTCTTAGTTCAATTAGTACAATACCTTTAGAAACTTTGTGTACATGTTTATCAAAATTAACATACTGGCAAGGGGCCAGAATTTGGAAAATAAACTTAATCTTATGTACGTTATGCATACCTGTGAATTGTTTCTAAGCAGAGAGCAGAAGTTAATAACTTGGAATTTGGAACCAAGAGATGCATGATTATGTAACAGTTGTTCAGCCATGCTTGAAGCATCTCCACCTTGTTCTATGGTTGCTGCCATAGACCATCTACATTGTAAGATCTGTGGGTCAGCTGTACCCATCTTGCAGTCAATTCTAAAATTATAAAGATAAAATAAAAAAAGTTAAACTAATAAAATCTGAATACAAGTCAACCAATCCACTATGCAGTATTGCAGTGGACTAAGTTTCACATTGATTTGATACAAATTGCTAAGCATGCATATGAGCTGACACTTGCATCTGTTCTACATTCATGTTTTTCCTTTGGAAGTGGCTATTCTTAAGGATCCATAAAAGTAATCTGACTCTGACACTCATGTAAGAATAGTGAAACAGGCTATTTTTATGACTGTTTCACTTACAACATATATGAACCATGTACTGAACTCTTATGTACCAGTCAGCTGCACCCATGGCCGGGACAACCCCCACCCCCGGACCGACTGCATGTTTTTTTTTCATTTTTTTTTAGTAGAAATTTCAGTTTGGAGAGTCCTTTTGTCAGTGTGTGTAATTATAAGTTTCTTGAAAATGGGCTTTTATTTAATTACAATCATAAGAATAGCCTTTGCAGGGCGTCTTCACTATTCTTAGGGGAATACCGTAAGAATGTCCACTTCCTTTTCATTTCATACCATTTTTTAACTATATATATCTATAGTTTTATTTAAGGTTGATACAAACTTATATATGAAACTATTGAACTTTACAAATAACTTGTAGAAGCAATGCTCAGACAAACAGACTAACTGATGGTTCCGGGTTTTTATAAATATGGTTCAGAACAGGTTTGATAATAGGAAGCACAATATTATTTTTTTTGGCCTTACAGGAGTGCCAGGACTTGGAATCCCCTAAATCTTTGGAAAAAACTGCTTTAATTATAAAATATAACAAAGTTGATATCTATTTATTCCTATTAGTATTACAGTATATGATAAATACCATCAACCAAACATAACAATCATATTACTCAGATCAAAGTTATGTCTATGATGACTAATCCAGTCAGGTTTTTTGGGAACCGCAATTAGCTTGGCCTAATCCTCCTTCTACACGTCCTAGTCCTTTTCACTTTCTGACGGCATTTCGACGTTAATTCAAGTGTTTGGTCAATGCTTAAACAATATAGATTGACAGTAAAAATACCGATTTCTTGATATCAAACTTCTAAAGGAAGATTTTAATAGTTTACCTGACTGTAGATGGGATGTTTGATTGGTTCCTGTTTACTGTTTTGGGTAGTGCTATTTCCCAATCTTTAAGCGGTAAGAGTTATTGGCAGGACCGATCTTATAAAATCGTTTATTGGCAGGACTGATATTTAGTCCTGCCAAAATCCGAAAAGTCATCGGTTTGAAGGCAGGACTAATCATTCAGTCCTGCCTTTAACCTATTATTTAATGGTTAAAGGCAGGACTGATCATTTCAACGAATTAAATATGGATAAATACGTTATATTAATCTATAAGATTGTATCTAGATCTTCACTATGATAGGATAGCATCAGTGCCATGAGGTCCAGCGTTTAACCAACAATATTTTGTACTGCACACTGATAGAATGACATTGGTACCCTGAGGTCCTGCCAATATCCGACTATATTTTATACTGTAGACTGATAGAATGACATTGGTACCCTGAGGTCCTGCCAATATCCAACTATATTTTGTACTGTAGACTGATAGAATGGCATTGGTACCCTGAGGTCCTGCCAATATCCAACTATATTTTGTACTGTAGACTGATAGAATGACATTGGTACCCTGAGGTCCTGCCAAAAGCTAACTTTATTTTGCACTGTAGACTGATAGAAGGACATTGGTACCCTGAGGTCCTGCCAATATCCAACTATATTTTGCACTGAAGACTGATAGAATGACATTGGTACCCTGAGGTCCTGCCAATATCCAACTATATTTTGTACTGTAGACTGATAGAATGACGTTGGTACCCTGAGGTCCTGCCAATATCCAACTATATTTGGTACTGTAGACTGATAGAATGACGTTGGTACCCTGAGGTCCTGCCAATATCCAACTATATTTTGCACTGAAGACTGATAGAATGACATTGGTACCCTGAGGTCCTGCCAATATCCAACTATATTTTGTATCGTGGACTGATAGAATGACTTTGGTACCCTGAGGTCCTGCCAATATCCAACTATATTTTGTACTGTATACTGATAGAATGATGTTGGTACCCTGAGGTCCTGCCAATATCCAACTATATTTGGTACTGTAGACTGATAGAATGACGTTGGTACCCTGAGGTCCTGCCAATATCCAACTATATTTTGTACTGTAGACTGATAGAATGACGTTGGTACCCTGAGGCCTGCCAATATCCAACTATATTTGGTACTGTAGACTGATAGAATGACGTTGGTACCCTGAGGTCCTGCCAATATCCAACTATATTTGGTACTGTAGACTGATAGAATGACGTTGGTACCCTGAGGTCCTGCCAATATCCAACTATATTTTGTACTGTAGACTGATAGAATGACGTTGGTACCCTGAGGTCCTGCCAATATCCAACTATATTTTGTATTGTAGACTGATAGAATGACGTTGGTACCCTGAGGTCCTGCCAATATCCAACTTTATTTCATACTGTAGACTGATAGAATGACATTGGTACCCTGAGGTCCTGCCAATATCCAACTATATTTTGCACTGTAGACTGGTAGAATGACGTTGGTTCCCTGAGGTCCTGCCAATATCCAACTTTATTTCCATACTGTAGACTGATAGAATGCCATTGGTACCCTGAGGTCCTGCCAATATCCAACTTTATTTCATACTGTAGACTGATAGAATGACATTGGTACCCTGAGGTCCTGCCAACATCCAACTATATTTGGTACTGTAGACTGATAGAATAATGTTGGTACCCTGAGGTCCTGCCAATATCCAACTTTATTTCATACTGCAGACTGATAGAATGACGTTGGTACCCTGAGGTCCTGCCAATATCCAACTATATTTTGCACTGTAGACTGGTAGAATGACGTTGGTTCCCTGAGGTCCTGCCAATAGCCAACTATATTTTGTACTGTAGACTGATAGAATGACGTTGGTACCCTGAGGTCCTGCCAATATCCAACTATATTTTGTATTGTAGACTGATAGAATGACATTTGTACCCTGAGGTACTGCCAATATCCAACTATATTTGGTACTGTAGACTGATAGAATGTCATTGGTACCCTGAGGTCCTGCCAATATCCAATTAACTTTTGTACTGTAGACTGGTAGAATGACATTGGTACCCTGAGGTCCTGCCAATAGCCAACTATATGTTGTACTGTAGACTGAAAGAATGCCATTGGTACCATGAGGTCCTGCCAATAGCCAACTATATTTGGTACTGTAGACTGATAGAATGACATTGGTACCCTGAGGTCCTGCCAATATCCAACTTTATTTGGTACTGTAGACTGATAGAATGCCATTGGTACCATGAGGTCCTGCCAATATCCAAAAAAATTATACTGTAGACTGATAGAATGGCGTTGGTACCCTGAGGTCCTGCCAATAGCCAACTATATTTTGTACTATAATGTGGTAGAATGACATTGGTACCCTGAGGTCCTGCCAATATCCAACTATATTTTGTACTGTAGAATGGTAGAGTAACATTGGTACTCTGAGGTCCTGCCAATATCCAACTGTATTTGGTACTGTAGACTGGGATATTCCACTATAGATAACAGCTTTATTCTGTATACAATCATAAACAAATACTTGAGTATGAAAGGAAAGTCAATTTATGTTGCATTCGTAGATTTTGAGAAAGCATTCGATTCTGTTGATCGTAATATTCTGTATGAGGTGTTACATCGAAAACTTGTCAAAGGCAAATTACTCAAAGCCATACAGTCAATATATATTTCCGTAAAAGGTTGTGTGAGAACAAATCAGGGTTACACAGATACTTTTGAATGTCCTATAGGTCTACGACAAGGATGCAGTTTAAGCCCGATCTTGTTTGCCATGTTTATTGATGAACTATATACAGTTTTATGTGATTGCAATACTAGAGGTATACAGCTAATGCCAAGTTTGATTGAAGTGTTCATGCTAATGTTTGCAGATGATATTGCTATGCTCGCTGACACTGTTGTTGGCCTTCAAAGACAATTAAATGTTTTGCATGATTTTTGTGATAAAAGTAAGCTTCGTGTGAATGTTAAAAAGACGAAGATAGTGGTTTTTAAACGAGGTGGTAAACTTTCTGCAACTGAGAAATGGACATATAATAACAGTAAAATAGAGGTGTTAAATAGCTTTACTTACGTAGGCATGTTATTTACAAACAGACTTTCTATGTATCAAATGGCAAATGCGATGTCAGTTAAAGCTAAAAAAGCTTTAATTTGTATGTTCAATTCCCTCCATCAATTCTCTTGTTTACCATACCATACCTTTTTCAAGCTTTTTGATTCTAAAATTGTTCCAATTATGCTATATGGGTCAGAATTATGGGCCTTGATAATGACATTGGTACCCTGAGGTCCTGCCAATATACAACTATATTTTATACTGTAGACTGATAGAATGACATTGGTAACCTGGGGTCCTGCCAATATCCAACTATATTTTGTACTGTAGACTGAAAAAATGCCATTGGTACCCTGAGGTCCTGCCAATAGCCAACTATATTTTGTACTGTAGACTGAAAAAATACCATTGGTACCCTGAGGTCCTGCCAATATCCAACAATTTTTATACTGTAGACTGATAGAATGACGATGGTACCCTGAGGTCCTGCCAATATCCAATTAACTTTTGTACTGTAGACTGGTAGAATGACATTGGTACCCTGAGGTCCTGCCAATAGCCAACTATATGTTGTACTGTAGACTGAAAGAATGCCATTGGTACCCTGAGGTCCTGCCAATAGCCAACTATATTTGGTACTGTAGACTGATAGAATGACATTGGTACCCTGAGGTCCTGCCAATATCCAACTTTATTTGGTACTGTAGACTGATAGAATGACATTGGTACCCTGAGGTACTGCCAATATCCAACTATATTTTGTACTTTAGACTGGTAGAATAACATTGGTACCCTGAGGTCCTGCCAATATCCAACTATATTTTGTGCTGTAGACTGAAAGAATGCCATTGGTACCATGAGGTCCTGCCAATATCAAAAAAAAAAATACTGTAGACTGATAGAATGGCGTTGGTACCCTGAGGTCCTGCCAATAGCCAACTGTATTTTGTACTATAATGTGGTAGAATGACATTGGTACCCTGAGGTCCTGCCAATATCCAACTATATTTTGTACTGTAGAATGGTAGAGTAACATTGGTACTCTGAGGTCCTGCCAATATCCAACTGTATTTGGTACTGTAGACTGATAGAATGGCGTTGGTACCCTGAGGTCCTGCAAATATCCAACTATATTTTGTACTGAAGACTGATAGAATGACATTGGTACCCTGAGGTCCTGCCAATATCCAACTATATTTTGTATTGTAGACTGATAGAATGGCGTTGGTACCCTGAGGTCCTGCCAATATCCAACTATATTTTGCACTGTACACTGGAAGAATGCCATTGGTACCCTGAGGTCCTGCCAATAGCCAACTTTATTTTGCACGGTAGACTGATATAATGACATTGGTACCCTGAGGTCCTGCCAATATACAACTATATTTTATACTGTAGACTGATAGAATGACATTGGTAACCTGAGGTCCTGCCAATAGCCAACTATATTTTGTACTGTAGACTGAAAAAATGCCATTGTTACCCTGAGGTCCTGCCAATAGCCAACTATATTTTGTACTGTAGACTGAAAAAATGCCATTGGTACCCTGAGGTCCTGCCAATATCCAACAATTTTTATACTGTAGACTGATAGAATGACGATGGTACCCTGAGGTCCTGCCAATATCCAATTAACTTTTGTACTGTAGACTGGTAGAATGACATTGGTACCCTGAGGTCCTGCCAATAGCCAACTATATGTTGTACTGTAGACTGAAAGAATGCCATTGGTACCCTGAGGTCCTGCCAATAGCCAACTATATTTGGTACCGTAGACTGATAGAATGACATTGGTACCCTGAGGTCCTGCCAATATCCAACTTTATTTGGTACTGTAGACTGATAGAATGACATTGGTACCCTGAGGTACTGCCAATATCCAACTATATTTTGTACTATAGACTGGTAGAATAACATTGGTACCCTGAGGTCCTGCCAATATCCAACTATATTTGGTACTGTAGACTGAAAGAATGCCATTGGTACCATGAGGTCCTGCCAATATCCAAAAAAATTATACTGTAGACTGATAGAATGGCGTTGGTACCCTGAGGTCCTGCCAATAGCCAACTATATTTTGTACTATAATGTGGTAGAATGACATTGGTACCCTGAGGTCCTGCCAATATCCAACTATATTTTGTACTGTAGAATGGTAGAGTAACATTGGTACTCTGAGGTCCTGCCAATATCCAACTGTATTTGGTACTGTAGACTGATAGAATGGCGTTGGTACCCTGAGGTCCTGCAAATATCCAACTATATTTTGTACTGAAGACTGATAGAATGACATTGATACCCTGAGGTCCTGCCAATATCCAACTATATTTTGTATTGTAGACTGATAGAATGGCGTTGGTACCCTGAGGTCCTGCCAATATCCAACTATATTTTGCACTGTACACTGGTAGAATGCCATTGGTACCCTGAGGTCCTGCCAATAGCCAACTTTATTTTGCACGGTAGACTGATATAATGACATTGGTACCCTGAGGTCCTGCCAATATACAACTATATTTTATACTGTAGACTGATAGAATGACATTGGTAACCTGAGGTTCTGCCAATATCCAACTCTATTTTGTACTGTAGACTGGTAGAATAACATTGGTACCCTGAGGTCCTGCCAATAGCCAACTATATTTTGTACTGTAGACTGAAAAAATGCCATTGGTACCCTGAGGTCCTGCCAATATCCAACAATTTTTATACTGTAGACTGATAGAATGACGATGGTACCCTGAGGTCCTGCCAATAGCCAACTATATTTTGTACTATAACGTGGTAGAATGACATTGGTACCCTGAGGTCCTGCAAATATCCAACTATATTTGGTACTGTAGACTGATAGAATGGCGTTGGTACCATGAGGTCCTGCCAATATCCAACTATATTTTGTACTGTAGACTGGTAGAATAACATTGGTACCCTGAGGTCCTGCCAATAGCCAACTATATTTTGTACTATAGAGTGAAAGAATGCCATTGGTACCCTGAGGTCCTGCCAATATCCAACTATATTTTATATTGCGACTTATAGAATGACATTGGTACCCTGAGGTCCGGCCAATATCCAACTATATTCTGTACTGTAGACTGGTAGAATAACATTGGTACCCTGAGGTTCTGCCAATATCCAACTATATTTTATACTGTAGACTGATAGAAAGGCGTTGGTACCCTGAGGTCCTGCCAATATCCAACTTTATTTTATACTGTAGACTGATAGAATGACATTGGTACCCTGAGGTCCTGCCAATATCCAATTATTTTTGGTACTGTAGAATGGTAGAATGACATTGGTACCCTGAGGTCCTGCCAATAGCCAACTATATTTTGTACTGTAGACTGAAAGAATGCCATTGGTACCCTGAGGTCCTGCCAATATCCAATTATATTTTGCACGGTAGAATGGTAGAATGACATTGGTACCCTGAGGTCCTGCCAATAGCCAACTATATTTTGTACTGTAGACTGAAAGAATGCCATTGGTACCCTGAGGTCCTGCCAATATCCAACTATATTTTATATTGTAGACTGATAGAATGACATTGGTACCCTGAGGTCCTGCCAATATCCATGAATTTTGTATTGCAATGTGGTAGAATGGAATTGGTACCCTTAGGTCCTGTGGTTCAGAAAATGATGAATAAATAAAATCTCACCTACAAAAAACAACTTGTTTATTCTTAAAGAGTACAATATAATATGCTTGTGCAACTTGCATGTCTAATTTTCAGCCAGGTATTCAACAGTGAAGGTTGATCTACAAAATGGACTGAACAAAAATATACACTAGTTTGGTTCCTGTTTTCCGATCTTTGGTTTAAACTGTGTTTATTAATCGTCAGTCATTTGGTCTATTCATGTATGTAGTAGGTCACTGCTATCCTGACCTTTGACAAAATTACCCCAACATCAAAAGGGGTCGTCTGCTGACCCATCTTTGCTTACATATTATGGGTCCTTATGTCAAGCTTTATTGAACAAAAACCTTTAAGCCTACCGACTGATGAATCGATGAAGATCACCAACATATACTAAGTACATAACAATAATAGTATACTCCCTCCTCAAAGGTAGGGGGGGTAAATATGTTAACATCCACCTTAATAATGACTAACAGCTTATTTTGGATGATATGTTATGTAACTATTAATTATGTAACGATAATTGTTGAATATTTGCGTGATAAAAGTGATAAAAACAATAAAAATATAACTTTTCTCTGATTTAGCGGCCATTTTGTCGGCCATTTTGAATATTTTAATTTAATATTTTGTCCAAATATATGTAAACTCCTAATTTAACAGTAAATTACTAAACATACACGTTTTATACTATTGAAAACATAGACGATTGTATGAATATGAACATTTTAGATTTTTGGCGGCCATCTTGGCGGCCATCTTGAATATATCAAAATGCTCAATGATGACAAGGTTGCATCATTTGGTTTCTATGAAAGGACATGTTAAATAACCATTTTATGCAAAAACATTTTGTGCGTACTAAATTTTTGGGTTAGGCCACTTTTTGGTACTTGGCATACCGACTATACTGAGATCTATGGTCGAAGAGTGCCATATAGTTAACATACAGGTACAACTACATGTATTTAAAAGACAAGACAACATATATATAAGTACACTTTATTTATAGAATTACAAAAATGTTATAACAACACATAGAAATTCAGCCAAACCAAGGTTTTCAAGTTAGCTGTTACATGTACGACTGTGTATAAATAAGCCGATGTCTGGCGATTGCAATGATGAGTACACGTTGAAGTATAGAGTACTGCAATAATGAGTACATAGATCAGATTGTAATTGGAATTTAGGTATTTAGATTTTACATGCACTTTCAATAGCAATAAATGATACAAGATGAATTTTATAGGATTCCGATAAGTCATACAGTGATTTGTTTTATACGCTGTGGTCAATAACAGTAACCCAGACTCATCAACTCTGCATGCAATCCCAAGTGTCTCCTTCATATATCGCTGACTTATAATTAGACGTTTGCAAGCAAAAAAATTCCATGTTGAGAACACAAGGAAAGACTGTTGGGAAATTACTCTTTACTTATGGTTTAACAAGCTGCTTCATCTTCAGCTTGGTCAACATGAGAAGTTCCGATTTTCATGAAATAGGTTCATAAGAAGCACATTGTGATGCTGATTTTAAATATGCATCAGGCATATAAGTAATACCTTTTTATTCTAAGCCAGCGATATGCTACACGTAAATTTCAATTAATGAGCAGTAAAGTACATGTATCGATCAAACGCTTGATCTAACATATTGCACCACAAAACTCTGCAAATGTACACCATCCAACCTGTTGGCATCACACCGCAGTGATATTTCCTAGAAATAATTTCGAACCAAATTTTTCGTGCTATTCATCTTACACCATGCGACTCTGGCTCCACTTGCATGAACCATTCAAAACATAAGATTTGCAGCAGAGTTCAGAAATGAATTTGCTAAACAAAGGCAAGTAACAGAATGTATTTTACTTCTTTCTATTTGTCTATCTAAATCGCTAGTGAATAGCCAATTTATAGCCAACGAGCATACCCATGCTCATGAGACACATCATGTATATACAGTGTACAATCAGTTTAGACATTTGTGAAATGTAATCAACACTTTTAAAGAATCTGTACACGACAGAAAACATCAGAGGTACAAACATTGTAACAACGTCGACAATTACGACAAAATGATGCCACAGACAAAATACGGCTATTGAGTTCAATTTTCAAACTAGTGCCAGAAAAAACCTACATCTTTTGACTAAATACTGTGTCTGTGTGTAGTAGGAATTGGTCTTCGACACTTGTTTTGTTGCAATTGGTAAATGGTGTCAAAGTTAGTACGGTTAAATTACAGGAAGGTAAATTAATTTTTATCATGCATTTCAAGCCAATATCTCCAATTAGCTATTGAGAAATTTGATAAACCAAATAGCGCATTTCTAGCCATTTCAATAGTTATTGGCAAACTAAATTTGTCACATACAATAGAACTTGCTTGAAAGCGAATGAACTAATCCCCGACTTCGTCCTTCTTTATTTCAATGTTCTACCCCTCCCTCATAAGGAAGTCTGTTATAGCTAAAAATCGGCTATAACTTCATGATTTCTGTGTCCCATTGAAGAATTGTGTTTCTGTTCTGTTATAACAAAGCACAACAGGATTAAATTTTAATATAGCAAACGAAATGCTTAACCAACAGGCCTGATAAGGTCCTTACTGCAACTATTTTCTTCAAAATGTATATAAATTTCACATTTCCAGCCGGCCAAACGGGTTGTAAGTGGTCAAATTGGCATGCAGCCTGCTGTTATTCAGAACTCTGTTAGGATTATCAAACAATTTCTTCTAATTCTGCCCGTTTCGTTTTGTTTTTGCTGTGAAATTTGTTTCTTCTTTTTTTCTGTCACTGGCCCATTGTCATTTGTATAGTCACCGTTAAAGACTATTTAAATCTCCTCTCTGGATCGAACGCTGATCTGGAATTTCCTTGTACTAAAGACTTTTATGAAATCCATAGTGATAATCCTTATTCCACTCATTGGCATAACTTTGTCTGAAAAACAGTTAAATTGTAAGAATTATTACTGAGTCAATGGTATTATACCATGTACTGCAGCTATCGGTACCGGGAATTTCGCAATAAATTTATTATAACAATAAAAATGTATCAATATATGCATTAACAGAGATCAATAAACATTGGAAAGTACAGATAAGGAGAAAGACTTCTACACTACATTAGTTTGACTCAGTAAATATTTAACATTCCCTTCACATTTAATTTCACATGGAGTCCTTCAGTTAGGCATCCTTTTCATTCATTCACTGAGAGTTTTAATCATTCAGTGAGAGTTTCAATCAATGAGTAAAACATCAGTGCATGCTTCATTCAGCTAGTATGTGTTTTATTTTGCCAGAATTGACTCAGTGCATGTTTCTTCAGCCAAATGTGTGTTCCTTTTAGTCAGAATTTCATGCTGCCAGTAGGGAAAACAGAATATGCTTGATTCACTCTACTGAGTAAGGAGTCAATGTGTGTTCCACCGAGTCAATGTGTTTCATTTAATCAATAGAGTGCTTCATTGAGTAAATGTGTGTTTCATTTAGTAAGTAAAGAAAGTGTGTTTAATTGAGAGCTGAAGGAGTCAGTGTATGCTCCATTGTGTCAATGTATACTATGTAAAATAAATATAACAACAATACTAAAACTTTAAAAATCTTAAATTCGTCAGATGATTTTAATGACAATGATGTTGTATTGAATGGACAGTCTTCCCTTTAAACGAAATCAGTTTTATCACACCGAAAAAGCACACACGATATGCTCCAGTAAACGATTAAACCAAATGGCACCTTAATAAGGAGGCTGCGTATTGGTCCCTTAAAGTATTTCAGAGATGTTGAACGTGTTAACCGTTGGTCAGTTAATTAAGTCATTGAGTCAGTGTACGTTTCATTGAGTCAGTGTATGTTTCATTGAGTCAGTGTGTGTTGCATAGAGTCAGTTTACGTTTCATTGAGTCAGTGTATGTTTGATAGAGTCAGTGATGGTTTCATAGAGTCAGTGTATGTTTCATAGAGTCAGTGTATGTCTCATTGAGTCAGTGTATGTCTCATTGAGTCAGTGTATGTTTCATAGAGTCAGTGTGTGTTGCATAGAGTCAGTGTATGTCTCATTCAGTCAGTGTATGTTTTATAGAGTCATTGTATGTTTAATTGAGTCAGTGTATGTTTCATAGAGACAGTGTATGTTTCATAGAGTCAGTGTGTTTCATATAGTCAGTGTATGTTTCATAGAGTCAGTGTATGTTTCAATGAGTCAGTGTATGTTTCATTGAGTCGGTGTATGTTTCATAGAGTCAGTGTATGTTTCATTGAGTCAGTGTATGTTTCATAGAGTCAGTGTATGTTTCATTGAGTCAGTGTATGTTTCATTGAGTCAGTGTATGTTTCATTGAGTCAGTGTATGTTTCATAGAGATAGTGTATGTTTCATAGAGTCAGTGTATGTTTCAATGAGTCAGTGTATGTTTCATTGAGTCGGTGTATGTTTCATTGAGTCAGTGTATGTTTCATTGAGTCAGTGTATGTTTCATAGAGTCAGTGTATGTTTCATTGAGTCAGTGTCTGTTTCATAGAGTCAGTGTATGTTTCATTGAGTCAGTGTATGTTTCATTGAGTCAGTGTATGTTTCATTGAGTCAGTGTATGTTTCATAGAGATAGTGTATGTTTCATAGAGTCAGTGTATGTTTCATAGAGACAGTGTATGTTTCATAGAGTCAGTGTATGTTTCATAGAGACAGTGTATGTTTCATAGAGACAGTGTATGTTTCATAGAGTCAGTGTATGTTTCATAGAGTCAGTGTATGTTTCATAGAGACAGTGTATGTTTCATTGAGTCAGTGAACGTTTCAAAGAGTCAGTGTATGTTTCATTGAGTCAGTGTATATTTCATTGAGTCAGTGTATGTTTTATTAAGTCAGAAGTGTTTCATTTAGTCAGTGTATGTTTCATTTAGTCAGTGTGTGTTTCATTGAGTCAGTTTGTGTTTCATCAATGTATTCTCCATTGAGTCAGTGTGTGTTACATTCAGTCAACACGTGCTTCAGTCAGTCAGAAAGTTTTTTAATCAGTCAGTAATGAGTCAGCAAGTGTTTCATGCAGTTCCCAAATGTTTCATACAGACAGCAAGTGTTTTATTCAGTTAGTAATGAGTCAGCAAGAGTTTCATTCAGGCAACAAGTGTTTCAATCAGTCAGCAAGTTTTTCAATCAGTCAGTTATGAGTCACCAAGTGTTTCATTCAGTCACCGATTGTTTAATACAGTCAGGAAGTGTTTAATTTAGTCATTAATGAGTATTTCGTTTTGTCAACAAGTGTTGTATTCAGTCAACAAGTGTTTAATTAAGTCAGCAATGAATCAGCAAGAGTTTGAATCAGTCAGCATGTGTTTGAATCAGTCAGCAAGTGTTTGAATTAGTCAACAAGTGTTTCATTTAAACACCAATTGTTTCATTCAATCAACAAGTGTTGAATGCAGTCAGTAATAAGTCAGTGAGTGTTTAATTATGTCCATAATGAGTTAGCAAGTGTTAAATTCAATCAGCATTGAGTCAGCAAGTGCTTGATTCAGTCAGCAAGTATTTGATTTAGTCAGAAAGTGTTACATTCAATCCACAGTTGTTTTATTCAGTCAACACGTGTTTAATACAATCAAAATGGGTCAGTAAGTGTTTCATTCAGCCAACAAGTGTTTAATGAAGTCAGCAAGTGTTATATTCAATCAGAATCAGTCATAAATGAGTCAAGACTTGTTTCATTCTGTCAACAAGTATTTCATTTAGTCAGCACATGTTTTGTACAGTCAGCAAGTGTTTGATTCAGGCAGTAATGAGTCAGCAAGTATTTCATTCAGACAAACGTGGTTCAATCAGTCAGCAATTTTGTCATTCAGTCAGCAAGTGTTTCATTCAATGAGCAAGTGTTTCATTCAGTCTGTATTGGGTCAGCAAGTGTTTCATTCTGTCAGCAAGTGTTTCATTCAGTCAGAAAGTGTTTCATTCTGTCATAAATGAGGCAACAAGTGTTTCATTCAGTCAACAAGTATTTAATGAAGTTAACACGTGTTTCATGCAGTCAACAAACGTTCCATTGAGACAGTAATGAGTCGGCAAGTGTTTCATTCAGTCAGTAATTGGTCAGAAATGTTTAATTTAGTCAGTAATCGGTCAGAAAGTGCTTCAATCAGTCAACAAGTATTACATGAAGTCAACATATGCTTAATACAGTCAGCATTGAGTCAAAAAATATTTGATCAGTCAGCAAGTGTTTCATTCCGTCAACACGTGTTTCAATGAGTCAGTAATGAGTCAGCAAGTGTTTCATTCAGTCAGGAAGTGTTTCAATCATCCAACAAGTGTTTCATTCAGTCAGCAAGTGTAACATTCAGTCAGCAAGTGTTTAATTAAGTCAGTAATAAGTCAGCAAGTATTTCATACTGGCAACAAGTGTTTCATACAGTCAACAAGTGTTTTATACAGTCAACAAGTGTTTAATTAAGTCAGTTATGACTCAGCAAGTGTTTCATACAGTCAGCAAGTGCTTCATTCAGTCAGTAAGAAGTCAGCAAGTGTTTCAAATAGTCAGTAAGTGTTTAATTCAGTCAGTAATGAATCAGCAAGTGTTTCATTCAGTCAGTTATTGGTCAGAAAGTGTTTTATTCAGTCAACAAGTATTTCATGAAGTCAACAAGTATTTCATGAAGTCATCATGTATTTAATACACTCAGTAATGAGTCAGCAAATGTTTGATTCCGTCAGCAAGTGCTTGATTCAGTCAGGGTGTGTTACATTCAGTCTGTATTTGGTCAGCAAGTGTTTCATTCAGTCAGCAAGTATTACATTCAGTCAGTAATGACTCAGCAAGTGTTTCATACAGTCAGCAAGTGTTTCATTCAGTCAGTAAGGAGTCAGCAAGTGTTTCAAACAGTCAGTAAGTGTTCAATTCAGTCAGTAATGAATCATCAAGTGTTTCATTCAGTCAGTTATTGGTCAGAAAGTGTTTTATTCAGTCAACAAGTATATCATGAAGTAAAAAGTATTTCATGAAGTTAACATGTATTTAATACAGTCAGTAATGAGTCAGCAAATGTTTAATTCAGTCAGCAAGTGTTTGATTCAGTCAGCAATTGTTTCATACAATCAGCAAGTCTTTCATACAGTCAATATTGATTCAGCAAGTATTTCATACAGTCAGCATTTTTTCCATTCAGTTAGCAAGTGTTTAATTTCGTAAGTATTGGGTCAGCAATTGTTTTATTCAGTCAGCAAGTATTTCATTCAATCAGTAATGAATCAGGAAGTGTTGGATTCAGTCAGTTAGTTTGTCAATCAGTCAGAAATGAGTCAGCAAGTGTTTCATTCAGTCATTAATAAGTCAGCAAAGGTTTCATTCAGTCAGTCAGTCAGTTTTCAGTAAGTCAGAAATTAGTCAGTTAGTGTTTCATTCAGTCAGCAAATGTTTCATTCAATCAGTAATGTGTCAGGAAATGTTTCATTCCGTCAGTAAGTTTTTCATGCAGTCAGAAATGGGTCAAATGCATTTCATTCTGTCAGCAAGTGTCTTATCCAAACAGTTATAAGTCAGCATGTGGTTCATACATCCAGCAAGTCTTTGATTCAGTCAGCAAGAGTTTAATTCAGTCAGTTAGTGTTTCATTTGGTCAGCAAATGTTTGATTCAGTCAGTAACGTGTCAGCAAGTGTTTCATTCCGTCAGCTAGTTTTTCATTCGGTCAGCAAGTGTTTTAGTCAGTCAGTAATGAGTGAGCAAGTGTTTCATTCAGTCAAAAAGTAATTCATTCATTTAGTGAGTGATGCATGCAGACTGTGTGTAAAACATTAAGCATTTGAGTGTTTCATTCAATCGGTGAGCAGTTCATTTGGTCAGCACGAGTATTTCATTCATTTAGTGAGTGATTCATTCAGTCTATGTGTGTTTCATTTAGTCTGTGAGTGTTTCAATAGTGATTGTGAGTCTTTCATTCAGTCAGTGAGAGATTCATTCAGTTGGTGAGTGATTCATTTGGTAAGCAACTGTTCCATTCATTTAGTGAGTGATTTATTCAGTCTTTGAGTGTTACATTCAGTATGTGAGTGATCCATTCAGTATGTGAGTGATTCATTCGGTCAACAAGTGTTTCATGCTGTCTGTTAGTGTCTCATTTAGTAAGTTAGAGGTTCATTCAGTCAGTGAGTGGTTCATTCCTTCAACAAGTGATTCATTCAGTATGTGATTGTTAAATTCAGTCTGTGAGTGTTTCAATAAGTCAGCGAGTGGTTTATTCATTCAACAAGTGTAATATTTATTCAGCAAGTGATTCATTCAGTATGTGAGTGTTTCATTCAGTATGTGTGTAGTTCATTTGGACAGCACGTGTGGTTCATTCAGTCTGTGAGTGTTTCATTCAGTCTGAGAGTGTTTCATTCGGTCTGTGATGGTTACATTCAGTCTGTGATTGGTTCATTCTGTCTTAGCATGATTCATTCAGTCTGTGAGTTTTCCATTCAGTCAGTGAGTTATTCATTTGGTCAGCAAGTGATTCATTCATTAAGTAAGTGTTACAGTCAGGCAGTGAATGATTAGTTAGTGAGTGGTTCACTCATTCAACACGTGTTACATCCATTCAACAAGTGTTTCAGTCAGTCTATGCGGAATTCATTCAGTCAGTGCGTGGTTAATTCATTCAACAAGTGTTTCGTTATAACAGTAAAGGGTTGACAAAAATGTTCTATTCAGTCATGAAGTATTTGGTTCAGTCCGTAATGAGTTGACACTATAAACGATATGAAGTTAAATAATCGCAGGACCCCAGATTACCAACCCCATTTTATCAATCTACAGTACACAATACAGCAGGATAAGGACATGACCGAACAGTATCAATGCCATTCTATCACATTACAGTATAAAATATAGTTGGATAAAGGCAGAACCTAAGGGTACCAATGCCATTCTATCACATTACAGTATAAAATATAGTTGGATAAAGACAAGAACAAAGGGTACCAATGCCATTATATCATTCTACAGTACAAAAATATAGTTGGATATTGGCTGGACCTCAGGGTACCAATGCCATTCTATCAGTCTACAGTCCAAAAAATTGTTGGATATTGGCAGGACCTCAGGGAACCAATACCATTCTATCATTCTACAGTACAAAATATTGTTGGATATTGGCAGGACTTCAAGGAACACATGCCATTTAATCATTCTACTGTACAAAATATTGTTGGATATTAGCAGGACCTCAGGGTGCCAATGCCATTTTATCATTCTTCAGTACAAAATATAGTTGGATATTGGCAGGACCTCAGGGTACCAATGCCATTCTATCAGTCTACAGTCCAAAATATAGTTGGATATTGGCAGGACCTCAGGGTACCAATGCCATTTTATCATTCTACAGTATTTAATATCGTTGGATATTGGCAGGACCTCAGGGTACCAATGCCATTCTACTATTCTACAGTACTTAATATTGTTGGATATTGGCAGGACCTCAGGGTACCAATGCCATTCTATCAGTCTACAGTCCAAAATAGCGTTGGATATTGGCAGGACCTCAGGGTACCAAAGCCATTATATCATTCTACAGTCCACAATAATGTTGGATATTGGCAGGACCACAGGGTACCAATGCCATTCTTTCATTCTACAGGACAAAAATAAAGTTGGATATTGGCTGGACCTCAGGGTACCAATGCCATTCTATCAGTCCAAAATATTGCTGGATATTGGCAGGACCTCAGGGTACCAATACCATTCTATCATTCTACAGTACAACATATTGTTGGATATTGGCAGGACTTCAGGGAACACGTGCCATTTTATCACTCTACAGTCCAAAATATTGTTGGATATTGGCAGGACCTCAGTGTACCAATGCCATTCTATCATTCTACTGTACAAACTATTGTTGGATATTGGTAGGACCTCAGGGTACCAATGCCATTCTACTTTTCTACAGTATTTATTATTGTTGGATATTGGCAGGACCTCAGGGTACTAATGCCATTCTATCATTCTACAGTACAAAATAGCGTTGGATATTGGCAGGACCTCAGGGTACCAATGCCATTCTATCATTCTACAGTCCAAAATATTGTTGGATATTGGCAGGACTTCAGGGTACAAATGCCATTATATCATTCTACAGTACAAAATATTGTTGGATATTGCCAGGACCTCGGGGTACCAATGCCATTCTACTATTCTAATTTCTACAGTATTTAATATTGTTGGATATTGGCAGGACCTCAGGGTACCAATGTCATTCTACCATTCTACAGTATTTAGTATAGTTGGATATTGGCAGGACTTCAGGGTAATAATGCCATTCTACTATTCTACAGTATTTAATATTGTTGGATATTAGCAGGACCTCAGGGTACCAATGTCATTCTATCATTCTACAGTACAAAACATTGTTGGATATTGGCAGGACTTCATGGTACCAATGCCATTATATCATTCTACAGTACAAAATATTGTTGGATATTGGCAGGACCTCAGGATACCAATGCCATTCTACTATTCTACAGTATGTAATATTGTTAGATATCGGCAGGACCACAGGGTACCAATGTCATTCTACAGTATTTAGTATTGTTGGATATTGGCAGGACTTCAGGGTACCAATGCCATTCTACTATTCTACAGTATTTAATATTGTTGGATATTGGCAGGACCTCAGGGTACCAATGCCATTTTATCATTCTTCAGTACAAAATATTGTTGGATATTGGCAGGATTTCAGGGTACCAATGCCATTCTATCATTCTACAGAACAAAATATTGTTGGATATTAGCAGGACCTCAGGGTACCAATGCCATTATATCATTCTACAGTTCAAAATATCGTTGGATATTGGCAGGACCTCAGGGTACCAATGCCATTCTACTATTCTACAGTATTTAATATTGTTGGATATTGGCAGGACCTCAGGGTACCAACACCATTCTACCAGTCTACAGTGCAAAATATAGTTGAATATTGGCAGGACCTCAGGGTACCAATGTCATTCTATAGTCTACAGAGCAAAATATAGTTGGATATTGGCAGGACCTCAGGGTACCAATGTCTTTCTATCAGTCTATAGTGCAAAATATAGTTTGATATTGGCAGGACCTCAGGGTACCAATGTCTTCTAGCAGTCTACAATATAAAATATAGTTGGATATCGGCAGGACCTCAGGGTACCAACGCCATTCTATCAGTCTACAGTATAAAATATAGTTGGATATTGGCAGGACCTCATGGTACCAACACCATTCTACCAGTCTACAGTGCAAAATATAGTTGGATATTGGCAGGACCTCAGGGTACCAATGTTACTCTACCATTCTACAGTACAAAATTAAGTTGTATATTGGCAGGACCTCAGGGTACCAATGTCATTCTACCACATTATAGTGCAAAAGACAGTGGGCTATTGGCAGGACTTCAGGGTACCAACGCCATTTTATCAGTCTACAGTATAAAATACAGTTGGATATTGGCAGGACCTCAGGGTACCAATGTCATTCTATCATTCTACAGTACAAAATATAGTTGGCTATTGGCAGGACCTCAGGGTACCAATGTCATTCTACCAGTCTACAGTGCAAAATATAGTTGGATATTGGCAGGACCTCAGGGTACCAAAGTCATTCTATAGTCTACAGAGCAAAATATAGTTGGATATTGGCAGGACCTCAGGGTACCAATGTCATTCTATAGTCTACAGAGCAAAATATAGTTGGCTATTGGTAGGACCTCAGGGTACCAATGTCATCCTATCAGTCTACAGTACAAAATATAGTTGGCTATTGGCAGGACCTCAGGGTACCAACGTCATTCTAACATTCTAAAGTAAAAAATATAGTTGGCTATTGGCAGGACCTCAGGGTACCAATGTCATTCTATCAGTCTACAGTACAAAATATAGTTGGATATAGGGAGGACCTCAGGGTACCAACGCCATTCTATCGTTATACAGTATAAAATATAGTTGGATATTGGCAGGACCTCAGGGTACCAACGCCATTCTATCGTTATATAGTATAAAATATGGTTGGATATTGGCAGGATCTCAGGGTACCAACGCCATTCTATCGTTATACAGTATAAAATATAGTTGGATATTGGCAGGACCTCAGGGTACCAATGTCTTTCTTCCATATTATAGTACAAAATATAGTTGGCTATTGGCAGGACCTCAGGGTACCAACGCCCTTCTATCAGTCTACAGAATAAAATATAGTTGGATATTGGCAGGACCTCAGGGTACCAATGTCATTCTACCAGTCTACAGTGCAAAATATAGTTGAATATTGGCAGGACCTCAGGGTACCAATGTTACTCTACCATTCTACAGTACAAAATAAAGTTGGATATAGGCAGGACCTCAGGGAATCAAAGCCATTCTATCATTCTACAGTGCAAAATATAGTTGGATATTGGCAGGACCTCGGGGTACCAATGTCATTCTACCAGTCTACAGTCCAAAATATGGTTGGATATTGGCAGGCCCTTCAGGGAACCAATGTCAATCTATCAGTCTACAGTATACAATATAGTTGGATATCGGCAGGACCTCAGGGTACCAACGCCATTCTATCAGTCTACAGTATAAAATATAGTTGGATATTGGCAGGACCTCATGGTACCAACACCATTCTACCAGTCTACAGTGCAAAATATAGTTGGATATTGGCAGGACCTCAGGGTACCAATGTTACTCTACCATTCTACAGTACAAAATAAAGTTGGATATTGGCAGGACCTCAGGGTACCAATGTCATTCTACCACATTATAGTGCAAAAGACAGTGGGCTATTGGCAGGACTTCAGGGTACCAACGCCATTCTATCAGTCTACAGTATAAAATACAGTTGGATATTGGCAGGACCTCAGGGTACCAATGTCATTCTATCATTCTACAGTACAAAATATAGTTGGCTATTGGCAGGACCTCAGGGTACCAATGTCATTCTACCAGTCTACAGTGCAAAATATAGTTGGATATTGGCAGGACCTCAGGGTACCAATGTCATTCTATAGTCTACAGAGCAAAATATAGTTGGATATTGGCAGGACCTCAGGGTACCAATGTCATTCTATCAGTCTATAGTGCAAAATATAGTTTGATATTGGCAGGACCTCAGGGTACCAATGTCTTCTAGCAGTCTACAGTATAAAATATAGTTGGATATTGGCAGGACCTCAGGGTACCAACGTCATTCTAACATTCTACAGTATAAAATATAGTTGGCTATTGGTAGGACCTCAGGGTACCAATGTCATCCTATCAGTCTACAGTACAAAATATAGTTGGCTATTGGCAGGACCTCAGGGTACCAACGACATTCTAACATTCTAAAGTAAAAAATATAGTTGGCTATTGGCAGGACCTCAGGGTACCAATGTCATTCTATCAGTCTACAGTACAAAATATAGTTGGATATTGGCAGGACCTCAGGGTACCAACGCCATTCTATCGTTATACAGTGTAAAATACAGTTGGATATTGGCAGGACCTCAGGGTACCAACGCCATTCTATCGTTATATAGTATAAAATATAGTTGGATATTGGCAGGACCTCAGGGTACCAACGCCATTCTATCGTTATACAGTATAAAATATAGTTGGAAATTGGCAGGACCTCAGGGTACCAATGTCTTTCTTCCATATTATAGTACAAAATATAGTTGGCTATTGGCAGGACCTCAGGGTACCAACGCCATTCTACCACATTACAGTACAAAATATTGTTGGATATTGGCTGGACCTCAGGGTACCAACACCATTCTACCAGTCTACAGTGCAAAATATAGTTGGATATTGGCAGGACCTCATGGTGCCAATGTCATTCTACCAGTATACAGTACTAAATATAGTTGGATATTGGCAGGACCTCAGGGTACCAACGCCATTCTATCAGTCTACAGTACTAAATATAGTTTGATATTGGCAGGACCTCATAGAACCAACGCCATTCTATCAGTCTACAGTATAAAATATAGTTGGCTATTGGCAGGACCTCAGGGTACCAACGCCATTCTATCGTTATACAGTATAAAATATAGTTGGATATTGGCAGGACCTCAGGGTACCAACGCCATTCTATCGTTATATAGTATAAAATATAGTTGGATATTGGCAGGACTTCAGGGTACCAACGCCATTCTATCGTTATACAGTATAAAATATAGTTGGATATTGGCAGGACCTCAGGGTACCAATGTCTTTCTTCCATATAATAGTACAAAATATAGTTGGCTATTGGCAGGACCTCAGGGTACCAACGCCATTCTATCAGTCTACAGAATAAAATATAGTTGGATATTGGCAGGACCTCAGGGTACCAATGCCATTCTACCACATTACCGTACAAAATATTGTTGGATATTGGCAGGACCTCAGGGTACCAACACCATTCTACCAGTCTACAGTGCAAAATATAGTTGGATATTGGCAGGACCTCATGGTGCCAATGTCATTTTACCAGTATACAGTACTAAATATAGTTGGATATTGGCAGGACCTCAGGGTACCAACGCCATTCTATCAGTCTGCAGTACTAAATATAGTTGGATATTGGCAGGACCTCAGGGTACCAACGCCATTCTATCAGTCTACAGTATAAAATATAGTTGGCTATTGGCAGGACCTCAGGGTACCAACGTCATTCTAACATTCTACAGTACAAAATATAGTTGGCTATTGGCAGGACCTCAGGGTACCAATGTCATTCTATCAGTCTACAGTACAAAATATAGTTGGATATTGGCAGGACCTCAGGGTACCAACGCCATTCTATCGTTATACAGTATAAAATATAGTTGGATATTGGCAGGACCTCAGGGTACCAATGTCATTCTACCACATTATAGTACAAAATATAGTTGGATATTGGCAGGACCTCAGGGTACCAAGCCCATTCTATCGTTATTCAGTATAAATATAGTTGGATATTGGCAGGACCTCAGGGTACCAATGTCATTCTACCACATAACAGTACAAAATATTGATGGATATTGGCAGGACCTCAGGGTACCAACGTCATTCTACCACATTACAGTACAAAATAATGATGGATATTGGCAGGACCTCAGGGTACCAACGTCATTCTACCACATTACAGTACAAAATGTAGTTGGATATTGGCAGGACCTCAGGGTACCAACGCCATTTTATCGTTATACAGTATAAATATAGTTGGATATTGGCAGGACCTCAGGGTACCAATGTCATTCTACCACATTACAGTACACAATATTGATGGATATTGGCAGGACCTCAGGGTACCAACGTCATTCTACCACATTACAGTACAAAATATTGTTGGATATTGGCAGGACCTCAGGGTACCAATGTCATTCTGACACATTACAGTATAAACATAGTTGGATATTGGCAGGACCTCAGGGTACCAATGTCATTCTACCGCATTACAGTACAAAATATAGTTGGATATTGGCAGGACCTCAGGGTACCAACGCCATACTATCAGTCTACTGTACAAACTTTTGTTGGATATTGGCAGGACCTCAGGGTACCAATGCCATTCTACCACATTATAGTACAAAATATTGATGGATATTGGCCGGACCTCAGGGTACCAATGTCATCCTATCGTTCTGCAGTATAAAATATAGTTGGATATTGGCAGGACCTCAGGGTACCATTGTATCTGTCTACAGTACAAAATATTGTTGGATATTGGCAGGACCTCAGGGTACCAATGTCATTCTACCATTCTACACTACAAAATATTGATGGCTATTGGCAGGACCTCAGGGTACCAATGTCATTCTATCATTCTGCATTATTAAATATTGGTGGATAAAGGCACGACCTCAGGGTACCAACGGCATTCTATCACATTACAGTACCAAATATAGTTGGATAAAGGCATGACCTCAGTGTATCAATGCCATTCTAGCACATTACAGTACCAAATTATTAATATAGTTGGATAAAGGCATGACCTCAGGGTACCAACGCCATTCGATCACATTACACTACCAAATATAGTTGGATAAAGGCAGGACCTCAGGGTATCGATGCCATTCTATCATTCTACAGTATAAAATAAAGTTGGATAAAGCAGGAGCTCAGGGTGCTGGTTAATGTCATTTTATCATAATGCAGTGCAAATAAATACATTGGATAAAGGCAGGACCGGTAGGGAACCCAGACCATTATATATTAAAGTGCAGTGCAATTTATATTGTGGACAGAGGCTATCAAAGCTACTTGTGCATTATGATTATAGAATAGATCTACTGCAGTTCAACAACTATATAGCATATTGGGGATAAAGGCGGAACTCAAAGAGTTCCACGACCTATTACATTAAATAACATGATAATGGTCCGTAATAGTCAATTGCGCAGGTTTAATTGTATAATACACGGACACATTAAAATTCCTATGGCAACAACAATAATGTTTCCTATTCATAATTCACACGTCTGCCGTACTGGCATTATACCTGGCTGAGTTAGCTGCCCGCAATTACACACAAACACAATATTAAGAATGCAATAAGGCTTCACAGACAGACATGCACGGAAAAACGGTACAGCAAAGACAAGACCAGAGAATTGTACTTTCACTTTCGTTTTAAGAAAAAACATTCTATTATGTTGAAACTGCTTCAAAACCACACTTGCAATGTACGAAAACATTCTACTCATGTTCAAGTAGATGGACGCTGCTCTGCCACGCTTTATTGTTCTAAAAAAATAGATAAATAAAGAAATATAATACCTGCACATACATATTATATCCGACTACTAGTACACATGAGTCACGTGTTAATGTTCTGCATTTTGATTGGTTGTTGTTGTTGTAGCGAATAATCAGTCCTGCCAGCTTGATTGTGAGGTCCTGCCAATAACTTCTACGTCTTTTAAGCGACCAAGTATTGCTTGTGTATGACGCGGAGTACTAAAGCGATGTGCGGGTATAGATATTAGAAACAAAATCGGGGGGGGGGGGATGCACTATATATATTAGTTATTCCACAGGTGTGTGTTTCATGCCTGTTGCTCGAATGCATGCTCTTTCTTCATTTATTTTACTTATCGATGGACACATGATAAAGACCAACCGTAACTAGGTATGTCAACGAAAAAAGACCCTTAGCACTTGGTTTTGTTTTAGACGATCTATAACATTCCTAGATCTGTAGATATGTCTACACAAAAACATTGCTGCAAATTTAAGCCAAATATCATAAATTACAGGAATAAGTATAACAAGTCAATGAACAATTGCAATAAATACAAAAGTGAAGAGACTAGTGGAAATTGTGTTCAATGTTTATATTGCCACGGCAACCAAAACTTTTGTCAAATTCAGCATTAACGTATTCCATCATTGATCTCTATCCATATACCATAAATTATCAATCCAACATTAAAAATTTATTGGTTATACAACGATCCCTAAGTCTGTAACCATAGCAACCGCATTTTGTCCGAATACAATATATTTAGTTGTGGCAGCATGCATTTCAATCTAAATTAAAGAAATACATGGTGGTAGAAATATTCGTTCAGACTGTTCCTGATTGTGGATAATTTCCTCTACGTCATCGTATCGTATCGTATCGTCTTCTTTCCCTCCAGATCTGGAGAACCAAGGAATAAATACTCGTAGTTGAATATGAATAAGTAATCCACCACCACAGTTTTATACACAAAACACAATCAGTCACAATCAGTTATTTACGTCGCGCAGTATACAATATTCACTATTCATAACAAGAATATATATTCACATTATAATTATTATATATGGTAGGATTTTGTGAAGAGTCTTATTCTTACATGCTTAGGGATATAGATATTAGTACACTCGACTTAAGGTTACAATAAAGAGGTCATAAGTTTGAAATATATATTGAAATGGGTAGCGATGAGAGAATACCAGCATATCAACAATTTAATGAGAAAAAGAAAATTTCAAGTTCAGGGTTTAGTTGTTAATGAAATTACAGTTTTGAAAGAACACAACTAAAACAAAAAATAACCCTTAATTCATCATTCAATACTTTTAGTTCCTTTTGTACTTATAGTTGGCACTGTATCTCTAGAAATGTCTAATTTTATTTACTATCCAAACTTTATATACCCTTAAAGCGACAGAATATGGAAAAAGAACTTTTCTATAATAGGGTGTGCATCCACATACAGCGTTTCATATACCAAGCTTTGACCCAACTTTATGGCAGGATCTCTGTTTTTGAAGTATTGTCGATATTTCCGTAGCCATGAAAACCATATTTTATCTGAATAAAAAATATAGAGATAAACACTCTACTTATTGACGCCTACCCTCATACCAAATTTAATAAATATAGCTTGGCAATGTTTTGAGTTGCGGCAGAATCCAGGTGATGCAGTGCTATTTCCATATCCACAGCAGCCACAACATTTATCAGAATAAAAATATACCTGTATAATCGCCACTCTGATCGCTACGCACAACGCAAGTTTTGCATACCTAGTTTGAAACTAGTTATGGCAGGATATTGCTTCATAGTTGGACGGAGCCAGGGCAAACCGATAGATCATCCTGTTGAAACTGGTAGGAATCTAAAATTGAATAATAAAAAAACCCAGTCAAATGTGTTAAATTTTGATTTGAAGTATGTTGTTTCCGTTTGACAAATGGTATATTTGATACCTTTTATTATACTTTTTAATATGTTTAAAAGATCACGCAATGATTATATGTACTTTTTTATTAGCTTGAGCTTTCAGCTGATTTTCTTTAATTTAGAAGAAGATTTCCCAATTGGTTACCAATAACTCATACTTTTGCATCTAGTCAGGTCTGGGTATTAAAATAAAATTGATACCCAGGTCAGATCTGATGTATAGAATTAATCACGTGGGTTGGTACAGCCATTACATTTGACTTGCATTTTAAACCTAAGTAAGATATACGTTTAATTAGAAGAGCAATGTATTCAATGATAATTGATGTTCAGTGTACTACTCTAAAAATCATTCAGCCTGCTTTTAATTAAATTATGCAATGAACTAATTCAAAATAATTATAAATATAATATTGCCGTTATGTTGTCACTTTCAAGTAGCTGATAGGCCAACTGAATGTGGATCATGTTATAAGAATATTAAACTTAGACATGACTGGCCCCAACTAGTATCGTTTTGTAAAAAAAACCAATTGTCAAGATTCGGAAATATTCTACAGATGATCTAAAGCTACTAAAATATATGAGTGAAGCTTACATATCATCACTTGGACACCAAAATGTGATGCATTTTTATTCGTTTACAATGTATCTCATGTATGTGACATATTGTTTTCATATAATTCCACCAGTCTATCTTACTGCATTTTCATAGCATATGCATAGAAAACTTGTTGAACCTTATCAAACTTGTGTAGATATAGTTCATATAGATTGCATCTATAGATGTGTAAGAAGGAATTAAATCGAATGTGAATGTTATACCGTTGGATAACACTGTTTGTCTCCCATATATTAATATACGCCTCTCAGCTTAGAATATAATCTAAAAAGTTTCAAATGATAACTTTACTGAACATGAGCTGGGATTATATACTACTAATATACAGAGAAAATCCTGACCTTATGGATTTTGGGCTTACATGTGGAACTAAAAGTTTTCAAAGGGAAATAACTGTTGCAATGTATAAATTTACGACATTGTATTCCTAACAACAATCCGATAAAAAGAAATTACATACTCACTACCTAAATTATCATAACACTTGAAAAAAATTGCATTTTTAAATGAAAGAAATCGATTAAACGGTATTTATTATTGTTGTTGTATTTTACGACACTATGAATTCCTCACGTGACCACTTCTCACAGTCACATGACGTTAGATCACATGACCTTCCAACCGAAACGAAAACATTTCAAGATTTCATTCCTTTGTTGACAGCGATGGAGAAAACACTAGTGCTGGTCCTTTGTTTTGTAGCTGCCATCAGTGCAGCATATGTTGTTGAGTTTGAGAAGCCAACTCTGGAAAAGAAACGATATGGTTTCGTGCCATTGATTAAAGATGAAGATTTTGGAAAGAAGTGAGTAAAAAACCAAAACTATAAATCATTTAGGAATTTGTCAGACTCAAACTAGAATATTGCAGACTGTTTGTGATTTTTTTACTATTTTACTTTTACATTTTGCTTGTGTCGTTTATAACTTATACACCAATAAATTGATACCCCGGCCCGGGGGTATCTCTGCCGGGTGACTGTGAGTGCGGGTAAAATATACGCGTGGTACCAGGCTTTTCTTTAGAACATGTCAATAAAATTGCGGTGATAGCCAGGAAAATGGTTAAGTTTTTATTTTAGATGCAGCTTCCCCAACACTGCACATGTTGGCAGAAATGTGTCGTATTTTGTCACGAAGATAGAGACTGATAGAGCATCTTTAATGATTGCTCATTCATTACTATATATATCTTGATTAAACGAGTTGACAAAACAATATGACACTAGGCTCTGTCAATGAAATTAATAAAATTGGTAAGGAATGAGCACGAATGTAAGATTATATTTATCATATAACCATTTAACCTCAGTAAACACTTCATATCCTAGAAAATGAAAATGTATTACGTAATAATGTACTGCATATGTTCATGAGGTTTCGAACAAAATTAAGTGGTACACTTTGTACTTGGAGCGTGAAGCATGGACTTCATTGGTGGCTAACGGGTCGAATCAAGGCACTGATTGGATTGCGTTACGTTAGTGCTAATGTTAGACCCTGCGTTTGCTTCACGGTATGCTCCACTATGTTTCACAAACTAGTGCCGCGACAAATCTGAGTTTTAGGCTAGTACTAACTTTACGTCACCCTGAACCAACCAACCAACGTCCAGCTAATTTGCATATTTCTGTTATGGGCATTAAAAATATTTGCAGCCTGGCTTTAATGCACTCGGGACCACACTGTATGTTCTGTGGAAAATAAGGTTTTAAAACATTCAGGATTGTGGAAAAAGCGTTAGGTTATGAGACTGTTACAAACAAACACATGTACGCATTTTTAACTTAATTAATTTGAACAATAATCATGTATGTTGTAGGAGCTACCCACGTCCTCATGAATATATGGACCCTGTAGATATCCCAGCATCATGGGACTGGAGAAATGTTAATGGAGTCAATTATGCAAGTACAACCAGAAATCAACATATACCTCAATGTAAGTAATTTAGTAAATGTTCAACTTCATTTCACTCACAGGCTGTCATATAAATGATTACTGTTACATCATTTAATTTCAATGGGAAAAAATTGCTCGTGAGGGCGTAAATTCAAGGATATATCACCTTCTAAGTTAGATTTAGAATTCTATTTATGATATTCATTAATTACGTCATCCTCAAAATTAAATCTCCCAGGAATATTAATGATTTTACCATATAATATTGAATTTGAATTAAATAAAAATGTACTGTGAGTAACATAAAATATTTAGACAATGTCAAAATATCACTGGTTAAGATTCTGTGAAAATGATTTGTTTGTGAGTTTAGGTTTTAAAATCTTTCAATGTTAGTGAATAAATTCTTTAAATGTTAATTCCAGCCTGCAGCTTTTGAGATTTGATACTTCCTGACTTAAAAACTATTTGTCATTCACATAAATTATATGTTTATGATGATTAAATGTACAATATTATCTATTTCTGTTTTGACAGATTGTGGGTCATGTTGGGGAATGGGATCTACAAGTGCCCTAGCTGATAGGGTCAACATTATCAAGAAGGGGGCGTGGCCATCAGCATATTTGAGTGTTCAGAATGTGATAGATTGTGGTAACGCAGGTTCATGTGAGGGCGGTGATGATCGTTCAGTCTATCAGTATGCACATGACAAGGGTATACCTGATGAAACATGCAATAACTACCAGGCCAAAGATCAAGGTATTTGCATAAAATTGTATTAAAATTTTAAGCTTCTAAGACAGACCTTAATAAATGCTTAATTACTTATTCCTCTTCATTCCAATCTAAGAATTAAAAGGTTGCCACCAGCATAAAATAACTCGTTGAACAGCTTTGGGTCTAGTTTTTGTACTAAGCTGGTTTTTGTTTTTCACATGGTAGAGGTACTAGCCCTGCACACAATCATCCTCCTTTTAAATCTGGGCTACATAAACAGAATTATCTGTTTGGAATCGGTCTATAATTCTACCCATGAAAATTGCAGTGGTGTAACAGTGTTCTCCTATATATTCCTGTATGGGACAGGATGGTATTACCCAGTATTTACTGTCCAACATAGTTGACAAGTTCAAAAGATTCAAATCTCTGTCTTGAAATTGTAGAAATTTACCCCTATGCATGATGGAACAGTTTGGTGCAATAATTGGTTAATATTTCAGATTGTAATGTATTCAACCAGTGTGGTACATGTACAACATTTGGACAATGTCACAAACTACAGAAATACAGAGTAACTAAAGTTGGTGACTTTGGTGCAGTCAGTGGTAGAGAAAAGATGATGGCAGAAATCTACAAAAATGGCCCAATCAGGTAAGAAGAAGAATTTGTAGCCAGGCTATTTAAAGAAAATTGAACAAGTGTTTCAAATGGTTTCTGTTCGATAACTTATGAACCTTTGCCCGAGGATCTTCAATTTCAATATTGTTGATGAACAGCTTCAGTAGAATATCCCTATTGATTTTGAGGTCAGTAGGTCAAAAGTCAAGAAACTTTACTATTTTGAAGTATTGGGCTGCTATGGGGGCATATATGTTTTACAAACATTTCTTGTTCTTTACAGTTGTGGAGTGATGGCTACTGATGGGTTAGAAGCATATAGTGGTGGTATATTTGAAGAATATCATCTATTTTCTGAGATCAATCATATAATCTCTGTCGTTGGATGGGGCGTGTCATCTAATGGTACTGAGTACTGGATTGGTAGAAACTCCTGGGGAACACCATGGGTATGTTAAGTTAACTCTTGTATTATGATCATAAGTTGTAATTCATGTGTCAGTAGCCTGGTAAGCCGAGTTATAGCACCTGATTTGCAACCTGAGGTCTTGGGTTTGAATCCTGCACTTGGTTGATACATTTTCTCCTCAAAATGTAATAGTTTGTTTGGTAAAATGTTACTGGAAAGAGGTAAAGAAAGAACAAGAAGAGGTCCTTTAGGGTCCCTAGGTCTCATCTCACATAGTTATCAATGAAGATACGTTACCTTGGACCTTTTTCACTCCTTCATGTGGTAAAAATTAGAAGAAATCATGTTATCTGATTAAAAAATTGACCTTTTTGTGTAAGGGTGCACATTACTATTGTATCGAATCAATAAAATGTAAAGTAAGAACAAATCGGATCATTTGATTATCATAACAACCTCAACAATTGTTGCACAAATAATCTGTACCAAATTGACGTAACTGCACCACATACCACCAGAAATAGGTTAATATATGGATAACAACACCTGACTATATGTACCATGTTATTACTAGATTAAACACTGACCTAGGTCATATAGTGACAATAGATCACATGCTTGATCTCGTGTTTAGTTTAGGCTGACTAAAAAATCTTATTTGAGTTTTGGTTAACTGATTCATAAATGTTTACCATAGGTTGGTAGGGATTATTAAAAAAAATCTCTTGAAATACCCAAACAAGCTGTCTACTAGTACATGTAGCTCAAACTTTTCTAAGTCATACGTAGGTAGAGTCGCCCCAAGTAAAGAATTTAGTTAGGTCAGCTTGACCTTGTTAGCAGGCCAGCCTACCGTATGATTTAGACTCTATCACTACCATATTTTGACTTCCTTCTACTAAGATAGGAACTTCAAGGCTTTTGTACATTGAATAAATGGTTGAGTTAGTGATGTGGAAAAATCTGACAAATTAAAAAAAAAAGAATGACGGATTCTTCCTCTAGCATAAAGTTTGGTTTACATTACAAACAACAATATACAGAAATTGCAAAGGAATATAAAAAGTTTGTCAAATTAAAAATCAGACAGAGTAGGCAGCACTCAACAACCAGGCACAGAAAACATAAAAAAAACATCACATACCAAATACATCCATGGCACAATGCCCTTGGAATAATAACCTAATGAGAAAATGCCCATTCAAGTCCTAGCTGTCAAAAAGCTGAATGACCTTGCTGAGTGATCCAGGTTGAACAAATACTTAAAGATCCACTTGTATACTGTAGGGGTTCGACTGAGGCTTGATGCTCCATCCTGAAAACGAGTCGGAAGTCTGTTCTGGGTGCCATCAGCACACATCCCTACACCTTGTCTATGGTTCAAATATGATTGTTTTATAATAAAAAAAGTATGATTATAAAAAAATGTCAGACGGAACCTGTAAGCCAAATACTGATCCCTATACTATGTTACAAATGTGAGGAGGGTTACTGCACAAGACTGAATGAATACAAACCGTGATCTTTGTTCATCATCTTGTTTATTGAGTTGTAAAATTAGCTTCAAGATTGAGTTGAAAGTATACACAAATTATATGGCAGCATAAATATTTATCAACTGACATGACAGTGGAATTAGTAATGCAATTACTAATGCAATGAAGAGTAACATGTCACAATACATACAATAGTACATGATTATAAGCATAAAGGTACAGTTAGCAAGCTAAATAAAGGTGAGAAGAAAGCCATTTTTTGGACTGTCAAAAGGTACTTCAAAAGCTCAGAATCCAGGAGCTTCGGGGGGCTTCGCCCCACTTGTCCCCCCACCAGGGCTTTGCCCTGGACCCACCAGGGGGCTTAATGCAGCCCCCTGGACCCCTGGCAAATTTTCCTCTTTTTTCAATAAAATCAATTCTCATGCCTGTTTATTGTTACAATACAGATTATGGAACTTCAAATGACCATTACTTTGTCAATTCTTTGAATTGTTTCATGAAATAACTTTTATTTTGTGCAGACATACTATCTAGTGCTGCTAATCTAGATTCGTAGAGCCCCTGATACTGTATTGTAAAACTAATCATGTGCTACTCTCTATATTTTCAGGGTGAGGATGGATGGTTTCAAATTGTGACCAGCAAGGACAAGGATGGTAAGGGAGGGAAATATAACCTAGCTATAGAAACAAGATGTAACTATGGTGATCCAATAGTTCCCAGTGAAATACTATATGAGGGATAAACTCATGTGATAGTCATGTGATGTAATATTAACTCAAATACACACCATTCCTTCATCTGAGTATAAGTGACTGATCAATGGATTGGATAATCAGAATATTATGAAAAATTCTCGCTTAAATCTCAAGAAACAAGTATTTGGAAATACAATGTAAACTATGAAATATTTGGAACTTCAGTAGACATTTTGAATACCGAATTGAAATAATTACATAAAACAAAGCACTCATGTTCTTATTAGCCATAACTATTCAAATGTCTAAAAATATGGTACACCAGGCACTTGTTTATTGTGAAGATCTAGGTTGTTCTTACATATTATGATCCACCGTGCAATTATACCATTCTATGTTTACTTATTATTTATATTCAGATGTCCAAAGGTTGCTTATTTCTCCTGTGTTGTCTTTATGTGTTTTTCAACATTTGTATTTTGTGAAAGGTTGATAACATCGATTGGTTGATTACCTGATTGGTTGATTACCTGATTGATTGATTACCTGATTGGTTGATTACCTGATTGGTTGATTACCTGATCGGTTGATTACCTGATTGGTTGATTACCGATTACTGTATTTAGGTTGTTTTGATTGTGTTTTCTGTGATACAACACTTTGTGATGTATGTTAATGCTATATTTGCACATTATTATTATTCATGTATAATATGCCATGCGCTTACTAATAATGCCGGCCTTGTGTGATCACTAGCTTGAATAATACCTGGTTATCAACAATTGTTGAAACATCCCAGGCTTAGCATAGAATCTCCACTCAAACTTGCAAAGATGGAGGTACACTTGAAGTTTTGTTGTAATAAATTTCAAAGCATGTTTTGATTTATTGATATCATCTAAGAGTCTCACTTGAAAAGGTATGTGATCTCCGTCATATGTGATAAAATTGGAACTGAGATTTCACTTAGAGTGTGATTTTTTCTCGAAATTTGTCTCGGCGTTGTTAATGCATGGTTGTATATCAAACTAGTATATGCTCACTTCTATGCAATAAAAAGTGATTGTACAATAGTAGTTGTGTTATTATTCATTATCATCATGCAAACAGAAACCTGAATGTATCAATTATATATATCGCTGGCTTAGAATGAGGTCGTAAGTGCCACTTACGACCTTATAAGACTAATGCATATTTGAAATCTACATCACAAGGCGCTTCTTATGAGCCTATTGTCATGAAGAATCAGAATTTGTCATGTTGACCAAACTGGAGTTGAAAAAGTTTGTTTTACCATAAGTAAAGAGTGAGTGTCAGACAGTTTTTCTTGTTATCTCAAAATATTGATTTTGTAGATACGACCTTCTCATTCTAAGCCAGCGATATATAGAAATAATATGATATGTTCTCTAGGAAAACTTGGCTTCATGACTTTGATAGCGATTACGTAATTAATATACTTACTATTTATGGTATTTAATAGATTATTTCTAACAGCTCTGAAATAAGCATGTTGCTATGTCCATTGATCAAATGGATCTGTTGTTAAAATTAGTTTTCCTAGAGACTGGCCCATATCATTGTACTGAGTATACTATCTTCCTATTAAGGTTGCTTTTAAATAATTTCTAATAATGCCAATGCCAAACACTTAACTATGAATACCAATGAAAGAACAAGTTCCAGCTGTTACTTAGAATAAAAAAACACTCATTTACTTGGTGAATGTATGGAGCAATGGCCGAGAGTTCCCGGTCCAACCCTCGTCTTGACCACTGGTTAATTTCTCTGAGCAAGAAATTCTGCATGCTCCACTTGACCAAGGTGTGTATTGGCAGTTTCTGTACATGTTCAATATTCTTGGGCGATGTTTCTAGATGTCTTATCTTATCCTTGATGCTGGCTGCACACCAAACAGGAGAGAAATAGTCTCCTTAGGTAACCCAATGACCAAAGGGTCACAAGGTGACAATAAAGTGGCCGTGAAAAACTGGTAACTCAAATTATTTGAGAATCTCAAGTTACAGTTATGACAAATATTTACTGACTGACTGGATAAAATGATGCAGTTTGCACTGGTGACAAATGAAAGGAAGTAAAATTTATGTTGATTTTTGCCAATCTTATGTCAAGAGTAAATACAGGCACTAAATACTTCCATGAGACATTGATTATAAATAACAAAGTTTACACCAAACCACAAATAAATTCAGTATGCCACAACATGGATGATAAATGAAGGGTGTACTTAGTTGACTGTTTCATGTTTCCTTCCAAAGCAAGCCTTTGTAAATTTATACACAAATGTCACGATTTGAGTGATGACTATTTTACGTTATCTATAAGGTGACTACCACAGGCAAGAACCATCATGGAATATACCTGTGTTGTTGTAATTACATTGATACATTATACATTCACTGGTCAGACAGCAAGTGGTTAGTATAAATAGTGTTTACTCATTCATATGTGTGGACAATATTTCACAGATTAAATACGTAGCTAGTCGGGATAAATATGGTAGGGTCGTACCATTAAAATTTGTAGATTGCAAACATCAAATCAACTTAGATGAGAATGAATTAACCATTGGTGTTTTTACTAAATTCGACTGATTTGTTTTGAATGAAAAGACTAAAATGTTACACTTAAAAGTGAAATTTATACAGAACATTCATGCTCAAAACAATAATTTTCAGGCTTAAGAAATAGGTATAAAGCAGATCTATTTCAACTGGTAAACAATTCCAGTGACCTAAATTCTCATGTTATCTCCAGTGCAATTTAGAAGGGCATTATCAGCACTAAATTATTCATATGCTATATCATATAAATGTTAATCAAAGCACTGAGGCACAGACATATTGAAATTTGAGAACTGCACTTTTGTTTTGTTTTTTTAATTATCATTCATGACACTGGGGTCCTACAGTCAGTTACATAACATTTAGATTGGCTGCATTGGATAGGATGGTTTTTTCTGCATTTGACGAAAATATTTGGTGTTGACTTATTTATGGTCATTGGTAATTTTATAAGAATTTTAACCGAGCATAGCCCGATATTTGCTTTCTGCTGAAATATGGCTGGCATAATGAGTGCCTCCACCCATGTTGCCAATTTAGACAGCAAGCAAATTAGCAACTCACGATGAAACAATGTTTAAAAAATAGTCTAGTGTCGGATTTGTGCTTACTGCCCCCAAAACTATGCCGAAGAAGGACCATGGAAGCCATTCAACATTATATTTAACATATTGGTCATTACAATAAAACGAAGACTACTATTTTAGTTGACTATCCACCATGTACATACCTGGGTGTAACATATCAGCACGGGGATGCCTGGGTGGATAAGGATTCCTGTGATGTTTGTCAATGTGGGGACTATGGTCTGCAATGTAACCGTGATTTAGATGGAACTGGCTGCAAGTTTAATGGTACATTCATTTGAATTTTATCTCTCGAAGTATGCTTATAAATGGACTTGTTTCAAGTCCTTATCCTTCAAGTGCATTCCCTAATACTTCAGTAATAAATTGTGAATTTCTAGGTTTCTTATAAAAGGTGCTAAATTAGCATTAATTTAACAAGTTTAAAACGAGGATCCCAGTGTTTGGAAGACATGACTGTACAAGAAACATGCTAGCAGTACTTTTAGCCATACTGTCGACAAGAACTTGTTAAGTGCAAAGGTTAAAATGAGCTCTGCTGTGCGATTTCCAACCTGATTTCAAAATTTCACATGTTGGCAGGATTGTATAGACTAATGTTTAAGGATTCCAAAAAGGCTTACCTTTTCAAAATTGTCCAACTTGGTGACATGCTATGACAAAATGAAAACTAGAGGCATGATATTACAACTAACGATCAAAATGACGTCACCGACGTCACAAAAAATAAACAAATATGGTAACGTCATATACTTAGTACAGGTCCTATTATAAGCACCCAATAAGAAAAAGGAAATAAAAAAACATATGTAATGTGTTGGATCATGACTCATCAAGGATGTATTGTAAACTAATTTGATATTTGATTTTTTGAGTAAACACAACGAAATAATTAACCAATTCTCAAAATTCTCACTTTTCGTTTATGTTTTACACTATTTTGCCCCAAAAATGCTATCATTTAGAAAAATATTCTGGCACTATAATTTTGATATCTTAAACTGCAAGGCACTATGTACCTACAACAATTTAAAAAATCCAAATATAATTGTTTATGACATTGTAATCAACCGATTCCCAAAATTCTCGCTTTTGTTAAGATTTTGACAGGTTTTGCCCCAAAATATCGGATTTTATGCCACGGTATGGAAAATGATTTCTAAAATCGTAAACTACAAGTAACATCATACCTATCACAATATAATTGTATCCCATAAATCTGTAAATGGTGACGTGGGTTACTGATTCCAAAAAATCATGATTAGCTTTTATATTTTTTAAGGTTTTACCCCAAAAGAATAGACTTTCACAAACATGTAAGGACCTAGATTTTTAGTATGTTACAGAACACCCATAGTTTGACATCATCAGACAAAAAATATTTTTTCGCAATTTTTCTCAAAAAAATATGTGCTCTGAACTAAATATGGGTTTCCCAAAAATCTATATTTCATCAAGCGGTTGGAAATCGCACAGCAGAGCTCAAATATCAAATGCAATAACTGAAATGGAAGAGAATTAAATGTACTGTATGTCACTGCCCAACTACAACTAATTAGGACATGTTAAATATTTTCTGTAAGCATGTTATACTGTTATGTTGCAGCCACTGTGGCCAGACCAGGAGATACTGTATGTATGTATGGATATAACCATGCCTACCTAGCTGGGGATGTGTTCCATACAGTAGATGGCTGTAACCAGTGTACATGTGGTACAGATGGCATGAAATGTACTAACAAAGCTTGTAATCCAAAGGGATTTGGTATGCATATAAAGTATACTAGTATACAGTACAACATCTCTGTATGACCCTCTGTAAAGCAACAACCTCTATAACAACACCTTCGAAATTTCCACAAGCTGATATTTACTATAAATTTAACTTCTCTAGTGCAACAACTTCTGTACAAAGACCAATATTTAAAGCTTCCAAAGGGTGTTGCTCTACGAAGCTTGTACTGTATATACATATTTAAAATATTCAGAATTACACTCCATCATTATCATTAAACTATGCTGAAGTACGGTAACATATTTATGATGGTAAACAAGCATGCAAAGTTTTAAAGCAATGCCATCATGAATTTCAAGAAATGAACAGACAGAAATTAGCAAAGTCAATCAGGGGCCATAATTCTGTTAAAATGTTGGATGGTGTTACATGGCTATGACAATGTACGTGGGGTGTTCCACAATTAATAGGACTTTTTTCATAGCAGTGCGGAAAATCAGAAATTTAGAAAACTAGTTTGCTATAAATAATTTTCCATCTTTCACTGATTATTATGCGAAATATCAAAGCAATTGGTTGAAAAATAACAAATATAATATACATTGAATACACTAAGTACCACGGAGGCGGGTCGCGCTGTGACGTTATGATGACGTCGCCTTTTACACACAATTATTTTAACAGAAATACACACTTCGTAGTGTTTATATATAGTCACCCTGGCATTCAAAAAAGATCTGATGTCGCTGTTCTCATTGTTAAAGGGGTCTCAGTACCCCTGAATACAAAACGTGGCAACAGCGATGTAAGAAGTGGCTTTGACATTGATGCATATGTCAATGTACGAACGGTTTCTATTAACGTCAAACTACCTTTCCCGTGACATGACATGTGTTCACTTGTTAGCTCACATCTCTGCTGTCTGTAAACATTTTGAGTAAACGTGACACGAATAGTTTCTTGACGTCACTACCTTCTGCTTATTTGATCATATCAATGGTTTGCATTGTTGGTTTTCCAAATGTTTACCACTATTTAACAATTGCGCTGTTTCTAGTTTTTGACATAGACGTCGTTTCATTCATGACGCACATTGGTACTTATTACTGTATACTCACTTATGATCATATACAAAGACCGATTGCTTCCTAAGTTTGCATGCACACGTCAGGGGTATCCATGTAATACCACATAGTTAGGCGCTATTATTTATGAAGATGTTACTGAGATATTAACATTTTTAATAAGGATGGTAATGTGAAATAGCACTGCAACCCGCCTTGGCGTTACATGGTTTCTATGACAACGCTTTGTACGAGTATCACCAATAACATCGACAACCTGTTGCTACCAGTATATAGAGCAAGAATTGCTTAGCATACGAGACAAATTTCACTAAAATGTAAGTGTTGAGTAAGAAGTTATGAGAAAAGTCCTATTATTTCTGGAACACCCCTCGTATATGTTTATGATGGTAAACAATTAAGTAGGCCAAGTTTGAAAGCATTGCAATGCCTTGACACACTTTGGAAATATCTATGTTTCAATGGACAAACAGGACATCCATTATATGCTCCATCAGTAGATGTTGGGGCATAAGAACAAAATTTAATGACCATGCAATTAACACTGTTGCAGATTGTCACAATAAATTGTTTACAGAATTTTTGCAGTAGATTATTTTAACTGATCATAATTTCTACATAAACATTACAGAGCCAGGAACAGTTGGACCATTATATGGAGAATGTCTGGATAACGGATTGTGGTATAGGTTACATACCCAGTGGCTAGCCACAGATGGTTGTAACACATGTTACTGTGTTACCGTGGGAAACTATCGTGGAGGTCATGTTTGCACTACCAGCAAATGTACCAATCATAATATTATTACAGGATGAATAAAGTCCAAAATTGATATTCTGACTATACTTCTGTGTTGGTTGGAATTTTAAAAACAAATAAATGTGCAAATTTAAATTAAAATTGTTTGCAATGGCCTTCATTCGAAATACTGTAAAATCATCAGTTTGTGGGGGTTAAATTTTTGTTGATTTTGTGGTTGAACTCCAATTCAAAATCTAATCTCAATGAATAGTTAACTGCCCAAATATGGAAAGGAGATTTCTCTATGGAAGCCCATCAAGTTTAGCAATCCACAAATTTGCAACTTGCATGATAATGGAACTTTACTGAAAATATACAAAAATTTAATACCCACAGAAATAAGTGATTTCACAGTAGTGGTTGGATGGACGATGGGGTGATCACAAAAGCTCCATCTTTATCACTATGTTGCAGGTGGGCAAATGAAAAGATAAAACAATACAAATTGAAAATTTGTTCAATATAATATATAAAGCAATAAAGAAATCAGCTGTTTTACATTATAACATTATAGCATATTAGAGATGTGCTTACCTAGACCTATATGGACAGAGATGTGCTTACCTAGACCTATATGGACATCTGTAAATTGTAAGTGTTAAAATACGAAAGATTATCTCACATGAATTTGAATATAAAATTAAGCTGACAAATTTAATCATGTCATCTCCCGGTAGTAGTAAATTGACAGTTAAAAGATATAGAACCTCACATCCGTCTTAGTGTGCACATCTCTATTGACAAACAATGTTCAACTTGATAATCATGCGACAACATGGACAGATAACTGAATGTTCGAACACATCAACTTTTACAAACCATTTGAATTTGAAAGTTGTGAAGTTGCTATTATGCAAAAATAAAAATAAAACCATCCAAATTAACACCTAAATTGTAGTATTCAATACTTAAAATTAGCATATTCCAGAATAATTGAATTTCACAATATAGGGATTTTAAGGCCTTAGAAGTAAAAAATAAATACAAAATTATCATATTTGTAAGTCCAAAAACATACATGTAAAATGACAGCTTGAAACTAAATGGTTTATATACAAAATAATATAATAAAAAAAAAATTATGGCAATCAGTATCTTCAACCAGCGCCCACATTGGATGGGTCGGAACACAAATATTGAAATAATCATAATTATGTGAGATGCACTGCAGAAATCAAAGCAGAAACAGTGATTTAGTAAAAGGACATCAAAACTATTCGAATGTTTTTGATACAGTATAATTATATCACCATGTTGTAGTAACAATAAACTAAGTGTAGTCAACTGGATTTAACAACCACCTCTCTTGAAAACAGCAAAAAATTCACCTCTCTTGAAAACAGCAAAAAATTCAAATCCTAATCAGCAGTTTTTTTTATATAAATACGCATTTGTTCACCAGTGTGTAGAATCTTTACATCAAACTTTGCAGTACAACAACATCATTTATTGGAAGCCTCAATAATTGGAAGATACATTAAATTATATTATACACATATTTGATGCTACAGCAACATTTATACAAACAAGACACTTTAGCATAAATTGGTGATATAAAAAAAATACCAACATAAATAAGTAGTATATTATATAGCAATGATAGATCTGCATATTGCTCCCTTTGTATAACAAGAGCAGTGCCTATGAGTGATGGACGCTCGACTCTCTTGTTCTCGATAGTAACCTTACTCATCTGTAAGGGAAAATTCTAAGAGAAACAAGGGCAGATAACTCTATAAATATAGGTTACAAGATCATGAGCCTTAGCAGTATAGACTCCTTTTGTGATGGAGAATAACTATGCTAAGTTTCAAGTGGATACCTTTGATAGTCTTTGAAAAAATGACTCTGTCAATAAACTTAACCAACACACCAAATTGAATGCAGATGATCCTGTCACAACAATAGCTCAACTTTTTTTCTTCGAAAAGTCGAGCTAAAAATCCCCACACCCTCAATTCAAACCACTAATGATACATCAAACTCTCATTCCAAACAACACAAAGCACATCACTTACAAACACTCCTCTAACAATCAACAATGTGAATTCTAACAGGATTACATGTGAAACTGAATGGAAGATGGATGGGTGAAGAGTGATTACAAAAAAATTCCCTTGTCAATCACACCTTGACAGGATCTATAGCATTGAAAATAATGAGGTAAACAAAAAATAAATAAAAATGTTTATTGTTTTTACATCAATGATACAGTTTGAGTTACCTGTGTACAGGGTAGCTAAAAATCAGAAGTTTGTAGAAAAAAAACAACATACTAGTACTACTTTCACTGCACAAACAAGTGAAACAACAAAACAGAAACACTCAAAACAATCAAATAGAATACTGCAGATACACACTGTAGGCACGTTTTGCAAGTCAAAAGTTTACGAATTTCATGGGAATAATGTTAAATACATAGTACTCAACCACAGTATATCACATTAACTTTATCAGTCATTTCTATCACAGAATACATGTAACATCTCACTGCTTGAACCAACACCTGAAAGCCAGCATAATTTCAAACATGATTTTTACTTTAAATCAATTGAGCTCTCATGAGTCATGGCCTACATATATACAACTTAGGAGCACTATTTACATATCTTTGAAAGTAGACTTTGGTTAGAAGGATCATTTTCTCTTAAAATCATGGGTATTTTTCAAACAAGATTGTAAAATTAAATTTATTTAGTATCAAAATGACCTTCTCGATTCAGAAGCTAGTGGTTTTACACCTGAAATTCCAAGCAATTAGGAATTATTTTAAGCATCAAATAAAGAGCAAGCACAACAATATCAGATCTGTTAATACTATGAATGCCATGATGGATGGAATGTTGAAGTTGTGATGGAATATATTACCAGTAGTAGTATAGTAACAATATTTCTAACACTTTACTCTATCCGTGGATATTTTAGCGGGTAAAAAATGAACTTACATTTCAGTTAATGGCATTTATACCAGTTAAGGGTTTGCTTTATTTCCCAGGACGTCAGTGTTTTTTTTTTGTTATTTTAAAGCCAAATATGGGATATGTTCGCAATTGAACATCACCACCTTTAGGCTTTTTCCCAATTCCAAGCCAAAAATTGCCCATTCAGAGAAAAAATTGAGGAAATTTTACAAATCTTCCTGTAAAGCACAACTAAACTTGAGCATGAAAAACACGAAGTTACAGCAATTAAACATAAAATTCAAGTTAGTGCACACCAATTGGCTTAACAGGTTTGAGTATTAAATTTGTACTTTTCCCAATTTTGACCAAATGCCACAAAAATTCCCAATTTCCAATCACTGAACGTTCTTTGTACTATTATAATGCTAAAATTTATATTTGCCAATGTTTACACCTCACAAGTTTAACCACTTTAAAAGCATAGGATTTGAGTAAAACATATTACCTGGCAACTATACAACAATATGGTTAATATATGTTTGATTGAAACGAAATTATCACATGTAAAAAAAACCTATGTGAAATTGTAAGACTGTTTATCCAAATCACATTCCAGTCTTTATCTTGGTGAATACAGCAACTTGTTCTAGTGGCACATGGAAATGTCGGAGCCAGGATTTAGGTTCAACCTCCTTGTTGTTTATACTGTCCATCCATCGTCCTTGTGGTATATATATATCTCTGGTTGTTTGACCGGCCTGTAACATTGGAGCTACTATCATTGTATCTCCTATCATATATTGATCATCTATCAGCTGTGTGGTACTGTCATGTGGATCTAACCACCATAGTGGACGAATTATAGGATTACCTGAAATATATAGCTCATTATTATTAAAATGGAATCTATCTAGGAATAATTTCTGATTGATTAAATAAGTATATTCCTGGTAAGCCTAAAGGTAGAGAGAATATCAGTTGTTAAATATGGTGCAGGTATAAATTAATTATCTCCCTTGCTTGACAAGCATAATTCAGGCATAATTCAGGCATAATCACTAATTAGTAAATAAATGTTTTTTTTGTAGAATGCATAATAAAAGTTAAAATGCGGACACAGACATACAACAAAGGAAAGTTCAAACTCAAAGAAGGTTTTTCAAGCACCAATCAAGTAAATCACTTATACAATATAATTTATAAGTACGTTCCATGGCTCTACACTTACCTGTATGTTCAAACTCCCTGGCTGCCTTGATGACTAGATGAGATACAAGGGTTTTATGTTGATCAACAAATTGTTTGGCAATCTCAACTGTTTCATCATCATACATCCACGGTGAATATGAAAACATCATACATGGCATATACGCAGACAAACCTAGCCATCTTATGTATAGTTCTCTATCAGGTTTCACTAGTTCACTGTATGTTGCATTCCGGGATACCATGGACCCAGGACCTCCAATGGTGTCAGGAATCACAAACGGATAACCTAGGATTCCAAGTGTTAGTACGGACGGAATGATTCCCTGTAAACCATCAACTCCCCATGATGATGCTTGGCTTGGCAGTAATATGATATTTGCACCAGTCTGACTTTTAGATGCGAAAGACGTCATAATTGTAGAATTGATATGTTTCACCAAACTGGATGAGAATTGTTGGTTGAACTTCTCGGTGTCACCAGCCTCCTGCATACTGTTTGACAGTTCAGATAAATCTGTCTCACTCCCGAATAAATGTAAACCTCCAAAACCATAATCACTCATCACTGACTTTATACGCTTTGTGTACAATTCCATCGTATCAGTGTCTAACATGTTCACAATATTCACACTTTCTCCCTGAAACTGATCAACCAATGGTTTTCCATCTTTATCCAGTAGAAGTTTAAATTCTTCTATGTTTTGCGTAGTAGGAATGAATGGTGATACTGGAAGAAATAGTTCAAACTTTAACTCCCTCAGAATCATGAATGATTGATGTGAGTTTGGGAATGGTTTCTCGTCTAAGTAGCCGGTCTTTAACACAGACATACCATCACTCTGAATGTCGAGCACATTGGTTGAGAAACCGTTGTCATGGATATCTTGTCCATATTTTAACATTCTTGCTTGATCTAAGTTGTTCCTATAAACAGCAGATGTAGACCATAACGGGTCACTGAAATATGTGTCTTTTGGTAGCTTCATTGGAAGGTGAACATATTTGTTCATTACATAATGATGTATCTTTCTAAGGTTCTCAGCTTGACAAATGGAATATTTTAAGACTGGTTCATGTGTAGTCTTGGAATGAAAGCACATGAGGTTATCTTTAGACTGGTTTACACTTACATGAATAGGAAATGTAGGATCAACAATGAGTGCCACACCAGAGGAACTAATCCAGAACCAGTCTAGTACACTTCCAAATGTATTTATTTCCCCTTTGAAGCTCTTCAAGTTATGAGGTGTATATGGTTGTAGTGGAACATCAACCTTATTTATTGGCCACTTCTGTGTACGTAAAAGTGAACCACCGTACCAGTTAATGTCAGAAAGAGAAAAACAAGTATGAGGCTTAAAGTCATCAGACAATGCCGTCCAAGTTAACACCTGACATACAGCATGTTCTTCAATAACGTTTGAAACTTCTAACTTCATTTTTGGATACCACGACGCACAGAGGGACTTGGATATATTGTATGCCCCGCAGTGGTTTGGATGAACTTTCAAATGGAGGGAATCTGGCATTGAGCCACGCAAGTATACATTGTTTTTATCTTTCAGAAAGTAAAGTCCTGTCTGGAAATCAAACTCTATGCCTCCCAGCCAGATTTCTTTGATCTCGCGTTCCATATACATGACTGGTTTGCTCTTGAATGACACAATCACATAAGTCAACAATACAACAGTAAACACAATCAGCAGCCAGAATCTCCATGTTTGTATCATCTGTAACCACGGATACCTGCAATTATAAACATCAAAATACATAGAAATACATCCGACCATAGGACACAGTTGTCTCACTTGCTCATTTCAAGGGACATAAGTTTAATGTCCTTATATACTAATACCTTGGGTCACAACTACATGTCATTACAACACTATGAAACTAAGAATTGTATGAAACAGTTGTCATCACTTACTGGTACCCATTTCAAAGGACATAATTCTGCTAACTATCGATCATTAAAAATATTTTTTTAACATTTATTTATTATTATGTCTTGGTGCACACCTACTAGCCACCATTTTCCCTACTTCAGCTAGATTGGTAAATGACTTGAAGCCAGATAATACTGGATGGATGTCAATCAAAATACCTAATACACTACAACACTATCTACTATAATCTGTTCAAAGTTAAATGAAAATGGTTATAAACATAAGCTCATCAGTCAGGAAAACTATGTTTATCTAGGTTTAACTGGGTGTAAAGGGACTAACTGTAATTCTTCAAGGATAGTTCCCTCATTAGTATTACTTATTGAATTGACAGTAGTACGAATTACTAAGTACGAAGACAAGACAAACCTGGAACGGACACGCCTCCAGTGTAGCTTTAACATGTTGACTATGGTGAATTACAATATTCAGATGTTGAAAAACATTTCACTATCAGGAAAACAAAATGCCTGCAACAAATAGAGACGGATAATTAATTTTAAGGCAATAATGTGGTATATATTTACATTATATTTCTATGTAGAGAAACAATTACAGTACAATCTATTCAGAGTAGCCCTCAGTAGAGCAACAACCTCTCAATAACAAGTGTTGACCATCCTCAAACTTTCCCTAAGCCGACCTATACGAAAATTCTAACCTCCACAGAGCATCAACCCCTAAACAATGGCCAATATTTGCAGTTTCCAAAAGGTGTTGTTCTACATAGGTTACATTATATACCATTATACTTATAGACTAGTTGTAGTTATAAAAACACTTATATCCAGAAACACTGTATTTTATTATTACTTTTTATCACTGATTTTGAAATGTCTGTTGGTGAACAGTCTCAATGATTAGGCAATCTATAGATCAGTCACAGTAAAGACCTAAATTAAGGTCTTTTAGGTCTTTGGTCACAGTGTAAAAAGGACCATAATTAACCCCATGCATTTGGTTGGTCAAATGTGTACTGACAATATGCCCAACTAGACATGGTACTGATCAGTTTTGCAAATTATCTTTGCAGTCTGACCTGACCAACTAGCGCCAATGATAGGTACATCTAAACATGTATTTACATTATATATACATGCACGATCTAAACCAAATAGTAACAAGAGTTGCTTGTAACACATAGCCGCCAAATCAAGCGAGGCCTTGCAGAGTGATTGCAGTTTTTGTCTGGGTATGTTACTGCATGTCTTTTGTAAGACATTCTTTGATTGGTCGATAATAATTTTGTAAGCCAATCGCAAAGCATGAAACCTTTTGTAGAGTTTCGTCTATAAAATCCAACAAATTAATGGTAAATATTCACCGGACAACAAGTTTAAAACTGATTTCAAGATGAGAGCACAAGTTTGCAAACAAGGAAAAACATCTTTTACCGTGTTTATTGAAAGAGAAATCGGAAATATTTGCATTTTTGTTGATTTTAGCGGGTAAAAATCGGTCAGACATATTTCCTTCCGGTCTGACTCTGACACTCAGTCACACTGGTTGGTCACGACTGGCAGTGGCACCAGTCTGACAGATATATTCGACAACTACCGGAAAGTCTGTACAGTGATGGAGAAATAAATATACTTGCCAACCAATACCATTTGGACACAGAAGATCTCCATACACAATGTAACTACTCAAAACAACACAAGCAGTGACCCTGGGAAGTTGGAGTCTTGGACAGATTGCCAAGTTGTTAAATTTTAGATCTTTGTTTCATGGATCTGACCACACCTACAAAGGTCAAATTTCCACTAAAAGCCTATATCGTATGTTGCGTATAAGTTTCAAGTCGAAGATTGTACTCAGATGTTATAGAAAAATATATTTCTCTAAATTCCAATAAATAAACAATCGCGAAATTATATGATAATTGTAAATACGTCCTTAGGCAGACTACGCCATGCAGAAATGAGATTAAAGTAGCATTAAATAGGGTATTACAAACCTTGTGAAGTCTAATATAATCTTTATTAACACATTCAGTGCTCGTATTTAGCAAATATTTATTAACAAAACATTTGTCAAGAGTTACCGGTTGTTTCGTCCTTAATAATTTCGTTCCAATGCGTTTCGCACACAATCTATACAATATCCGTTTTAAGGTGATTAATGGGCCTCTTACTGATTATAGGCGACTACTGTGATGAAATAGTATGAACAGGCTTAAATTGTATGGTTCGATGTTTTACCATTCTTTTTAGTAATACAGCCCTTAGTACCCCCTTAATTCTTTGTTTAAATAGAATTAAGGGGGGTACTGAGAGCTTTATTACTAAAAATTAATATAGCTTCCTGCATTGATCAAGAAATATCATTGACTTAAATACGTGGAAATATCGATACTGTACTCACCTTTTAAAAGATCAAAAGTTATGCATTTGTGATGTCAGGGAAATAGTGTTCTTGTTTATGTTTATTTCCGACAATAAATAAACGTTGATTTGATTTGAAAGATGCAGGCCTATATACTAGCTGGTTGTGTGTCGGAACTGACTTATTAGAATTAGACATATTCAAAGTACATTTCGTATTTCACTTTGCATTGGAAGAATACCTTTTCTTTAGTCCAAATACGCATGTTTATTGATACATGCGCGGCCAACTCAATGCTTGGGGCTATACGTAGATACTTCAAATATCTGGATGAAAAATTTATCAAGTTGCTTTTCACAAGCTTGGTATGCTTATCCTGTTTGGAGTCAATACAGGATAAACATGTTGATATGATTGAAAACCTTCAATGTAGAGCGACAAAAATGCTGCCAGGAATGGACCAACTTATTTACCCTGCGGCATGCCTGGGCGACTTGGACATCACTGACATATAGACGCTGTAGAGGAGACATCATGCATAGAAGTGTATTATAAGATGTTGTGTGGAAAGTATGACCATGAGGTATGCGACTTATTCCAGCTTTGTGAGACTGATACACCGAGGGAACACAGCAAGAAAATCTTCAAGAAAAGAGCAGTTCTACAGGGGAAATTTAATGATGAGCGTGTCACCATCCTGCATATAAATTGCAGGTCAATATAAGAAACAAAATACCAGAATTCCATCTCTTGCTAGACCAAATAAAACCTGAAATCATTGTGTTCATCGAAACGAGGTTAAAACCAGATATTTGTACATCTGAAATGTTTCCTGAAGAAATTTAAGCCAATTTAATGTATTCAGGGATGATATAGGACCAACAGTCGAGGTGGTGGTGTGATGTTAGCCATTGCCAAAATATTTGTGGTAGAAGAACAACCCGATCTTAAAACCGAACCTGAATGTAACATTGTCTGGGCCAAATTAACCATTCCAGTGGTCAGAACCATATACCTCTCATCTTTCTATAAACCCCACGAAAATGACCAATAAAGCCTAACATATCTTTGGAACGCAGTACAAAAGATACCCTAAAATAGCATAATATGAATCTTACATTGTAGATAAAGGTTAAATGAGATAAAAGAGATACATTGCCCGCAGTAGAGCGGCATTGCATCTACAACGGAAGAAGAAGTAGAACAACATACCCAACAGTGTTGTTTCTGATCGTTCAGTAAGTTCATTCAAGAACAGATTGGACAAACATTGGACAGTTCACCTAATTCTATATAATTATTCTGTCATCTACTATGAGAGCTACATCGGACCATATACTAAAGAAGATATTGTAGAAGAACAATCGAGACGTTCGTGCGTTTATTAAATTTACTCTATCATAAGGCGATTCACTACTTTTGGATTTTTCTGTACAACGTATACTAGTACAAAACCTGTTATATTTATGAAGATCAGATTAATAATTTTGAAAAAAACCTAAAACGAAGTAATAGAGAAACGTTTATTTGCATCAGTTTTATAAGAGAAATTTGACACACTGAATACTAATTTGGCTCACATGCTTAGTCAGTTGACAAATTCTATGACGCGTTCAAATGACACCGAATACGGAGTGAACAAGCATACCGATATCTCATCTGTCTATTATGGTGTCGGTGAACGATCGCTAACATCCACAAACAGAGGTGGACATACAGGTAACGAACCACATTCCTTGCATTAACAGACGTCCCACTGTTACACATAACCAGACACCATATCATCAAGAACCTGTTACCGTTCAGGACAACGTAAAACGGGCTCAATCCATCCATGCAAACACTAATCATGAACAGTCCAACACAAGCTACAATAGATTCAGGGGTGTCATCAGAAAAAAGGCTAAAACATATCTCATTACTGGGGTAGGTCTTAATAGTGATGAGCAAGGTTTAGAGGACTTTCTTGAGGACGTCGTTATACAAACTCGCTCCGCTAAATTCTTGTTCACGCACAGAGATGATTGTCAGTCAACACAGATTGTTGTAAATGAGGACCACACCGCGCTAGTCCATGACTAAAACGCCCTAAACAAGTTGACGATGATAACATAGTATACTAATTACTAGTTTTATTACTATTATGATTATGAATTTGATGTGTTGGAACGTGGACCGGAATATGGATGCTAACAACTCACGGAATCTCTACGAGGGGAAACTAAAATAACTAATGGACAATTAAGTGCATACCTTCCAAACAAGTCTCTGGTAATAAGGTTAACATGACATGCATCACAAACTCGTCAAGTCCAATCTAAGAAGACATACTCAGTCTGGTAGACACCGTACAGCGGAATATTCCCTATTTTGGACGAAAACGAAAGTAAAAGTGGTAATCGATTTCGGACGACGGTAAGTTTTTAACCATTATTCTGTTCATACCTATTCGATCAATCTGCAGTGAACAAATTGATGTAGTGTAATATTTATGTAACATATCCAATGTAATATAACATATAATGACTATTGTCGGTATAATTATGGATGAAACAACAGACATCACGATTCACAAGAAACTCAACATCTACCTTAAGACATTCAAAGCAAATTTAAGTGAAACTGTCATTCAGTTCATGGACTGCGTATCAATCACAAATGGTAAAGCTGACACAATTGTTGAAGCCATAGAGAGGTGTTGTGTAGGAATATTGGACTGGTCATGATAAAAGTGATTTCTATGGCAAGTGATGATGACAGCGTTATGATAGCTAATAAGGGGTTAAATTAGGGATGAACAAAACCCGCATCTTATGTATACACGTACATTGTGTGGCACACAGACTAGCTCTGTGTGATAGCCAGCTCTGTCAGCATATACAAACATTCAATGACTACCAATTGACTGTAAAAAAAACTTGTATCATTTATTTTATAATTCAGTGGTCCGTAACAACAGTTTATTGGAAATGGAAGATGTGTTCAGTTATATGAATGGGGATACAAGGCATGTGACCTTGAAGGAACCTGCTAGTTTTCGCTGGCTGTCTCTTTGTAACGCAGTGAAGGCTATATATGACATTTAGCCAGCACGCGTGGCTACATTAGGACATCAGGCCAATTGCCAATTAAAAAACATGTCCTTTCTATTAAAGAAAGCTTTTCTAGTTGATGTGTTAAACGTTGTTTACAAACTCTGTGTTGCAGAAAGACGGGCTTAAAATGTTGAAGTTGTTGACGCTATGTTACACGGTCCCATTGAAACCTTAAAAACATTTAAAACAAACTATGGTCTCAGACTACATTTCAAAATGCATGTGACAATAACTTGGATGAACTTGTAGAGAATCTACACAACCGGTTTGAGAACCACTCCACGGACAAGCTAGGGTTATTACAGAGAGCGCTTAATCAACCTCAACAACCTGTGTCACGTCCCATGGCAATGATGACCTTGGATATATCACCCAGTGGTAAGAACCCTCAGGTCAATCGAAAGGCTTGATTGATATCTCCAATTAAAGCTTGTCTTAAGGACCATGAGAGGACTTAGTTTAAATATCATCTGTAAATTAGTGAATTAATTATAGACCAGTATAGTGACATTTCCCAAGATTTTTGTGTTCTGGCAAAGGTAATGTGGACACTCACCAGCGTGGCCCGTGAGCGTGGGTTTCAAGCCAAAACAGACTAAAGCAAAACTCAGATCATCCCTCGACAACCAAGAACTTTCCAAATTAAGCCGTATAATTGAGGAGGGTAAGCTAATGGAGTTTGATGCAAGTAGTGTGCTCAATCTTTTGAAAGTAAAAACACGTAGACAGTAATAGCATGTGCTATAATAAATGAGTATGTATGTCTTTTAAATGCTTATAACTGAGCCTGAAGCAAGATATGTATGTTTGCTGAATTTATGTTTGCATGAATTAATCGTAATAGAAACTCTAGACGATTTTAGATCTGTGACTAACAGTTTGAGAGCTATCATAGCTTTGCATATTTTGTATGTTACTTATGAACTAATCACCATCCCTCGTGTTTGTGATTGGGTTATTTTTTCATGATACTACCTATGATCTGTTATTATAGTCCAGTCATTGAAGCTAAAAAATATGGTCAACCTCAAACAAATTGCAAAACAGAGTTTCTTTGCATTTTCATCATCTACAGACTAGTATTGACTACAGACAAAACGTCACATATGCGAGTTCAGTGGGGAAAATAAAAAAAAATCAACATGTTTAAGGTCACTTTTGGTAGCAATTTCAGCATTTTCTTTACTTCATACTACATGGGGAATTTTAAGTTCTAATAATTCCCGTGTAAGTCTTTAATATTTACTAATTGCACCTTAAAGCTTATATTTTCTGAAAGATACAACCTTCTTCTATCGAATACAAATATTGATTTTATCATCAGACAATTTACTTTTCATATATATGCCAGTCTACGTGTTGGTATACTACCCATTCAAATGTCGACAAAATGACTCAAAATAGCACTTGGAAGGGGAAACAAAAGTTAAATTCATTTCTTTAATATTAATCCAATTTGTTTAAAATTTACACATATCATGTGTTGTATACATGTGTGTCTTATGGAAAAAGGTTATTTGTGTTTGGACAGTATACAATACAGACAATATACAAAATGTACACGAATCTATCGATTCTGGAGAAATAGTGATTTTTCTCTTTGTCTGTTCGTCCACAATTGCATTTGTATTCACAATTTTGACTCTATGATTATGAAACTTGGTCAGAGTGATCATCTGAACAAAATTAAGGCCAAGGTAGAAAATGGATGATCAAGGGTAAAAAACTAGGTCACTAGGTCAAATTGTTGCAAAACCTTGTGTAGTCGCTAGAGGTCATAATGTTGACCTTATATTTATGAAACTTGGTCACAATAATAATATCAACAAAATATATGTCAAAGTTATAAATTGGGTCATCCGGGGTCAAAAGGTAGGTCGCTAGTTAAAATCAAAGGTAAACATTGTGTAGGTACGAAATTCACAATTTTGATCTAATATTTATGCAACTTGGTCACAATGCTCATATCAAAACATCTAGGAGAAGTATGTTATTGAGTTATTTGGGTCAAAATTAGGTCAATAGGTTAAAATAATTGATGCGACCTTTTGGCGCATGAAGGGTTGTCTATTATTTGACCTAGTGACCTAGTTTTAACTCATGATAAGTAAATATTGAATTTGACCTACATTTTGTCTTCATGATCCATGTGACAAAGTTTCATAAAGATTAGATAAAAAGGGTGCATTCTAAAGATTTGTTCTATAATTTGGCATAGTGACCTAGTTTTTAACTCAGGTTAATCCATTTTCATACATGACCTTGATTTTTGTAAGGTGATCAATGTGACTAAACTTCACAAGTGTAAGGTCGAAATTGCGACCCCTGGTGACTATATCTTGTTTTTTCTATGTTTTGACCTAGTGACCTAGATTTTGGCTCAGGTTAACTCAAAATTTTATTTTACCTAGATTAGCTTACGATGATCATTGCTGCCAAGTTTCATAAAAATCAGACCACTATAGCGACCTCTAAGCACGATGTAAAAATAAATTACTGGTACAAGTCAAGATTTATTTACATCAAAAGTGACAAATATCGCGAAAACATGTGACAATTGAATATATTTGTAAATATCTCAAAAAGTCCCACAAACATTCAATAAGGACATTTTGTACATTGCTAAGGAAAGCTTTACGCACCATATAAACACAAAACTGTTTGTTTTGCAATTAGTTTGAGGTTAAAAGTTAAAATGACTGGACTATTATGATAATATGCATAATTATACTATCCGACCAACGATTTTTGACAGTGACGTCATTTTGTAAACAATCTATAAATAAGCAGGGTATATCCCCAAAAAGATTAGGATCATAATATGCAGAAGTATGGCCTTACCAATACAGATATTTCAAGCAATGCATGGTTCTGTGGATGTGTTTGTTGACTCTCACTCAGGCGATCTAAGTTCAAAGATTGTGATAGTCATTACAATATAACATTTTTTTCTTGTATTATATACGAGAAATGCATATCATTGGATGATTTAATATAAAATATATATTTTGAAAATAAAGATTTTGCCTTATTATTATTAAATTTAAACCCATGAAACTCGCGTAATTGAAAACACGTTAGGGATAGCTGTTGGATTAATTACTAGTATTCAAAGACTCCCTGCTATAATTTAAAACTCGTTTTTTGGCTATTAAATTAAGTCATTTGAAGGTGAGTGGAATGACAAAGGTGGGTTCTTTTCTCAAGCAGCATTCTGTACACATACTTTGTGTGCGATTGCAAAAAGTAAAATAAAAATAGCGTAAAAAGTTCTGATGACGGGGTTCGAACTCGGCATGTTTTAATTACTAATACTGCACCGTTATCCTCTCGGCCACAATTTCATGCAGATTATAGGTAAAGAAATATACTGATAATCCACATTTTTGCGCAGACGATAGATAAAGTAAACATTTGATTGTAAACACAACATGACGTCACTGTCAGGTATCCCTGGTCGGACTGTAGATGTACGTGCATTTTTACCAAAACAATGTTATCATAGGATTGTTTTGTGGTTACTACATTCTTTATATTGAGTCATGTATATACTGTCCTCCGAAAGCTCATTCACATTCCTAAAAGTATACAGACAAACACCAAACGAGTGTAATAACATTATTGCTTTCAAACCCCATATTAATGATTTCATGGTGTCATTGTCTTATTTCATTGACTGTCTTGTCAGAATTAATCTGCAATAAAACTTTTGAATTTTACACTGGTGTTAGTCACTTGCAGAAAATACTTTTTGGAATGTGAAGGAACTTCTGGAGGGCAGTGTATAATAATCTACAACATGATACATTTAACATCTTACTGTAAATGAACATTATTTTTATGTTTCTTACTTTATCTAAGTAACGAGGAACAAAATCTGTAATTGGACGACTTATAAAACAGTGTAAAGTATTGTTCACTTGCTGTAAAATGTGCAAATGATGTTCATCAGCGAAGAAGAGGAACAACTATATAAAACAAACAACGAAACTAGAGTTGTCACCCAAAGCGTTAATCGGATCAAAGGAACATCTAGTTGTCGTATAAATATACTTTGTAATATCCCCCAATGCTCCTATACACTACTCACTATTTCTGAGATGTTTATCGTAGCAGACATGTCAACGTCACAACGTCACAACGTCACAACGTCACAACGTCACTGAACTTTGTGATTGTTCACGTCTAATGGATCTGACCTTTCTGAAGAACGACATAATGTTAATTTTCTGTGCATTCGAGAACATAATAGGATTTATAAATCCTAGCCTTTGTTCTGTAAATTCGACCAAATGGTCAATTAAACGATAGTGGTTTGTTTCTATAGTAACGTGTATTTATCAGAATGCCACTTACAAATTTGGCATCTTAATGTGTAGCTGTGTGTGGGGTGTGGAAGTAATTAATTTGGACCACACAGTACGTGCATCATCATATCATCAGCAAACACATACTTTGATACCCCGGTGCACCACTTTACTCACAAATAATCTGTGGGACGTTTCTTTAAAACCGAGGTCCCGTGTATAATGCCTGAAATGTTGCACGCAATAGAATTAATGATGAACATATTCTGTATATTATCAAAAACTGAACTCTAAAACTGATTGTGAAGAAGCGATCATATATGCCCCTATGTCAGCCAAACAGTCGGAAATTATGAAGGTGATAATTACAATACATTTTGTAAATGTTTATGTGTCCCCACGTAGTTGACTTCTAAATCGATTGGGGTCAGTTTATGGTGTTGCTGGCCAACCTTCATGTAAAGTATGAAGCTCCTTGTACACAACGTTCTTAAGTAAATAAACGGAAGCCATTTTGTCTAAACATACGGTGACATATACTTTTAACGAATTGACCTGAAACTCAACAGGGGTCAACTTCTGTTGCTAGGCACCCTCCAAGTAAAATTTGTATATCCTATGATAAAGCGTTCTTGAGTTATTGAACGCAAACAACGTGGCCTACCGACAGGCAGTCATACCACTCATCAAAGACGTTGGCATACTTTTAACTCAATGAGAACGGCTTTCGTGTTCATAGAGACGGGATGATCATTAAGTATCAAATACACGTTATGAAAAAGATTTGTTTATCACTTTTCTGTGTAGGTCAGTGACATGTGTGTGTGTGTGTAGTAAAGTACACTTTGACCTAAGAACACGATTGGCTTTGTTCGTCCGTGCAGTATCATCGAAAGTCACGTAAAGCTTGAGATTATGAGATAAACGGGAATCACGTGCGATTACTGCACTGTTAAATCAATGATTAGCCCCATTTGTAGAAAGAATAAAAACTCATTTATCTTGCCAGGAGTGGAACATAGTTACTCCAGTATTACTTGGTGATGGTCCCCACTATTAAACATTAGTCCTTGAATTGTTAGCTCACCTGTCTCAGAGTCACAAGGTGAGATTTTGTGTCCGTTGTCCGTCCGTCCGTCAGTCAACAATTTCTTTAAATGACCTTCCCCTTACACCAATTGGTCAAATCTGCTAAAACTTTGCAGGAATGTTCGTTGTGTGGACCTCTACTAAAGTTGTTCAAATGGTTCCGGTCTGTAGAACAATTAGGTCATGAGGCCCTTTCGTGCTTTCACATAGCTGAAATTCTCACGCCATTTCTTAATAAGAGCTGTCCGCGGACAGCGCGCTCCACTTTTTAAGTGTTGGATAGAGTAGTGGAGGACATATTTTCGTTTTTTATGATACATTCCTCACCAACTTTTTATACATATATATGGTAGTGTTCAATAAGTCAGCAGTAGCAAAGAGTTCCACTTGTGATGCCCATATATTATTTTGACTCATTCTGTTTAAATAGGCCTGCACTGGTTGTGGGTCATCCATTACTTGGTGTATTGGTCTAGTTTTCATGTGGTTCACTAGTAATCTCCTGAAGAATGAGTGATGAGCTTGAGAACCGGTAATGATGAAGGATATGGCTCTGAAAAAACAATTTCCATCTGATTCTATTGGTTCTGTTGATAAAGGTTTTGATCTATTTATGAGCTGTGGCGTACGTATTTCTTGTGATGATTGTTTGTGAAGACAGAGACGAAGTTGTTGACACTTTGACCGTTGCCATTCGTATGACACTGGCTGGTATGAATTTATCTGGAATTGATATAAAACTATTGCCGTAGGTGGTATATCAATATCTGCTTGGGGTGGGATTTTACACTTGTGATTGTTGAACTTCTGGAATGTGCTGAAGTGTTTCCTACATTGTTTCCAAAATTTGCATTAATGCTGCTCATATCGTAATTTTGAGGAATAGGTCTCTTTACACAAGCTGCATGTGAACTGTCCATTACAGGAATGAGTATTTAACCGCTGTGCAGTTGGGGCTACATATCCGCATTTTGCGCACAGCAGGCACAAATTTTTTAATAATCCAGTTTCTGTCTTGTAGTCCCGACGACATTTTTTACACTGATGTATGTTCCCGTTATAAAGATGAGCTCCGCGGTTGCCTATCAGGTAATGCATTCTTCCGTTATCTGAAAATACAATTAGAAAAGTTTCATTGTCTGCTTGTTTTAAAATGCATATTGTGAATATACGGAAATTTATTATTATTTAAAAGTTAAATGAAATAAATTATTATATTTAAGTTACATTTTTATTCGAATTAAATTACTTTTTAGACATGAAGGTTTTTTTAAAACAAATTGCAGATAAGTGAGTTTTTACAACATCGTGATGTTGCCATTACAATGTATTAGTGAATTATAGTATACTTTGCAGTACCATTGTTACTTACTTGCAATTGATCATGCTATTCTCCAAAACCAGTGAACATTACATCCATGAACCTGATTTTTTTATTATTATTTATAACATCAAGCAATACAACTATACACTGAATATACGAAACTTTAGTGATAAATAACAAAACCATGTTTAGTAAAACTTGTGTGTTCTAACAAAGTTCACAGTTTAGATGTACTATTAAAAGAAATCACAATTCATTAGTGTCCTTCACACTATTGTCACTTTCATCTATGTCCTGGTTGTTGTTGCTGTTGTTGTTGTTATTTTGATCTATGTCCTGATTTCGTCAATTAGGAATTCATCATCAGAACCGAACAGTTCTTGAGTTGCACTTTCACTAATTACTTGTGCTTCAAGTGTCCTCATTTCTTTCTTGAGAATTTCATTTTCCTGTTGTAGGTCCAGGTTATCTTTTTCCACTTGAACTTTTTTTCTTTTCAGCATCTCTCTTTCATTAATCAAATTTTTTTGTTTTCTTTCTGAACTGTCCAAATCTGTTTTAAGTTTAGATATTTGTTTGTCTTTCTCTTGGATATTTTTCAATATGACCTCGTTTCGGCAATGCATGGATTTACTGTTACATTTCAGTATTTTGGCTACATGCTCTAGGCCAGTGATTGCTTCTGTCTTGACTTGTTCATTATTACCACTTTGTAATTTGTGGACATGGCCAAGAACTTGTGATTTCTTGTGATGCTTTACTGTCTTTAATTTTTTTATCCATGTTTATTTACTGGATCTGAAAAAAGAAAAAAAAACGATATTAAAGCAAATGTATAAGTCTAACGCGGTATTCTGCAATGTCAATATAAACAGAAATCACTGACCATTACATCGATTTAGGGAGAGCAGAAGTGTATTTTACCTGCTCACTTCTATTCACCAAGTAAATTAAAATAACGGTAAAGCTTGGCCACATTGAGATGAGCCTGACCTATTGATTAGTATAATTTAACAGTCGATATATTGTCTACGTTAACAACACCGGGTGTATGTTTTCATAATCAGGGAGTATCACGAAGACGCTCAAGATGTAATACAAACACAAATCTGAAATACCGATATTGCACGATTTGCTTGCGGAAATTGATATAATCAAAGCAAAAATCTTGTAATATATTATTGCATAAAGGTCAGGTTCAGGTCACAATAGCCAAGCTATACACATTGAAAAAGATAATCCCTTTTCCAATATCCTTATATGTTGTTGTACCTGATCTGCCTGTTTACTTTAAGTGGCACAGGTCCCAATACCGCGTTAGAGTTATACAAATTGATAGCTCTGTAACAAGTATTACAAATTGTGACAAAATGTCATACTTGCCAAGGTCACTTTGAAGGCAAGAGTTGTGACTAAGCTCTTTCATCAAATAACATATTTATATTGCATGCATACAATGTAATTATGTTGTTGATGCCATAGCCATGAAAGTAAACTTATTTTTGTGATGTTCCCACAGAAATTGAGAAATAATTCCATATATATTGCTTGGCTATTTTGACCTGAGCCTGACCTTTATGCAAGAATATATTACAAGGTTCTTGCTTTGAATATATCAATTTCCGCAAGCAAATCGTGCAATATCGGTATTTCAGATTTGTGTTTATATTACAAGTCGAGCGTCTTCGTGATACTCCCCGATTATGAAAACATACTATCGGTGTTATAAACGTAGACAATATATAGTTCAATTTTGAACCCTGAGCCATGAACTTTTAGACGAATCTATTTGTACGGGTAACCTGTGATTTATTGATTGCAATAGTCATGATTTAAAGATACGCTACTTACTAATGTGTGTTATACATATGTCTGAATAGTCAATCCCACGCCAATCTTTATCGGCGAATGGATTAAACTTTAAAAGTGCAGTCACGGCTCAATGCTCGAAATCGAACTATACCGACTGTTAAATTATGCTAATCAATAGGTCAAGCTCATGTCAATGTGGGCAAGCTATATAAATAAAATATATTATATGAAAAGTTATTGTAAAGTTTATTGTTACCATTATTTAATGTAATATAATCACTTACTTGTTGTCTTTGGGCTTGGAAATTGAAAATGTTTGGTGAAAATGAAAGATGGCGACAGTAAACAGCTAAACATGCATACGCCTGAAACACAATATTTTGCAAATAATGTTTGTAAAATCAATTTTCGGGTTGCAAAATTAATTCAAGGGTTACCTGCCCTTGTAAAATGCGTTACCTTTTTGATGATAAACAAGGATACCAAGTTTGAAGGAAATTTCTTCGATGGTTTCTGGGATACAATGTATGTAATTAAACATGAAACTTCTAAGTCTAAAAAGGGCCATAACATTGGCAAAATTAATTTTAGGGTTACCTGCCCTTGTGAAATAGGTTCCCCTTTTGATGATAAACATGCATACCAAGTTTGAAGCAAATATCCTTGACGCTTTCTGAGATATGGACCTAAACATGAAATTCTAAGTCGAATAGGTGCCATAACTATGACAAATTAAATTTAGGGTTACCTGCCCATGTGGAATGGGTTCACCTTGTGATAATGAACAGGCATATCAAATTTGAAGCAAATATCTTTGAGGGTTTCTGAGATATGGACATAAATGTGAAATTCTAAATAGAAAAGGGGCCATAACTATGACAAAATTAAGTTTTGGGTTACCTGCCCTTGTGAAATGGGTTCCCCTTGTATTAGTAAACAAGCATACCAAGTTTGAAGCAAATATCTTTGACTGTTACTGAGAAATTGACCTGAACGAAAAGGTTCACCGACAACGAAAATTCTAAGTCGAAAAAGGGCCATAACTCTGGCAAAATTAATTTAAGCGTCACCTGCCCTTGTGAAATGGGTTCCCCTTTTGATAGTTAACATGCATACTAAGTTTGAATCAAATATCTTTGACGGTTACTGAGAAATGGACCTGAACGAAAAGGTTAACCAACGCCGCCGCCGACGAGTGGATCATGACAATAGCTCTACTTTTTTTTCTTCGAAAAGTGGAGCTAAAAAGCAGTGATCGACTGACTGATTGATTCGTCTGTTCTTTGTATCTGAAGTTGTCCAATCCTGTAGTTCCATACGACACAATCACCTCCCGGTTATGGGGCATTCTTTTACCAGTTAATATTATATATTCCTCCATCCTAGCAAGCAGGATCAGAGTTGCCTTATTATATGTTCTTCTTTTGCCTTTCTGTACTGTGCCCTAAGCTCTATATTTGTAGTCTTTATCATCTGTCTCTCAATGGTGACACATGTGGGACACTTTGTGAAAACAATTCTTATGAATTCATCATTACTATAGGCACCATTACAACTTTGATCCACCACTTGATCACAATCAAGTCAAAACGTTTGGTATTATTACATACATGTAGTATTGGTTTTTTTCTGCATGATCCTTGCATTTATCATACAAATAATTGAAATATCAGGAGATGTCTCATTCCTTGCTTTTTAGATGTGGTATTATTACATGTCCAAGATTGCGAACGGTGTCGCTTTCTTTCATGCCATGGTTGTAATCTTTTGGGTTCACAGAAAACGGCTACATCACTTTCAAAATATACTAACCGGACTATACCACCCGGACTATACCACCGTGATCAGCAAATAATTAAAGTTACACATTTGTTACTATATATACACTGACCCAAAATGAAAACTCCAAACGATATTTATTTAAATATCCATTTTGTTAGCAAAAATGTCGTTGTCAGTTTAAAACATGATTGTCATGTTTTTAATGCCCCCCATCTTGAGTTATGGAATGGCAACCATTTGGTCTACCAACAAAACGACCGACAGACCGACCGAGCAAAGCAATATATCCCCTCATCAACGATATGGGGGTTAAAGATATTGACAGTAGCCACTACACCTGTAAGTTCGTGCACCTAAAATTTCAAATGGGCACATCTGCACTAAAGCAATTTAATTGAAACCATCTTTATGATCAACAACATCAATTATCTATCTTTGACCAAAATCCAAACACAAATTGAATGTCAAGCTGCTAAAAATGGCAAAATCAGCGTCAATGCTACATGCAGTCTGCAGTCGTGAAAAAATATTGTGACCTGTAAGTTCGTGCACATAAATTGATGACGTCATCAGGAGAGCACGTGAAATATTTTTGCAATAAAAAGTCGCATAAAATAAAGTTTGGACTATTGTCAGAAGGTCAGCAGCTTTTCCGATCGTAAATATATCGCATCTATTGAAAAAAATAAGAAAAACAAAGGTCTCAGGTTTTCGCGACCGGAAGTGGTGAATATGTAAACATTAAAACCGGTGCTCGGACAAAACTCGCCACGAACGTAACAAACCATGTTTTTTAAAATATTTGTTTGCATTATTCAGCTCGCTGAATGTCTTCTCAATGATTTAAAATGAATTTGGACTCGAAAATGAGAGTTTTAGCAGAGTAATCAACGTTTTACTGAAGTGCACGAACTTGTAGGTGTGCACGAACTTATAGGAATAGAGGCTAGATCACATGTTGCGTTTCTAGGTGTTCTCAGTCACTTTATCTCTTCAGACACTTCCCTCCTGATGATATCCCTCTTCGTGATGGCATGAGAGATACAAAAAGCCAATTTCCCCTGGCATAGGTCATGTGGATCTATAACAATTCAATTAATGATTCAACAAGAATTGATGGTCATATTAACGGAGACCCAGACGATAAAGAATTGTGAGTACGTCAAGACGCTTGACTTAATTATGTTATTTATGTGAGAATGAAAGGTAGGTGATATAATTGTTTGACACTATGTTCAATAAATAGTGTCTGGTTTGGTCATATCAAGCCGGCTATCTGAGGATAATTTAGTGTTTTGCCTCACTGTGTCAATTATATGATGTGTCCGCGTATCGTTACCTTTCATTTGTTCGTCAGACGTTTGGTGACGACCCCTGCTATTAGAGTGTTGATGTTATTATTATAAGGCTGTATACTGTGTACACAGTTTTATGTTATATATATATATGCTCAGTACATCTAGAAACGCAACGTTTTCATCCTTTAGTTTTTCTTACTTCCATTGTTCATACATGTTTTTATTTTGTGAAATAGTATTGTATAATCGCGTAGAAACATGTTTATTGTCAAACTTTTATCGATCGGGCTACGTAACTCGCCTGCGTCAAGAAAATCACAAAACGCACGAATTTCACGTGCATCATTTAGGAATGATAAATTTTGGTATAAATTGCTTCGAATCCTTTGAAAGTTTTGTCAATGTATAGAAAATCACAAAAGAAAAAATCTAGCCTTCGAAATAAAAATGCCAGGATGGTCTGAACCTGGGCGAAAATTGGGCGTTTTGGATGCCTATGACGGGGACGTCAAACTGGAGGTTCCACTACGCCTAAATTGTCATGAACCGACAATATTTCATTTGGAGACACTTTATCAGCACTTTGGCTCTTTTTACAACCACTCATGTCTAGATCATCCATGTGAAACAACTCTCCGACAGGACCAGTTACTCCACATATGTACCATATCTAGGCAAAGTTCACAACTGATAAATACACTTCTAAACAACTTGTTGGACGTCAAGAATATGTAATCAATCAATAATTAATCAATATTTGAATTTTTTACTTAGAACAGCGAATCTGAAAAAAAAGAATTTTACCACTTTGTGTTCCGTTACTATACACACAAGCACTGTTCCATTGCATCGATAGCACTTTATGAAAACAATGTTACAGTTACATTGTTCATGGAATAAAATAGCATCAAGTAAATACAGTTTGGTTGTCAATCATAAAAAGTTTGAAAAAGTGTTGACAGTAACCCCAGTGTTGCGTTTCTAGATGTACTCAGTATATATAAACCCGAACAAGAGGATCGCATGAAACAAGTATGTGGAAATATAAGACATTACCATATTGAATTGAAAATGGGCAAATTTTGGTGTGCCACATATTATTAACACATATTAACTACATAATTATTTCCACATATCTTTCTGTGTGCCCGAAGATAGATCTGTGAACGCAACTCCTACAGTTGTTGCATGCTTTTACTTAAACTTTCGCACATGAACAACCTAACCATGTCGATGTACGTAAAGGACAGAAATAGCGTAAAGATTGTTTGTCAGGTCAAAGACCTGGTAATTTAGGTTTTTGGTCAGGTTGATGGCCCTTTGCCGGCAGGGGTATATAAGCATTCTGAATAGCGACAGCTCTTAGACTAGTTTAACAAGGTAGTTAAGTATGCACCCACACTTACACACTTACTAATAAGTAAGTGGAACATCAAGCACTGGTGCCAGTTGTAACTAATTGATGCATTGAAACTGATCAATTACAACTTCCTAATACATTTAAATACAAAGGAAAATGAAGCGCTTAAATCATATTGAGCACCAATTAAGCTTTATCTATTTATCATCCATTATTGCTCTCAGGAAATGTTCACTGACTTTTTATCAACCTTTAAATCATTTCAAATTGTAAATTTGAATGCCGAATGTGAGAATGTGATAATGCTATCACATGTTCTCTTTAATCAACATCACCAAGCTTTATTGTGGAACTTAACTTGTCATCCAAAGTGTAAATCGTATCGAAAGAACGTCTGGATGTCGCATATATGTTCAGCATTATAAATATCCACCAATGCTTCTATTCAATACTCACCATTTGAGATGAACTCATCGTTGTTTCAAGTCTAATGGATCTGACATTTCTGGAGAGCGACACAATGTTAATCTTCCGTGAATATTAAAGTCCCATTAACGCTCAAAAGCAGTCATATTTTGTGCCCAGAATGAGTTACTTATCGAGAATGTATTATGTTTTTATAAATATTGATTACTGTGCAACAATAAGTTGACTAACACAATATGGATAATTCTGGCCTTTCATTTTGATGTTTTGTTTACTGTTATACACACCGAGCTTATTTTCGTCAAGTACCGGGTGCACGCGAGCGTGAAGTTATTCGCATACGTGGGCGAGTACTAAATCTCGGTGTCCGCCGGTATCTTTTTGAAAATTTAGAAACTGTCGGTATCGCTGGTTAAACATACTGTATATTGCCTTGTATAGAGTAGATTTTGTTATAACTAAGCTTTGGTGGGTTGGTTGGTATTACTTATCCATAAACATTGTGATAGTTTTCTATTTAACTATGTGCTACTTGTATATTACACTTTTTCATCTGTTAAAGCCACACTTCTTTGTGGCAGTTTTTAACAGGATTGACAGAAATTAAAATATTTATACTTATATTTTAAACTAAAATGTCTAAGACCTGCCGTCCACTAGGACCGGAAGAGCTCCCGAAGCAGAAATTCGCCAGATCGAGATGGTTCGGCATGTCCTCGCGATGTTATGGAACCCTTCTGCATCATTCCACATTCAAGCCACATCTTCGGGACGCTTTCTGTGAGGCTTCGTAATCATGTAGACATCCCGAAAGGTTTCCAAAGTCGAATTGATGTCAAAAGCTCCCCGAAAATACCGAAGGGATGAGTTCTACACACGGAAGCTATGCCGATTATATTAAGATCACAAGCCGAAAAGCGAAAAGTTACCAAAGGCACCAGTTGATCGTGGAAGAAGTGATGCCGGGTCATCAGCGTATATCTCGAATGGCAGCGGATGCGATGCCGTCAGTTTACCAAGAGGTTCAGATAGTAGTTCGGCATCGTCTATACACTTAACCAAATTTCTAATTGGCCACCCTAAAACAACATTATGTCATCTGATATTATATTGTATCAATAAATCTTAGACTGTGTAATTTGTTCATTACATGCACTAATTTATCGATTTCCGGAATAAAATGGCTTATTCATGTAAAAAATCATCCATGCGTAACGGCAAATATTTTTTGCACGTTGGTCTCGTAAACAGCTTGGAATATTATCGTACTTGGTATATGAATTTGTTCCCTGAGCCATGTGGAACGCGCTCATGACGTCAGATTCATGCATACATTGAACGAATTTCTGATTGGCCACGTGTCTTTATAAATTAGTTTTTAACAAATTGCTTTTAGAAGAATACAAATAATCAAAACCTCGATACTGTCCAATTTTTTTGATAGAAAATAAGTTCCTCGCACTAATTCGAGCTAAATCCCATGTTACAATGTATTATAAATATCGCATTTTTCAAAATGACGTTTTAGCATACATGTCTGGATTTTTGTCATTCTTCTGTCCCTCAGCGCGCCCCATGTTACTTATTTTCGCCAGTATCCATGCTTTTCATTAAATGAACTTGAAGGGTTCCCGAAACGAGCATGTTGTAATCAGCATCCCTTCTGCATAGTACCGGTGTCTAGTTGACATAAGGTCTAAAACATCATTAAATAGACACTTAACTTCTCAATATGTATATATTAGTGTTCATCCTTACTGTTCTATAGAAATTAGAAACGTCGACGGGAGCGAAGCGACAGGAGACGTTTCTAATTTCTATAGAACAGTAAGGACAAGTCAAAAATGGCTATTTTACACCATTTCAATGGCTAATAACTCTGGATGTACTAAACTGAAAGGGGAGTGAAACCCCAGGTGTAGAGAAAACATCCTGACCATTTCTGTGAAGGTTTCATGACTCTATGTCGTGTACTTTGAGTACCGTGCGACATAAGGAAAGCGGCCAATTTTTTCTGTTTCAAGGGCCATAACTCCGTCAAAATTGGTTGAATCATAAAACCCTGATAATATGCACCAGGTCACATGATGACAATCATTCTCTGAAAGTTTGGTTGAAATCTATGAAGAAATGTAGGAGGAGTTGTGCACAGAAGAAATTGTTAAGGCCCGCCGACATTCAGCAATCTAATAACCAGAGTTTTCCTTTGGAAAACCTGGTTAAAAACTTGAAGGCAGTGAAACACCAGGAAAGAATAGAAAACATGAAAACATTCTATTTTCTATTGAAATATTTATTCAAATGAACATAACATGTTTTAGAAATATGAGCACCATTATAATATTGATTAATGCTTCACAGATGGCATTTAGCATGTTTCATAAAATAACAAAGTGTATTCCAATAACGTGGTATAGCCTGACAACGTGAAACTGACACTAAAGGACATTGTTATTTCGTGGTTTGTGAGCTTGATAAGTAAATTTATTGCGAATTAATACGTTCAACATAGTTTAAAATATGCATAGAACTAGTTCCATTTGGCAGGAGTATAGGAGCGCATATGAATATTTTGTAAATAAGAAGTGTCAGTTCAATGTTGGCAAGCTATATTTACCCGTTTAAATTTTGGCAAAACAAACTATTCTGACATACATAAATAAAGAAACATAGAGATTAAAAAAACACTTGCATTTATCAAATTTAGATTAAGACAAAACCTAAGAACTGGAAAAAATCGAAAATCATAACTAAAAAATATCTGACAGACATGAAAGTATTTAACATGTTCCATAAAAGTTCGAAAGGAAAATCGCCGCTCCGCGCAAATAGTTTTTTTTTACTTTTTAATAGCCCCTGCTAAGACCCGCAAATTGCAACATATGTAGCCGTTATATAAACACCCGTTCCGAACTGATTTGGACTTTAGTACCTACCGAACATTTATCATCCTATTTTACCCCTGACGGGCGAGTCCAACAGCGTTATAACCAATCAAATCTTGTATCCTCCTGGGACTTGGACTTTAGTACCTACCGAACATTTATCATCCTATTTTACCCCTGACGGGCGAGTCCAACAGCGTTATAACCAATCAAATCTTGTATCCTCCTGGGACATCTGCTTGCACCCTTTCATACTCGATGCCGCCTCCTGGCGGCATCGAATGAATACTACTATACTTAGTGTGCAGGTTTATTTGTCTATGCTACATAGAACGGTACTAAGTTACATAGTACGTCCTATGAACCAATTTTTACATAGTAAACCATCTTGTTCGTTCTACGGGATTTAGAACTCTCGAAACATTTAAAATACAGGAATTTCATTGGCTGACAAATAAACCTGCACACTAAGTTATATTATAACCTAATGAAAACAATCTACCCTTTAATTCACCCTTGATATATTACACTCGATTACCCTATACAATATAGTGCAATAGGATACCGGCGATTACCAGTACCGGAGGATACCGGTCGATATTTGACTTTTATTTAAATGCATATACATGTACTCGCACAAATTGGTCATCAATATATGTGTCCTCGATATATTACGGAACTTTACGTACTGTCTTCGGAACGACCCGTCGATTTCAGATTGTAAACAAAGGAGTATTTTGTGTGGTGGACAAAATACTCCTTTGTTTACAAATTGACGATTTGCGGAGATTATTATTCTTAGGATAAAAATCAACATAGATCAAATATATGCTGATTCTATGACATTTGGGGAGATCTATAACCTGCCAATGTTTCACGGTCTTATTTGTTAGTAAAATATTGCTATTTCTGAGACTTTATGGGACTTTAAGGGATAATGAAAACGGAAGCCTTTGTTCTATAAGTTCTGCAAAAGAGCCATTTAAATCATGAGTCTGTTTCAATAATAATAATGCCACTTTGATACAACCTCTTTCTCACCTTAATGCGTAGCTGTCTGTGTATTGTACAAATCTTTTGATCGGGGAGCAAAATAGTAACATTTGGTTTTGTTGTTGCGTTGTATTAAAGGATTCATGCAATACCCAGTCAGCATGGTTACATTGGGCCAACGTTGGCTGATCGTTGTACAGTTGGCATATCGTCGGCGTTGGCTGTGTACCGTTGGGCCATCGTTGGGCCAACGGTATTGTACAACGGTTGGCTAGATGTTGGTTTTGTTACAATGGCTCAACGTCGGCAGAATTACAAACTACCAACAATGTGGGTGCATACAGTGGGCCAACGTTTTGCCAACATGATTTTGATTAATTAACTGATTGATTCTATTTATTACTGTTGACGATGGTGCTGATGATAATTAATTAATTTGAATGAGCATATAATAATAAATCAATCGTTAAAATATTTCATTTCATTTATTCAGCTAAACCTTTGCGTATTAAATATCATAGTTTAAAAAAAATACCACACATACTCATGGTGCTACGTTTTTAAATTGAAGAACTATTAATAGTGTTGAATATAAAATGTAGGCCTACTCTTTTCATTAATTTTGTAACTAACACAAGTTACACCACTTGTTGATAGACTAACAATGAAGACACACATTCCACATCTGTAGTCAATTAATGTGCTCAAGCCAGTGTGATGATAAGCTGGCCCCATGATCTAATCAAGTATGTTGCCTAGCGACTAGAATTTTAGGGGGTAATTAGCAGATATACTCGGCATTAAACCCTGAGTGTATTGTATGTATACATGTAGCTGATAGTGTTAGTTGGAACATCTAAACTGGCCACAACTGTTGAACAAGTGATTTATAAATACTAAAGAACAGCCGGAGTGTTAAAATTAACAGAGATGTAAGTAAAACTACTTTTATTTTATTTTATTTTCTTATAGATATATGTTGTCATTTTTGCATTGGCCATATGATATTATAGAGCTCTTTTTATAATACATTGAACCTGCGCATGAATTTAATAAAGCCTGTAGACCTCTGTACTGTTTACTGTATATGTGTGTAGTGGGGTTACAGTCAAAACGTAACCCCAACAAAAACGTAACCCTAAAAATAGTCAAAACGTAACCCCAGTGCGGTCAAAACGTAATCCATGTATAAGTCAAAATGTAACCCTTAAAATAATTATTTTGATGAACAGTTTTATTGTCCTTTAAATAGTTATTAATGAAGATAAGTCGTAATAAAGTGAATTAAATCAGATAAAATTATTGAATTTGTTGCATATATGAAAATAAATTGAATACTAGTTAAATGATGTGATTGTTTGGCAAAACTGTGTGAACAAACAATGGTTAAAGCAAATAACAAATGTGCAAACAAAAATAATGGAGCAATTACCAACATACCAACCTAATTGAGCGCTACTGAGTAATTATGAAGTAAAACAATACTAAATTTAAATTGCCCGATTGTGTATATACATTTGTATATATCATATATATATATAATGTGCTATTACCGGGTTAATCAAAAGTCCAGAAAAAATATCGTCTGTTTAGTTGTATACATCAATTGTATGCATTTGTTATGTGTTCAAACTATATATTGCTTGTCTTTATTACATGGTATACAATGCAATCTTGTATATAATGAAATTGTGCTCTTACTATGTATTTCTAATCGTGAATAGATCATTTTGTGGACGATAAACGCCGGAAAGTTATCATGATAACATAATCGTATATTTATGTCATGCTTTAACCAACGAGGTCCAAACTCCTTTAATATTATGTTAAATAGCTATCATACTGTAAATGAATGTTATAAAAATGTATTGTTATATGATGTTGAATATGAATGAATCAGAAAAACAACGTTTGTGTTGTAGTTATATTCTACATTTTTTATAAATTGCATAATTATGCACACACAAAGTATAAAAATTAATTGTGCACATGTATGTAGATCTAATTGCTCTTATTTGTTTGTTCACACGTCAATGTCAACATGACAAACAAACAAATCCTAGCAGCTAAGAACCACAAATTTAGCCCAAAAATACTTCCAAAACTCATGTTTTACGACCTATATTCTCCAATTCCTCACTACATATATCACATGCATATAATACTTGAAGGGTTACATTTTTACATCAAGTGTTACATTTTGACTTAAACAGGGATTACGTTTTGACCGCACTGGGGTTACGTTTTGACTGTTATTTGGGGTTACGTTTTTGTTGGGGTTACGTTTTGACCGGATCCCGTGTAGTGCATGCTGTGTGCTTCGTGTATTTTCAATCAACTTTAATGATACTTAATTATTTGAATATGGATACTAGAATTCCACTGGCTATTAACGCATATGATTTTATGTAAAATTTAAAGTGGTAAAGTTTTAAAAAAAATATGCGTCAGGAAACTGGACAAACTTGTGTATAGAATAGAGTGATCACGTGACGGTCATGTGATACGTAAAGATGGCGGACGCAATAACATTTAATTGGTGTGGGGCCGTTAGTGTTATTTCGACTGAATGATGTATATCATGTACGTTTTTATACTTTGTAAAATTATTGATTGATTTATCAAGGCATGCTTATATGATTTTCAGATTATAACTATACATGTATATGTATGTTTTGAAAAAGGCCTTGGAAATACAAATTCAGCCTTGAAAAATGGAAAATTAGGCCTTAAAGGCTAAATGTCTTTGAGTATTATGTACTAGTAAGTTTCAACCACGACCCCACCCCGTGTATCGAGGTTGAAAGAATATTGGAGAATACCGTTAACTAAGGTTTACCCAGTTTACCTGCCGGCATAGTATATTTATACCCGTTCTCGATTGACTTTGAAAGTACGGTAATGTTGAAGTACTGTTTTTTTCATTAAACACATGCGGTCAATTTGATACTAAAATAACACCGATAAATTGTGCACACTTGGTAACTCAACTGATGTGGGTTATGCCAAATTTTCCCACCTTTCATATTATTATAGGTGCAATTTAACCTAATGTATCACTGATCTATGTATTTTCAGAAGCTGTCCAACAGTACCATCCCAGTACGACGCAAAGTCAGTGGATAGTATAATTAAAATAGCCATGATGGCAGGCGCCAGGAACTAAAGAAAGGCCAAAATAGACTGCCGAGGAGAGACCAGCTATGGAGACTTGGATTGATAATGTCAATTGCTTGTTAACTTACGCAGACGGCTAATAAAAATAGAATAAATTTGAAAGTAGATATTTGTTTGAATTTGACCATGTATGTTAAAGTTAGTACTGTATGTATTCTGCAACATGCTGACTTGCTCAGTTGACCAGGAAAGGTGGTACATATTGAGCTTTCAGTTTATTCCAATTTATTTAAAGTCGATTATGGAACCAGTTTTTCCTAATTATACGAATCACTCTCGACACCTCATTCCTGATGTTGTCTATCACCACCAAGTTATACTATAATAAATGAGTTGACAGTTTTCACTTTTATACCGAGTGTCTACATAGGGAAGTTCTGGTACTATTTAAACTACATGTACATCTTTGGTATGTCGTGGCCACGCATGGGATCGAACCCAGAACCTCCCACACTTTGAGCAGACTCTGTACCATTAAGCTATTGAGGTTTTGTGATCACTTTTGGTTGCTTTTCAGATAGGGATTTTCTGGTACCATTTTAACTCCATCTATGGTATGACGCGGCCACAAGTGGTATCTTGAAGAAGACTCTCACTACCACTAAGCTTTCAAGGTTTTGCGATCACTTTTTGTCCGCTTTTCAGTTAAATTACAGAAATCAAGTAATTGTGAGCCAACAAAATGCCAACCATGAATAATATTTACTAACGTTGGGCCAACCGTTGGGATATTGTTGGTACAACAGTGGCCCAACGATGGGCCAACGATGTTTTATATTTTGCCAACCAAATGCCAACGATGAATAAGAATTGGCACCGTTGGCCCAACGTTGAGCCAACAGTTGGCCCAACGGTATCACAACGAGCAAAATGACGTTGGGCCAACGTAATTTTCCAACGTTGGCCCAACAATGTTCGCATTGTTGGCCCAACGTTGGGCCAACGTTAACATGCTATCTGGGTATTGAGTATATGGTATGAGAATTTTCCACATGCATTATACTTGCATCATCGTTTCATTAGCGCAAACATATACCAAACTTTGATACCTTATACAGCACTTAGTTAACAAATAATTATCCCCACTATTCTTTAAAACAGAGATCCGGGGTGTGATTATTAATAACGACAGGGACTTTAGCAATCAAGGATGGACATAGGCTGTATATCATAAACTGTTTCCAAGAGTGCACAGTTGTATATGACCAAGGAACATGCCAAAATAGTTGGAAATATTGACATTGGTCTTCGACATCTAAATCGATAGGGATCACCTAACATACAACGATCTTCCGTTTATGAACAGAAAACATTTGGAAGAATTTAAAAAATTGTATTTCTATGCCTTTGACAAACTGAACCCGATAGCAGTAGGGGTAATTAAAAGGTATTCCGTATGAAGGTTGCATATCCTGGGATACAGCGGTTTTGAGTTACCAAAAGACCTACCAAAAGACGTACCAAAAGACCTACTACCAAAAGACCTACCAAAAGACATGTTCAAAGCAATATACCCCTCACCAATGGCATGGGACAGAATAATGAAAGACAGGGGGCAAAACAACTCGATGATAAGTGTGTAGTAAAGTACTCATTGTGATCTAATAATGCGATTGTCTCCATCGTCCGTACAGTATCATTGAAAATCACATGAAACACGAGATAATGAGAGAGACGGAAATCACATGCAATGAATGCACAGCTTAAAGTATAGGACAGAGACGTCGACCACACGATCATACTTTGTCCATGCCATTTATAACGCGTGAGTGAGGGATACGTGGCCACTTGTGTGCGAGCCATGTGTGTGTTTGTTACTGTATTTGAGGAAACATGTGGCAAAAAAAGTCACGACACATACTAGTAATACATTTAATTTATGTGACACTTTTTGTCAACGTAGCTTATTTCACAATCTGCTTCCAGAACGAGCGTTGTCATTGATTGGTTTCAACTGAAACATTAATCAGAATTGAATATCACATCGCTCTTTAGTGTTTCTCGTTGATCCATGCTTATCACATCGGTGAAATCTGGAGCTCTTACCACTGTCGGAACTATGTAGCTTCCTTTCATCTCACCATCATATTATTCTGATTCAGCGGCCGCGACGACGTCTGTTTGTATTTCTTCGACATTGGTAGATATCAACGATGAGTAAAGTTGTTGCTGACCGTTGTAGAAATCCTGAGAATTTTTGGAACTCTAAAAAACCTGAAATCAAGAATATCGAAATATTTACATTCATGACAAAAATATATAAATGAATTTTGCTTTAAAACAAGGAACGATACAACTTTTTTACAAATAATTAGAAAGGTATCTTAGCCTTTAAGTCCTTTTAAGTGTCATATTCCACAATTGATTGCGTCCACCGCCAGCCTTTCTGGCTCAGATGACGAAACAAACTTTGTTAACAGTAACAAGTAAAATGTTTTGTCTACGTGAAGACAAGGGGGCTTTCCGGAACTATTTACATTTCTTCCCAACATTTCTTCTGTTGAGAATAATGTAGAGGCCGATTATGATAATCTAACATTGGATTGTGAACCTGTTGACGTAACCTTATCATTGTTTCTATTTATAGTGTATTGGTAGTCTTATATTATACAATGTAGTCATAATTTGTACAACACTACTTTTGTCATTAACACGTGCTAGGCACCGTGGATCCGTGGTTCGAGATTGTTCAATACAAACACCTAATGCGTATTTATGTCTTAAGCATATTTGTTCATTGTAAAAAGATGCCACTGTGAAGCTACTTTATTACACACAATTTATCATTTATAATATCAATATTTACTTGGTTTCTGCACTTTCCAGAATTTTCCAGACTAAAAATATTGTACACAATGGACAGCGAATGCAGAACTCAATAAATGAAAATAAAAAAGTGACAAACCCGTTTGTTGGTATGTTCAACCTTTCTTTAACCAATAGTCTCGTTTAGAGAATCTGCCATTGCGCTTTAAACTGTTTAAATTTGTCGACCTTCTGCTTGCAATTGTAAAAATATACGAACTTTCTCCTGGCATGCTACAATTGGAAATTGATTGACCATAATCAAAAGGCACTGATCATGACTCACTAATTGTTCAGACCTGGTTGTAACACATCTATATGAAGTCGTCTTGTAATTTGTTAACTCGCTGGCTTAAAATGAGAAGGTCGTAAGTACAAAACCGATATTTTGAGAAAAGAAGAAACAACTGGTCCGTAAATTACTCTTTACTTATGGTAAAACAATCTTGTTAAAAAAATGTATGAAAAAATCCGACAGGGAAGGTAGCACTCAACCTAACCAGCCGAGCACAGACATCAGAAACACCACAACACAACTGCCTTGAGTAATGCTCACACTAATCCATGCCAAAACGGCGACCAAATGAGGCACAACAACCCCGGGACGTGACCTTGTTTAAAACACTAAGGACAGTGACCTAACGTTATGCGACCTAAAGAAGCACAACTACGACTTGACCTAGTTTAAAATAATGGGCAAGGTAGGAATGGGATGGGAAATAATACTACATATTCCTAGCAACTACACTGAGCAATGCCCACACATAAGCCGAAGGAACAATTAGAATCTAAGTTTCCGCCGAATAAATACAGGATGACCCAGTTTCACAAAGAAATTATGTAATAGCGGTTATTGCATGAGACCGAATGAAACACAGCCAATACTCGACCAAGTTACCAAAGGCCCCACTCCAACCGCACAAACCCGTGCCAAAACGGCGACCAAATGAGACACAATCATCCCCTGGCCTAGTTTAAAACATCAAGGACATTAACGCAACGTTAAAACGTATTAAAGAGGCATTTTTGCGACTTGACCTAGTGACCTGATTTACAATATTGGGCAAAATGAGGGCGACCATATATATGCCAAAAGCGTTTATAATAGTGACCAAACTGGGCAGTGACCTAATTAAAAACTCTCCGCAAGGTACAATTAATGAAGAGGTTGGACTTTAAAAGGAGGGCAGAGGAAAGTAACTTCCAAGAACAAATGGAAACAAAAATACACCAACACTGCACAGTGCTGTAAAAAGGGTAAGGTCAGGGACACTGCTATAACAGAGTACAACTTGAAGACAACATGAATACAAATTACACAAACCCGAAATCCGACCCGAGCGTTTACCGCCTCAGTCAGTCAAACTACGCGGGACAAGAACCAAGCGACAAGACTAGAACAAGGGACAACATACATCTAAATGACACAATATACATGTACTATTGAAAGATAAGGGGCAGCCTTATGCTGGACAGCGCAATTGCAGTAGAACTTGTACAATAATAATACAGTTAAAAGGAGGACCATAAGCCAAACATTGTTTTTGGAGTTTTGTATTTTTACTATATAGTAGGCAATACATGCATAAAGCAAACTTTAGTTTTGTCAACATGACAAGTTCCGATTTTCTTGACGCATAGGAAGCGCAGTATGGTGTTGATTTAAAATACTAGTATGTATCAGATATTTTCATTATAAGCCAGCGAATTGCACTAGTTAACGTATTAGGTATCACTCGTCCGCACCACTTCAGAGTGAACGTTTTTAGATATATCATAAAATATTCTACAACACACTTGGTCATATTTTTCTAACGTGAGAGAACGTCAATAGATCCGAAAAGTCACTGCCAGACGAAACATAATGTGATAACAGAATACATCGGGATTACTATCTTTGATAGTTTGATTTGTCTCTTTATTTTTCTCGTTTATCGTTCGAAGAAAGTATCAATAAGCAGCAGATAATGTCCAGCTTTTGGGAATAGTGCTGAAATAAATTGCTGTACTGGTATGTTATTATAGTGGCAAATATAGACCACACATTTGCAGTGAAACACATCAAGAATGATCCTTGTGTAGTTACGTCAAAAGCTATTGTTTTACGAAAATAGTTCAGTACTGAACATTGATTTAATATAGATGTATGCGTTCTAATAAAAGGTTTATAATAGTACCAATCACTATTTGACATTTTATACAGTTTCTGGTTAGTAAAATATTCAGAATCAGAGGTATAATTTACGATCAGGTGTGTAATTGATATGAATATTTTCTAGCAATTGCTCAATTTGCAAAATTGAATGTGGACATTAGGCTTTGATGCGAGTTTAAATTTAGTCCATATGCATAATTTCAGTTTTTCAATTTGCTTTAAGTTAAAATCAATATAGATATTAATATTGTACATGCACACGATGGAACGTATATAATTTTAAAACTTTCAGAGGCAAACAACTATAATGTACAGTATAGATGACCATAACGAATGAAATCTTCGCTGCATTAAGTTCTATCAGAACCATGGCCCTTTTGGTTTGTTTAACAATGAGCAAACACAGTTTACAAGTTAAAAGGCAACTTTTTTCAAGGCTATTTTAATGACTAAAAAATCTCACATAAGTATTAATATCCGATATCCTCCCTAACAAAAAAATTGCGACAACGCAATTACATTGGACAATAACAACAATACGTTAAAAAACACTTGTCAACAATATTTCACACAGTGCTAAACACTAATTTCATAATATATACTTAGCAACTTTTCTAAGTCCTCACTTATATTTTCGTAGATAACTTTGTCAACCAAGTTTATATATCCATGAAATTTGGCTATAATACGCGTCAAATATCAGTTTGCAAAATTGTGTCACAAACTTTTGACTTTGATATGCATTTATAAAATTAAAACAAATTTAACATATCAAGAAAGGGCGGTAAAAGTCACAAATACATATTTTGATATATTTAAAGATCACTGTGTAATCTGATTTTTCCACTTGCGGTCATTGGCACGAGTCGTAAGCATTGTTGAATGTATCGACACAGTGATTTTAACGTGTGAACGCTTATTACAGACACGTCTCCGAATAGCGCGATTAAACGTCATAACGTCACTTCAATACAAAACTCTCTCACAACCACCATTATAAATCTGGCAAACATGAAGTTTATCTTTCATTATTTACTCATGAACACGTTTACGTTAAAAATCAATCAACCGGTGATGTATTGAGTAATGTTTCTAACATGTTTGCAGAAAAATAACACTATGCATCGTACAGACGTCACGTGACGTCTCAGTTCTGACATCAGTTGACTCATGACTGTGACATCATAATTGATTTTCGAATGTTTTTCAAAAGTGATGACCCTTTGGACATACGTTGGAAAGGTTTGGAACAAATTCCATGCATGAGTAGCTGCTTGGAGGCAGAAAACAAAAAAACGCACGTGCATCTCGGATCAAACAAACCATGTGACATATGGCCAGTTTCCGACACGGATTATTTTGACTGTAATGTATAAAATTCACTTCAGAAATTCTGGCACTTTTCTATTTAGAACAAAAAAGTAACTTATCATTGAAAATGAGGACTTATAAAGGTGTTGAGTAAATAAAGCTGTCAAAAATAAAAACATCATCACTGTCTCTGAATCACTTTTTAAGGACAGCTGTCATCCACCGATATGCTGTGACACCATCTAAGTTGTCGAAAACACCTGACGTGAATAAAGTCTCCGCCAACTGATCCTTCCCTGTGGTGCTGTCAGACTATACATGTGGTAGTCACCATACATATGCGGTCGTATTTTCCTAGTTGTGCGTCTAGGTGGCGGAACTGGTCTGGGCGGCAATGGTCTTGGCTGCACGGCATGAATATCTTCTTTCTACTATGCGAACTTGAACTGTAGCAGTCTCGGAGGCAACTGCATCATTATCAACTATGGTCTCATGCGGTGTGTCTGGATGTCAGCTACGTCTTCATCCACAGACTCGTCTAAAAGCCGAATTTGGAAAGAAGAAGATTCAGAAGTTACATTTTCATTATCACTTACACCTGGTAGTGTGTGAGTCAAAACTTAATCTCTTTCCATCGCTGTCTTCTCCTGTCTCCTCACTACTGTCTGTATCTTCACTATCCCCACACTGATCAGTCTCAGACGAACTGCTGAACATAATAAGGTCATCCAAATAGTAAACTGATTCTTCTGTTGAGATTACCCATGCATTCCTGCATCAATCGTTGGTAGGTGGTTTGTGCATTTGTGAGAGCAAAGGGCACTTTATTAAACTCATACAATTCCAATGAATGAAGTTCTCTCTTTTTGAGAGTCTTCCAAGTCAACCTTGTGGTACCCACTCTTCATGTCCAAAGTACTTGTTTCCATGTAAACAATCAAAGATCTCTTCCATTCTGGGCAATTCAAAAAATCTTTAACTGTCCTGTTGCTTAGCATCCTCCTATTCACAAAGAGTCTCTTCTTCCGCACTAAAACCACATTAGACGTCCAGTGTGACTTTGATGGTCTGATAATACCTCCCGATATAAGTTGCTCTATGTGTTGTTGGACTTCCTCTATCATGCATTGGTTACGTAATGAAAAAAAAGTCCGCTGCAATGTTATAATTATGCTATAATAGGGACGCCATTGTCACATGGAAACATATCTAGTTTATATCAGTATGGTAAATGAAACTGTTCGAATCATAGTGCTTGTTTTGAGTATACATTGATTTTGTGAGGCACTTGGGTACTGATTTATCAGAGTACTTACGAACATCTTAAACTTACGCTCAAATTTTAATTACTTTCAACTCTTTTGCATCTACAAATGGGGAAAATAGCTTGTTTGAAATCATTAACTAATAATTAACTATTGATATTACACATCGCTTTACCAGAATGTGTAGCAGTTAGATAATTATAAAGAATTCAAATTTGGGCGTAAGTTCATACTTACCGTAAATGCTTTGATAAAGCAGTACCTTGAAGACTAGTCATTTCATTTGTAGTCAAAACAACTATACATTGTATATAATATACTGTTGACACGTTCTTCGTATTGAAATTTTAAACACATGTTTGACAATCCAAAGGAAATTGAAAACGTGAATGGGAACATAAATATCCTTCAAACATTGAAAATGTCAGTATCCGATAGTGTTATGCATACATATCGCTGGCTGAGAACAAGAAGGTCGTAACTACCAAATCGATATATTGAGAAAACAAGAGCAAACTGCCTGTAATTAACTCTTTACCTATGGGAAAACACGTTTTTAAAACTTCATTTTGGTTAACATGACAATTTCAGATTTTCATGAAAATATGCTCATAAGAAGCGCCTTGTGAAGCAGATTTCAAATATGTATGAGTCTTATAAGGTCGTAAGAGGTAGTAACGACCTTCTGGTTCTAAGCCATCGATATATCCTGTCAGCTTTACAGGACAATCAATAGTATCGATTGCTTCATAGATGTAAAGCATTGTGTAAAGAGCTACAATAATCACTTTGGAAACATGGGTCAGTATTTAATGTAATGAAATATTAGCAACATAAATTTTTACTCAAGTCAACACATTTTATGTTTTCGACTAGGACCATTTGTGAATAAAAGCTCAGTTATCAGTAAATTTATTTGGTTTTCCAAAACAATATTTTCGTATTTACGGTATAAGTCTTTCAATCCAGCAAATTACGCAGGAGAATAGGACTGTCAACACGTCTAGGTGTTTACGGCGCGATCAGTCGTTGATAAATCCATCAAGACGTCGCAAAAACCCATTAAAATATTGATATGCGTATGTCAGAGACTGGTATGTTGTTATTGTTAGTTGTGAAGTCGTCCAACAAGCTATTACTGTTTTCTTGAAGACATCCATAAACGTCAGAATACATCGAAGTCTTTTCAAACAAGAATGTCGAAGAAGGAGGAGAAGTAAATGAATGTACGCATTCGTACTATATTTAGTTTAATCTATGGCATTTCGCGCCACCCGTCAGATACCATAGATGTAAATAATGAAATAACGGAGTCATTGAAGGGTGAGTGAAGCATTACTAACACTATTAGCGGTAACAGTATTATATAGCCAGTTTTATAAAATTATAAAATATTAAAATACCGTTAACAAATGAACAAAGCTTTTCCAGGGTTGGTTTCACATTACATGTGTTTATTAGTTCTCGGATAGTTGACAGGTTATTAATATTCTAATATTCTACATAGGGTACCTATAATAACCTAATTCATATTATTGTACTGCTTTTAATATTTCCTAAGGGACGAATGAAAACTTTAAGTAATGAATTATTCAGAAAATCTGCTGCCGTTTGATATCATTATGTACGTTACCGCTGATAAATTCGTAACGCTAGTGAATTACAGGTTATTAACTTCAAACATGAGCATAGTTCGAATCTGCATGTTTTAATAAAACAAGAGCAACGACTACGAGTCTGGATGCTCGACTTGCTCGTTTGGACAGTAACAAGACAAACTTATGAAATGATTATCAGCCTTGTCATGGTGGGCTCATTTTGTGATGGTGGACTTTCGTGCTAAGTTTTAAGTGAAACGTCGATGGTACTTAAGAAAATGACTCTGACAATAAACTGAACCTACGTACTCACATACACTGATGATCACGTCACGACAATAGCTCAACTTTATTCTTCAAAAAGTCTAGCTAGCAATGTCGTGTTTCTGTTTTATTATCCTTAAGAGTTGTGCGAATGTCATCAAATGCGTGTTTATGTAGCCAATTGGCCTTGTAGTTTAGATTTGGATTTGAAATATATAATTTAATGACGCTAGACATTAGGAACATTCAAATTCAGACGGTCATATATATATTTGTGTTTATATTGTCAGTTATATGTGTGTCTGTGAGTTACGGTCGTCTGCTTCCAACTAACCTGACAATTAGTTTGTACTGGACGATTTAATATTCAATAATCAGTTGTTTACTTCCCTGGGGACGAAATATCAATTTCAGAATAATTTAAATTTACGACAGACGATTGTGTTTGATCGAAAAGCAGACAGAATTAAAATTGTATGAAGGAATTTGTCCATAATTTACCTTTTACAACAGATCGTTTATAAAGTTTATAAGTTTATAAATTTATAATACCTGGGCCGGTATTTATAAAGCATCTTAAGTAAAAACTTAAATATTTCGACTTAAGTTAAAATTTTGAGCTGCCCATATTTCACAATAAACGAAAAATAGCCCATGTTTTCTATATGATTACTGTAGCTCTTTACATAATGCTTCTAAACAGTGTGAATAATTGTAAATATCAGTTTTCCTGTTTAACTGATACACGTAAGAAAAATTTGAAGAAAATTGTAAGTTTTCACTTAAGATGCTTTATAAATACCGGCCCTGGAGCTCTTTGTCTATAACGATAGCTCGATAGAGCTTTTACTAAGAATGCGCTAATATGTATGTTTTGCTAAGCAGAGAATTACCAGAACGGTCCATTGCACAAGAAAGCCTTGTATTGCACTGTATAGAAAAGTGTTAAACAACGGTTTGCTATCAGTGAGTCGCTGGTAGCGTGTCTTTTCATGTAACTATGTGACGTCATTTGTTCCACTTTCCATCTCTGATTCTTCTTCGGTCTCCTCTTCTGTTTCTTCATCATCGTCCACCGTCTCATGGGTTGTTATCTTATAATTAATAGGGAACATATGATTTCATTTCCTTCAACATGTATGTCTTCTGTCGGCACTTTCGTTACTGTGTATAGTTCTTGTTCATACTTGTCCGCTAGCTTGTGCTTGTTTTCTTCTCATGTCAAAATCTTTACTTAGTCTAACACTTGATCATCAATTCTTATTTGGCTCTTTACTCTTCTAGACTCTGGTCGATTCGTGAGGAAAAATATTGTATGTGAAAACAAGTGAGTTGATGTAACTTTTCTAGTCTTGTTTCTGAGCATGCTGTAGGGCTCCTAACATGTTCAAAAATGTTCTGTTGAATCTTTCAGGACTGGAATTTCCTTGCGGGTGATACGATGTTGTTCTTTATTTCTTCATACTTGTTAAGTTGCAGTTTTTTCATAATTTCGCTCTCAAAATTTGCTCCTTGGTCCAAATTTAGTCTTGTTGGGATACCGTGTATAAAGTGTATAAAAAGACTTCTGTTGTCGTTTTGGCTGTTTGATTCTTTGTTGGTATAGCGGATTTTGTAAAATGGTCAGTAACTACTAGAATGTTGGCATATCCTCATTTTGAAGTCTCTAAGGTGGGAAAGGCAAAACATGCAAGATCCAGTGGATATGAACTGTGGATGCTCACCAGTGGAGCTCTTTCACTGGATGAAGTCTTTCTTCTAAGACACCTGCCACACTCCTTTATCCACATCAACTGACATTCTTGTCGGTATGTTGACTAGTCCCCTTAATGTATTCATTCTGTATTTCTCCGGTAACACTTCTTTTCATTGATTATTACTTCTGTATATAAAATGCCACTCTTGGTGTTCAAGTATTTGAAAGTTCTCTTCATTGTCATGTCTTGTTTCCAATCAGTATGTTCTCTCATTTTGCTGTCGATTACTGTTATCCTAAATTAAACCTACTATATAGTCTTATCATTCATCTGTGTTTTTCTACCTTTCTCAGCTCTCCTTGGGTCATCTGTGTTCCGGAATATTCTGTTACGTCTACTAAGTTTACACTCATACATGGAATACACTCATTGTAAGGGATTGGCGTCAGATGGACTGCAGATGGGTCTGTATCGATTCTTGTGGGGTACCTACCGAGTGCATCTGCATCTCCGTTATTGACTCCAGGACCATAGATCAGTTCGATGTCAAATCCTCCAAGAGCTGATGCCTTTTCCTGTTGCATCTAACTTTGGCGCATTTGAAATATGGGTCAAATGATTGTTGTCGGTATAAACTGTAAACTTAGTTCCTGTCAAATAATCTGCACACTTTTTCGTGACTATTCCACATTGTAAGTAGAGATCTAGTAGATGCTTCTATTTAGACTGGTACGTATACATACTATCTGTCCGGTAATTTCATAAGATAATGACATTTATTATGTCTGCTATTGTCAAGAATGTTCAAATAACAGAAGTATTGCTAACCGAATTTGTGTTGTGGTTAAAGACTGGTTTTCAACAGACTTAGTCGTATTAGTATCGACGAGCGATTGTTTTACTACATTATTGTGTTCAGAGCAGTTTGCAACATGTTTTATTGTGGTTGTCCGATGTCCTAACCAGTTTTCCGATCGTCTGCAGTTCCAGAATCAACTCTTTATTCTGCAATCTGTCTACACTTTACAGACATGTCCTGAAATTCACTTACATACATTACCTCTTTGCAATACCACCGGGGCGTTTGCTTCCGTATCTTTTCGTAGTCAATACCAAAGTTGTCGCACCACGTGACTGAACGGCGTGCTTACAGTAGTCATCAATTGTGTCGAGCATTTCTTGTTTATATCAGTGCTTTAACAAAGTTTGACTGTCAGATAAATACGGGTTTTTATTTATTGCTGTTATTTATCCTCGCAACCGGATAAACCACATGGGCGAAATCCCCAGAGGAGTTTAAGTAAGATGGGTGGGTGTAGTGCATGGTACAGAAGATGCCCCAATTCCAGAAGTATCCCTGGTTCTATTACGTGTCTGATTTATAGCATCATTCACGGGACAAAGATTTAACTTCTCATCCGAAAACTATAAGTAAAATTAGTTGGTCACCCCTGGGACTCGAACGCACAACCCCGAGATCAGAAGTATTGTGCTTTATCAGAGTTAAGCGGGCTAAGTAGATATTTACTTGCATTGTTAACTAATATATCACGTGTTATTCCCACCCTGTAAATAAAGTCTATTACACCATTGTCTATTTATTATGCGATGCTAGCGTCCCTTCTCCCAACATAAATCGTGTGAGGCACAAATTGTTTACGTAGCCGTCTCGTTAAAACATGAATAATTTACGTAATAGACATTCGAAAACTGCTCTTGAGGTTTGTTTACTTGTGACAGGGTTGAAAAGTACCAGACATGTTATATTTGTACATCACCTGCATTCGTCACCTTAGACATGAAGTAAACTTCACAAATCAAACACATATTTTGCCAAATGAGCACAATAAATCACCGACTTAAGTATATAGCCAAGCAAAAGGCAGCGTAGTAATAAAATAGGTCCAGTTAATACATTGCATACGCCTAACAACCAAATTGAACATGAAAATTATATATATTAACGTAACCACGGTCTAATAATTTCTTGCGACGCTTAATAAATTTACGTTTATGACTTATTTGCAAGCAAAAACCGCTGTTATTTCCTGCATAACACTGTATGGTTTATTGCGAACACAATACAATTAAGTGTGTTCGACTTTTCATAACAGGCGGTTGACTCGTTTATGAACTTTTATAAAACTGCACATCGTAGACTTATAAATGCTACATGTTTTAAAATATTCCGCAAGATTGCATATAAACAGTTTTTATCTCGTTTGTTTTCTACTCGTAGCTGCCACAAGTCATGTAGCCATTGTTCCTAGGCTGTATTCTAACTAGCCCCACCCTTTTCCTGCTTCAATCAGTAGCCTGCTACTTTTTACAACATTGGTTTGAAATTAACATTTTTGCCAGATTTAAAGATACAGTATGAGCTAGTGTTATATTTTCAGCGTACAAGACCAAGACAATGGCTGCTGTTCTGGTGCAATAGGATTTGCATGATTGTTTTGCAACTTTCCAATTATTTTATTTTACCATTCAATAAACAAGTCGAAAGTTGATATTATAATGCGACAGTTAAATGTGTTTTCGTGAGTTTAATTACAGACTAACAGCATCAAGTTCTCTCGATTCAATCACGTTTTAACGTTTTAATTTCACACTTAGAAAATTAAATCATTGGTTTTACAACCGAGATTCAACGTTAATGACCGTAGCATACCGAACGTTGATGAACACCACATCCGGGTGAGTTATAATTGTAGCATTTTTGGTTGCATGGTTTTCTGTTCTTCTACCAACATGATTTAGTAAAGATGAATTAGACGTTTCCAGCAGGTCTGCCCATCAGAAATATAATAACGTATAATTGATTATTGACCACATTTGTCGCACTCAGCGGAAATTGAAATACTGTGGTGTAATTACTTAGTTCTTAAATGGGCCACTTATCAATAACAACCAGATTACATAGTATATAGATAAACCATTTATTTTAGCCGTGACGGAAGGTTACACTTCTTAGTCATGGTATGTGAATATACCTGGTCAAAATCTCTTTAGGCCACGGATTGGTTACTGTCATTGATCACATATATTGCTTAAGCCTTAATACATACCCTATATCTATCCATCTATCCTTTAAAGACCAATCAACCTTCCTGCATAAATTAGTCAAGGCTCAAATACATGGTTTATCTATACTAAATCAAATAAAAAGGGCGCCCGGAATAACGTGATATTTACAAACATTGACCGGATTGGTCTACCGTTGCAAAATTGGTAATTCAATAAACACATGCAGTCAATTGTATACTAAAATAACACTGATAAATACGGCTTATTTTTTTTATTTTTCCCGCGTTTCTTGTTATCCTGGACGCACTATACTTAGTAACTTAGTTACTTAGTCTTATTTGCGTTCACACTTGTAACAATACTACTTACAACTGAAGCACATATCGTAGAAACTATGTTAATGGTAATTAGTACGATCCTGGTTGTATTCTGGTCATAGTATGTCTCAGTAACGGCTTTTTGCGGGTTTTGGTCATAAACAGCGACATATAGATCTACAACAATCTTCGCGGTGTGACTAGTAAACACTTAGTATTCTATCTGCATACTACGGAAGCCCTGGAGGGACATTTATAATTTAACAATTATTAAACAATTATTACCTATTACTTGCCCCTTATTATCTAATACTTATAACCTATTATTTATAAGTTATTGACACGCGCCATATTTTGCGGCAAACAGGCACGATGAGCCAAAAGGATATCGAAGACGGACATGAGTTACAGAAGGTATTAAAATCTGGGTATTTGTATCTTTATTATATATCAAATCATACTATTGTTGTTAGTAATCGATGTAGAATCGAATTTATAAATTCTGTCTCGAAATTGGGGAGAAAGAAAAATCTTTTTTAGGGTGTCCGTTGGCATGCTCAACTGGATTTGTTTTTAATTCTACGACATCGTTAGTGCGTTTTGCAACTATTTTGTACCACCGTTAACACTGCATTGTCATTCGCAGCTTTATGCAAATATATCCAATGCAATGCATGGTGTCCAAGGCATGCTCCCAAAAACTTTTAATTTTAGAACTCCATTGATGGGTTCTGAAGGGCGCTCTCAGACTATGTAGGATGCAATAGTTAATTAGCAAAAGTGTCTTCTAATCACATGTGCTTTTAGTCTGTAAAGGTCATGGGCCTAGATATAGGTTTCTAAACCTGGTTTGCAAAACCGAGGTGGTCCTTATCAAGCTTCAGGCCAAAGAACAATGTGTTAATATTTGGCAGGGTTTATCAGTTTAGTTTTTTGTGTAACTCGGTCAGATGTTGCATCTCAACTAGTAAACCCTTCAAACCAATACTGTTAATGTGAATACTTTGGCAGTTCATGGGGGAGAAAACGGTCTGGTGCTGGGCCTTCCCAGGAAAGATAGTTAGGGAATCTGCTCATCTGTCTTAAGTGGCATAGCATTTGAAATTGCCGTTTAAACCAATCAACCACAAACAATCAATGTTAAGTAATAAATTTTAAATAATAAGTTTTAAGTAATACATTTTAAATTATAAGTATTAAGTAATACATTTTAAATTATGAGTATTAAGTAATACATTTTAAATTATAAGTTTTAAGTAATAACTTTTAAAAAATAAGTTTTAAGTTATAAATTTTAAATATTAGATAAATAGTAATAACAAATAAGTACAGTCTTATATATTTTCAATAAATTATTCTGTTTTTTTTTTAGAGCGTGGGTTCATATGAAAAACGTGGTCGTGGATGGAGAGGAAATCAGAATACAAGGTGCTAATACACTAACGGCCTTTCAGGAGAAGTATTGAGGAATGGAGGAGAAAAAATAATAAAAATTGTTGTGAATGAACGTATTGAAGAAGGACAAACATTGTACTTTAAGATGGTTATTAAGAGCATTGACCATATGACTTGCGTTTACGACATATTGTGTTAAAGTGTTTATGTGTCCAAGTATAGTGTTATTGTTTTAAAAATTAAATAAAATAGTTATCAGTCTATTGCTTTATTGTATTTTGTCTGGATACATCAGTTATACAGGTCAAGAATCTTCAAGTGGCTGTCTCATATTTGACCCTAATGGAGTGGCAGAGGAATGCCTGACTCACCTGTCACCAGTTGATAAGAAGTCTTAATTGTTCGTGCTGTCAAGGATATTCTCCAACAAAGCTTGATTTTTATATAACGTCATGGGCATTCTAATATAAATTGCTCAAATAATGGCACCAGATCATTTTGAAACCACCACAGGGAATTGCAAGTCCCCACATACTTATATTCGGACAAGTAAGCATTGAGGCGGGTGAATATGATTACGGAGTCATAATTTGGGCAATTCATAAAGAAGTCCATTAAAATTTTGATATATAGATAATATGAAAGCCTATTATAGAAGTTATGGCTGGGGTAGCTCCACCACGCTTGAATTTGTTCACTCGCAGTGGCTTTGTCAAAATAACGGTTGTAAAAAACTTAACATGTGTGCTTTTAGTGCCACAGTCAACTCAGAAAATACAAGGAGCACACACGCTTCAATGTTTTTATTGATTCAACATGGTAATTAACAAAATAACAATACATTTAGGATTGGTCATTAAACCTTTAACAACATACATCATTATACGACTATGTCCGGTTATTTTCAATCTCTATTTTTGCATGAATGCATAAAAAAATTTGTTTCTTTAGTCATATCTACCAATGTGCCAAATATCATTTTAACCTTTTGTACAGTTTCTTTGTATATGTGGCATTCGAGCCTTTCATTCAGGAATAGCACTACTAAAGTCTTCAAAACAGATACATTTTTTACTGAGTTGTATTTTCTCTCTATCAAGTATCTGATGTTTTCTTGCGACGTAAGGGTAAATATCCACAAAGATGTAAAGTATTTACTTCAAATGCCGCATTCTCAACAACATTATGTTCACAAAACATTAGAAGAACAATTTCACCAAACTTAAATCCAGTGTTAACGTATTCCATCACCATTTTAAGTCCAGGATTGTGTATTTAATTCTCTAATGGCAGATATCGAGGCGCCACATCTCCTGTGTGACTTATTCACCACATCAACACTTTCGAGAAAAGTACAGTTCTTCCACACCAATACCTTTTCGACTTTCCTATAATTAATAATAATAATTTTACAAAATCACAATTATAAAGCCTGTCATCATCACTCTGGTGTTAATACTTTTGAACAACAGACATCTTACAATAATGTATGGGTTTATCGTTTGGTAATTGGCATTACTATCAGTTTTTAATAGGATTCTCATTTCAATCGTCCACTTATTAAGATGGCCCTGTCCAGTATCATATAATGTTATAATATATTGAAGGTCATGACATCAATTATTCACCGTGCGGAGCACATCAACATCGGGATTCCGATGTCGGGTGTCGTACCGTCATTTGGTTTTGGTTGCCGACGTCGCGACATGGCATATCCAACGATAGTCACACGTTGGGCCAATGCCCAGTTAGCTAGTTGGCGGTTGCAAACTTACAGCTTCGCCTAATTCGCGAACTTACAGCTCCGCCTAACTCAAACACCTTGGAAATGGACCATGAAATTAAAGCTTAATTAAAGTTGAATGACAACGAACACAACTTACCCAGGTGACTTATTTTGATTTGCAATGGATATGAGTAGAACAACTTTCACATAATTGTACTTGTGTTACGTCGTGTATATCCTTTTGACTAATCGACACGAGTCGTATATTTTAATTCCCGCCAGATACAGTAGTGTTCAGTAATAAATAATAAACTATAGATAATAAGTTTTAAATGATAAATAAAAATTGTTCATAATTGTTAAATAATAAATGTCCCTCCAGGGCTTCCGTAGTATACAGGTCACGCCTCGACGATTGTTGTACATCTGTACCTCTATCGCTAAACGTTGCGTTTGTACATTACTATATAGTTCAATATTTGGCACATCACTTCAAAGTTCCGGAACGAGTTTATCGAATTCAATATAACACAGTTATTGGTAACGAATGTACACATTGACAATTAATGTCGATATCAGAAAGCTTCTATGACATGATATTCCCGACGTTACATGGAACTCTTATGAAGGTAAACAAAGTAATATAATTATGTGTTGACCGAATTCCCTACTTTTTATTAAATTTCCATGTAATAGATTTAGACAGAAAATGTCTTACTCGTGCATTCATTTGTGTTTAATTAAGAGACAGTTGAAGACCTGCATCTGTTCGATTTCTAATTACTTGTTGTTTTGTTGTTGTTGTTCGAAACTGTTGATGTTTTCGTTTGATGTAGCTTTTTGTATTTTTAAACATTACGCACGTCACACCATTTTCCATCATTTAATTAAGTATAGTTGCGCAACAGGATTAGAATCTGATATTTAGTTAAATGACGAATCATGCGGAGTCGGTTTAAAGACAACCATTATTATCAGATATATTACTTAACACACGACAGCAATAGTTAAACAAAGAGAAGTTTCCAGACAGGTTTTTCTTGTTTTCTTAGAATATCGTGTTTGCACTTAGGACCTTCTCATTCTAAGCCAGAGATATGTTACTTTGAGGTTCGCTGTATCATCAACGATTATGTTTCAAAGTTTGAAATATGATAGATGTCAGGAATGCTCTCGTTTAATAAATTAATAAGACTCGATGGAATACAAAACTGTCTGCTATCTGATTTGAGAGATATATTACGACGGTATTATTAACACTTCAGAGAGAGAGAACGGTATAAGTGTGTCCGTAAAACTCCTGAAATGTCATTCTTTTCTAAACTATGGGTTTGTGTCATACTCCGAGTAAAGCCAATGTCATCGCGATCTCAGAAGCGGGTCGGGATGATTTGTAGTCCTGAAACGATATTCTTCAGTTGGGTGTTTTAGAAACGTTTTGGAATTCGAAAATGCATTTTTGAAACGTATTTACCATATTTACTACAATTACAAGGCATATAAATATTTGAGTATATATAGAACATTGTAGCTAAGAAATAATCAGTACTAACAGGTGCTCCTTTTACATAGGTGCTTGTTAGCTTTCACGAGGCTTGAGAACAATAAACGTATCATTTTGTTTATAATGTTAACAATGCAATAAACACTTGTTAGGCGTCTGGTAGGAATGTTCCAGATACAAATAAAATACGAATTATCGGCAATTACAAAGGTACTAGCCTACGATATAATGTTATCAAAAAGAGAATCGGACACTGTGATATCCGTGGTGAAAATGCAGCATTACACGCAGCTGCATGTTGCAAATGAATTTAAAGTGCGTCAATAACCGACTAGCGGCTACAACTTCAAAGAGATAATAGGATAGAAGCCACTGTTACGTTAGTTGTTTTAATTGGGAATATAAATAATGTACAAGTACATTAGATTCATGTAACGAAACGACTTTGTCTGCACTGCAGAATTGATTCAACCCGTATACATGATATGTTATATACTTGCTAACGCATCCAACGTATTACATTACGTTGCATTCCAGATAAAATTGAATACTAAAAGAATTGTCTAGGAAATCATTATACAGTTCTCGCTGACTGTAACTTGTTAAGGCAAACGTAATTCTGTGCTGGTTGACAATTACGCTCAAATGGAACGAATATCCCAGACTGGTAAATATAGCCACCCTTTTACAGACACCAGCTACTTATTGTGAGGTGAAGTGACGACGAATGCTCGGGACACGAACATAATAATGTATAAGAATTGCACCCATTTCAGTAAACTGCCAATACGCATATTGGACACTAGTACCCTTTTTCAGTTGACCATGAGCTGGAACCACTCAACAAATTCGGATCTTTCTGTCATTGAACATACTGTCTAATATTCCTTTTGCGGTTGACGATTGTCTTTCAATCATTTTGAGTTACGTGTGACACAAACACAACTTCATCATTCCAAAGTCGATTTAGTTTATGTTACTCCTTATGTAAAATGTCTAGAATGGTATCATGTATTCCAATTCAACTTAAAGAGTTCATTGTCGGTTGTTGACTCTGTGTAAGAAATGTCCAACATTCATAGATATTGTGCGCCGTTACAATTATATCGTGTTAAGTTTTGAGCGCACGTGAGCAAGTATTCGCTGAATGAAATGAGGTGTATGTTTTGAGTGGAAGATTTTGGTGCGCGTGTCTGTGTGTGCTTGAAATATACTGTATGATCATATAACACTAAAATGTTAACTAACCTTATTGATGCTTTAAAAACTTTTCTCTCCGTTACTTACCCATTTATCATGTGTATTTTGTTTGTATTACATGTTTATTTATAAACATTGTATATCAGAGTTGTAGACTATGTACTTGTTACTTGTCTTAATAAATATATGTTCTGTTCTGTTCTGTTATATCTGTCTTACACTACTGGATAATTGGTAAGCCGTTTATACTGCGTGTAGCACCAAAAAGCTGTTCATAAATTGATTTGTTAGGAACTTATATTCAGTGGAACTCGTTTATAACGAAATCCTGAGGACCAAGAAATTCTGTTCGCTATATCCGATTTTAGCTATATCAGTACAACGTTATTAACAAATTGGGTAACGTATTTCGTAATATATTGTCTATTAATAGCATTGTGTTAGTTACATGTATTTATAAGCACAGCATGTACAGCCGGCTTCGAAATGTTTAAAGAAGTAGCATAACTGATCAATTTCGTTATTAATGAGTTATATTCATTTGTTTAATTGGAATACATCTATCCTTAATCTGTGCGAAGTAATACATTGTTTGAGCAGTTTAACAAGGTATGCTTATAGTATAAGCCCACCAATTAGCAAGTTCTAGGCACGAACCGTTTAACCATTAAAACAAAGTAACGATGGCGTATGTGAAATGGTTGGTGAAGGCCCCACGTATTTCATCCTCTGTCTAATATTTCGTTTTATTGTTACAGATACATTTACAAAAGTGCATAGTCTTGTAAAGTCAATGAAGTTTAGGGGAATAATTATTGGTTAGGTCAGTTGATTTGCACTGATAAATGCGATGCGCAACTACCTAACACCTTTTAAGATTGTTTGCACAAACATTTTTCACACAATTATCGCCTTTGTTATAACCGAGCAGAAATGCACACAAAATGCTTCATCGGGACCTAGAAATCATTACGTTATAACTGATTTTCATTTTATCCGATTACGTTATAAGCGAGTGGTATTACATTGAAATCGGGGATTTTTTTCCTTACGCTATAACCGGTTTTCGTTATAAGCGAGTTCGCTATAAGTGAGTACCACTGTACTCTTAGCTGTTTGTTTGTATTCCATTATGTTTGGACTATATGGCTCAATAATACCAAGTCCACATATGATTGTTTGTGATGAAGTCTCATTCCACTCTATCAAACCTGAGTACTGTTGATTAACCCATTACAGTCCATAAACGTGCTTCATATTGCACTCGTAACTACTTTATTTCCTTCGATAGTTTTGTCCTTGGCATTTGACAATATGCAGGGTTTGTTTTTATATCGAATATAAATGGTACTTCCGACTCCGGGAAAGCCGCTGGCATTAATGGCATTAGTCCCTCAGTACCACATTCAAGCTAAAATAACATAAAACGTACAGCGTAGAATGGCTAGTATAGTGTTTGTATTGCTTGGATTGTACTTTAAATGGCTACAGTCTGTTCAAAGTTAAAAGAGAACGGTTATAAACACAAGCCCGTCCGTTTGGTAAACGTGGTTTATCTAGGCTAAACTGATTGTAACTGAGTTAACTATGTCATCCGCTATTTATTCGCCTTGGATATTGCCCTCATTAGTATTACTTATGGAATCGACAGTTATATTGTAATTCATGTGTATTTTGTATATAACATAAACATGAAACAATACCCTACTGTAAAAGTCCTCTATTTACATTTTGATGAAATTTATGAGACTATTAATGGCACTAGTTGCACACTTTGACTTGCGAAGATGTCCTCGTTGTCATTTGTGGCTTTTGTTTCATTTAAGCTCTCTCCACCTGAAAGTCCATATTGAACTTTCGAGTTATATGACAGCAAGTTGTCGTGATAGTTTGCCATTTGCTTAGAGAACATTAGCAAGTAATTATCATATTGTTGACTTAACACCTAATAAAATGTGTATCCATTAACCCACTTGTGTTTTACATTCACGCTAGGGATTGTCTAATGTAGAATTGTTTGTTTTCACTGACAATTTATTCCATTTCCTATTAAGCAGAATACGTTATCTTCTTTCGGAATAATGTGCGGTATATCTGCAAAGATGTGCCTAACTAGATGCAACTGTTCGCAAGTTAATTGTTCCCTTAATATCAAAGGTAAAACTAAATGACCACGGCACTTCGGAGCTTTGCATATTCATTAATTTGATAAATAGTAGAAATGTTGTCCATTTTCGTATTAAGGTACGTTAAATTGCTCGACTAATGGAAGTATAAATATAGTACACGTAACGTACTAGTAGCTATGAACTTTAACGGTACGTATTATATCGGTATGCAATATAAAGGTATCATTAACAGAAGCATTAAAAATAAGGTTTGGCAGATCTTATCAAGGAGACGTTCTCTGTATGATGTTTATTGGTAACCTTATTGGTTTTTCCGAGTGATGTTGAAAGCCATACATCCCGATTCAATATCGCAGTGATTTCCCTTAGCAAACAAGTATAATTATTTAAAATTAGTAATACGTGTTTTGATGCAACAGAATACGCCTTAAAACTGTTCTAATCGTGGTAAATGTTTAAAAATATTTATATAGCGCTTTATAACGTAAGTAATCATGTTAAAATTGTCATATTTAATGTAACAAGATATATCACATAACTTTCCGATTCAGTTTAGTAGAACCAGTACGTATAAAGTTATACGTACCACGTGTAGTATAAACTATTGAATTTTTCCAATAAATCAATGAGTATTTTGTGTTTATAGTGTCATATGATATAAAGAATCTATCACTCGTTGTCAATTGATATATTTATATTCAACTTGTTCAGGAAATATTATTAAGCTCGCTATATACATTAATATCAATTGACAACTCGTGATAGACCCTATACATGTAACGGTGTAGATGGACATTTTTAGAGTTATACGTAATTTGTGTGCAAAAATTAATCATGCGTCCAGGAAAATGCTGAATGGCGTCTGAAGGGAGAACATTTGTCCCCTTTACTATTCTCGCTATTTTTAAATGAATTACAGACGTTCATATCAGACCATGGGATTGCAAGTATAAATCTCGAATAGCTTGAAAACTATTTGCCCAAGTTCGTTAAAATCCATTTGATACTACTAGTATTTGCTGATGACAATGTTATTTTTAGCAAAACTGTAGAAGAATTTCAAAGATGTTTCAATGATTTTAATCAATATTTCCTAACTTTGAAACTTTTTATAATACTAATTATAAGACAATAATAATAGTTATTGGCTCTAACAGACGTGTTATCCATAATTACAACTATACATTGGCTGGAAGCAGACTTGAGAGACTTGTTTACTCGCATAAATATCTTGGTATTTTCATCACACCAAACGGAAGTTTCTACAAAGCCAGATCTCATCTTTTATCACAAGCTAGAAAATCCATGTACTTACTTTATAAACGGATTTGTAACCTTCACCTACCAATTGATTTACAACTGCAGCTATTTGACCACACTGTTATTCCCATTTTATAATACGGTTGTGAAATCTGGAGCTACAAAAATTCGGACATAATGGAAAAATCATTCTCGAAATTATGAGAAAAAATACAAATTCTAGAAAAGTACTTCAGCATACATTCTCTATGCAGAACTTGATCGTTAATTGTTACCGTATTTGCATTTACCTTGATATAATATTATACATGTTACTATGGAATTTTGTTAAAATGCGGTACTATGTATGTCAATTCATGCCTGTTGTTACAAATGTAACCATGACGAAATAAAACATATTGTATCGTATTGTACCAAATATAATTTTCTGTTTGACATATTACCCTTCTCTTCCAACTAACTGTCTCAAGAGCAGATACTCACACGTACGAAATGAACATATCAATCATGTTACTTAATAAGTTCTGGTATTCTTCACTAGAACTATGTCCATAATCATTATCTTCATGTCTATCACGGTATCTGATAATCTAATGGAAATCTTGCAGAATGTCCGACGTCTGTTTACAATTTTCCTTTTATAAAATATATTCCGAAAACCACTTAATATCTTTTAAAGCCACTTAACGAAGTCTGACTGACCTGCCCTCATGGGAATGGTCTTTTTATACGTACCGGGTAAATACGAATATATTACTATTACACACCATCGTCTGTTCCTTACTTTAAGGTTGTAAAGCTAAAATTGATTCTTTATTCGGATGCCATATTGCCACAACATGAGTTGTGATTGATTCGCTTACAACCTTTTCCAAAAACGGCCTTTAGTAGGGAAATATTGAATACCGGTTTATAATACAAACACTAATGACATGCGTTTATGCCATAGGTGCTCAATAACAACACGTATGTAACGATTAAACTGTTTAAGAACAATGAAAATGAATTGAACAATAAAATACTGAATAGTGAACGCCATAAAATACATTCAGTTTCCTGCGCCCACATTATATACAAGAATGAACAGCCATTATCTTGTTATCGATTACAACCATATCATTCTAAATGCCCTTCAAGTGACATTGTATAAAACGTGTTAAGCTAACATCAATTCATCATACCAGATACAATTCTCTAGTTATAAGTTCAGTCCTTACTATATTCTACAAGTAAAGCAATGGTATTAACTTCCAAAAGATACAAAATGACACACATGATAGAATTATGAAAATTACACATATAGCAAAATTACTACAAATATACCACAGATATTACAATTATATCATGATTACTTCGATTAAAACAGTTTTTAAGCTGTCGTATAAAAACGCGTATTATTCATGTACATGGGTACTACGATCATTAACAACGATTTTGAATCAGGGTGTATGATTTTCAACATCACTCGAAAAAATGTATCATCATAACAGAAATCAATAAGCATCACACAGAGAACGTCTCCATGATAAGATCTGGCAAACCTTGTTTTCACGCTCGTTTTGATGGTACTTTTATTTTGCATGTCTATTTAATACGTACATCTCCTAGTATGCTAGTACATGCATTGTGTTTATACTTTCATTAGTTGAGCAATTAATTACATTTCTACCATTTACCAAAAATTCACTACATATGCTAAGTGTCGTGGTTATTTAGCTTTTGTTAAGGGAACAACATACAAACAGATGCATACACTGAAAAAAGATAACGTATTTTGCTTAATAGGGAATGTAATAAAGTGACCATGAAAACCAACACTTGTACATTAGACATTCCCTGGCGTGAATGTAAAACACATATGGGTTAATGGATACACATTTTATGAGGTGTTAAGTCAACACCAGGATAATTGCTTGCTAATAATCTCTACGCCAATGACACTCTTACACGACAACTAGCATTCATATTACTAAACAGTTCAATTTTGCCTAGAGTGGAGCGAACTAGAATGAAACAACATTGGGCATAGGTTATATAAATATAAATATATAATAGATGAGGCATATTATCTAAATGTATTTCCTTTCCGCTATTTTAGGCTCTGCAATATAGATAGTTAATTAGCTGGAATTATTTTGAATATGCACGATGTTATTCTTATGATCTTTATAATATTTGCCATAAAAAAGGACACCGTTTAGATATTGTGTTTAGTATACGAGTATAAAAGCCCCTTACAAATCAATTTATGAGCTGTTCCTTTCAACCGTAGGTACAATTCAAGGTAAATCAATATAAAATCTGAAACAGTTGGTAATATAACTTCTGAATATATTGCTCATGTTCAAACGTTGCGAACATAAAGTCACGACCGAAACGTATTTTGTCTAATAATTTTTACGGACAATAAGTTTTCCTACAATGTAAGTTATTCGTGGTTACGTTGTAGGTGTTCACCGCACGATCATTTTCAATAAAGTTTTATTTATGCTTTGAATACATTTGTACTGAGAAGAGGATTTTTGTTAGTATGTTTTTATTGTAAAAACCAGCTGTTTACGCAATATAATACGTTAATACATCGTACAGTCCAACTCTATTCCACATATAATACTAACTTTTATCCGATAATAATTTTCATGGACCACCTGTGTTAGTCTAAATTAACACTCTATTAGAAAGGCTTTTAAACGATCAACTGACCTTTTGTTATTGAGCAGAGTATGTTGTATGTGAGTTTATGATATTTAGACGCATTGAATTGCATTGGTAATAGGACTAAACAGTACAATGAGAGAAATGCTTTGTGGCCGAGCATTGCCTTCTAAGGCATGGCCGTTTACCATATAAATACACCTACATAACTTTTCTGAAGTCCCAAAGAGCAAAAACTTCAAAGTTCACATCACATTTTATTATCCCACATTGGTAAAAGCGTAATTGATTATGCTTTAGCTTCTTTAGTCCTATTTTCACTCATTAGTAATTTTATTGTTCATGACTTATACTCTTTTTCATCCCACACTCCTATCCAATTAAACCTGACGGTTAAAATGCACAAAATTGAAAAGGTTGCACCAAAACCAACCACTTCATATACGAAAAAGATTATCTGGGATAATACGAAATTAGATGAATATATTTCGAAACTGTCCTCACAGAGTCATATTTTTGAACAAATTGTTAATGATATTTCGAACAACGACTTAGACTTAGATACAGGAGTAACAAATTTTGCGAACGTACTGTACTCCAGTGCATTTGACACATTCGGTGTGTATAGACATGTAGTCGATAGTCATAGTACTTTTAAAAGTAAAAGAATGTCAAATCCGTGGTTCACGAGCGAATGTGGTCAAGCCAGGCGTGATTTAAATAAAGCTAACAAATTGTATCGTACACACCGTACTCGCGAACTTTTTGTCTCCCTTGTTGACAAACGTAGAATCTATAAAAATGTAACACGTAAAGCAAAACGAATATACAATAACAAACAAAAACGCGATTTACATAATGCATCACAGCGAAATCCCAAACAGTTTTGGGATTTAATACGCAAGTACAAGGGGAAACCCAAGAAAACGTGTAATATTTCTTCTACAGACTTTTATAACCATTTTAAGGATCTATTTTCGAATACTGATTCATTTTCCGATGAAGAGGTTGATCATTCGGTAAATGATTTTCTTAACCAAAATATCGTTGTTAATGCATTAGATGACGACTTCACAATCGAAGAAGTATGTAAAGCCATGTTATGTTTAAAACGTAACAAAAGTGCCGGGGATGATATGCTTATCTCTGAAATGTTCTTGGACGCTAAAACATTCTTTGCTCCTTTTCTCTGTCAATTGTTTAACTTTATATATACCAAAGGTGTCTATCCAGAACCTTGGACGCGTGATATCGTAGTCCCTGTACCGAAAAAGGGTGATAGTAATAACGTTGATAATTATCGCGGTATAATGTTAACAAGCATTTTCTCGAAAATATTCTCCTTACTCCTAGACATGCGAGCTCGATCATTTTTAGAGGAAAACAACAAATTATCTAATTGCCAATTTGGTTTTCGTAAAGACAAAAGCACAACGGATTGTGTTTTTATCTTACAATCTATCATTAATAAGGTTTTGTATTCTGAAAATGAGCAATTATATTTTTCATTTATAGACTTTAAAAAGGCTTTTGACATGGTGTATAGAAATGGTATATGGCTTAAGCTATTAGATAGTGGTATATCCTGTAAATATGTTCATATGTTGATGGCAATGTATAAGTCTGTTAAAATTGCTGTCAAATCAAACGGAAACCTCTCAGAACTGTTTGAAAGTTTAATGGGTGTTAAACAGGGTGAAACCTTATCACCCTTACTTTTTATTATTTTCATAAATGATTTGTCCACTATGCTACATGACGAAAATGCTGATATGTTTAGTTTTGAACAATTACAAATATTTATTCTTCTTTTTGCCGATGACACGGTTTTATTTTCGTATTCGGCAAATGGTTTACAATTACTTTTGAACAAACTTGAAGTATATTGTAGAAAATTCTTTTTTAAAAAGAATTTTAAAGCTCCGTTCCCAAACGCCAAATATTATTGCATATAGCGAATTAGGATTGTTTCCCTTACATATATTGAGAAAAGTAAAAATTATCAAATTTTGGTATAAAATTGTCAATTCTACTGATACATTATTGCACCAAGTGTATTTATGCTGCAAAAATACAGTTATATTAGACTCTTGGTATTATAATGTGAAACAATTATTGAATACACTAGGATTTGGATATTTGTGGAACTCTGTTTCGCTTACTACCTCACAACTAAATAGTGTTTTAACCAGACTATATGACCAGGCTAAACAAAACATGCATAGTGAAATAAATAACATGTGAAGATTATCTACATATAAACAATTTAAAACAACGTTCGAATGAGAAAAATACCTTACTATTGTAAATAATGACAAGCATCGTGTGTCTCTAACTAAATTACGCTGTTCTTCCCACAAATTAGCCATTGAGGAAGGACGAATTCGTAACATTGAGCGCCAAAATAGGAAGTGTGTACTTTGTTCTATGAATGTTGTGGAAGACGAATACCATTTTGTCTTGGTTTGTCCTTACTATCGTCATTTACGGAGAACTATTTTACCAAATTATTATTGTCATTGGCCTACTATCCAAAAATTTACCAGATTAATGTCTTCATCCAAAAAAATTATACTATGTAAATTAGCAAAATATGTACACCTAGCATTTCAAAGACGTAACTCTTATTTAGATAATCAGTAGTATTTTTGTTATCATTAATTGTTCTATAAACATGTATCGTTATATTCTTTGTACATATTGGGACTATTGTTATGTTACTGTGTTCACATTGCTCATTGTATTTTGTACATGCTCTTCTTGTGTTGATTGCATGCCGCCTATTTTTTGTTTAAGGCGACGAACATAAATAATGTTCTTATGCTAATAAACTGAAACTGAAACTTTATTGCTACACACAGTTAGACGGCTTACCATATTATCCAGTAGTGTAATACAGCTATAACACAATTTAATTATTTCGTCGCACAATATCTAAGAATGTTTGAACTATCTGTATTACTTACACAGTGTCAACGACGCACCATAAACTCTTCAAGTTGAAATGGAATGCAGGATACCTTTCTAGACATTTTACATATGGAGTAGCGGTAACTCTCAATCGACTATGGAATGATCAAGTTGTGTTTGTGTCACACATAAGTCAAAATGAATGGCACGTGTCAATCGCAAAATGAATATTAGTTCAGTGACACATCTAGGTATGTTGATCCGAATGCGTCAAGTGGTTGCACCTCATGGTCAATTGAATAGATGACACTCGTGTATACTATACGTATTGGTTGCTGATCTTAAATGACTACACTATACCTACCTATAGCCATATACAAATGTATGTGGCTGGAGTATTTGTCGTCACTACATCTCTGCCATATACAGGCTACAACAATATGTAGCTTGCATCAGTATAAGGGTGGCTACATACCACTTTGGGCTATTCGTTCAGTTTTGCACGTATCACACACATAATTAATAACGTTTGGGTATATTGTCTGATTATCTTTATGATAGCATATTACCGTCCGCTAGCACCTTTGAAAGTGTCGATATTTCACATCTTATCTGCCACTGGAACAGTCATAGCCGCATTACCAGTCACTTTATAAGTGTTTATTGCATCTTTTACATGTAAAACAATATGATACATGAATAGTTTACGAATACTAACAAGCACCTTTGTGTAAGAAACACATGCTAGTACTATTTATTTATTTGCTTTACATTGTATATTATTATCTTCAATCAGATATCAGACATTTGTGTATTTCATCAAGTCTTATTAATATACACTCGAGCGTATTAAACAAGAATGTTCCTGTTATCTATCCTTTTTCTAACTTTGAAATATCAAACATGATCATACAGAAAACAACACAGTAATATATTATATACGTGCATGCTTAAACTTTTATAGAACTGATATTATAGAATTTTTGAGAAGACTAATGAGCTCAAATATCGTCGTTAAGAAACACATGTATTTTATGTGGTGATGTATAAAACGACTATTTCTCACCTAAATAGACTTCAGTGGTGCAAGTATAAATAAATTGCTAATTAGGCAAATACAATTACACTGGTACCCATTGGTTGGTTTAAATTGTATAGCTCTATTTATGACGATAATTGTTTTTAAAAATAAAAAAAACTGCAAAACAATTATGCTATCCATTAGATCATTTTTCGCTTCAGCTTTTAACAGAAACCCTGTGTGTAATTTATTTGACATGCGAATTGTCCGTTTTCATACGAATGTGTTCTAGTACACCCTAAGTCGACGATTAAAATTATAAGAATCGTCTGTTTTTCGACGATTGGATCAAAGTACACGGAACGCATCCACAGTTTTAATTTGAAATTAAGATAGTCTAGTATCATACTAAAACGATGCAAGTAATTATTTTTGACATTAATTAAATGACCGCTATAGATCTTACACTTTAGAAACGAAATCTAAATGAATCCAAATATGGTGTTCCAATCTTTATTTTTGTCCAGTATTCAAACGTCTTAGAATGTTACCCGTGATTGGATGCGGATTTCTTTTCGAGATAGAATCGGTGTTGCATATTCGAACGCTTCAAGTAAAACATTATTGTTTATAACATAAAAGTCACTTTGTTCAACCTGCCGCAGGTACTACGACATTGAACCTTCATTTTTTCGGATCGATGAGAAACAAGAAGTGACGTCACTTAATCAGTTACATTAATATAACACAAACCAACGGTTTGTATGCGGGGGCATAGACGAAAATGAATTATGCAACTTATAACAGTCAAGCAAATGACCTGCGACAGGTAATTGAAATCATGTTAACAAACGCACGTGCCGACCGATAACCATCGCAATGGGTAGAGCAACAGTTTGTCGACAAACCATACCCATGTCACGAGATGCTTTACCTAAAATATTGAGTCTGCGAGGTGAGAATATATATACTTGAGTAGATCATCTTCAAATGTTGTATGGCATAACGACGATCATAAGCTTAACGATATCGTCTGGTTATCAGCCCAAGTATTGGTAAAGTATTGCTTGAGGCTAACAAAGGTAACGAAGTCATTACGATTATTATTTAACTGCCTCTGCATCATTTTAATTAACTAAACATCATATCCTGATGCTGCATGCCTTTACGTAATCAAATGGTGACGATTAGCGTGACTCACGTAATATTTACTATTACAAAACGCGACATCAAGCAAAACCAATAACAGTTTCAAACAACAACAACAACAACAAGTAATTAATAATTGATTAGATACAGGCCTCTAACTGTCTCTTCAAAATAAATGAAGGCAAAGCTAGGGCATTTTTAATTCATAACATAAAGGTAGGCATAAAGTAGGAATTCCTAACATTTAAGTTAAATGAACGGACACGTGATTTGATGTATTGTGTGGTTAAAATATTTGAAATCCAGAAACATTGGAAACCTCAACTACCATTGTAGTAACAACAGAAATGCCGACCATTGTTTTGAAAAAACGCACGGTTTAACTACATCTACGCATGCCTCCATATGGCACAGATTTAAGTAAAACAAAATGTGCATACAAGCAAAACTTAATGTATTTTAACAAGTTCACCCACGCTGTTACTTCCCGGAAAATATTATAGCTGTTATTTAACATCAACCGGGTGTAACGACTTTTTATCACGTGTTCATCAACATTCGAGATGCTACGTGCATCGACGTTGGTTTTCGGTCGATTTAACTTTCAAGTGTGATATTTAAACGTTAAAACGTGATTAAATTGAGACAATTGGTGTTGTTGCTTCTGATTATTTCACGAATACACAATTAAAATATCAACTTCAGACTTATTTATTGGATCATAAAATTAGAATTGTTGGAACCTGGCAAAAATCAAGCAAAGCCTAGCCAAACCGAATAAAAGGACCGCGGTTTTGGTATTGTACGCTGAATTTGGAACGAGTCCAGGTCGCTGTAGATCAAACTCTTGGCAACAATATTCAAACCACTTGCAGCGATGTTTCTGGCTACTTGTTGGTATGTGTAAGAATACATACTGTACCACAAAAACTCCACACATGCACAAGTAAACAAACCTCAAAATGTTTTATGATTGGTGTTTCGCAAATACTTCAAGAATTTACGAGGCTGCTACATACGCATTTGTATGAAATGTCCCAATTATCCACTTTTTCATTTGGCACAGATGTTACATGCCAAAATCTTCAGTACGAAATGAAAAAATATAAGCACAATATGTGCATAGATACATTATCGTTGCCTTAAAGAAGGTTGATGTTTACCTTTTTTAGTCGTATTCATTTTGTTTCATTACGTCTTACACAATTAGGGCATACTTATTTCAACTCCGATGTTATTTTATGCGTCTACAATTTACTTTACGTATAGAAACTGAAACTTATGTGAAAAACAGAATTATACCAAGAGCACATAGAAGTGCGCTGTCTAAGTTTCGTTGTGGTGTTGCACCCCTAAAAATTGAGATTGGACGATATCAAGGGATACCAATCGATGAACGATATTGTTTTAATTGTATGTCTGTTGTTGAAAATGAATACCATGTTATTATGTCATGTAACTTGTATGAAAACATTAGACGTAACTTGTTCCAGTGTATTCAAAATGTTTTCCCTGATTTTAATTATTTTAGTGATCTTGAAAAGTTTTATTACATCCTATCAAATGATGAAATCGTAAAATATAATGCCAAAGCTTGTCATGAAATTCTATTTACTAGGAGAAATGTATTGTACAGTTAATGTTTTACGTGTATTTATGAATCTTTATATTATTTGTTTGTAGATTAATGACTTTGTATTTTAAGGATGTATTTATAAATTTTGACTGTTTTAATGTATGTGTACTTGTGATTTTAAGTCGTTCATATTGTCTCTCATAACTCAAACTGAGTGGTTATGTGCATGTTTTTACAATTTTATCCATTTATATGCATATTTGTAACAATCATGTACATGAGTGAGACTTTAATAAACTTATCTTATCTATAGACAAATGCTGGGCAATCACTCGGGACAGCATGGTGCGAAACACAATCAACGCCTTCACAGCACAGTCATCTCCATAATAAATATGCTAATGGGCATCATAACCGTCATTGGAAGCGGTTTGATATGATTTCTTTGGACGATTCTTAGTAATTTTAAGAGATAGGTTGAATGAAATTAAATGTCTATCTTACTACATACGACTAACAGAAGAAAACTAGCCACGTAACTTAGCAAGTTATTTCGGACATTATACGTACAATTGATGTGTCCAACTTGTGTTACAAACAATAAATTCGCAATTGCAATAAATGGCATATGTTCTCTTTTGTAAACAATATACGTTTACAGCGACCAACACTGAGTCAGACGGTCATATTTCCATATTGAAATTACTTTGATAAATGTTTCACGTATTTGTTTTGCATAATTCGTCCATGAAAACCAACACGTGTACATTAGACATTCCCTGGCGTGAATGTAAAACACATATGGGTTAATGGATTCACATTTTATGAGGTGTTAAGTCAACAATATGATAATTGCTTGCTAATGATTTCTACGCAAATGACAATCTTACACGACAACTAGCTCTTATATTACTAAACATTTAAATTTTGCCTAGGGTGGAGAGAGCTTGAATGAAACAAAATTGGGCATGGATTGAATGATATAAATATATAATAGATTAGGCATATTATCTAAATGTATTTCCTTTCCGATAGTTTATGCTCTGCAATGGTGATAGTCAATTTTTCGCTTCAGCTTTAACAGAAACTCTGTCTGTGATTTACTGGACAGGCAAATTGTCCGTTTTCATACGAACGTGTTCTAGAACACCCTTAGTCGACGATTTAATTGATTAGAATCGTCTGTTTTTTCGATGATTGGATAAAGTACACGGGGCCCATCCAAAGGTTCAATTTGCAATTAAGGTAGTCTAGTATCATACTAAAAACGATAAAAATAATTATTCTTGACATTAAATGACCTTTATATATAGCTCTATACACTTTAAGAAACGAAATTGAAATAAATCCTAAGGTGGTGTTCCAATCTTCATTTTTGTACAGAATTCAAACGTTATAGAATGGTACCCGTGATTGGATGCGTATTTATTTTCGAGATAAAACGATTTGCATTTTATACAATCGGTGTTTTATATTCGAACGCTTCAAGTAAAATATTATTGCTTATAACATAAAAGTCACTTTTTTCAACCTGCCGCAGGTACTACGACATTGAAACTTTATTTTTTCGGATCGATGAGAAACAAGAAGTGTCGTCACTTAATAAGTTACATGAACATAACACAAACCAACTGGGTCTGGGTTAATATGTGATTTTTAAATATTTAATAGATAGCTACTGTCCCAGGCATTCTCAAACGCGAAATGCGTTGTCTGTCTGCGAGGCAAATGCGTAGTTATACTTATCAGAGATACTACAACATTTCCCGCCTTATACGTCATGTACTGTAGTGACAACGACCATATCAGCGTCCTTTGAGCAACTTTTTGGAGTTCTTTCGGTAGCGCAGTCAGCATGGTCGCGGTCACTCCAGTGCTAGGCGCTGTCGCCGTTGGGATCGTGGGTTTGAATCCCACCCAACTGGGTCTGGGTTAATATGCGATTTTTAAATATTTAATAGATTGCTACTGTTCCAGGCATTCTCAAACGCGAAATGCGTTGTCTGTCTGCAAGGCAAATACGTAGTTATACTAATGATATCAGAGATAATACAACATTTCCCGCCTTAAACCTCATGTACTGTAGTGACAACGACCATATCAGCGTCATTCAAGCAACATTTTTTGGAGTTGCTTCGGTGGCGCAGTCGGCATGGTCGCGGTCACTTCAGTGCTAGGCGCTGTCACCGTTGGGGTCGTTGGTTCGAATGCCAACAACTGGGTCCGGGTTAATATGCGACAAACTAACGGTTTGTATGCGGAAGCATAGACGAAAGTGAATTATGCAACTTATAACAGTCAAGCAAATGACCTGCGACAGGTAATTGAAATCACGTTAACAAACACACGTGCCAACCGATAACCATCGCAGTTGGTAGAGCAATAGTTTGTCGCCAAACCATACCCATGTCTCGAGATGCTTTACCTAACATCTTGAGTCTGCGAGGTGAGAATATATATACTTGAGTAGATCATCTTCAAATGTTGTATGGCATAACGACGATCACAAGCTTAACGATATCGTCTGGTTATCAGCCCAAGTATTGGTAAAGTATTGCTTGAGGCTAACAAAGGTAACGAAGTCATTATGATTATTATTTAACCGCCTCTGCATCATTTTAATTAAATCATATCCTGATACATGGCTTTACGTAATCAAATGGTGACGATTTGCGTGACTCACGTAATGTTTACTATTACAAAACGCGACATCAAGCAAAACCAATAACAGTTTCAAACAACAACAACAAGTAATTAATAATTTATTAGATACAGATTTCTAACTGCCTCTTCAAAATAAATGAAGGCAAACGTAGGGCATTTTTTAATTCAAAACATTCAAATGTAGGCATAAAGTAGGGAATTCTTAACATTTAATTTCCATGAGCGGACACGTGATTTGATGTATTGTGAGGTAAAAATATTCAAATTCCAGAAACATTGGAAACCTCCACTACCATTGTAGTAAAAACAGAAATGCCGACCATTGTTTTGAAAAACGCACCGTATTGCTACATTTACACATGCCTCCATATGACAGGGATTCAAGTAATACATACAAGCAAAACTGAATGTATTTTCAACAAATTCACCCACGCTTTACGTCCCGGAAAATATTCAAACTGTTATTTTACATAAACCGGATGAAACGGCTTGTTATCACGTGTTCATCAACGTTCGAGATGCTATTGGCATCGACGTTGATTTTTGGTCGATTTAATATTCGAAGTGTGATATTTAAACGTTAAAACGTGATTAAATCGAGACAATTAATATGGTTACTTCTGATTAATCCACAAAAACACAATCTTGGCAACAATATTCAAACCACTTGCAGCGATGTTTCTGGCTACTTGTTGGTACCTGTTAGGATACAGTCCACAAAAACTCCACACATGGACAAGTAAACAAACCTCAAACTGATATTTACAGAAATGTTTTCTGATTGGTGCTACGCAAATACTTCAAGAATTTACGAGGCTGCCACATAAACATGTGTATGAAATGTCCCAATTATCCACTTGAAGTAACTGCCCTGTTTCATTTTGCGCATATGTGACATGCCAAAATCTTCCGTACGAAATGAAATCATTTAAGCACAGTGTGTGCATAGATACATTGTCGTCGCCTTAAAAGTGGTTGATGTTTACCTTTTTTAGTTGCATTGATTTCGTTTCATTACGTCTTACACCATTTTGACAAACTTATTGCCACTCCGACGTTATTTTATGCGTCTACAATTTACTTTACGTATTGACAAATGCTAGGCAATCACTCGGGGCAGCATGGTGCGAAAGACAATCAACGCCTTCGCAGTCATCTCCATAAGATATATGATTGTGGGCGTCATAATCGTCATTGGAGGCGGTTTGATAAGTTTCCGTTTGACGAGTCTTAGTAATTTTAGGAGATGCATTGAATGAAATTAAAAGTCTATCTTACTACATACGACGAACACAAGGAAGACTAGCCACGTAACACAGCAAGTTATTTCGGACATTATGTGTACAATTAATGTCCATCTTGTGTTTCAAACAATACATTCGCAATTGCAATAAGTGGCACATGTTCTCGTTTGTAAACTATATACATTTACAGCGACCAACACTGAGTCAGACGGTCATATTTCCATATTGAAATTACTTTGATAAACGTTTCGCGTTTTTGTTTTGCATAACTCGTGATTGTATCGTGTTGTTTATACCAGACATCTACAAACCTACAATTAATGATTATATAGAGAACAGATCATATCAGTATTACTTTGGTTCCATGTTTCTCAAATCAATACATGAATGTTGATTGATATTGAGTGAGCACCAGGCATACTGCATGCGTCGATGTATATGATAAGTACTGAAGTACCATCCATAGGAGCCCACTAACAACACTTATGTAACAATTAAATTGTTTATGTACAGTATAAATGAATTGAACAGTACAATAATTTAATAGTGAACGACATAAAATACAACCAGTTTCCTGCGCCCACATTATATACAAGAATTAACAACTTAAAAAGCCATTATCGTGTAATCAATTACAACCATATTATTCTAAATGCTCCTCAAGTGATGTTGTATAGCGTGTTATACTAATAAAATGTACCAGATACAATTCTCTCATTATCAGTTCAGTCCGTGTTCTACTGTATATTTTACAAGTAAAGCAATGACACTAACTTCCAAAAGATACAAAATGAAACACATGACTGAATTGTGAAAATTATATGACAGGATTACTACAAATATAACAAAAATATGACAATTATAGCATGACTTACAGTTTGTTTAAGCTGTCGTATCAAAACGCGTATTATTCATATGCATGAGTACTACGACCATTAACAACGATTTTGAACCAGTGTGTGTGATTTTCAACATCACTCGAAAAAATGTATCAACACAACAGAAATCAATAAGCATCACATAGATGGCGTCTCCACGATAAGATCTGGCAAACCTTGTTTTCATTTTCGTTTTGATGGTATTTTTATTTTGCATCTCTATTTAATAGTTGCTAGTACATGCATTGTGTTTATACTTTCATTAGTTGAGCAATTAAATACATTTCTACAATTTACCAAAAATTCAATACATAATATATGTATTACATAATGCTAAGTGTCGTGGTTATTTAGCTTTTGTTAAAGGGAACAACATACAAACAGATGCATACACTGATAAAAGATAACGCATTCTGCTTAATAGGGAATGTAATAAAGTGACCATGAAAACCAACACTTGTACATTAGACATTCCCTGGCGTGAATGCCCAACACGAGTGGGTTAATGGATATACATTTTATGAGGTGTTAAGTCAACACCAGGATAATTGCTTGCTAATGTTCTCTACGCAAATGACGCCCTTACAGGACAACTAGCTCTTATATTTTCTAAACATTTAAATTTTGCCTAGAGTGGAGAGAGCTTGAATGAAACATAAATGGGCATGGTTGAATGTTATAAATATATAATAGATGAGGCATAATATCTAAATGTATTTCCTTTCCGATATTTTATGCTCTGCAATGGTGATAGTCAATTAGCTGGAATTATTTTGAATATGTTTAGATCGCCGGCGATAACTCTAGCTTTATATACAAACATAAAGTGTCTAGAAACAACACAATCAGGTCGACAGGTCGCTTGTTTTTAGTATAGGTTGAACGAATGAAATGTATTTAAAGTAATTTCTTACAAAAGTGTACAAAAATGATCGCAGAAAATGCATTTTATTTTTTATTGTAAGCAAAGGCTTGAGTTATCATCGGCGGACTATACGATGTTATTCTTATGATTTTTATAACATTTGCCATAAAAAAGGACACAGTTTAGATATTGTGTTTAATATACGAGTATCAAAGCCCCCAACAAATCAATTGATGAGCTGTTCCTTTCAACCGTAGGTACAATTCAAGGTAAACCCATTTGAAATGTATACATTTGTACTGAGTAGAGGATTTTCTTGTAAGTATGTTTTTATTGTAAAAAACAGTTGTTCAAGCAATATAATACGTGTAAACATTGTACAGTCCAACTCTATTTCAAATATAACCACTATTTTTTATCTAATAATAATTTTCCTGGACCACCTGTGTTAGTTTATATTAACACTCTATGAGAAACACATATGAAAGGTTTTTAAACGAACAAAGAACCTTTAGTCTTTGAGCAGAGTATGTTGTAAGTTTGTTCATGATAGTTCGAGTCATTGACCTGCTTTGGTAATAGGACTAAATAGTAAAAAGAGAGAACTGATTTATTGCCGGCCATTGCCTCCTAACATGTCCGTTTACCATTTACATACGCCTATTTAACTTGTCTGAAGTCCCATATCATATTTTATATAAACGGCTTACCAATTACCCAGTAGTGTAAGACAGATATAAAACAATAGGATTGTTTCGTCGCACGTCCGAAATAAATTACTTACACAGAGTCAACAACACACAATAAACTCTTTAAGATGAATTGGAATACACCTAGACCTTTTAATTCAGAACTAACGTAAACTTTTAATCGACTTTGGAATGAGGAAGTTGTGTTTTTGTCAACATGAATGACAATTGGCAACCGCGAAATGAATATTAGAAATCAAGTTCAGTGACATATCTAGGTATTTTGATCCGAATTCTTCAAGTGGTTTCACCTCATGATCAACTGAATAGAGAGCACTCGTGTACAATATACGTATTTGTAGCAAACAGAAATGTTTGCAATATATAGCTGGCGTATGTATAGGACTATTCATTCAATTTTGCTCGTAATTGTCAACAATCACAGAATAACGTTTTCCTTAACAAGTCACATTCAACAAGAATTGAGCAGTGCTTTCTTAGACAAGTATTTTAGTAATTCCTTTTCATCTGGAAGGCAACGTAATGGACAACGTTGGGTTTATCGTAAGTTAGCAAGTACATTATATCATGGATCATTATTCAGTACCGACTACATAAGGCTAATGACTTTTACATAATTTATATTCCCAATTAAAACTACTAACGTTACAGTCGTTTTCCTGTCAACTATTCGAAGTAATTATATCTATAGTCTGCTTTTCTAGCGCGTCATGTGCTTTCATGTGCAACTTGCATTAGGTGACAGCGCGGTTTGTCAATTTCCGACGGGTACGACAAGAATGGTCGGTAATCAGTTATACGCTATTATATTTCTGATTAGTAGACCTGCTGGGAATGGTTAATTCATCTTTACTCAATCATGTTGGTGGTAGAACAGAAAACCATTCAACCAAAAATGTAACGTGTAACGACTCGTTATCACGTGTTCACCTACGTTCGAGATGCTACGGTCATTAATGTTGAATCTCGGTTGTTAAACCAATTATTTAATTTTCGACGTGTGAAATTGAAACGTTAAAACGTGATTGAATCGAGACAATTGATGTTGATACCCAGTAATTAAACTGACGAAAATATATTTAACTGTCCTATTATAATATCAACTTTCGACTTGTTTATTGGATAGTAAGAAAAAATAATTGGAAACAATCATGCAACTTCTATCCATTGTCTTGTACGCTGGATTTTGTCGATTCCAGGTCGTTGTAGGTCATACTCCTCAATAAGAAACTGGTAATTATGTCGATTTCCAACCACTTGTTGGTACTTGGTAGGATACACTCCGCAAACACATGTTATGTGAAAGGGGGCAATACAATCTTAACCCAAACATTGCTCAGAACCAAATGTTAGACCCGAAAAAAGGAAAAAATCCGAACCATACCAACGACAAGACAGACAAAAACGCACATATACCCAAAAACTATGTCATCTCTCCTTGGAATCATTATTATCACACACTCAGTGCTTAACCATGGGTTCCCATTATAATGTGAATATTTTAAAAAAGTTTTTGGAATTAGACAATATGCAAAAACCCTATTGTCAAGTGTGTTTAATGCTTCATGCAATATACATGTAATTACACACTGTTTCACAATTGATAAAGGACCCAAAAGGAAAATGTGTTTTCTACCTTGTGTGCATTTCAAACATTAATGCAGTTTGTTTTAGAGTTTCAATAATATTAAACTGTACTTAAATTGATACGGGTAATGAATTGAGACTTGCGAAACTTGCGACTATTTTAATACACGTTCTGGTATTTTGCAGTAAATTGGAGAACAACAAACACAAAACAATTTACTTTTAAAAGAACAAATAACATGTAATGGGGGTTGGAACCATCTATATACATTGTATCGGAAAATTTAGGTGCATTGTTTGACGTAGCGCAGTGTCAAGAATCAACGCCAATGTTGTTTATTCATCTCTTACACAAATAATTATTTATAATTATCAGTTTATTTTAGTTTCGTTATTGCAATACAATGTGGAGAATCACGTGATCAAATGAATTACGGTAACACTCAAAAGAATTGCGATTTCGTCCGCTAACGGTGAGTTTTTTCTTGATTATAACGATCGTGCCCTTAATACATTATATCATACAGCCTATCGAAGATGTCATAATGTAGAAACACTAGGCAATTACCGAATTTGCTCTATCTTAATCTGTTTTTAACTGATTCTCGATCAAATTATTATTATCTGTTGAAAACTGCATCGAAAATGCATTTGGTCGAGCACCAATTACAACAGCTCAAGATGGTGCGAAATCCACAATTGTCGCGTTTTCTTACATATACGTGATATTCTTTAGGCTATAATTATAATATAACCATATTAAATGCATGATCGTTATAATCGACGAATTCGCAATTGTTTTGAGAGCAAATGTTAGTAAATGTCTGCTTGTGGATCTAGACGAGTAAGTATTCATTTAATTCTCCGCACTGAAAATGTCGGTTGGAAACTGGATGATTACCGTTTGTGTGGCTTCATACGTCGTTTTGCGTGAGTATTTTATATAAGTATCTGTTATCTTTCTACCCAGGCACAAGTAAACAAATCTCTAGTGATATTTACGTAGATGCTTTTTTGATTGCTGTTACGTAAAAACTTCAATAATTTATGAGTCTGCTACATAAACAGATTATCGCCTCACCTGGTATATGTGGGGATATGGGGGTCATGCATTGTAACGTTTATGATAACATTCGAGTTCTATATAGTTTGTCTAATTTCTATCATTTCTATCAGATGTTGTAATGACGTCAATACATACATGACGTCACTCAGTAAGTGAAACTTCCGGTTCTTAAAATGAAGTACGAGTATTTGCCCTTGTCAAATAGATCTAGAAACTAGATATATAGACTAAAATAGCTCTACGATGAAATTTTTAAATGATTACATATTTACCCGGATCGGCTCTAATAAGCATGGGATATTCGTCTTCAACACTATATTGGAGGTCGAAAGTAGTCCCATGTCATGTGACCACATGGCAATGTAATGCTGACATTGCCTTATAAAGCTGTAGTTCTCACGAAGGGTAGATTTCGAAAGAGTAAAGGACTAGTGGTAGGATAAAGTGTTATAGGGGTGGTATGCTTGTGTTGTAAGACTGAGGGTCGGCTCCTGTCTATCGCAGTTATACGCGTTATTCATATTATTTTACTAGTACATTTTGTAATGATGTTTGACAGAAAGTGGTTGCAACCTTTTGTTAAACTCTAACTATATTTAACCAAAACATTCAGTTATTAAGTACGGGTACGACCATTTACAATCATTCTGTTGCTGAATTATCACTGTAAACCAATGTAGCAACGTGAGGCATGTTCATGAGATAAAAGCGGGCACATAGTCCACTAGATTTATGTATTAGATTAACGTTAAGCGTATGTATCATTTAATTCATCAAGCAATCTAGATTTAATCATGAACATATCAAATGGAATCATAATACAATTAGCACATGTGTACCTACCGTCTTGACTTATGGTCCTATTTCGTACAATATCTGACTTGCTCCAACCAATATGATGGCTTTGTTGGTTCCTACCTTGGACGGTTATCATACAAAGTCATTTACTTTAAATAGTAGTACATGTATGTGTTTTTGGGAACATGAAATAGATGATAAGAACTACTACGATAACTACATATGTTGTCCTTTTTCGTAAGGTTCTGTATCATACTAATGGCCTACAGTGCCTCATTACGTACCTAGTGTCGCCAGGTGTGTTCTTGTTGGTAAACCATACCATTCAATAAGTGGAAATGACTTCTCAACTAATGGTTTCCTGTAAACTACTTTTAAAAACGGTATCATGTGCACTGGTATATCACAAGTTCTCGTCTAGCAATACGCTATGTGGTAACCAATTATGAGTTCATGTGCGCTGGTAACGCGCAGCGTTGTTTTGGTGTCATTGTCATTTATGGCCATATTATTATGTGGCGCAGTGCTGCTTTAAACAAAATGTTTCATTGTACTAACCACCAAATACACGTACATATACCACAAAACATTTTGTTATCGGTGTAGCAGACATAGAAAAATATATTTGTTTATTAATGCAGACTGAATTGCATTATTGTTTAATAAAATCGAACAAAAAAAATGAAACTGAAATGTTTTGCTTTGAAGAGGCATAGTTGACAGCAGGAGTAAATACTTGAAATCCAAGCTGAGCTAGGATACCGCAATCACACAATACGAGCGCTGATTGTGTGCAGGAAGTTGTACGTGTATATTACTAAATATAATTTTCTGTTTGATATATTGCCTTTCTCATCGAACAAGATGTCTTAAGGGTGGATGCACACACGTACAACATGAACATATCAATCATGTTACTTAATTAAGTTCTGGTATTCTTCACGAGAACTTTGTCCATAATCATTTTGATCATGCCTTTTCACGGTATCTGATAATCTAATGTACATATTGTCCGACGTCCTAAGTGCGTTATCCCTTGAATACCGGTATTTATATTTACACATATTGTCTGTATTGTACATTGCGAAGCTAAAATTTAAAATTCGGATGTCTGCTTAGATAAGTTTCTATTCCATTACATTTGAGATAGCAGTTATTATTCTAGTTGAAATTACTTTGATACATGTTGGCGTATTTGTTTTGCAAGGCATCCACAAGCATCTACAAACTGTATTAAGTACAGATTTTATCACTATTACTTTGATTCCTTGTTTCTCTAATCAATACATTAATGTTAAGTGGCATTGAGTAGCGTGTCTATGGCATGCGGTGATTGTTGTGATAATAATTTACATGAATTATGTCATCCGTTATAACTAAATATATGCACTTATGTAACAATTAAATTGGTTAATTACAATATAAATGATTTGATCAGTAAATACTGAAAGTAATCCACAATTTCCTACGTTTACATTACATACAAGATACATAAAAATAACTTAAACATCCGTTATCCTGTAATCAATTACAACGACGTTAATCTAAATACTATTCAAGTGATGTTGAAAAGCGTGTTAAGCTAACATCAATTCATCATACCAGATACAATTTGCCGCTCTCTCATGATCAGTTAGAATTGTGAAAATTATAATTATTTTCCTGGACCACCTGTGTAAGTCTAAGTTAACACTCTATGAGAAACACATATGACAGGTTTTTAAACGAACAACGGACCTTTTGTCATTGAGTAGAGTAGGTTGTAAGTTAGCTCATGATATTTTGAGCCATTGACCTGCTGTAATAGGACTACACAGCACGAAGAGAGAAATGTCTTATTATCGAGCATTGCCTCCTAAGGCATGACCGTTTACCATTTAAATGCGCATACTGAACTTGTCTAAAGTCCAAAGAGGCAATAACGTCAATGTTCATATAACATTTTATTGCTACATGCAGTACAAACGGCTTACCAATAGGCCAGTAGTTTAAGATTGATTTTACCCATATAATTGTTTCGGCGCACATTATCTTAGAAGGTGGGAAATAAATTTCTAACAAAGAGACAACATGGGACAATAAACTCTTTAAGTTGAATTGGAATACTAGATTCCATTCTAGACATTCTAATTCAGGAATAACGTAAACTCCCTTACGGAAATAGAAAGTTTACCACAAACTTACCGCAAAGTTGCCGCAAATTTACCGCAAACTGATCAGTTCGCCGCAAAGTCAGAGTCATTGTTCGCAGGACTTCGCCGGTAGCGGTGAACTTCCGGCAAACTTCTGGCGAAGTTACCGCAAATTTGCCAGAAAGAATGCCAGTTCACCAAAAGTTTGCCAGAAACTTTCTTTTATATGAATGTTCGCTAAAAGTATGCCAGAAACTTTAAATGGATACTATGTTATTGCCAGAAGTTCACCGCAAACTTATATTCTGAAAAAAGTTTGCCGGAGTTTTACCGGAAACTTTAAATAGATACTACGTTATTGCCAGAAGTTCACCGCAAACTTATATTCTGAAAAAAGTTTGCCGGAGGTTTACCGGAAACTTTAAATAGATACTATGTTATTGCCAGAAGTTCACCGCAAACTTATATTCTGAAAATAGTTTGCCAGAGGTTTGCCATAAACTTTTAGTGGATACTATGTTATTGTCAGAAGTTAACCCAAATAAAAAGCCAATGATAATAATAGTGTTACCACGTGACTACTAGTACCACGACTGCGTTTATTGTTGAAGGTGACTTCATTGCCATTTCAGGTGATCTTTTTATGTAGCACAGTGATAAAAACAATTTGTTTCATTGTGCTAACCACCATGTACTGTATATGATACGAAACATTGCGTTAACGATGCACGAGACAGGATCAAAAATATAAAATCCCTCTGTATTCTTAATGTAGTCATAATTGAATAATGGTTGAATACAATTGCACGCAGAAATGAAGCTAGAATGTTTTGCAATTAAGACGGAACGCTGGCATTGGGAATAAATAGTTGAGATCTAAACTGAACGCGGATACCGCAAACACGCAAAAAGAGCGCTTGATTCATGCAGGAAGTTTTATATTACCTATTTACACCAAACTCTTCAACATTATCTTAGACACCGGAAACATACCTAAATGCTGGACGGAATGTTTCATTATTCCTATATTCAAACGCCAAGATTCTCAAACGTCCTGAAAAGCTTTAGACCCTATCTTAAGCAGCCATCAGTTTTAAATGCACGACACAACAAATTTGTTGAACACTACAATATCATTGAAGAGAACTAAGCAGGCTTTAGAAAAAATCGCTCTACAACCGACCATATATTTGTCCTTAATGCCTTAATTGAATTATTCAGATCACAGAAGCAGAAGCTGTTTGTATGCTTCATCGACATTTTCACTCTGTTTCGATCTTATTCCAAGAGCTGAATTATTCCAGAAGCTATTATGTACATTATGTTTGTAAGACACTCTTACTTACATGGCAGAACAATATTCGGAAATGTAAAAGTCACGATGTTCTTTGATCTACTGACCTTAAATAAAAAGGGTCATCTATTGTTATAAATGCAATTGAGAGTTACTGTTCGAAAACCATTTTGGTCTACCGACCGGCAGACACACCGACAGACCGACCGATATTCATACATGAGCAAAGCAATATACGCCCTAAATCGACGATGGAGGGCATGATAATTATAGAAATCATGTTATATAAGTTTTACAATTCTATCGTGTTTGTCATTTGGTATCTTATGTTTTCGCCCATACTTTTCTGGTAGAATAACGTAGGACGTAGAAAACTTAACTGATAATGAGAGAGCGGCAAATTGTATCTGGTACGATGAATTGATGTTAGCTTAACACGCTATTCAACATCACTTGAATAGTATTTAGACTAACGTCGTTGTAATTGATTACAAGATAACGGATGTTTAAGTTATTTTTTATATATCTTGGATGTAATGTAGGCGTAGGAAGTTGTTGATTACTTTCAGTATATACTGTTCAAATCATTTAGATTGTACTTAAACAATTTATTTGTTACATAAGTGTTGTTATTGAGTTCTAACGGATGGCGTAATTCATGCCATTGATTATCACACACATCACCGCATGTCATAGACACGCTGCTTAATGCCACTTAACATTAATGTATCGATTAGAGAAACAAGGAATCAAAGTTATAGTGATAGATGATCTGTACTCTATATAACATTCATATATTGTTTGTAGGTTTGTAGATGTTTGTAGATGCCTTGCAAAACAAATACGCCATCATGTATCAAAGTAATTTCAACTAGAATAATAACTGCTATCTCATAATGTAATGGAATAGAAATTTATCTAAGCAGACATCCGAATTGTAAATTTTACCTACACAATCGCAATGTTAAATACAGACAATATGTGTAAATATAAATACTGGTATTCAAAGGATAACGCACTAAGGACGTCGGACAATATGTCCATTAGATTATCAGATACCGTGACAGGCATGAGCAAAATGATTATGGACAAAGTTCTTGTGAAGAATACCAGAACTTAATTAAGTAACATGATAGATATGTTTATGTTGTACATGTGTGCATCCACCCTTCAGACACCTGGTTCGATGAGAAAGGCAATATATCAAACAGACAATTACATTTAGTAATATACAACTTGCTGCACATAATCACCGCTCGTATTGTATGATTGTGGTACCATAGTTAAGCTTGGATGTCAAGTATTTACTCCTGCTGTCAACTATGCCTCTTCAAAGCAAAACATTTCAGTTTCATTTTTTTGTTCGATTTTATTAAACAATAATGCAATTCAGGCTGCATTAATAATAAATATATTAATCTATGTCTGCTACACCAATAACACAATGTTTTGTGGCATACGTACGTGTATATGGTGGTTAGTACAATGAAACATATTGTTTAAAGAAGCACTGTGCCACATAACGATATGGCCATAAATGACAATAAAATCAAAACAACGCAACGCGTTACCAGCGCACATGAAGTCATAATTGGTTACCACATAGCTGGACGAGAACTTGTGATATACCAGTGCACACGATACCGTTTTTAAAAGTAGTTTACAGGAAACCATTAGTTGAGAAGTCATTTCCACTTATTGAATGGTATGGTTTACCAACAAGAACACACCTGGCGACACTAGATACGCAATGAGGCACTGTAAGCCATTAGTATGATACAGAACCTTACGAAAAAGGACGACATACGTAGTTACCGTAATAGTTCTTATCATCTCTTCCATGTTCCCAAAAACACTGACTACCATTTAAAGTAAATGTATGATAACAGTCAAAGAAAGGAACCAACAAAGCCATTATATTGGTTGGAACAAGTCAGATATTGTACGAGATAGGACGGAAGGTACACTTTAGTTAATTGTATTATGATTCCATTTGTTATGTTCATGATTAAATCTAGATTGCTTGATCAATTATATGATACATACGCTCAACGTTAATAGTACAAAAATCTAGTGGACTATGTGCGCGCTTTTATCTCATGAACATGCCCCATGTTGGTACATTGGTTCACATTTGACATACTTGGTGATAATTCAGCAACAGAATGATAGTAAATGTTCGTACGAAAGTTTGCGACCACTTCAATGTGTAAACTGAAATGTGTTGGATTTCTGTCCTACAAACATCATTACAAAATTAATGTACTTATAAATATGAATAACGCGTATAACATAACTACGATAGACAGGAGCCGACCCTCAGTCTAACAACACAAATATACCACCCCCTATAACAATTTAATCTACTACTAGTCCTTTATCCTGTCAACTCTACCCGTCGTGTAAACTACAGCTTTAGTAGGCTATGTCAGCTTTACATGGTCATGTGACATGGGACTACTTTCGACCTCCACTTCAACTAAGCAAATCAGTGTTGAAGACGAATAGTCCATGCTTATTAGAGCCGATCGGGTATGTGTAATCATAATTTCGCCGTAGACATATTTTAGTCTATATATCTAGTTTCTGGATCTATTTGACTCGTACTTCACTTTAAAAATAGGAAGTTTCACTAACTGAGTGACGTCATGTATGTATTGACGTCATTACAACATCTGATAAAAATGATAGAAATTAGACAATCCGTATGGAGCTCGAAAGTTATCATCAACGTTACGATGCTAGAGACCCATATCCATACATATACCGTGCGAGGCGATAAGTTGTTTATTTAGCAGTCGTAAATTATTGAAATATTTACGTAACACGATCAGAAAAAAACATCTATGTAAAAATCACTTCGAGGTTTGTTTACTTGTGCCTGGGTAGAAAGATACAAGATACATAGTATGCGTACCTTGCAAAACCTGAAGTAAAATACTCACGCAAAACGACGTTTGAAGCCATACAAAAGGTAATCATCCGAATTTCCAACCGACATATTGCAATAAACTGATGATTATAGATATTATAAACTGCCTATTTGTGTTAGAGATGAATAAACAACATTGCCGTTGATTCTTGACACTGCACAACGCAAACAATACTTACTGAATGCACCTAAATAGTCCGTACAATTCTAACAAATGGGATTGGGTTGTTCCAATCCCCATTGCATGGTAATTGCTCATTTTAAAGTAAATTGTAGTGTGTTTGTTGTACTTCAATTTACTGCAAAATCCATTACCCGTATCAATTTCAGTACGGTTTAATTATATTGAAACTCTAAAACAAACTGCATTAATGTTCGAAATGCACACAAGGTAGAAAACATAGTTTCCTTTTGGGTCGTTATCAGTTTTGAAACATTGTGTAATTATATTGCATGAAGCATTTACATATTTGCCAATTTACAGCTTCATTTCGATTAATAGGGTTTTAACATATAGTCTAATTCCGAAAACTTTTTAAAATATTCATATCAAAATGGCAACCTATGATTAAGTAGCGAGTGTGTGCTAATAATGATTCTAAGAAGAGATGACATACTTTGGGGGTTTATATGGATAGTACGTTTTTGTCTGTCTTTTCGTTGGTATGGATCGGACTTTTCCCCTTTTTTCGGATCTAACACCTGTTTCTTAGCAATGTTTGGGTAATGGTTGCATTGCCCCCTTTCACATAACATGTGTTTGCGGAGTGTATCCTACCAAAGTACCAACATGTGGTTTGAAATCGATATAATTACCAGTTTCTTATTGAAGAGTATGACCTACAACGACCTAGAATCGTTACAATAACAGCGTACAAGGCGAAGACAGCGGTCCTGTATTGATGCAATAGGACTTGCATTATTGTTTTGCAAGTTTTCAATCATTCTTATTTTACCATGCAATAAATAAGTCGAAAGTTGATATTATAATATGACAGTTAATTGTGTTTTCATGAGTTTAATTACTGATTAACTACATCAATTGTCTCGATTCAATCACGTTTTAACGTGTTAATTTCACACTTGGAAAATTAAATTATTGATGATGCGACCGAGATTTAACATTTTTAACCGTAGCCTCCCGAACGTTGATGAACACGTGATACATGTAGCGAGTCGTTACATCTGGTTGAGTTTTAATAACATGTTTGGTTGCATGTTGATCTGTCCCACAGAGGTGGTTGTGTAAATATAAATTAACCATTCCCAGCAGGTGTGCTAATCAGAAATATAATAACGTATAATTGATTATTGACCACTGTTGTCGCACTCGCCGGAAATTGAAAAACTGGGTGTAATTACTTGGTTCGCTGACACTGTCTCTGATATAGGTCACTTATCAATAACAACCATGGTACATAGTATACTATAGCATGTGTTCCTTATAAAAAGGTGCTTGTAAGCATTCGTAAACTATACACGTATCATATTGTTTTACATGTTAACGATGCAATAAACTCTTGTAAAGCGACTGGTTATGCCACTATGACTGATCCACTAGCAGATACGCTGTGAAATATCGACAATTTCAAAGGTGCTAGCGGATCGTAGTATGCTATCCTAAAGATAATCAGACAATATACCCGTTGTGAAAACGAATAATTCCACGTAATACAAGTTGCACATGAAAGAACATGAAGCGCTAGGAAAGCAGACTATATATATAATTACTTCGAATAGTTGACAGAGACAACTGTAACAATAGTAGTTTTAATTGGAAATATAAATTACATGTAAAAGTGTAATAGCTTCATATAGTCTGTACTGAATATTGATTCAGTCCGTATCCATGATATGCTATATCTACTTGCTAACTTACCAACTAACCAAAGTTGTCCATTAGATGAAGTGGAATTACTAAAATACTTGTCTAGGAAAGCATTGTTCAATTCTGGATGAATGTTGCTTGTTAAGGAAAGCGTTATTATGTGTATGTTGACAAAAACGAGCTAAATTAAACGAATAGCCCTTAAACATACGCCAGCTACTTATGATTGTTGGAGCCTGTATGTGGTAGAGGAAAAGTGGCGACGAATGCTCGAGATAGAAATATGACTAGACGAAGATGTATTGCAACCATTTCAAATAAGCTACAAACAAGTATATTGTACAAGAGTGCCCTCTATTCAGTTGACCATGAGGTGCAACCACTTGACGAATTCGGATCAAAATACCTTGACGTATAACTGAACATGATTTCTAATATTCCTTGTGTGGTTGCCAATTGTCATTCATTTTGAGTTATGTTTGACACAAACACAACTTCATCATTCCAAAGTCGATACAGCCCTTACCGAAAAATAAGGGCTCCGGCGAACTTTGCGGCAAATTTGCCGCAAACATTGCCGCAAATTTGCGGCAAACTTTTTTCTGCGAACATTTACCATGCAAATGAGGTTTGCCGCAAACATGCGGCAAACAGATTGCCTATTTGCATATTCCACTTATGGGCATAGTACAGTTGCCGCAAACATGCGGCAAACTCATTTGCATGGTAAAAGTGCGCGTAGAGTTTGCCGGAAAACTACCGCATGTTTGCGGCAAACCTCATTTGCATGGTAAATGTTCGCAGAAAAAAGTTTGCCGCAAATTTGCGGCAATGTTTGCGGCAAATTTGCCGCAAAGTTCGCCGGAGCCCTTATTTTTCGGTAAGGGCTGTATCGACTTTGGAATGATGAAGTTGTGTTTGTGTCAAACATAACTCAAAATGAATGACAATTGGCAACCACACAAGGAATATTAGAAATCATGTTCAGTTATACGTCAAGGTATTTTGATCCGAATTCGTCAAGTGGTTGCACCTCATGGTCAACTGAATAGAGGGCACTCTTGTACAATATACTTGTTTGTAGCTTATTTGAAATGGTTGCAATACATCTTCGTCTAGTCATATTTCTATCTCGAGCATTCGTCGCCACTTTTCCTCTACCACATACAGGCTCCAACAATCATAAGTAGCTGGCGTATGTTTAAGGGCTATTCGTTTAATTTAGCTCGTTTTTGTCAACATACACATAATAACGCTTTCCTTAACAAGCAACATTCATCCAGAATTGAACAATGCTTTCCTAGACAAGTATTTTAGTAATTCCACTTCATCTAATGGACAACTTTGGTTAGTTGGTAAGTTAGCAAGTAGATATAGCATATCATGGATACGGACTGAATCAATATTCAGTACAGACTATATGAAGCTATTACACTTTTACATGTAATTTATATTTCCAATTAAAACTACTATTGTTACAGTTGTCTCTGTCAACTATTCGAAGTAATTATATATATAGTCTGCTTTCCTAGCGCTTCATGTTCTTTCATGTGCAACTTGTATTACGTGGAATTATTCGTTTTCACAACGGGTATATTGTCTGATTATCTTTAGGATAGCATACTACGATCCGCTAGCACCTTTGAAATTGTCGATATTTCACAGCGTATCTGCTAGTGGATCAGTCATAGTGGCATAACCAGTCGCTTTACAAGAGTTTATTGCATCGTTAACATGTAAAACAATATGATACGTGTATAGTTTACGAATGCTTACAAGCACCTTTTTATAAGGAACACATGTTATAGTATACTATGTACCATGGTTGTTATTGATAAGTGACCTATATCAGAGACAGTGTCAGCGAACCAAGTAATTACACCCAGTTTTTCAATTTCCGGCGAGTGCGACAACAGTGGTCAATAATCAATTATACGTTATTATATTTCTGATTAGCACACCTGCTGGGAATGGTTAATTTATATTTACACAACCACCTCTGTGGGACAGATCAACATGCAACCAAACATGTTATTAAAACTCAACCAGATGTAACGACTCGCTACATGTATCACGTGTTCATCAACGTTCGGGAGGCTACGGTTAAAAATGTTAAATCTCGGTCGCATCATCAATAATTTAATTTTCCAAGTGTGAAATTAACACGTTAAAACGTGATTGAATCGAGACAATTGATGTAGTTAATCAGTAATTAAACTCATGAAAACACAATTAACTGTCATATTATAATATCAACTTTCGACTTATTTATTGCATGGTAAAATAAGAATGATTGAAAACTTGCAAAACAATAATGCAAGTCCTATTGCATCAATACAGGACCGCTGTCTTCGCCTTGTACGCTGTTATTGTAACGATTCTAGGTCGTTGTAGGTCATACTCTTCAATAAGAAACTGGTAATTATATCGATTTCAAACCACATGTTGGTACTTTGGTAGGATACACTCCGCAAACACATGTTATGTGAAAGGGGGCAATGCAACCATTACCCAAACATTGCTAAGAAACAGGTGTTAGATCCGAAAAAAGGGGAAAAGTCCGATCCATACCAACGAAAAGACAGACAAAAACGTACTATCCATATAAACCCCCAAAGTATGTCATCTCTTCTTAGAATCATTATTAGCACACACTCGCTACTTAATCATAGGTTGCCATTTTGATATGAATATTTTAAAAAGTTTTCGGAATTAGACTATATGTTAAAACCCTATTAATCGAAATGAAGCTGTAAATTGGCAAATATGTAAATGCTTCATGCAATATAATTACACAATGTTTCAAAACTGATAACGACCCAAAAGGAAACTATGTTTTCTACCTTGTGTGCATTTCGAACATTAATGCAGTTTGTTTTAGAGTTTCAATATAATTAAACCGTACTGAAATTGATACGGGTAATGGATTTTGCAGTAAATTGAAGTACAACAAACACACTACAATTTACTTTAAAATGAGCAATTACCATGCAATGGGGATTGGAACAACCCAATCCCATTTGTTAGAATTGTACGGACTATTTAGGTGCATTCAGTAAGTATTGTTTGCGTTGTGCAGTGTCAAGAATCAACGGCAATGTTGTTTATTCATCTCTAACACAAATAGGCAGTTTATAATATCTATAATCATCAGTTTATTGCAATATGTCGGTTGGAAATTCGGATGATTACCTTTTGTATGGCTTCAAACGTCGTTTTGCGTGAGTATTTTACTTCAGGTTTTGCAAGGTACGCATACTATGTATCTTGTATCTTTCTACCCAGGCACAAGTAAACAAACCTCGAAGTGATTTTTACATAGATGTTTTTTCTGATCGTGTTACGTAAATATTTCAATAATTTACGACTGCTAAATAAACAACTTATCGCCTCGCACGGTATATGTATGGATATGGGTCTCTAGCATCGTAACGTTGATGATAACTTTCGAGCTCCATACGGATTGTCTAATTTCTATCATTTTTATCAGATGTTGTAATGACGTCAATACATACATGACGTCACTCAGTTAGTGAAACTTCCTATTTTTAAAGTGAAGTACGAGTCAAATAGATCCAGAAACTAGATATATAGACTAAAATATGTCTACGGCGAAATTATGATTACACATACCCGATCGGCTCTAATAAGCATGGACTATTCGTCTTCAACACTGATTTGCTTAGTTGAAGTGGAGGTCGAAAGTAGTCCCATGTCACATGACCATGTAAAGCTGACATAGCCTACTAAAGCTGTAGTTTACACGACGGGTAGAGTTGACAGGATAAAGGACTAGTAGTAGATTAAATTGTTATAGGGGGTGGTATATTTGTGTTGTTAGACTGAGGGTCGGCTCCTGTCTATCGTAGTTATGTTATACGCGTTATTCATATTTATAAGTACATTAATTTTGTAATGATGTTTGTAGGACAGAAATCCAACACATTTCAGTTTACACATTGAAGTGGTCGCAAACTTTCGTACGAACATTTACTATCATTCTGTTGCTGAATTATCACCAAGTATGTCAAATGTGAACCAATGTACCAACATGGGGCATGTTCATGAGATAAAAGCGCGCACATAGTCCACTAGATTTTTGTACTATTAACGTTGAGCGTATGTATCATATAATTGATCAAGCAATCTAGATTTAATCATGAACATAACAAATGGAATCATAATACAATTAACTAAAGTGTACCTTCCGTCCTATCTCGTACAATATCTGACTTGTTCCAACCAATATAATGGCTTTGTTGGTTCCTTTCTTTGACTGTTATCATACATTTACTTTAAATGGTAGTCAGTGTTTTTGGGAACATGGAAGAGATGATAAGAACTATTACGGTAACTACGTATGTCGTCCTTTTTCGTAAGGTTCTGTATCATACTAATGGCTTACAGTGCCTCATTGCGTATCTAGTGTCGCCAGGTGTGTTCTTGTTGGTAAACCATACCATTCAATAAGTGGAAATGACTTCTCAACTAATGGTTTCCTGTAAACTACTTTTAAAAACGGTATCGTGTGCACTGGTATATCACAAGTTCTCGTCCAGCTATGTGGTAACCAATTATGACTTCATGTGCGCTGGTAACGCGTTGCGTTGTTTTGATTTTATTGTCATTTATGGCCATATCGTTATGTGGCACAGTGCTTCTTTAAACAATATGTTTCATTGTACTAACCACCATATACACGTACGTATGCCACAAAACATTGTGTTATTGGTGTAGCAGACATAGATTAATATATTTATTATTAATGCAGCCTGAATTGCATTATTGTTTAATAAAATCGAACAAAAAAATGAAACTGAAATGTTTTGCTTTGAAGAGGCATAGTTGACAGCAGGAGTAAATACTTGACATCCAAGCTTAACTATGGTACCACAATCATACAATACGAGCGGTGATTATGTGCAGCAAGTTGTATATTACTAAATGTAATTGTCTGTTTGATATATTGCCTTTCTCATCGAACCAGGTGTCTGAAGGGTGGATGCACACATGTACAACATAAACATATCTATCATGTTACTTAATTAAGTTCTGGTATTCTTCACAAGAATTTTGTCCATAATCATTTTGCTCATGCCTGTCACGGTATCTGATAATCTAATGGACATATTGTCCGACGTCCTTAGTGCGTTATCCTTTGAATACCAGTATTTATATTTACACATATTGTCTGTATTTAACATTGCGATTGTGTAGGTAAAATTTACAATTCGGATGTCTGCTTAGATAAATTTCTATTCCATTACATTATGAGATAGCAGTTATTATTCTAGTTGAAATTACTTTGATACATGATGGCGTATTTGTTTTGCAAGGCATCTACAAACATCTACAAACCTACAAACAATATATGAATGTTATATAGAGTACAGATCATCTATCACTATAACTTTGATTCCTTGTTTCTCTAATCGATACATTAATGTTAAGTGGCATTAAGCAGCGTGTCTATGACATGCGGTGATGTGTGTGATAATCAATGGCATGAATTACGCCATCCGTTAGAACTCAATAACAACACTTATGTAACAAATAAATTGTTTAAGTACAATCTAAATGATTTGAACAGTATATACTGAAAGTAATCAACAACTTCCTACGCCTACATTACATCCAAGATATATAAAAAATAACTTAAACATCCGTTATCTTGTAATCAATTACAACGACGTTAGTCTAAATACTATTCAAGTGATGTTGAATAGCGTGTTAAGCTAACATCAATTCATCGTACCAGATACAATTTGCCGCTCTCTCATTATCAGTTAAGTTTTCTACGTCCTACGTTATTCTACCAGAAAAGTATGGGCGAAAACATAAGATACCAAATGACAAACACGATAGAATTGTAAAACTTATATAACATGATTTCTATAATTATCATGCCCTCCATCGTCGATTTAGGGCGTATATTGCTTTGCTCATGTATGAATATCGGTCGGTCTGTCGGTGTGTCTGCCGGTCGGTAGACCAAAATGGTTTTCGAACAGTAACTCTCAATTGCATTTATAACAATAGATGACCCTTTTTATTTAAGGTCAGTAGATCAAAGAACATCGTGACTTTTACATTTCCGAATATTGTTCTGCCATGTAAGTAAGAGTGTCTTACAAACATAATGTACATAATAGCTTCTGGAATAATTCAGCTCTTGGAATAAGATCGAAACAGAGTGAAAATGTCGATGAAGCATACAAACAGCTTCTGCTTCTGTGATCTGAATAATTCAATTAAGGCATTAAGGACAAATATATGGTCGGTTGTAGAGCGATTTTTTCTAAAGCCTGCTTAGTTCTCTTCAATGATATTGTAGTGTTCAACAAATTTGTTGTGTCGTGCATTTAAAACTGATGGCTGCTTAAGATAGGGTCTAAAGCTTTTCAGGACGTTTGAGAATCTTGGCGTTTGAATATAGGAATAATGAAACATTCCGTCCAGCATTTAGGTATGTTTCCGGTGTCTAAGATAATGTTGAAGAGTTTGGTGTAAATAGGTAATATAAAACTTCCTGCATGAATCAAGCGCTCTTTTTGCGTGTTTGCGGTATCCGCGTTCAGTTTAGATCTCAACTATTTATTCCCAATGCCAGCGTTCCGTCTTAATTGCAAAACATTCTAGCTTCATTTCTGCGTGCAATTGTATTCAACCATTATTCAATTATGACTACATTAAGAATACAGAGGGATTTTATATTTTTGATCCTGTCTCGTGCATCGTTAACGCAATGTTTCGTATCATATACAGTACATGGTGGTTAGCACAATGAAACAAATTGTTTTTATCACTGTGCTACATAAAAAGATCACCTGAAATGGCAATGAAGTCACCTTCAACAATAAACGCAGTCGTGGTACTAGTAGTCACGTGGTAACACTATTATTATCATTGGCAAGTGACGTCATATGGGGTATATGACGTCTCGGTTGTTTTCGACTTGTTCATTTCCGAGTGAGGACTTGTTATTTAGACATGGAAAAAGAATTTGATAAATTGTGCAAAAGGATAGATGCAAAGTTGGATGTATACGATAGAAAACTGTCAGAAGGACTACGAGAAGTGCAGCGTTTGTTTGCAGGATGCAATATCGAGGAAAACTGTGACTAGTCTGCTAAGGGTACATAATCATAATGAGTAAATATTGCTTAATTTGTCGTGAGCTTGTGATATGTCAGTGCGCACGATATAATTTAAGTACTTGACAGGAAACCTGCACCATTACGCGGAACATCATTTTCTCTTTATAGTCAGTAGTGCCAATAAGAACATATAGCTCCTGGCGACACTAGATATAATGAGACAATGTAAGCCATTAGTATGAAACAGAACCTTAAGAAAAAGGACTTCATATGTAGTTACCGTAATAGTTTGGCCTTGTTTCAATTTTAATGGAAGTTAATAAAATTGTATCTTTAAAATCGTGTCTTATCATCTCTTCGATGTTTCAAGCAAATACAGACTACCATTCAAATTAAAGTATGATAACCGTCCAACAAAGCCATCGTACGCTGTGAACAAGTCAGATATTGTACGGAATAGAACCATAAGTCAAGACGGTAGGTACACTTTTGTTAATTGTCTTATGATTTCATTGGATATGTTCATGATTAAATCTAGATTCCTTGATCAATTATATGATACATACGCTCAATGTTAATCTAGTACAATAATCTAGTGGAATATACATATGCCCTCTGTTATCCCAAGAACATGCCTCACATTGGTTCACATTTGACCAACATAGTGATAATCCAGCAACGAAATAATCGTAAATGCATGTATTCGTACTTGATGAAATAATTGAACGCAACACTTAAATATAGTTAGAGTTTATCAAACATTGTAAGATTGCAACGACTTGAATTCGTAAACTGAAATGAAATATTAATTAAGTATGTCATACGGTAGACCGGAACCTATCAGCATACTAATAACACAAACATTCCACCCCCTGCAACACTGTACACGCGCTTTTCTTTTAATACATAATTCAATATTGTCTTGATTTACCGCATTGTGTTTCATCCGCATCTTTATTACAGACAACTACTGCACTCAGCGACATTTGACTTAATTTCTCGCCGACAGATCTAATTAGTTATATGGCTGAGTACTAAAGGACCTTTTGATTCGCTTAAGGAAGTGTGTCGGTACTTCGTGCACCTCATGTAAGAAATGTAGCTTTGTAATTACAAGCAGACATTGTTGTGTTATAATATGCAATATGCGGACATTCGTTGATACAGCTCATAGATCTTGGATTACAAACACTTCATCATGCATAGCTGTATTATTGATCATCTCCATTGACACCAGTATCTTATACCGGAAGTGATAGTCTACATTGCTGATTTACTTATACCGATTTTACCCTGGTCAACACGATCTTCTAACTTAAGTATGCCATGTGCAGTTGTTAGTGCTTTAATGTTGTATGAAGACACACATACATAACATGCAACTGACTCAACCAATTTGCATGTGCTTTACTTTCACCCAGTATCAGTTTGCTCTGATATAGCCTATCCATCCATCCATTGAATGAACCCTGGATAGCCCTGGCATCAAACGAGCACACTGTCAACTGCTCTTTCTGAGTGGACTTGTCTTGAGTTATTACCTTGAAGTTTATTATCAATATTACGATGCACGAGCCCCATTTCCCCACATATACCGTGTGTAGCGATAAGGCGTTTATGTAGCAGTCTCGTAAATTATTAAAGTATTTACGTAACAGAAATCATAAAAACATCTCTGATAATACAATTTTGAAGTTTGTTTACTTGAGCCTGTATGATCATCAAAATATCCAACCGACTTTTTGCAATAATAACCAAACATACACTGTATATTTATGTATTGTCAGGGGGTCGCAACCAAGGGTAAACTTGTAAGATATAAGTAACAACAGAAAAAGGTTTTGAATTGATAACGGGCATTTATTGTGAAAAAATGCAATAAAACAAAACCGAAACAAATGTGAGAAAGTCATATTAAATCAGTTGTTACTAAATGACATAACTGGGCAGTTAAAACCGCCACAGGAGTCTACGCAAGAAGGCGACATGCCCAGTTATGTTAGATATAAAGAAACATTGACGTTGATTCAAGGAGCTGCACAACGTTAAATAATACTTTCTGAATGAACCTAAATATTCCGATACAACGCATATAAATGGTGTTTGGTTGTTCCAATTTTACAGTATATTGAAATATCTGAACTAAAACTATCAGAAAATCCAGGCACGTTTTGATGCTATTTGTTGTTTAACGCTTGTTTCTTGAGCAATGTTTGGGTTATGGTTATATTACGCCCATTCACATACCTAGTGTTTGACTGGGAATCGTTACTAATCCAGCTAACGAGGCCAAGACCTTGGCCCCTAATATGCTATACATGATGTTTGAAAGTTCTAATCGTTAAAATTTGATGATCCAATAAATAAGTCGGAAGCTGATATTATAATGAGACATTTAATTGTATTTTCGAGAGTTTAATTGCATTCGATCAACATCAGTTGTCTCGTTTCAATCACGTTTTAACGTTTTAATTTCACACGTCGAAAATTTAATCATTGCTTTTACGTCCGAGATTCAATGTTAATGACCGCAGCATCTCGAACGTTGATGATCACGTGATAACAACTCGTTACAACCGGGTGAGTTTTAATAACATTTTGGGGCGCATGAGCATATGTGTTCTACATGAGTCATTGTGTAAATATGAATTAACCATTCCCAACAGGTCTGCTAATCAGAAATATAATAACGTATAATTGATTATTGACCACTGTTGTCGCACTCGCCGGAAATTGAAACACTGTGGGGTAATTGCTTAGTTCGCTGACAAGGTCTCTGAAATAGGTCACTTCTAATAACAACCAGGGTACATGTAAGACTTATCGTACCTGGTATATTGTAGTTTGCGTCTAGGCTTGATTCAATACTACATGCACTATTTGAAAGCACAACACATCGACATCATATTAATGGTTAGTCACAATAGCTCGGAACTGATATGGAGTGTAAAATTATCAGGTTTAACAGAGAAGTTCACCATAAATATCAGGATTACCATGAAAGTCTTATATTTATAACAGTTTGACATTTAAATCTGTGAAATTAGAATCCGGGAGGCAACTTGATAAGGTTACTGCAATTCAAACAATAGGTTGAAATATGTACAGTCGCCATGGGGAAATGAACGCAATTTTTATACATAAATTTTAATTGCAGCGTAATTACATAACGCCACGAGGGGCAATATACGTGCTAACCGGTGTTTTTGCCTAGAAAATTGTTATTTCACAAAATGCAGCCTCAAACATAACTATATTTTCTCACGCAGATCTGAAGTAAGCAACAGCATATTACAACGGTATTAAGATTACTTTACTCGTACAAACAATGACATATAAAGTTACTTGGTGTCGAACATTTATATGTACTGTATTCGATCAGTTAAGAATGAACATTTATTATATAGAAGCAAAGCCTGATACTGTCGAATATAAATCACAATGATGATTTCAATAATTATATTTAGTTCTATGGTTATTAGATCATTTAGACCAGAACTAATTCCCTAAAGCCGAAGTATTACTAGAACTAATTGAGAATCAAATATGTTTACCTCTCAATACATCAAACCAAGTGTCCTCTAATGGAACTAAATGGACCAGAACTCCCAAGTTTATACATACGTTTAAATAATTTGAATTTAAACAGAAAATGCATTACTTTTGCTTGCATTTGTTTTGAAGAGACAGTTAGAGGCCCGCATCTATGCAATAATTAATTACTTGTTGTTGTTTGAAACTGTTACTGGTCAATTGTTTTGCATGATGTCATATTTTGTATCAGTAAACATTATGTTTGTCACAACAATCGTCATCATTTGATTACGGAGAGTCATGCATCAGGAAATGATGTTTAGTTAAATGACAAATCACGTGGAGAGGTTAAATGATACTCAAAATGACTTTATCAATTTTGGTAGCCTCAAACATTACTTCAACAATATTTTAGCTAAAAACAAGACGCTATCGTTAAGCTTATACTCGTCGTTATGCCATTAAACTATTAAACACGATGTTCTACGCAAGTACACTCTCATCTCGCAGACTCAGATGTGGAGCAAAGTATTTCGTGACATAGGTATGGTTAGTTGCCGTACGTTTGTAAACATAATTTCAAGGGTAGTTTTACCTCGCAGGTCAATTTGCTTGACTGTTGTTAGTAGCATATTTCAATTTCGTCTATGTTCCCGTATACAAACCGTTTTATATCAACTCTGATGTTATATACTGTATTTAATGACTCCAGCTCTTGTTTCTCATCGATCCGTCAAATAAAGTTTTAATGTCGTAGTACTCAATAAACACCATACACATGATTAACCAGTGTGATTGTTACATGTATCTGCGATTCTATACAATGAAAATCGTTTTATGTCTAAACGAAATCACTGACCATCCAAAGTAAACAGTATTTTGCATTCTGAACGGAAATACAAATTGAAATATAACAAGCCTTTTGGATTCATTTACATTTAATTTCTAAAAGCAACCGCATAGTTACATACATCATTACATAGAAATATTTTGTCGTTGATATGTTTCTAAACCACGATATGCGAGTCCATAAGTCTTCTTAATAGTGTTTGAATATCAGTAATATAAAAGTTTTTGCATGCACCTATATCATATATTACTTTGTGGTTTGGTGTATGATCATGTTTGATATATCAAAGTTAGAAATAGGACAGATGACAGGAATACGCCTATTAAATAAATTAATAAGACTCGATGAAATACAAGACTGCCTGATACCTGATTAAAGATATACATTATAATGGTCTTATTTACATTTTAATTTAATGGTACAGCGTTTGTCCTAAAGACCCTTGAAGTGCTATTATTTCCTAGAAAATGACATACAATCGTAATCCAGGCCCAAAAAGTGTTAACCCGATCTCGACAAGGTATGTAATGATGTTTCAAAGGAATTTGAAGAAACGTTTTGGAATTCGAAAATTGTAGTCTTGTACAATATTTAACATCTTTACTCAAATTACACGGAAGCTAGATATTTGAGTTCTCGTACACTTCTCGTAGATATCATTGCGATTTCATTTTAACGTCAGATTATCGTCGACAAAGCTAATTGCTTTCCGTGTAAAAGACGTCCTTGTAAATTCACCTCCATGTTTTACAAATTAACAAATTGAATACACAAGAACAATGACAGGATACTGGTATGTTTCTACGTTCACAACAGATGCAGTGATTACCTTAATTCAGACGGTACTGGAGTTTATTGTTTTATTTCCTGATTTTGTTATCGTTCAATGTCATGAACTGAAAACCAACATGCTCGACTCGTGTTACATACTTTAATGTACAAAATAATTAAATATGGGACTATAAGAAATAGCTGAATCATCCAATATGCACGTACTTAACATTTGTGGTAATAACAGTATGGGTTAGAATACCACAATAGGTAATATAACAATAAAATTAAAAAAACTCTGTAATTGCGAGTATTTAGTTGATTAATTAATACTTCAGCTTGACATTCAGTTTAGATAGTTCTTGGGTAACTGCTACATTACCATGTGGTTAAAAAAGTGTGATTGAAAAGTTTCCATATTTAATTTACTAAAATAGTGATGACCTTTGTGGGACTTAATGAAGTTTTAAAAACGGAAATCCTGATGTGGGTGCTCTAACTACGTGACCACCTGTCCCGGTGTGACTCATTTATTGAATAACGAATCTCCCTTTATATTGGATCTCGCAAAACCAACCTTCTATTGGAATAAACAGCCGCTGCTGTGGCAAGCTTTTCATTGATATGATATTATTCTCTCGATCATGAACGGTTAACGCACTTCAGCTATCGTAGCGTAATTGTGAAATATTTTATCCAATTATAGCACCAGTGATATCGTACATACGCTTGGATGTTCTGATTTTTAGAAATAATTCAGTAGTGTTGGATTAATTTTTCCTCAGAATTATTATAATTCGTGATACGAAATCATGAATATTGAGGAATGTGAGGACAGTTTCAGAATGAAGAGGGCTCGCTCATTTCGGGAGCGACCAGAAAAGACTGGTGAAAGTTTACGAAGAGTAAGATCATTTAAAACAACATCAAAGGGACTAGTCAATCGTGGGGATTCATTTAAATCGAAGAAAAACGCCACATATGGTGGTAATGAAGCTACTGAGAATTTCAAATTAGACCCCACATTACAAACATTTCACAATCGTGTCATTCCACAGCTAATCACATCAAGAAGTGAGTGTAATCAGCATCATTTTCGAGTGTTAATGACTGGGGCTCAAGGGGTAGGCAAATCATCCATTCTTGACCAATTTATGACATCGGAATTTCTTGGAAGTGGTAACTTCAATGTTTGTGAGTATACTGTAGTAGTTTCTTTCGTTGGGTCTTTCTATTAATGTCAATGTTTAAGACAGAACATTTGCCTTCATAAAGATGTTCGTATCAACTCGAGAATAAGGCTCTAATCATAAAATTTGTGCAATTGGAAAACAACGAATGCGTTTCTAAAACACATGTTATTAAGTTTTAGTTCAAACATTAAATTGTTAAAATTGATATTACAGTGTACGGTATTTTAAAAAATATTTTTAAAAAGCATATTATTGTAATTTTTGGAAATTTGAAAGTGTTGCTCACAAATACCTGATATGAATACATAGAACACATTTACATAATTGGAGACTTCACCGTTTTAGAAAGCCATATTTAGTAGACACACTGCCTTATATATTATTCATCTCTGTCAAATTGTCTATAAGACGATGTAGTGGTGTCTTACGGATATATGAATGTTGTAAACCAGTCTATCAATGTCATGTTTTTAAAAATAGTGTCGTATATATGTCCCATGCTATGAATTTAAAATACCTTGCTATATATCTCCCATGGTACAAATAAATGCTTATATATGAATATTGAATAAAAACTGACATAGTTTATGTCCCTAGACTTGAAGGTATACAATATCGCCATGCCATGAATATTTATATGGCATATGATCTCAAACTCGCACTGGAAATCTCCCATGGGATGAATATACTAGTAATTATCGAAGAGTGAAGAACTTATTTTATTACACCTGCATAGGATACCTTCCATTGGTTAAAAATTTACAATTGGCATATTCATTTTTATGATATGAATGTCGTACAACGGTCAAATCATATCTTACATGGTTTTTATGAAGACGACCGATATGAATCTAGCTCATTATAAGAATAAACACATAACATAAAATCTCTCTATTAAGATGAATATACAACTTATGTTTAATCTATCCCGATATATGAATATAAGAAGTATATTCACTCTATCCCGTTATATGAATATACAAATTATGTTGAATCTATCCCGTTAAATGAATATATAAATTATGTTGAATCTATCCCGTTATATGAAAATACTAATTATATTGAATCTATCCCGTTATATGAATAAACAAATTATGTTGAATCTATCCCGTTATATAAATATACAAATTATATTAATCTATCCCGTTATATGAATAAACAAATTTCACCGAATAAGAACCAGTCTTGTTATATGAAAATGCAAATGTCATACATTCCCTCTCTTTATTTGAATGTACACATCAATCAAATGGCAGTCAAATATTAGACCTATAACATAGCATTGACCAAGCCTAATAAAACAAATGCCACCACTACAACATGGTCTAATTCGAAATCGGTTAACGTCCCGGGCCAAACGTGCATTAGATATATATATATATGATTATGTTAAGCTTTGATTGGCTAAAACACATGATCAAAATGTGATATAAATTTGTAGCTGAAACTACAGACAACGTCTTTGTTCACTAAATTGAATGCAACCTTTCAATTACTCCACGGATACACGATAATTATGTTTATATTCATTTTCTTATCTTTCTAAAATTTACACTTTAGTATTATGCTTTGATGCAAACATCTGTATTTGTGCTTTCACATTTTGCGACACTTTTTGTGTCTGTCTATGTCAAAATTGAGCAGGTTTTACATTAAAAGTGACGTCGAAATTTATGGTATTTGATATTTATTTAATAAAACTGTCAATAAATTGATGTTTTGATACAAACCCTGTTATTTTTCTCCAGGAAAACCAGGCTTAGTGACAAAATTTTGAAACTGTTGATAATATATCGTTAGTAAGACGAGACTCTTACGAAAGGTTTTGGTAAAGGTAAAGTTGATTATATTATTACACCCGTTTACACAGTTAAATACGTTTTAGACCACCCACTCCCGTCTACCGCAAACGTTTTTTACGTAAGGTTTACCGACATTTCACAATCCAGAATCTGCACAATTATTGACATCAAGTTTTGACAGCTGGGTCACTTTTTACAATTAAGAAATAATGTGGTTTGTTACAGAATGAGTTGTAATTAAACCATGCGTGCTCGCATCTGAACGAACGTGTTTTATTCTAACAAAGCACATATATTTATTCATCATTTCGATTGTAACTTCGCAAAAGCTCTTCAATTAAAGCTCAACAAGATAGATTGACATCGAACTGCATTATATCCTAGAAACGGTTCGTTATTTAAAAAAGTCGTCAATCAACCGTGTTTTATGGAGAAATCTAAAACGGTTAGTTTCATGTACGTGAAGTGGGCTAATTCCACGCGCTTTGGTATGAATTATTATGAATGATTTTATTATTATCTTATTTCTATTTTAATTGAATGTTTCAAAGTTATGAGTGTTTGCTTACAGCGAAAACTATCTAGTGTTTTAACCATTAACCTCTCTTTTTCTCAATTTAGAAACTGATTGTCATAGCAACGAGTTATTTTTTACATAATTTAAGAGAAAAAATCACATATAAAAGATGGTACTTTACTTTCCAATGTCTTGAAGATTAAATCAAAGGACACGTTTTTTACCATTTTAATTACACCGTTTTCTAAACATTATTGCAGGATTACTATATACAGTGTCACTAAGCACAACTTTCATAGATAACAATTCATATCTTAAGTATTATTAACAATTGTGTAGACTACAGGTAAAATAGTTTCATACATCGACCAACATTATAGTATTATAAACCAGTTTTTGTCTAACAAACATACTTAAACCAGTTTTTGTCTAACAAACATACTTAAACCAGTTTTTGTCTAGCAAAATTGATTTTGTTACGTTACGTATTCAGATTTCTAATTATTTCACAAAATCATTAATGTGGCCGTATTGTTATATTTTATGTGTTCCGGAAAAATTGCTACATTTATTTACGGATATAAGGGTAATTAGGCCCGTATTGATTATGCAAAGCATCTAGTACATGTATTGCGCATTATGAGCACAATTCATGCAGAGTTGCGTTTTATCTAATTGATTTTTGGATGAGTTAGTTGGTAAACACAATGTCAGTGCCTTACAGAAACAATAACATTCAAGTTTATAATACAAAACCAGTAAATGAGTTAGACTTTTAGTTCGATTGTCTCAGTGCAGTGATAATGAATATGATTTCCCGTACGATAATGCAAAATATTTGCCCTCAGACCAGAAAATATTTTTGAAATAATGCGTTTTACTAGTTTTATAGCTCATTATTCGCCAAGAGTGAAGGCAAATTCTTATGAAACTAACAACGTGGCGAGCAGAACTGTATTGTAGTAAACCTGATATACCACTTCACAGTTCCATCAAAGAAGAATTGTTCTGTTTTCATATTATATGACTTTGAAGGAACTGAAAATAAATGCAACGCTCAGATGGTACTCGGATTGCGTACATTTTGTATATGCGATGTTACGTCTGAGCGTTACATTGAAAATAATGCTAATTCCACGTTACTGTAGCAAACATGCACGGGTGCGATGAAAACTAGTAGAGAGAATCTAAAGTACGTCCTCCAAAAATAAACATCGTTTCATTTTGAATGAACTTTAAACGTCAACTCTGAAAATTCGATAGAATTAAAACAAAACTAATTGGAACCTTGAACATGACGTGTGAACAGAACTAGATTTGTAGTAAGTGTTTGTAAACTTCAGTCGTGTTATGTCAATAATCCCCTTGCTCGGTAATATTTGTTACATCAGGTGAGGTTATTTGATCAACAGATCCGTGTCAATAGGCAATGTCAACATCAATATCTGAATCACGATTCTGTTAAAACATGAACACGTCCTTGCTTTATCAACATTGGTACAATCACAATTATCACATTCAATACATTCGATACATTTAATACACTTTCTACGCGGCTTTGTTTATTGACAAAGTAGGAAATGGCGTTTACCGTTCAGTCACCTCATAATATGCTGCTATTTTCTGGTAGATATTAGGTAATGTTCTATTATAAATTGCCAGGGGCGGGCATTTGCTTTGTTTTTTACGTTATGTGATCAAATACATGTATACCAAACTACCGCTTTCCGATGGACCGTGGTTAAGACATGACTTGTTCCGAGAAGAATACATCTTTCAGAGATTGACAAAAAATATAATTGTAATGTAGAAACGCTGTTATAATAAATGTGGTCCCACTTGCATGTTTATTTTTAATCCGGACCTGCTCCCGTATTTCCCGACCATGACATAATTATTTCTACGTTTCGTTTGTATAGTGCACTTTCCCGTTTACCCTAGAGATGCATTACTTCTTACGCCATTGTGGCGCACTAACTTCAACACTGAAGTAATTTGATAATGGTACTTGGGTTTTTACTATATTTATAGACAAATACAGGGCAATGAGTCTGGCAACCTTGGTGCGAATGACAATAAACGCCTTTACATGCATCTCCATAATATTTGATTTTTGAGACAAGTGTAAAAATGGTCCCTGGAGACGATAGGGCGATAGGCTTGATCAGTTTCATTTAAACGATTTTCTGTACTGCATCCGACATTTTACACAAACACGACACAACGCATAGGAGGGTAACTAGCCAAATAACATAAGCTTTTTTGGACCTACTAGGCAATTTCGGTGTCCACTGTTTTAAACAATAATTTCGAAATTTCGACAAAGTGCTTTCTCGTTTGTAAATAAGACAAATTGACTACGAACAACACGACGATTCCGACCGTCATATTTCCATATTGAAATTACTTTGATAATTGTTTGGCGTATTTGTTTTGCATAATTCGTAATTGTATCGAGTTGTCTATGCTAGACATCTACATACATCTTTAAACATACAAACAATGATTATATTGAGTGCAGATTCTATCACTATTACTTTGGTACCTTGTTTCTCTTATCGATACATGAATGTTAAGTGGCATTGAGCAGCGTGTATATGGCATGCCGTGATGGATATGATAATAACTGGCATGAATTATACCGGTGGAACTCAATAACAACACTTATGTAACAATTAAATTGTTAAAGTACAATATAAATAGTTTCAACCGTTAACTACTGAATAGTTTAAGGCATAAATATACAATCTTACAAACGCCCATCTTATTTATAAGTATAAACATCTTAAGCAGCCATTATATAGGAGACAATTACAACCAAGTTATTCTAATCTTTCCTCAAGTAATGTTGTAATGTTGAATAGCGTGATACGCTTAAATCAATGTATCATACACTATCAGATTATTAGGTCTATCTATGTTCTAAGTTCTACTGTACTCTGCGTTGATGACACATTATAGAAAATACAAAACGACATGTCGACGCATTTGTAAGTATTCTGTCATAGTCGAAGAATTAGACCGTAAGTTAAAGAAGATAATTACGGTCATTGATAATGTCCATTGATATTGAACCTGGAACATGGTTTTTAACATCGACACAAATAGATATTATTCTGAATGCATTATCATGATTTAAAGCAATGCACATTATACTCAGAACGTCACCATGATGCGATAAGTCAAACACTTGGCTTTTGATGGCCGTGTTGATGGTACTTTAATGTTGTATGTCGTACATTTACGTTTTGCTCTTAGCTGCAAGTAATAATAATACTAATTATAAGCACATGAACTGTGTTTATACTTACATCAACCGAGTAAATCCATTTACCTTGCAACCACTGGACACATATCTGATACATGTATAAATTAAATTAATAGAAACAAAGCTTGCTTAGAATATGTAAGAATATCGCATTATTTACGACCATACAAGACATTGAAATCTGCGTCATAAGGCACTAATGAGCCTCTTTTTATTATAATCTACACTTTTATGTTGACCAAACTGAAATAGAAATAGCTTGTGTTTCCATATCAAGTAAAGATTTTTCTTAAAAGCTTTTTTGTACTAACGACCATCTCATTCTAAGCCATTGATGAGTATGCTAAGCTGCTCAGTGTCATGGTCATCTATTATTACATTTATTTAAGGGGAAACCATGCGAACAATGGCATCTAGTTCAATGTTGTTTGCAGAAGCCAAGTTGTATATTTCGTTAGCCACACACTATTCCGAACACTGACATTCCCTGTCGTGTAAAACACAAGTGGGTTTATGGATACACATTTTATGAGATGTTAAGTCGACAAAATGATACTTGCTCGCTAATGTTCTCCACGCAAATGACTACGTAACACGACAACCTGCTTTTACATTAAAAAACGTATGTGCTTCAACGGAGACATGTAAAGTCCTATTAGGACGTCCAAATACTTTAAAGTGTGTAACGCTTGGTATTAAAAGTCTCTCAGATTTCAGGAAAATCAGGAGTATTGAGGGACACGTATATACGGCAATGGTGATTATACAACATATAATTTCTGCAATACGATATTGTTTTATCTTATTAATTTGTACCGTTGTATTCAATTATAAGCACTAAGATTAAAACTCCTACACTCGAATACAATACACTATAGCAATTTTACAGTGTGCATCTTGGCCAATTGAGCTTGACTATGATACTGAGGAACTCACTAATAACAGCTGCATTACTGTAGACTGTAGTACAATTTATGTTTCTATAAAAAACTAATTGTCAATATTGTCAAGTGTTATGTTCAACATAATCGAAGAAACACTAATATATTGTGTAGGAGAGCAGAGTAAAGCACATTTATTTTATGGCTTGGAAAGGATGAATTCAAATCGTTTATATTTGATTGAGCTTAATGAGACTTTAGAAAACATTTGTTCGTGGACTAGCCTGAGCAGGTGTTGTAACAAAAAAAGAGAATCGAATATAAACGGTAAATAAAGAAGACACGTCACAGCAGGGAATGTAATCATCGAATGCAGACTGTCGAGCACAAGCTCTAATTGGCATGATTATATGAAATAAATATAGAACTGATCACGTACATATTATCTTAATGTCCCGACTTTTCTGCACTGCAGTTTAAACGATGATGGTGAATCTGCTAGCATTCCATGAAGTGTCGACGCTTTATTTTCTCAGTTCTTTAACATTAAATGAGCAATCGACACAGCCAGACGAATGAATACATGAATTGAATGAACATTGATTGTAGTAGGTGTACATCGCACGAACACATTTTTGAACAAAGTTAAATGCCTTTTAAAAACTGGATTTTCTTGTTGGTAGGTTTTGAGACTAAGAACCAGTTGTTCACGCAAAATAATACGTTCAAAATAACTTTGTTTATTGTACATTTTGTCTCTTATTCACATGATTATAAATTGCCTCTACCATATTTACGATATACCGGTAAAGTCTTCATTGAACACCTGTTCAAGTCCAAATTAACATCCTAGGAGAAATAAATTTTAAATAGGTTTTTAAAAGAACCACTGAAATTTTGTCATTGAACAAAGTATGTTGCATATAAGTTCATGCCTTTGCAATTATGCGGAATCATTCCTATAAACGAAAAGCTTTATATGACCTGTATCGATGTAAACAATCCTAGAGAAATTGTCTGAAGTCCCGAGGGGAAATAACTTGAAAGTTCATCACACGTTTTATTACTACACGTGGTATTAACTGCTAACCAATTAGCCAGTAGTGTAAGACAGATACAAGACAAATGTTGATGCAATGCATCAAAATAGCCGCAATTGTGTGGTTTATATGACATGAATACCGTTATATAAAGCATCAACAATAACGCGCTGTTATAAATTATTCTATCAACTGAAATCTCTAATACAGTAATCAATATCAATTGATATTGTTTGGGATTTATATGATATGTACAATGTACTAAATTAAATGCACATGGATACTGCCACAGGGATCTTGACATAATATTGGAGTATTGTTTTGCACTGCAGGCAACAGTCACAGTGAACTTCTGTTAGTTGACTCAAAATTAAATTATGTCATATATACTGCTGATGACCAACAGACCTGTATGCTCCCATGTCAGCCAAATAATCTAATGGAAACTGTTTCCTGTCTAAGGTCACAGTAATCTTAACTTTTGATCTGGTGACCTCAAAATCAATAGGGGTGATTTTCTAATGAAGATCAACATCCATGTAAACTTTGAGAATCCTATTTCCAACCGTTCTTTAGAAATCGGTTTGCAGGTAACAATAAGGTAAAATGACAACACAATAAAGATACTGATTACACGTTTTAATATCAAATATGAAACCACAGGTAACTGTAGCGTTGAAAACGAAAAAAAATTAAAATATAAATTTTCTAAAAAAACATTGTTTCGTTTTTTTTTTCGTTTTTAACAATCAATTACATGTGCATGAAACCAGGATCTGGTATATTTAAGATATCTGATGAAACTAGTAACAAAATAAAACATGTTAAACATGAAATAATACAAAATGACTGAGGTACTTATTTGTTGTTTTATGATTCAAAGACATTTTGAAATGGAATGTTTGAGTAATTTTATAATCAGATGAAAGGTAATGAAATTTAAATTTTAACAGCATATTTTTCTTTTTGCACATGATAAGTATTATTTCACATTTCAACTAAAACATATATACAATATAAACAACATAAATGATTAACAAAACAAAATGGCTATTGGCCCTAAAGTGCTCATCTGGGGATATGCAGTTTAGACACAACAAGTAAATATTAATGTTATCACCTCATTTTTGACCCAAAAAGAATGTGACATCTTCAGTGTTAATAAGACTCTTCTTTTATATGACCTGGTGATTGTATCAAAACAGCGACCCACGCGGCACGTGACCATAAGCTTAACGCTCATTGGTCAGACTATAGCGTCACTTCTCTTGGTTCCCGATTCACTCGGTAAGAGTTATGAGTGGACCAGCAACCAAAGTAAAAGGCTATTTATAGACCCTTTTCACCGTTACTAAAAATAGCCCTATGCATATCATTATCTTGATTACAGGCAAAACATTGACCGATAAGCCATATTATACCTATGTAGTTTGTATGAGAAGATCTATATTTTGTGTTGATTATGTGCGTTTAATGACAGATTTAATTGATTTTGATGCTGATCTTTCTGATTATGCAAGGAAGTTACCTTCTAATGATTTAGCAGGGTATTTGGACAAACTGTCAGTTGAATATGGGACTTTACCTGACCCCTTCAATTTAAGTGATATTCTATGTGGGTAGATGTATAATGTGAAACTTTGGTATGATGTGTCATACTTCGACATCTGTCATTACTTTGCAGAAAGTGCAAGTTACTATTCCAAGTCTGACATGAAGTGTTATACTAGTAAGTCACTAGATGGGTACCAATACTTTTTATGTGGACATATACAACGGGTCATGTTACTCAAAGCATATAAGTTTCCGAGCCAGCGACAGGGATCCGACACTAAATATCCACAGTCGGTCAGCAATTCATCACCTGGTATAAGGTTTAACATGTACCTAGATTCTAGGGTTGATCTGTTTATCTGACACTCGTCTACCCCAACCCTGGGAAATGTACTTAACTGACCCAGAAGGTGATATAATATTAAGTATTTAATTGTATTGTCTGTTTATAATTGCTTCATGTTTGAGCTCTAGCAGTAAGATTCACATGCTGTTCAGTAGATATGTCAAAGCAGTCAATGCTAGATATAACTTTATTATATTCCGGTTTGAAACACTCTGGAATGGTTAACCTTGCCACACCTCGATCAGGCCACATAATAGGGGAACTAAGCATTTGCACCATGTCATTCCATATCCTTGACATGCTTGCATCCGAAATCTATAATATATATGCCAGATCCCTATATGACATACCAAGTCTGAACTTAGTTTCTAATAGTAAATGACCCTTAGGCGCTATAGATTTAAATATTCTTTCATTTGATGCATGATTCAACTAGATCGAATATCCAACAGAACAAAATTGACGATATTACAACATGCCCGTATAAAAGAATATGTTTGCCTCAGATAGGCCTGGAAAGGTAAACCTTGAATTTAGCATACAGTAGTAAATTAGCCATGGCAATTAGTCCTGTGGTCTAATCATAAATGAAGTATTATTCATTTATACTTTGAATCTTATAAAAATGTAACACACTGATGTGGCCATAGGTCCGTTATACTGAACCACTTGTACTATTGTACCGATGTGTTAAATACTGATTCTAATATAGATAATTGATGGTGGTGATCTTAAGGAAGTGGTCATGTGTTTGTCTTTCTGAAGACACATGCATGTAGATTATTATAATGAATTAATAGATAAAATCAAAGACAACCTGCTAATGTGCTAACTATTTTAGCACACTACCTTAGGTGATCGTATGTAGGTATTTAATCACAACATTTCAGGAAGCTTTCAAATATGGCTGCTTGCTAGAAGATCTAAGTTGTTTTACTTGAAAATGTGCATACTATACTATAAACAAGGAATATAAAATAATAATTTATAAATAAAAAGATTTGTGTAAATGCAGTATAAATGCAAAAACACCTGCTATGAAATTCATATTAGATCTACAAACACGAGAAGTATTTGTCCATGAATTTTGCTCTGAATGAGTTGAGTCTTTATGAAGTCCCATCAACATCGGATATTTAGGAATTCTATTCAATACTACTCCCTTTTCTTTATTCTGGCGGGTTCCCACAACCAACAATGCAACAGTATTGTTGCAAATACTATCACATGTATACTGAATTTACTACTGGAGGCTTATCACCAGTCGATTCTTTCTGCCTACATTAAATAATTCATGAGCTTATCAGTCAGGTGGAGATTTGGTGAAAGGGGTCTATACATGTAGTAATGAATTTATAAATAGACTTAAACCGGTGATACACAAAATGTTTAACGATAAATTGCAGCAATTTATTTTCTTTTCATTATCTATATTTGATAAATAAGAAAATTTATATGAAACTCTATAATTATTATTGTTATCACGCGAAATCATCAGCATCATTGGTAAACGAATAAAACTAACGATAAAACTAGCGATCAGTTCAGTAGTAAAAAAAATAGACACCCCAGCTATTCTACGCTAAAAGGGATCAGCAATTGAATTATTAAAACGCAAACATTTTCTATTTTACTTACGAACATTATCCATCCAAAAAATGTAATTTATGGTGGAATAAATAAGAAATTCATTGCGTTAAAACAGTTATCAATTAATAGCTTCATTATCCACGCAAACAAATTTATTCATTTTATAAACTATCAGTAACTTGTCCGTTCATGTACATGGGAGCAATTTGATTGGTCTTCCATTAGATAGCCGCCCTTGGCTATCAATAACACGATATACGATATTTCATCGTTGATATCGCCAATATCAAGAATGTTGAAAATAAAGTAATTGACACAGATTCAGCAAAGGAAAATTATGTTGAATTGGAATAAACAAAACTAGACTACTTAGAACAGGAGTAATATATACTCTAGATTGACACTGAAATGATGATTGTAAGATTGTGTCTCACATGGTTAGAAATAATTGAAAGACAAACGTCAAAAATTAATCCGCGTGTTTAAAGGTGCATCTAGTTATTTTGATTAAGACACGCCCATAATTTGTAGAAAATAGTCAAATAACATGCACAACCCTGTGCAAAACACCGATTGGTAGTTTACCTTAAATGGTTACAATTTACCATCTAATAGGTTCAGTTATTTGTTTTCTCTCATGCGTCGTCACTTTTCAACATTACAACAATTATTAACTGGCGTCTGTCTTAACTTATCAAGACTATTCTTACTATTTTACCTGTTATTTTCAAACAGCCGTCAATTACTTTTTTCTTGACGAATATTTTAGTAATTCCATTATATCTGGTATGTATCGTAATGTAATGCTTAGCAAGTAGATACGGTATATTATATCATGGAAACGGAATGAACCAATACTTCAGTGCAGACAACAAAGTCGTTGTAAAGCTAAATTAATGCCTATTTAGTATTTACAAACTTTATATTACCTAACGTTACATTTGTTTCTCCGTTAAATCTTCGAAGCTGTAGCAGCCAGTTTGCTTGAGACGTTTGCAACGAACGTGTATTACGTGTATTACGTGAAATGATCTATTTTCACAACGGGTATATGTCCGAGTACCTTTGAAACTTCCGATATTTCGTATTTTATCTGTAACTAGAACAGTCATGTCCACAATACCAGACGCCTCACAAGTGTTCATTGCATCATTAACAAGATACACAAACTGATGCGTTTACGCTATTAAGCCTCCTGAACGCTAACAAGCACCTAAAAAGTTTTTTGTAAAAGGAACACCTGTTCGTACTATTTATGTCTTGGTTAAACTGTTATAAACGAGTATATATGACTGTGTGATAAGTATAAACAGATATGCAATAACCACCATGCGATAATAAAAAAGGATACCATTATCACAGCATTCATAACTTGATAAATATTGGACTATAAATTAAATGTACCAATATATTCAATAACATGAGTTGACGATATTAAAGTGTAGAATACAGTCATCTTTCAGACATGACACCATCGGTTTAGCCGACGATACATTTATCCTAATGACTAAAGCGTTGGCTGTTATATTAGGTACATTGAAAATTGTTTTTTCAAGTGAAACGGAGTTTTTTATCTCAGAAAAAAATAAGGGATTGGTGCAAGCAGCGACCGAACCCGGTAGCTTCAGATCCAACCGCTCCCAACATTGTTTAACAATATGGAACATTTCATTTTTATTATTTTCAGCGCAATCAGAAGAAGACAGAACAGTGACATTACAAGTAGACGGGGACGAATCCACAATAGAATTCATGCAGTCAGAAGATTTTCAAGTGAGTACACTTAATATACGGTCTCAATTGCAGGTATAATATATGTAAAAATGTATTTTAATTGATCCGATTGAGATATATTTTAATAATAATATACGGTCCAGGTAGTCTAGAAATTCGCGAAAGTTATTGTACCTTGGTAAATGCGAACTCAAATACGCGCCGTGTAGTTTGAGTAAAATGATAAATTATTTACTGCATTTTGAAATTCCAAATTGTTTTCGGAAACCTCGAATAGAAGAGTACAACGATAACACTTGTTGTGCCTGGAGTATGGTTAAATGTCATTATGTCGGAAAGAATTGCTCTTCAAAACAGTTACAATAGAGACTCCCGTTTACCGTTCTCTCCATTGTATAAATAAGCCCATAATAAATTGTACCTTTAATCAGGTATCAGACAGTTTAATAATAATAATAATAATAACGACTTTATTTTAAGAGGCAACACAGTTGGGCAAGCCCAGTCTTCCCTGTGAGCCTCTATGGCAAAACATATTTACAAAGATAGTATGACATATAAGTAATAAACAGTCTGAAGTATAACAACACAATATAAAAGTATTATAGGTGGATTTTTCAACATGTCGCAAAGTATTTTGCTGCAAAGTATTTTGCCATTGAATACTATTTGGATGGATGAGATGAAGAGGTATAATAGGAGTTCAACAATTAACAGTAAATTCTCTCCTAGTGATTACAACTGAACCATTTATTTCAGGCACAATACATGTAATGCTGTTATGTTTACTTATGGTCTAAAAGGTGACATGCGACAAGTCAGAAAATTCCAACTATACATTGGCAATACAACACAAAATCAAATGTATACAGAAATACAGTCACATTATTTACAAAATAGCGGATACATTTAAATTAAGTTTGCCCATCAGAGTAGAACCATGATAGATATAACCTTTTGAAAGCAATTAAAGAATTTGACTGGCGAATATTCAATGGAATATTATTCCATATAACTGGTCCTGAATATGCTAGTGATTTTCTACAAAATTCCAGACGTGGTTTTGGGACACACAGAGCGTGGTTTGAGTGTGATCGTAAAGATATGTTGTCTGATTCTTTAAACAGGTTTGACATGTATTCGGGAAAAATATTGTTTAGAGATTTATATACAAAAGTTGCCTTTTTATAGATGATGCGGTCATGGAATTTCATCCATTTCAGTTCCTGAAATAAATTATGAGAAGGTGCATCGTAAGGTTGGTCAAGAATTATTCGTGCTGCTCTTTTCTGAAATTTGTACAGTTTATTAGTCAATGTATCACTACAGTTACCCCATATCGTGCAGCAGTAATCAAGGTGTGGCAAGATGTAGGCATTGAAAAATAATTTTCTCATATGTGTAGAAAGAAATTGCCTGATTCTTAAAAGCAGGTATAACATTGAATTACATTTTTTAAGAATAAGTTCAACTTGGGAATTCCAACTTAGCTTGTGATCAACATGGACTCCTAATAATTTTTCAACTTCTGTGAATTCAATACTATGATCATTGAGTAGAAGTTTATGTTCATCACTTAAGGCAAGTCTGTAAATATTGTTTGATGGTGAGATCACCATTGCTTTAGTCTTATGAGGATTTGGTATCATTGAGTTTCTTTGACACCAATCATGTACTGTATTCAGACTAGTCTGAAGGGTTTCACAAACAGTATGTAACGATGGCCCAACTGCAGTGATAGTAGTATCATCTGCAAACATGTCTGCAGAGGAATTATGTAAGTGCAATGGCAAATCATTAATGTAAAGAATGAATAGAATGGGCCCAAGAACAGAGCCCTGGGGCACGCCTGATGTTATTTCACGTGAAGATGATAAGTTTCCTTGTATAGACACTTGTTGGCAACGTTCAGACAGATATGACTTAAACCAGTTCTGAGAACTTAGGGAAATCTTGTATTCTACCATTTTTTCAAGCAAAAGAGAGTGATTAATCAGATCAAATGCCTTAGTAAGATCCAAAAATACCGTGCCAACAAGGTGGTTTTTGTTAATAGCATCAATCCAGGAGTCTACAACAGAAGTGAGAGCAGTTTCACAGGAGTGATTTGAACGAAATCCAGATTGGGTTTTATGAATAAGTGAGTGGCTTTCAAGGTATTCTTTTAAAGTATCACTTACATGCTTTTCTAAGATCTTAGATAGCACTGGAAGAATAGATATGGGGCGATAATTATTCGGGTCGGATTTGGATCCCTTCTTAAAAATTGGAATAACTTTAGCAGTCTTGAAAACTGATGGGAAACATGATTTTGAAATGCACTGATTAAAAATATATGTTAGGGGTCCAGATATAATATTAACACTCATTTTAAGATACCTAGCACCCAGTCCGTCTAATCCTGTTGATTTGCTTGAGTCGAGTGCTTTGAGTTGTTTGGATACATATTCTTGGGAAACATGAGGAATGTTAAAAGAAATCGATTGATTTAAGTGACTGGAAACATAATCATGTAAGATAGTTTTGTCGTCATTGGTTAAGTTTGAACATTCCATTGGAGCCATTTTGAATATGTCAGTAAAAAACATGTTAAAGGTTTCAGCAGTTGTTTGGGTATCCTCAATTGCATTCCCTGACTGGTCAGAAATAAAATTGGTTTGATGTTTGGATGATTTACCAGATAGATCTTTCAGGTTTTTCCATAACTTCTTTGGATTATGCTTATTTTCATTTATTGTATTGTTAAAAAATGACCTTTTAGCACTGTATATCAGACTTTTTAATTTATTGCGCCAGTATTTGTAATTTTGTTCATCTTTTATCACTTTTGCCCGGTCACGCTTTTTCATAGCATCTTTAATTGAAGGGTTAAACCAATCCGGTAGATTAGTATGTTTAACCCTTTTTCGTTTCACAGGGGCATGGGAATCAAGAGTTGTTGTAAAAAGGCCCATAAAATAGTCCAGTGAATCATTTGGGTCATCGTAAATTTCTAAAACTGACCATGGCTGCATTTCTAATAATTGAAGGAAGTCATTTTCTACAAAATGTTTAGTATTCCTGTATGATATGATATTATGTTTTGGTCCTGAACCACCACTTGTGCTGTCAGATGACATTTTGCGTGTGAAGCACACAGGGTAATGGTCACTTAAAGCTAACTTGGGTATTTGAATATCAACAATGTTACATGGTGTATTGGTGTAAATATGATCAATAATAGTTGAAGAAGTTGGCGTTACTCTGGTGGGTTTGTCTATCAATTGCTTTAAATTAAAAGCATTTGTGATGTTATTCCATGAGGTGTTGATTATTTCAGAGTTTACAATGTTGAAGTTAAAATCGCCTGTCAAAATAATTTCTTTGTTTTCAGAGTATAATTGTTCAAGAATTTGTTCTAGTTCCTCATTCCAACTGTTATTAGATAATGGTGGTCGGTAAATATGACCAAAAAGGAATGGTTTCTGCTTGGATGAGCGTATTTCCAGCCATATAGCTTCTATGTTTTCCCTTTCAAGGTCAAGTCTTTGTGTACATTGTAGATTACATTTCACATATGTAACCAAACCTCCTCCATTGGTTGGCCTATCGCGTCGAAACAGATTAAAGTTATTTAACTGGAATTCACTATCATTGAATTGATTGTTCAAAAATGTTTCACAGATACATAATACATCAATTTCTTCATGTTCGTTAACTAAAAATTTCAGTTCGTCAAATTTGGGGAATAGATAATGAATATTGAGATGAAAAAAATTTAGTCCTTGTTTTCTGAAATATTTTTCCTCTGTCATATTATTGTTATTTACTGTAACACAATTTATTGCCTCGGAGTGATTTGGAGAAACCGTTGTGGTGGGAACCATGGAGTTGGAACTGGCATCCACGGAAGCGGTGGTCCCATATTCATTGGTGTCCATTGTCGTCCTAGTGTCTGGTGGTTGTGATGCCATTGTCGGAGTTTGGGTTGTTTGTGCCGAAAATGGGTCTTTGTTCCAAAGGCTCTCTCGATACCATTTCTGAGATTTCTTCCAAAAACGGCACCACCTTTTGGGTTTAGATGGACTTCATCGCGGTATAGACTGGTGTCACTGATGAAGTCAGGTGTGTTGTCAATGAATGTGATTCCATTGTCTTCACAAAATTGATGAAGCAATTCATTCACATTCATGATTTTTGCTTGTGAATGTTTGTCGGTTATCTTAGGGAGGATGGAAGAGATTATGATTTTAGCATCAGGATGATTCAGACTAATTGTATGTACCATATTGGCAAAGTCTTCCATAATAGCACTTGGAGAGTCATCCTGGGTAATATTGTTGATGCCAATATGGAGGGCTATAGCGGCAGTTCCTGGGTCAATAAGTCCTTTGTTGAACAGTGTAGTGTACGAATTTTCGAGGGTGCGTATTCGTGCCCCTCCATGGGACCTTATGGTTAGGTCAATGTCATCAGCTGCCAGCCTCTTCCGGCTTAGTATTCTAGTGACTGAATCGCCTAAAATAACAACATGCTTACTTGAATTTTGTTCCGCATCTTGTAGACCTCGTAGACCTGGTGATGACGTTTCAACAGACGGTTCCTCGGTAGAATGCGGGTTTTTAATATTTGTGCTCTGTTGTACATTGTTTTGAGGGCTTTTAGCTTGTTTCCTTTGATGGTGTAATGATTTTGATTTCCTCTGTATTGGAGTCCACATCTTTTTTTATCATCTGCACATCTGCCACTGTTGCTGTGCAGGTCAATTTTTCTCTCATTGCATTGATGTCTGACTTGAGATTTTTTATTTCATCAAATATACCAGCCTCAATTTTCTGTTTCTCCTCCGATGATTTTAATTTATTGGCCAGTGATGTAATTTGTTTTGCCTGCTCACTGGCTTTTGCTTGGGTGTTTTTAATAGTTTTCTTAAGTGTTTGAGAAGCATTGTCAAGTTTTGCTAGTTTTTCACTCTGTTCATCATTTTTGGCTTTTAGTTTTTTATTGTCTTTCTGAAGTTGCTGGTTTTCTTTCGAAAGGTTATCAATCTGTGTCTGTAATTCTAATATTTCTGATGTATTGGTGTTTGATGAGGTGTCAGAGGTAAATCCTTCCCCATCAGCACATATCTCTGATGTAACCGACTCATTGTGTGATAAATCCACTGTCGTCTTCAGTTCTGTTTGCTCAGTATAATCACAGACAGTGTCAGGGGTTGTTATTTGAGTGGTATTTACTAACGTTGGTTCTTGTATAGTTGGTTGTTCCTGGGAAGATGGTGATCCGTAGAGATATTCGTTCAGTGGTAATTTTGATCTACGTTTGTTTTTGAATGAGCCAAATAGACCTTTTGATTTTTTCTTCAGTTCGGGGGTCATAAGTATACCATGCATGTTAGGTATCTTCTTTAATTGTGTGTTCTTTAATTGTTCGATGATATTATCAAGCTGTGTATCAATCCATATTTTGCAACCTGTTCCTTGAATTAACATGGTGTTTGTATGGTATATTGTTAATACAACCTTCTTTTCTGAGAGAATAAACGTTGTTGTCAATCCTGTGTTGTCTTTGGTTGCAGTCAAGGAATACATAGATTGTAAGATTTGTGTCATTTTGGCATGTGTTGATTTCTTGTGAAAAACAATTGAAACATTATCACTACAATCAGATATGTTTAAGTCAAACAAGCTGTTGCTAGAAGGACTATCCATGTTGACAGAAGTATTGTTAAATGCCATTGTTTTCAGATAATTTTGCCTGCAGATATGTATTAATGTTGAATGTTATAAGATGGTCATCTATCACAAATGTCAATGCAAACTTGTAATGTTCAGTTTCAGTTTTCAGTTGTCAATTCAAATGATGAGTTGTTGCCCTTAGGATATTACGATATGTATTCAATTGTCATGACACGTTGTAAATGTTTTACAGAGAATTATACTCCAATTTATATCCAATAATATTCAAGTTTCGAAGTTAAATAAATCCAAAATCACTAATTTTAATGTTAATCCGTGATCACAGTAAGAATCTAAATAAAATTCCAAACAACACAGTATAAATTTTAACTGTTAATTCCAAATATTTCCAAGAAAAACTGTTAATTTTGTCAGAGCAAATTTTGTGTGACTGGTCTGTCCGAAAGTCTATCATATCTATTTTGTATTCCATCGTGTCGTTTAAATTAATTAAAAAAGAGTGTTCCTGTTATTTGTCATATTTCTAACTTTGAAATATCAAACATTATTATTCAGCGAAAATATCGCTTGTTTAGAGTGTGAATGTCTACATTTCACAAGCACTATTCTGAGAACGAAATATTTACGAATGTTATCATATGTTTCAGTCAGAATTCGTTTAGAATTATATAAAAAAAAATACATTTAACGGTGTACGTAGTGGCACTTTCACGAATACGAAATATGATGTTACAAACTGCTAAGCAAATAATCTGCGAATCTTCGAATACACTCTTGAAATTAGGTTTACACACTGATAAGCATTTTGGATAGAGCAATAGTTATGTCAATGTCGTGAGAAACTTTCCCAAAAAGCTGATTAAAATTATAACAATGATCAGCAGCCTATATGAGAGTCTTCCTGTGCTATTCTAAATTCACTAGACAGTACATGCATTTTGCTCTGTTGTGATTACTTGGTAAATATGGTTATCTTTAAACTGTCTCCGCATGATTTGTCAATTTACTAAACATAATGTGAATATATCCTGTCGTGTGATTTTGCAATCAAATCATGGCGACTAATGACTAAGTTTTATAAGAAAGCAAAACAGCAGTACTGTCAAAGAACAATATCAAGAATAAAGTTTTTAATTCAATAGATGCATGTTTTCAAGTTTCTACTGCTTGCAATGATAATATACCATTTGATGTTTGGAATGTATCCATTTTGTTTGATTATTACCCTTAATTTGTGTTTAATAAATCCTGATATTCCACATACTACATATATGCTAAGGAATAAGGAAAATCCTTTTATACCTCTCATTCTAAAGAACGTAATCCATAGCTTACTAATTGCATGTGTTGCATCTTTGAAATTGGTTAACCTCGCTATTTTCTTCATTTAGATATTTGTAATGGTGCAGTGTTTGATTCCACATAATTTCTGGAAATACTGCATATTTCTTAAGTATGGGTATTAGTTCAGTTTGTATGATCTAATAATCACAGTGCGGGATATAATTATTGAGGTTATCATTTAATTATTCGGCAGCATAAAGTGTAGCTTCCACACTATCTCTGTTTATTCTTGACGGATAGAAATGATTACGTTATACAGTACTCTATTTTAACATTAATCCATGCCTGAATAGTAGAAGAACTACATATATTGTCGTTGGTTTACGTTAAATCTGCTCAAAACGCATGGTCATATGTGGCGTGGCCGACTGTGTAATAATAATTTCCACTGCAAAAAAACTCTGGTTATGTAATTATTCTGTCCCTCATGGCCTTATGTATAAATTTTGCAATATGGCATGGTATTGCGTTCATTTCCCAATGGTGAATATACATATTTCAACGTATTGTGTGAATTACATTAACCTTATCAAGTTACCCCCTTGGGTGTGTTGGATTTTAATTCAATCAGTTTTGCATATCTAAATGTCACACTGTTGGAAATATATTAAATAGTTCATGGTTACCTTGATATTTATAGTGAAAATCACAGATAGATATAATAATTTTTCTCCGAATATATCATTTCCGAGTTGTTCCGAGTATGAAGTCACAGAAGCGCTCTGATAGTAACACTTTCAATATGTGCACATGCTACATGTACCCGCTACTATTCTTTAAATTATTGTTGGTAATATTGATATTGGTCGATCGGTCCCAAAACTATTACAAATCTAGAACTATATAGTACATGTACAAAAACACAAACGACATTAGTTCCTGGGACATTCTATGATCAACATTAGAACGGTTGATTGTGTTTTTTTTATTATTAACATATTCTCTACATGCCTTTCTCGTTATAAGTAGTATTGTAAAACATGTGTAATCCTTCCTGATTATACAAACTACGATAGATTTATACATGTACAGGGTGTCCCAAAAAAACGGGGATCTGGGATAAACAATTGTAACTTTTTTCTCTGTTATAGATATCACACTATTAATGTGTCAAAACAATAAGGGAAGAACACTGTTCAGAATACTAGCATCATCATCGTGATTATTTGGTTCAATCCTCAGATTTACCTCCCGTGTTTACAATCGCATGTTTCAGTAAAATACCATAAACTGAAGCAGGGATTTCAGAATTCAATGAGATATATTTCCATGCTGACCTCAAACATCTTTTCAAGTGCTCCAAATCAGTGTTTATGGTTTGTGATACATTAGTTCATTATGTATAGCAAACAAATTCACTATTGGGATTAAGTTTGAGTAATTTTAGGTCATATGGCCTGTGATATGAGGTAAGATGTCAGTACTATTTCGCAGACACATCCTGGTTTTCCTGCTGATTTATTGCAAGAAGTTTTCTGCTAGCCTATGGTGCTATTTTTATAATTTTTGACCTACACAATTACTCCAAAATATATCCATCAACTGTTTGTTTGGATAAAACTTTACTTTTTGCTCATTTCATAGTCTAAGCTTTTTTTTGGTAATAGTCCTTGACAATATTAATGTTTTTAATAATTGAACGAGTGTTGAGGCTATTTTGGAAGGTTTTCCACTTCCCCTTTGGTCAGTAAACTCACCACGTTTTCCTCTGTTTTGCTAATTCTTATCATATATGTTTTATTTATACAACATTTTGATCACCCCTTTGGCTTTAAATGTCATTTTCTAACAATAAATGCTCTGACGCAAATGCCCTTTTCTTATAATGCCACTTTTCAGGTGATTAATAAAAAATAACGTGAAATGTTGCCATAGTGAAAATTATGACGTCACTTCCTGTTTTGAAGCACCATATTGTAATAAGTACCCTTTTTAGAAGAGGAGATCCCTTACATACACTTTCACAAAATACCAGCTAAATTCATTAAAATATGAATGGGTAATAAGGGTTTAAGGTATGTCCCCGTTTTTTTGGGACACCCTGTATGTACATGTACCCTGGTTGTTATTGATAAGTGACCTATTTCAGAGACCGTGTCAGCGAACTAAGTAATTACCACACGGTGTTTCAATTTCCGGCGGGTGCGACAACAGTGGTCAATAATCAATCATACGTTATTATATTTCTGATTAGCAGACCTACTGGGAATGGTTAATTCATATTTACGCAACGACTCTTGTAGAACACATATTCTCATGCGCCCCAAAAATGTCATTAAAACTCATCCAGATATAACGTCTTGTTATCACGTGTTTCATCAACGTTCGAGGTGCTACAGTCATGAACGTTCAATCTCGGTCGTAAAATCAAGGATATAATTTTCGACGTGTGAAATTAAAACGTAATTGAATCGAGACAATTGATGTTGATATCCTGTAATAATTCTCACGAAAATACAATTAACAGTTCTATTAAAATGTCAACTTTCGACTTATTTATTGGATCGTTAAATTAGAATAATTGGAATCTTGCAAAAATCATGCAAATCCTATTGCATCGCGGTCTTGATCTTGTAAGCTTGTAACGATTCCCGGTCGCCGTAACTTCCATAACAATCTACAACCAATGTCTATTTCAAACCACTTGTTCGTAAATACAAGTAGAAGCCATCCAAAAAAGAGAAACAAACATAAAATTACTACTGCATCCACAAAAATATGTCCCCTCCAGTGTTGGTCATTTTTATCACAAACTCAGTACTACACCATACGGCAGGTTCCCCATCATGGTATGAGTATTAAGAAAACTATTCGGAATTATATAAAAAATGTTGTTGAAAATCCATTCATTGAAAGGAAGATGAAAATTGCCAAATTTGTAAATGCTTCATGCAATTTTTATAACAAAGGGCTGCCGAAATGACTACCACCTCAGAATGAAATGTGTTGTCTACCTTAAATGCATTTTACGCATTTTTGCTTTTTGATTTAGCCATAGTGTTATTGCTTTTGCCGTTATAATGTACGCATTAGCACATTGGTTGTAGTGAATGGCAGAACAAATACAAAGCAATTTTAAATGAGCATATAGCTAGTAATAGAGATTGGTAAAATACAAACGCCAATTATATGCATTGTTTCTGGATATTAAGTTGCTCACAGAAAGTGTTATTTTGTGTTTTGCAGTTTCTTGAATCAACGTCATAGTTGTTTAATTATCTCCGACATCAATAGGCAGTTTATGTTAGTTTCGTTATTGCAATTAAAAGTCGGTTGGATATTCTAATGATTGCCTCTTGTGTGTCTTTATACGTTGGTTGTCTGGTTGGAGTAGTTTACTTCATGTCTATAAGACTCGGTAAGGTACACATATCCTTCCTCTGGTATTTCTCTACACAGTCAAAGAAAAAACAACCTCAAATTGATATCTGTAGCTAAGAGAACCGTTTCAAATGTCGGTTACGTCAATTCTTCACTATTTATGAGACTGCTACGTAAACGACTTTACATCTGACACGGTTGATGTTTGGAGCTGGAACGCTAACATCCGTAACGTCGTTGATAAATTTCTAATTTTATCAAGTTTTTCAGACACAATGTCATATCCATCTGTAAGCGCAGTTGATAATGTGCTCGCTTGACACTCGGGCTTAACTGGTTTAATTCATTTCATGGGTTGGTTATGCTCTTCTGCGATAATGGCTCCCACAATATACTCCACATGTCGAAAGACTACGAAGCGCGTCTATACTGGTTGATAGTCATTCCACATAAATTGGTTAAAGTTAACAGACTGTCGTGTTTGTTTGTATGTCAGACAACATTATTTATAAACATAACCAACTGAACATCTGTATAGTTTTATTACAATATTGTGTAGACCAGGGTATGATCGATGTGAGTAAATCTGCAATATAGACGCTCATTTCCGGTATAAGATACTGCTGTCATTGAAGATGATCAATAATAAATCTAATCATGATGAAGTATTTGTACTTCAGTATTGATGAGTTGTATTAACATATGAAGTCCATATACGTCATAATATAACACAACAATGTCTGCTTTGTTATTGCGCAATTACATTTCTTACAAGATGTGCACGAGGTGTCGACACATTTTCTTAAGAGAATCAAAAGGTCCTTTAGTGCTCAGTTATATAACTACTAATTAGATCAGTCGGCAAGAAATTAAATCAGACGTCGTTGAGTGTGTTAGTTGTTTGAAATAAAGATGCAGACCGAAAACGATACGGTGACAGGAATAAGTCTGAACTATTCAAGATAACAGAATGTCGTGCAGAGTGTTGCACGGGGTAGGAACGTTTTGTTTTATGGCTGAAGTGTGGTTCCAAACTAATGCTTTAACTAGCGCTAAACATATGCTATACATATGCTATATACTAAGAATATCAAGAAAACGGACAAGGAAGGCAGCACTCAACTTAACTAGCCGAGCACAGAAAACAATAACATTACAACACAATTACACGGAGTATTGCCCACAATTAACCCAAATAAAGTAGTAAAAGCCCAAGTCCCAGCCATCCAGTATGACCTTATTTTACAAAGAAATAACAAAATAACGGTGATCCCAAGTGACCGAATGAAACGCAGTTCCCCAAGACTGAAATGAAAAACGTTTCAGTCTATACAAGTGGTATATTATATATTCGTACTATATTTCAACAATGCCATTCTGAAAAGTTTTATGTATTGGCAAATTTACAAACATTGTAATGTTAAGTGTGTCACAAGTATGGACCTTGCTAATAGTATAGGATTATTTCAAGAACAGTCCATTCGATTAACGTTAAGCGTATGTATCCTATAATTGATCTACAAAGCTAGATTTAATCACATCTATCTTTGATGAAATGATGCATTAATTAAGTAAAATAGAGTTCCACCGAAACAGAAATATAACATACATTTGTACAGATGATATTATCACGAGTTGGTGCATTTTCGATCCCGTATTAAAATGGCGTTATGCAATGAAGTGATAAATGCATTTGTAGATCGAAAACGCGTATTGAGCGGTGGTTGCACAGTGAGCATAATAGGCTCTGTTATACAGTTCACTACATTTAAATATAGCAGAACGGTAAGATTATATTTATATCATGTGTTTTAGAAAACAATTTTGTTTTTCAGGACCAGGATGAATGTTTCCAGATTGACGGTTTCGTTGTTGTATACAATATAACAGATCGTGTATCCTTCGATATTGCCATTGACATCATGAAGCAAATACGAGAAGAGGTAGGAACCAACAAAGCCATTATACTAGTAGGGAACAAGTCAGATATTGTACGAAATAGGACCATAAGTCAAGACGGTAGGTACACATTTGTTTCTTGTATTATTAGACTAACAAACAAAAGGTTAGATGTACACATATCCAGTATACGGATACTACAAACAAAACACGCAACGCAAGCGCTGATTGCGTGCAGGAAGTTTTATATTGCTCAATGTAATTTTCTTTCTGACGTATTGCCATTGTACTAATGGTGGATACACACATGTACAAAATGAACATAAGACCATCTCAACCATTCTGCTTAATAGTGTCGGAAAAAACTCTCTAAGAATATGTCAATCATAGTCATTTTTGTGATGCCTGTCACGGTATATGATACTCTTGTGGAATCATGTAGAATGTACGTCTGTTGTGCGTCATCTGTTTACATTTTCTTTTAACAATATCTACTCCTCTAACTACTTGATCGGAGTTGAAACCACTTAGTTAGACTGGCCAGTCCTCATGGGAATGTGTTTATGAATATTTATAATAAAACATCTTTGTCTGTTACTTTTTGTAAGGGTGTAAAGCTAAAATTAAACATTCGGAGCCATATTGCTCAAACAATGGTTATGATTGATTCGCGTACAACATGTGTCAAAATAAAAGGCCTGTATGGGACGGGTGTCAAAACAAACGACTGCTAGGTGGTGAATCTTGTTTCTTAATATTTAAGACAGATATATTTTCCTAACCAGTTAATGGAATTTGATCAAACATCACTGAAATTATCTTTGAGCTTTCATATGCCGGGTATTGTTCCAGTTAAACTCTAACAAATTGCCGCATTATTGTACCTAGCATCGATAATGTAATAGTATTTCCCATGCAAATGACAGTATTGGTTATAAAATGGTAGGGTTATGAATTAAATAAAGTAACACAGCCTTGAGGGTAACAGAAACATGTCAGCCTTCGGATAGTAGTATTACCCTGAACCGTGGGTAACTGTTCTTTCCACAGGTGGTCATGATTGATGACGTGTGTCATCTAAATTATTTAAAACCGATAGCCATTGATATGTACAATACACCTATTGTATGTTCTTTGTTGCAGAGGGACGGTCGGCAGCGGACAGTTACGACTGTAAATACATTGAAATTTCAGCAGCATTAAATCATAGAGTGGACGAACTTCTCGTAGGAATACATAAACAAATCATTCTTAAGTGCGATGCCATTGAAAATTCTACGGATAACAAAGATGAAAAACGAAAAGTTCGGAAGAGTTCATTCAAGAAAACTAAACAATTCTTAGAAAAAATATTTCTAGGTCAAAAAGGAAAGGAAAAGAAAACTGAGAATTTGTATGTGGGCTAATATAAGTGCGTAAAGTTAAAGCATCACAGTGAGTGAGGAGTTCAAGATAGCCGGTTTATATGGACACTTCATTTTGGATCATTTAGTTTACAATACTTTGAATTAACGCGCAAAGGATCATAAGAGGTTACATAGACGAACATCTTCAAAACGTACGGAAACACGTTTATGTGCAAACTTAAATGTGTAAAAGTATGTAAATTGACATACCGAGCTCCTTAGGATTTAAAATCCGTGTGCATTAAATAAAAAGGGTTCATATGGATGATTCATTGTGGAAACATGGTATACATTGAGGTGAAAATGTAGTATATATGTCCATGTAGTCGTACACGTTACGTGATGCATATTCTCTACAAATTAAACTCGTATTAAATAATTGTGTATGTGTAATCATTTAAACATCTTGGTCAAGGATAACCCATAAAGGTACAAGCATTTCCAATGGGGTACTGTGTTTTGCTGAAGGGACACTGGGTATAAGAAACATTGGTGTGATACAAGGCGCGCTGACTCCTTGGATCTCTAACGTGTCCAGTGTACAGCACCGATACACGCGATAATACGTCTGGGTTGTCAACCAGTTTATCTCTCATCAGGTGGGTAACACTGAAAAGCGTTTCAGAAATATCCCTTTATTTATTCAATTTTAATGTTTAAAAATATAATATTGATTATTATATATATTTTATCAAGTATTTTTGGTTTTAAATTCGGTAAGTGTAGCTTACATTTATGTAAATTTTATGTAGATCTATGTAAATAACAATTAGAGCTCGCTGCAATGACCAACGTTTTCATGAACTTAGTTGGTATTTAATATATGAATCGATTGAATAGGAAACATTTTAATTATGTCATTTGGTATTTCCTTTATATCACTGTAGCAATTAATATTTCGCTAACTGTCGTAATGAGTATTAACTTCAACACTCGCACATTTGAATAACATGGAGCTTTATATAATATTCTTTGACACTTCTGTTTTAATGACATGTTGTGATTTTCATATAACTTGATGTTATTTCAAACAATAAAATTGTATCATGATTTTATTTCAAAGAATAATAAACTTAATAAAATTATTGGATGGGTTACGAACGAAAAGTCCTATGTAATTGACGATGAAGTGCATTAGCCAACAATTACAGGACAAATATATACCACATGATATTTGACTACAAGTTAATGTTTGTCAACAAAAACGTAAACACACCTTTGAAAGTTATTTTTTTATATTTTATTACAAATTAAACGACAAATATTCGACTCATCGCTGGTAATTGGCACTACTTCTAGCGCACGATTTTGGTAACGTGATATGGTCACAACGGTATTGGCCGAGAGCAAAGGAGGAAACAGACTACGGACAAGGTAACGTAATGCCAAAAACTATTATTATAGTTACCAAACAGCACAGTGACCTAATTAAAAAGTATCTCATTCAGCATCTCCGCAAGATACAACTGATGAAGAAAGAGGGAAATGGGCGGTGGACCTTAAAGGTCACTATGTCGATGTTTTGCGACCGAAACTGTTGTTTCTTAATTAAGGCAATCCCCGTAGCACATGAACTTGACTGCAGAAAAGAGATTTCATACTGGAATAGTTCAGAATTGGTCGTTGGAAAACCGGTTAGGACATTGGGCCACCTTGTACAACTTGTTGCACACTGCTCTGAACACAATAATAAACAACCACTTCAACGTGAAGTTGCTACCAGTTATTCCCTTTGAAACCAGGCACTAACAATAAAACTAACTCAGTTTGCGGTGTGTGTTATTTGAGCATCGTCTGCAATTGTAAATGATGTTCAAATAAAACACATCGCAAAATGAATTTTCTTTTATCAAATAACCAGACAGACATTTTAGTTAACTTACCAGTCAAGAAAAGAAACTACTAGATTTATACAGAACATTTCACCTACTATTATTACTACAAGACTTACTTTAGGAATCGATCAAATTATGGCATATCAAACAATATTTCTTATACAATGTCCAGTTAACCACTTAACGTAGTAAGAACGTAACTGCGATGTTCAAGTTTGTACAGGAAACTGTTTTATTATTCAGGACATTTTTGTTTATTGCTTTAGTGTTCAGACCTTAACGGAAATGTTAAATACTATAGGAGGCAAAATGTTTCCATGAATACATTGACGTCGATATAGTTTACTCCCATTCGTTTCGTTTCCCACGTCTTGCATCCGAAATAATTTTATACCTATGTCTAGATTATACGTATACATATACGAGAGGTGCCCCACTTATATTTGAACATGAAATAGTTTCATGGAAATACGGTATAAATCAAATATCTCTTTTGTTCTGTGTAAACATATGTGTAAGGTAACATTTACACTAACTGGTTGGTTGGTTTGAAATATAGAATAAACCAAAAACAACACTTCTGTAGAGCGTGTCGTGTTTTACTTTTTGAAGGTCGGCCACTGCCATAAAAGCCCTTAACATGTGTTGGTTGAGCATGGATATTCCATTTCTGTGAAGACAATAATTATGCACTTTTTGTCACAATAAGGATGTTTTGCGCTTTGTTGTTGTTTTTAACGAAATTACGCAAAATGTTAAAAACTTACAAAAAGTGATGATACCTACCAAAATCTTAATCTTTGGTTATTAGATATCTAATGCAAATCCAATAACCAAAATAGTGACTTCAGCGACCTTAGGAGTATCCATACGAACTTATGTTCATTTAGAGAATTATATATGCCGAACTCGGGATAAAATCGGTATTTACCTGCTTAATACCACAAAAACAACATAAAGGAGACAAATGTCTTTAACGCTGTGTATGCTTCAACGGAACTGTAAATGCCACAACTTTGTCACCTCTGTAGAGGCAATGCTTTATCATTGACAAATATACCATGAACGGACAACCTAGTATATGATAAATGTTGTTGAGGCTACCCATAAGTTGACATTTGTTAAGCATCACTTGTTCCCGAACGTTTGCATAACGTATGCTATTGCTTGCTATACTGGCTTAATGGAACACATATTTATTGCTAAAAAGTCAAAGGTGAATGCACATTGTTGTGCATATTAGGTTCCAAACCATAATTGGTCAAAATGTTTGCCAAACATCTTTCCTGGACACGATATGTGGAGCATGGTCTTTTGTCAACACAGAGCTTTAACTCCTGCCACAAAAACACCATTCTGTACCTTAAGAACACACATTTAAGGTATATTACGCAAGATTAGTAAAGGCTAACGTCTAATGAACATATACCCACAAATCCTTTACTCTATCAAATACTGCAGCATTTATTACAGGCTTGAAATGCAAACAGCATCGATCAGATTATTCGGTCTTAAAAAAGCCAAACACCATACCCCCAATAAATTGTAGATATGGGTGCAACCTAAGTAATAAAGTAATAATCAATGGTTGTATGTGTTTCTTAACACGTTATTTTGCATGATGATATAGAAATATTTTGATTATGTACTATGAGATCGAACTATTTGATATTCAATACTTTTCAAATATAAGTGGGGCACCTCTCGTAGAACAATGCTGGGCAACCATGCGGGTAAGCAGGGTGTGAAAGTCATAAAACGCCTTAACACGTATCTCCATAGTATTTGATTTTTGAGGCATAGGTCAATATTGTTATTGGAGTAAGTTTCTCAGTACCACAAACGACAAACAGGAAAAAATGCATGAGGAGATACATACCACTAAAAGATAATTTGGAAATATACAATTTGAATATCTAGCATGTTACTCCAATAAGAACTGGAACATTCAGACTAATGTAACATGCTCTCTTTTGTAAATAGGATAAGTCGACTACGATCAAAACTGATTCAGACGGCAATAGTTCTATATATAGAAATTACTTGGATAAATTAATCTAATTCGGGCTTGTATCTCGTGTCTATTTCAGACATCTACAAGCATCTACAAACCTACAAACAATGGTTATATAGAGCATAGGTTCTATCAGTATTACTTGGGTTCCTTGTTTCTCTAATCAATACACTAATGTTAAGTGGCATTGAGCAGCCTGTCTATGGCATGCCGTGATTGATGTGATAATAACTGGAATGAATTATGCCATCCGTTAGAACTCAATAACAGCACTTATGTAACAATTAAATTGTTTAAGTACAGTATAGATAGTTTGAACCGTTAACTACTGAATATTTAACGACATGAATTTACAATCTTACAAACGCCCACATTATGTACGAGTATAAACAACTTAAAGAGGCATTATCCTGTAGGCAATTACAACAAAGTTATTTAAAATGCCCTTCAAGTGATGTTGAAAAGCGTGTTAAGCTTACATCAATTCAGCATTCAAGATACGATTCGTCGCTCTCATATCATCAGTTCAATCGGTTTTCTACGTCCTACTATTCTACAAGAAAAAAGTTAACATATACATCAAAATGTGCTTTTTGAAGATACAAAATGAAAATAAAGATAAAAATATAAAACGTAGATTACATGATTATTGGTAATGTCGATTGTTAAATGATGTACCCGCTGCAATTACGACACTTTTAATTGAACTTATTTTTAACATTCTATGGTATTTGTTAGAATTATTTGACCGCATGCTAAGGTAGATTACAATGACTACAGTATTAAATCGGGATATATGTTTATCATCGTTTGAAGAAGACAAAGACTATTCCGAATATCACCGCTCAAATACGCAGTGCTAAAATTAGGAAATAGATCTTAGTTTTGCGTGATATACCGGCCAATATATCACGGTTTGGAGTTCATATGCGTAGGAATTAATAACGAAGGCCGTAGGCCTGAGTGATTAATAACTATGCATGTGAACGACAAACCGTGATATATTGGCCGGTATATCACGGAAAACTAATATCTATTTTCATTCTAACACGTGTAATATGCGCAATTTCATATGGACTCATTGTTATTGCAGAGTGATGCGTTATTTGTCGTGTTGCTATAGACAACTTCCGCTGTTTAAAGTATAAAACCTCCACCCTGGAATATTGTTTTCTTGCTAATTCATTTAAACAGAGGCATTACTAGAGCTCATTCCAAACTATGTATTTCATAAAAACTACAATGAATCGATAAATGCAATTGCTGTTGCAAAAATACGGATATAATTAAATAAATTAAGAAAGAACGCTACGCAAATAAAAGTTCGCACAACGTCACGTTTACGTTGACGCCAAATAAACGTCATAAATCCATGACGTCATTTGATAAACAAGACGTAAATTCCATTTATAAAAAGCGTTATTTATACGTGGGAGGTAATTCAACAGCCAAAAAGTAGTACGGCAAAAACTGTGATATACCGGAAATTTAACCACGGTACGTTCCTATACGTTTACACGGTGCTAAAAATAGACTGTGTTAGAATGATATTTCCATTGCAAGATGAACCACAAACTGATGTAATGGTACATGCTTAGAAAAATATTTACAGAATTTATGTTATACGTTTCATCAAGCTCAAATCATTCCGAAAGAAGACATCGCATTCTAGTGTAAGGTATTGGTTCCACTGGAATTTTTGCCTCAGCGATCCACTCACGATATGAATCAATGAGTTTCGCGAGGTATCGTTTATTTAACCGAGAGTAAATTATCGAGGCAAAATTGCTCCGTGGATCATGAGCTTTAATGGGCAATGAAATATATTGTCCATGAAAACTGCACACTGGAATTCCCTGACGTGCATGTGAACACAAGAGGTTAATGGATATACATTTTATGAGGTGTTAAGTCAACAAAGGGCTATTTGCTTGATAATATTCTCTAATCAAATGGCAAACCATCACGTCAACTAGCTTTTATATTGCTATTCAGTACTAACAGTTTAGTCTCAACAAATATAAAATGAAGACTTCTTGGCATATCGAAACATCAATAGCCTCTCATATCAAGGTAAGACATCGATTGTGTCGGACCGTATTTGTTGACAACTCCACACGTATACATGCATTTCGACAAAGATGATTTATTCTGAAGTAGAGAAACTCTGCAATATGATCATGTTTATGTATGATACACAATAATCGTGGTTTTAAGTACATTTTGTAATACACATTGAAATTGTAAACTACAAATACAAATTTATACTGTATAACACCAGTTATAACGTGCACGTCTTTGATCATTTTGTGAACGTGTAACAGATGAACTCACTAATGGCAGTTACATAACCTAAGACAATAGTACAATTTATATAACTTCTAGTATGTACAATCAAACCATTCATTCTGGCATTTTCAAATGCAAAGAACAAAATAGTCACCGGAAACAAATATATTAGGTTCGAGAGCAATGTGTAGCACACATTTGGACAATATCAACATGATCAATCAACATTGTTCAGGTTTGATAGAGCGGAATGAGATTTGAGAAAACATTCATTTGTGGACTTGGCAGAGCAGACGTTATTGAGCGAAATGCACGGTCCAAAAATAATCGAATGCAAACAAGCGGCAACTTAATAAGATACGACACATCAAGGACACTACTTATAACCAACCATTCCGGTCTGTCGAGCATTCTTGGACGTAATCGGGCATGGTTAGATAAAACAAATTCACAACACATGACGCAAAATATCTTAATGTATTTCCGTACTACCAGTGTATATTTTGCACTGCATGATGAATGGTGAATACGCTTGAACTATGTAACTACGGTTTTAATTTCGTTTCCTTAACATTATTCAAGTCAGATACGATTCGTATAAATACATATGGAATATAACAGAAAAACAATTTTTGAGCTGCTCTCTTTAAACATGGGCACTTGCAAGGTTATTTCTGAGGCAACTTACCAAATACCAACGAGTATACGTTTTAGGCAGGGAAATATTGAGCTTACCAGATACGAAGGTCAAAAAACTTAAATATGTCATCAATAATTCAACGTCAATCTCTATTATTCCTGACATTCTGGTAATAAAGCTAGAACAATAACATCAAATATCAATGACTTCAAGTCAACTTACGTCAATTAATCGGCCAGTTCACCAACGCCATAATAATTTTTTGTCTCAGAAATGGATGTATCCGTGATTCGATCAATTTTCCAGGACAGGTTGTATATTCGACCGGCGAGGCGGACGAACATTTTCTTCCAAAGTATGTTACCCGAGGTAATATTGTAGATGTTCATCACACGAACTCATTTGCAACATTATATGCCTTGTAAATAGTGAACTTTCTTGTTAGTATTTTTCATTATGAATAGAACAGTTGTTCACGCAATATAATAAGTCTGTACATTGTACAGTTCGTCTCTATTTTACATCGCTATCAATTATTATTATTATCCAAATTAGAGAACAATAGGAGAAACATGAAATATGAAACGGTTTTAACGGGTCAACGTCCCTTTTGACATCAACCACAATAAGTTGTAGTATAGGAATTTATGACATTGTGAGGTATTTACTTTCCTTGCTAAATGGACGAAACCACCAAAGAGCAGACCATATCATATGTTAGTGCTATAGTATAACCATTAAACCCCGTAAACATACCTAGAGAAATTGCCCGAAGTCCCATTGCTACACGTGGATCTAAAATAAACAGCTTATCAAAGAGCCACTGACCCAGTTGTACAATCAAATTGTATCGGCGCACGTACAACCAACATCTTTGACTGTGATAAATACATTACTTGACACAGATACATGTACAGTAAAGGAACCTAATTTTGGATTTGAGGAACCAAAACAATACTTGATTTACTAAAACTTGAGCAATGTGGACTATAAAGTGGCCTGGATATGAGGACGCTTTGTGTTACACGTAATTCAATGTTGTAATATAACAATCATCAACTGCAATAAGAATATTGGGCGACATGCCCAATGACACATCTAAGTATTTTGATCCAAATTCGTCCCGTTGTTGCAGTTCATGGGAAAATTACAATTGGGTACACGTGTCCAATACATACCTATTTTTGGCTATTTATATCGTTATAATATACAAGCTTATAGACATGACCTATGTATCTATTTCAATAATGGATCTCGTCATTACTCGCCTGTCACCTTATGGTCACCTAATGGTTACAACAATTAGTTGGCGTCTATAAGAGTGTGCAGCATTTACCAGTATTGGCTTTTCATTCAATTTTGCTGGATAAAATAATTGGAAACAAGTTCTGAATAATGCTTTTAATGTTACACAAATCATATTTAACAAGCATTGATATATGCTTTTCTTGACAAGTATTGTACACTCAACCGCTTTAAAAACGCACCACTTTTGAAAATAATCAAATTTTGTCAAAATACATTTTTTGCTAAAATTGATAGATTACAGGGTTTGTTCAGTTCAGAAGCTTGACCTAATTAAAGAGAACGATTTATTCGGAATACCCCGCCCAGAGAACTTTTTGATTTTGCATGTTTTGCGCGTGCAGCTCGATCGCGTCGACCTGTGTGATCAATATTACTTTTAAACTGTACGCTGTTGGTGTACACATTGAAAAAAACAACATAAACAATATTGGCTTAAGGTATTTTTATGCTGCGAATATCTCAAATATTTGGTCTCGATGATTGTGCCTTCGCTTCCAGCTGAAAAGAGCCTCGGTACCTTAGCGTGGCGGTTAAACTGCCACCATACAAAGCATGTGGGCTTAGAACATCGATTCCTAGTGAATGGCACAGTCAAAGACCTATCTGGATGAAACCAGCTAAAGGTATTGAGCCCGAGCTTTGAGGAAACATGACACAGGTTGTGTCACTGTAATTGGTTCCACATGGCTGCACACAGTGTCAAAATAATGACGGACGTCAATCAACAAGCCAAAATACATTATTGCATTTTCATAATTATTTCTTTCATAATTGTCAATAAAAAGGAAAATTATTTTAGTACATTTTTTATGAGTTTTCTCCCGTTTAGAGCCTAAAGTCCCATTTTTTGTCTTCAAGCTCCTTCATAGTGTTGATTTGAGGTGCCATAGAAGCACCATGGGATATGTCCTGAACGGCTGGTGCTCATAACCAAGAATTCAAGTTTAAATAAGGCTTGAATCAAACTTAGGTTCACATGATGCGCATATCTGAACCGCACTCGGTCGTATGGTATTAGCCAGACAGCCATAGCCACATTACATTTATAATTCAAGTCAAACTTTGCTTGAATGGTGGGAAACATCACGTCGAACATAATTCTATCCTATTACGTAATTAATATTATGCTTTAGGAGGAGATACCACGTGCATGCATCAATGTATCGGGCTCTTATACTTGCTTTTGAAATTGTGACTTTCACTTTCATGGGTCTCAGTGTTATCCATATCATAATTCATTTTAAACTCGTAATAATTGCATGAAAATCACACACCTCGTTGAAGATTATTAATCCGAAAATAAATAACCATAAATTGACGTTTTCATCACTAAAACCGATATTTCATATGTGGTGCGTTTTTAAAGCGGTTGAGTGTAGTAATTGCATTTTATCTGAAATGCATCGTTATGGGTGAGCAAGTAGATACATGTATGTTACTTCATGGATATTGTTTAGATCATTACTTCAGTGTAGTAGACAAAGTCGTTTATACCATAAATAAAACTAATGTGTTTCTTTTTAAACAGTTATATTCCCAATTAAAACAACAATTGTTTCAGTTGTTTCAATGTTAAAACATCCAAGTAATAGCTACATTTGTACTATTGCGGCGCTTAATACTGTGCAACATGAAAATTGATATGCATGTTATATTTTCACAACTGGTATATTGTCTGATTCTCTATTAGATAGCAAAAAACCATCTACTAGCACCTTTAAACTGCATTTTATCTCCTAATAGAACAGCCATAGCCACACTATCTGATGTTTTACCAGTGTTTATTGCAACGTTAACATGATAAATTACATGATATTCATGTTTATTGCTATAATGCCTCGTGAACTCTTAGTAAGCACCATTGCAAAAGGAACACCTGTTCGTACTATTTGTTTTGCTTTGTATATGTGTGTGGTATTACTATTATCATATGTTTTATAATCACCACTCAGTGCTATAAAATGATAAACTTATCATAGAATTTGTCACTAAATAAATTTTGGACGGCCAATGAAATAGGACCCTCAATATTATGCATTCAGTATTTTCAGTAAATGCGCCCAAATCTACAATTACCCCGTACGCAACTCGGCATGGAAAATTGTGTTCGTTATAAGCATTGTTTTTCATGAAATTCATTTATTACATCGCGTTCGTTACATATTGTTTTTCACTTGTCTCAATATATCCTGTTTACTAAACATTCACGATATTCGTTTACAGCGAGATGCCAACCGTTGTATTATAGCAATGCTACCTGATTCAGATTGTAACGCATACACCCTGACTATTCAACTACATAATATTACATTTAATAATCGGATAGCTACTTAACTTGAAACATACATTTATCAGTTTTTCAGATCAGTCTTTATCACCAGAGTCAGCTGTAGCTTCAATAACAATCCTCCGCCAATAAGTGGTTGCGACAATACATCGCACCTTTATTTCACAAAGGGGTGTTAAAATTAGGCTTATTATCTTTTCTGAAGTACAATCAGTTGAGTTGTGTCAAAATGTATTAAAAATCACTGCCCCGCATAGCCGATTATTGGTTTATATGCTAACTGATTAGATAACTTTCTAACATTTTGTAAGAAATTAATTTTTCTAATTCACTAGACACATGTTTTTCTGCAAGTTTGGTGAACATACAAGCCTAAATAAAAATCGTTATGACAACAGTCTACGTAATTCTGTGACACCCCTCGAAGAGAACGGAAGCACGTATTCGTTGCATTTAATTATCGGCAGATTAATGTAAAACTCATTTGCAACTTATGTATCCGCAAAGGTCGTAGTATGATAAATATAGTTCAGCTTAATGCTATTAGGTTCGGAGATGTTAGAGATAGCCATAGTACTAGATTACCGCGCCTGATAGTATTGTTCTCACAAGACAGTAACCTCAATTTATCAAAAATTACAATGTACGCGTGTATTTTACTATGTATTGAACTCAATCATAGCTACTTGCTTTTATCGATTACTTACTGCCCTTTTATTCATTCTATGTTCTGTTAGAAAATAATGACCATGTCATCTTATCTAGTTCTAACATCGATTCCCTCAATTATTTTACTAAAATTGTACGGGTCTGAGATATTAACCGGACGCTGACCTTCACTCACAGATTATGTTCTAATAGTACATGTATATAATTTTTCCAAGAGACAATTGGCCATTTATTAGTCTTATATTTGTGTTTGCACGTAGAACATTTATATTATACACGTAGCATTTGAATAATCAGATAAGTGAGGAATCAAACCACTTACTCTATTGTTACTCCTGCTAGGGAAACATCATCTTTCCAATTACATCATAACAAACAAGACTTTGGATATATTTAGTGACATCATTTATCATTTTGACACAGGCAATCGTAGAAAATATTTGATAAGCCGCCATTTCTTTTAGGATAGAAAACACGCATCAGCGGCTAAGGATTTACGTTTAATACACATTTATGTCTTGGTGCTACTGAGCATTTTTGACCACGATGATGTACACTTACACCCGGTTAAAATAAATTAGCTTCGGGAGGAATCGCGAACAGGCATATTGCAAATATTCTAATGATAATCCCGGAAGCTTGTCCTAGACCAGGAGGACCCATTTCTCGATGCATTACGATGGTCATTTATTAAATGGAATGCACTGCGATAGTAAGAAAATAGTTTACTACCGTTTATTTAATACATTCCACTCTTGTTATCTCGATGTTTTTCGGACTGAGAAAATTATATCGACACAACGAAAAATCGAGATAAAAATCGACAAAAGATCAATCATATTTACCAGTACATTAAAATGTTTTACTTTCGTTTTCTACGACGGTGTCATGATAACTACAAATCGTGATAGTTACTTGATGTGTTTGGTTGTATTGATTGTGATCAGATGAACGTTATTTTTTTATGTTTATTATTAAAATAAATATTAGCCCTCCTGCTTTTACACCCAGGTTTTGGTCCTTCTCTAGATTGCTCGACCTGACCTATTCAGGTATCCCCCCAGTACTAGAACTGGGTCCTTCCCTGAATTGCTCGGCAATTCCACCATTTTCTCGATCTCCGTCTTCATCCATTTTGTTCTTTTTAAGTGTATTCACTTGTTGTATTTTCTGGTTTTTGTTCGATCTATGTATCTATCAGTATATATTTCTCAATTTGAGTGTCGATCTTCAGAGTCGAAGTTATTTATACCCACGATAGATCACTTATTTCTGACATGTTTGACAAACAAAAGCCATAATTCTATGCGAGCTTGGATATTTTAAATTAAAGGTTGTTAAGTTTTCACACACTGTCATTGATCACCGAAGCTGATACAAACAATTATGACATGTTTATACAACATTTTACATGACCATTATACAATGCTAATTATATCAGCGGTATCGAGCGAAGGTGTAAAAAACTTTGGTTAAATATAATATCGAGATAAACATCGACTTATTGTACTAAAAATCGATATCGGGACTTTGGATTTATATCGACTTAGCGAAAATATCGATTCAATGAAAATCGAGTTAAACGGAGCTAGTTTATACAGATAATGAAGGAAAAAAGTTGGGACTTTCATTTAATATCGACACATCGAGAATATCGACTTAAGAGAAGTCGAGATAACGAGAGTGGACTGTAGTATGTTTTGTAGAATATAGTGTAGACCAAAGTTGTTCGTGTCGTGCGTATACTCATAGCTCTTGACAACAACCTGAACAAGAAAGCTACCAGTATTATATTGCAAAAATAGTATGTTAATAATAGGATCGACATTTCCACCATTATACGTTTAAGGGAACTATAAAAGCCCATACATAGTGACGAAAAACACCATCATGGCAATTAGTTTCTAGTGTCTACTTGAGGTTTATATGCCATCATTCGGGGGCATAAAATATACATATTTGAGACTTTCAGTACATTAAGTCAGTGAACAGATGATGTTTACGCTATGACTGGCAAGGCGATGATGTAAACAGATTGTGTGAGTTGATAAAATCCTTTTACGTCATTTGCCATATTACTACAATGTGTCCTTATTGTCCAGGGAGTGATTCTATAGACTCAATACGTCTCAAAGAAAATGTGAGCACGCAAGAAGTTTGATTAAAGGCTTGGACAAATGAAGCCATCGCGTAATTCTTAAAGACACGGATCAAAGCGAATGTCTGAAATTACGAGGTAAATCACAACTAAAATCGTGATGAAGATTTGTAGGAAAGGTCAAACAGTGTTTCTAAATATTACGAATAAAATATACCAAACGCATTTGAAAACAATGTCGTAAGAAAAACATTGTCCTGATTACTTATTAGTACTTACGAATTAATGTTCTCATCGGACAAAGGACCCGTGAGTGTGTAATTATACAGACGTTGTTACTACATTTGTTTTCAAAGGGCAACCCTGGAGAGGTTTTACGCTAGGTCCATGCGACATATTATATTATGTAGCTTGTGGTGTCTAATTCCTTCTTGGTATCACCATATATCCGACACTTGTAGTTTTCGTACAGCAATGTCAATTACCCTGAACGAGATGCATGTACCACCTAATTAATAATTTCTCACTGGTTGCGCAACATAGTCGACAATGAAAATATATTTTAAAATCAAACCACGTGGCATACACTACAGCTTTGAGCTTGGTTACCATATAAATAATTGATACCTTTCTGACATAACAAATGAATACAAGTTTCACGGGGAGGCATAATTTGAAACACTTCTTTTATCTTGATAAATGTCATTTATAGATTATCAACATAACAGAGTGATATAATATAGAGACGATATTCGAAGGGCTGTGACTGTATTTTGTATGTGATATTTATACACTGACCTAGTTTATTTAAAAGTATGATCAATGTTCTCACCGAGAATGTCACCAATAGAAATAAGTGTCAGCTACTATTTGAAAATCGTATGTCTAATTTAATACGTACGGTGTGTCGTCGCTTGCTGATGTGTCACTTGTGAGTCTGCCACTGACAGTTGTTATCCCCAGCCGGGTCGTTCAGTCCGTCCGGTCTTCTCTACTTATATTGCACAACTCCTCTTGTATTTCTTAAGCAGATTAGAGAATCACGTGATCAAATGAATAACGGTCACACTAATAACAATTTCAATTTGTTTCCTGATTATAACGATCGCACATTTAATATGGTTATATCATATAGTACCGATTTCGGTCTATCTGTAGCTGTTTTAATTGATGCTAGACCAAATGCATTTCCAATGCAGTTTTCAAACGATAATAGTAATTTGGTCGAGCATCAGTTAAGAGATAGCTTGTGAAATTTAGTATATTTTATATATAGTATATACTAATGATCACCCTGTATATCTACCATGGTAACATATTAAATTACTTAATTTACCCACAATATACTAATTTCACAAACTACCTCACACACATCACTGGTCACTCTTTGTTAGTCTTACATCAAATCTGGAACGATCGTCTTATTCTGGAACGACATCGCTTTCTTAAGACACAGAAGAACGAAAACTAATATTTCACTTCGTGCGAAAGTCTGTAATACATTTTTGTATTGATAAGTTTCTATGCGTGCCAATGCTTACAAGTTAAAGGGCGCCTAGCAAGAGAAAACATTGGCGTCACATGGTTAAAAACGAGGGAATATTTGATTGTTCCATGTTTTCCTCTTACTTATTACTAACAAGTGTTTGCTTCAATCCACATAAATCAGTGTGCTGTGAAATTGATTATGAAAAATAGAATCGTTGATCTAAAAGCAAAAAATTACCGATCGAATCAAAAACATTGTATGATGTAGTTCGTGCCAGTCCATGTCGCCTAGTTACATCATGTGCTGATTAAGTATAACATTACATTATGCATTCTACAAAAGAAACATTGGTCGAATAAATTGTAATTTAGATTGTTTTTATTGAATCGATGTTTAGGCTCCGACCTGACTGTAGTCCTTAAGATTTCTGTAAGAAACAGTCAAAATACAGCCATATACCTCACCGAGGAGAGATGCTCATCAAAAGGCCATAACTCGACAAAAATGGTCTAATCCCAAAAAGATGCGCTATTGGTCGTATTAGTTAATCTGTATAAGTTACAGTCCCTTTTGAAGGAGTTGTACCATTTGAGTCTGAGTTATAGCCCTTTGTTGATTATCTTCTTTTCGACCTGACTTCTTCTTATTACCCTGGCGGGTGTACAGAACACGAAACGAACCCAGTGATTACATTTGTTGCACTGTATCCATTTGACAAATGGCACGGAGTTCATGGTGAGTAAAAACGTATAAATTAAGCAAGCTTCTATGTCTTCGATTCAATATTCAACAACAACTGGAGCTCTGGAAGTGTCAGCCTGAGGGTCACTGGAACGCTTCTTTCGGTTGGTTAACTTTAACATGTGTAATTGACTATTTTTGCCATTTAACACAAAGCTTACAAAGCGTCTCTTCTTGGTTGGTACATTCTCAGCAGTGACGCAAGATACTTCTTCTTCATCTTTAACAGACTACTTACTGACCACAGTCGATCAATAGTGCAACAGCGGGCATTGCTACCTCTTGCATTTACAACAAATAATGGTATTTTCATTTCTGACGATACTAGAAGTACAAGTGTTTGTCAAGTTGAGAAAGTCGATAGATAGAGAGAGATTATGTTAATGAAAATATTATACAAACAGATTGTGCGTGTCTACACGTGTTTTAGGTACTAAATGACGTTTCTTCATCCATCAGTTTGTATACTGAAAGTGACATGATTCCTATCAAATTAAGACTATTACATGCGTGTGTATTGATTAGCTTGTTAGATATAGAGATAGACGGTGGACTAATTAAGCGCAGCGTTAATAGCATCGACACATTTAGAAAAAATGCCTTCATCAATCATTATATTTGTTTAACCCGACGTCTTATTATTAAATCGGCTACTTAAGATTTTCCTTGTCAGATTTTATGTAATATTATGCTTTGTAAATGCGGTGTTTGAACACGCACTTAGGGAATTAATTAGGGGAATACATATGGTGCGATGCCCTAAAGTAATCACTGTCTGTCCATCCGTCCCGTTCTGTTAAATGCTTCTCCAGTTAGCTTCTCCAGCTTACAGGCATCTCCATAGTATTTGATTTTTGAGACAAGTGTAAAAATCGTCCCTGATGACGATAAGCTTGATGAGTTTCATTTAACCGATTTTCAGTATTGCATACGACATTTTACACAAACACAAAATAACATAAGCTATTTTGTACTCTATAAGCAATGTAGGTGTCCACCGTTTCCAACAATAATTTTAAAATTCCGCAAATGACCTAATGTACATGTTTGGTCTCTTTTGTACATAATATAAATTAACTACTTGCAACACTGAGTCCGACGGTCATTTTTTCATATTGAAATTACTTTGATAAATGTTTGGCGTATTTGTTTTGCATATTTGTGATTGTATCGAGTTGTATATGCTAGACCTCTACATATATCTATAAACATATAAACAAAGAGTAAATTGAGTACATATTTTATCATTATTACCTTGGTACCTTGTTTCTCCAATCGATACATGAATGTTAAGTGGCATTGAGTAGCGTGTCTATGGCATGCAGTGATGGATGTGATAATAACTGGCATGTATTATACTATCCGGCAGAATTCTATAACAACACTTATGTTACAATTAAATTGTTAAATTACAATATAAAAAGTTTTAACCGTTAACTACTGAATAGTTTACGACATAAATATGCATTCTTATTCTTATACACCCACCTTATTTACAAGTATAAACATCTTAAGAAGCCATTATATCGTTGACAATTACAACAAAGTTATTTTAATCTTTCTTCAAGTAATGTTGAATAGCGTGATAAGCGTACATCAATGTATCATACACGATCAGATTATTCGGTCTCTTAATGTTCTAATATCTATTTTACTCTGAAAGAAAATTCTTTCTGAAGTACTCTGAAAGAAAATTAATTCTGACGTATTTGTAGAATTAGACAGTATGTTAAAGAAGATAATTACGGTCATGGATATTGAACCTTGTACACGATTTTTAACATCGACAAAAATAGATACTATTCTGAATGCATTATCATGATCTAAATCAATATACATTGTACTGAGAACGTCACCATGCACAGTGATGTATCGTTGAAACCGAAAAAAACGAAAACAAAGATTTTTTTTTTGGTTTTCAACGATACAGTTACCTGTGTCAACCATGATGCTATACGTCAAAAACTAGGATTTTGATGAATGTGATGATGTTACTTTTATGTTGCATGCCGTACATACATTTGGCTCTTAGCTGCTAGTAATAATAATACTTATAATACGTTCATGAACTGTGTTTACCAACCGAGTAATTCCATTTTCCTTGCATTACTTATAAAAATCAAACTAAAAGATACATAGCTGGCTTAAAATAAAAAATATCTTAATATTTACGACCTTACAAGACATACTTGAAATCTGCGTCATAAGGCACGGATGAGCCTCATTTCATTATAATTTGAACTTTTAACGTAGCGAAACTAAAATAGAAATAGCAAAGAGTTTTTAAAAATGACTTTTTTGTACTAACGACCATCTCATTGTAAGCCAGTGATGATTATGCTGAGCTCCTCATTGTCGTGATCATTTATCATTACATTTATTTAAAGGGAAACCATGCAAACAGTGGCATATAGTTCGATGTTTGTTTGCAGAAGCCAAGTTTTATATTTCCTTAGCCACACACTATTCCGAAAATTCGAGCACTGATATTCTCGGTCGAGTAAAACACAAGTGGGTTAATGGATACACATTTTATGAGGTGTTGAATAAACAACATGATACTTGCTCACTAATGTTCTCCAACCAAATAACAACGTAATACGACAACCTGCTTTAACATTACAATTACCAGTATGTGCTTCAATGGAGACATGCAACCTCCAAGTACGTCTAGGTTTGTAACTCTGGCTATGTATGTATATGCTATGTATAATTCCAAAAAAACTTATGTTATGTCATAAATAGTCGCTCAGATCTCAGGAAAATCAAGAGTATTTAGGGACACGTATATACGGCAATGATGATTATACAACATATGATTAATGCAATACAATATTGTTCTATCTTATTAATCTATACCGTTGTATTCAAGTATTAGCCACTGAGAATCAAACTCCTACATCAAATGCAATACACTAAATCAATTTTACGATGTATGTCTTTGTTAATTGAGCTTGGATGTGATACTGAGGAATGTTACGTTCAAATATTACGTTCAACATAATCAAAGAAACACTAATATGTTGGATAGGAGAGCAGAGTGAAGCACTCAGTGCCGTACCCAGACACGAATTTTAGCCGAGGCAGTCTTGGGGCAGGGCAGGACCATAAATAGGAATTTTCCAAAGGGGTTGATTGGGTGACGGGGGTTTTACAGGAGGAGACGTCAAAATTCGTTCTGTACATGCTATTATGAATATTTACAATGTATTTTGCGAGCGAAGCGAGCCAGAAAAAGGGACTATTTGTGGAAGCTGACACAAATTTCTTCTCTACATGATATCAATAATCGCATGATTTATTGCTAATATGCACTATTTGGCCGAGCCCACACACATGTTTTTTTCTACATGATATTATAACTATTATTAATTAATGCTCATAATATTTTTGGCGAGCGAAGCGAGCCACAAAAAAATGCACTATTTGTATCAGCCCACATATTTCGTTATCTAGCTCACACAAACTCGTTCTCTAAATGGTATGATCAATCCTCGCACTATTTACCCGAGCTGTGTGCCACATAAATTCGTTCTCCTCACGAACTTATGAAAGATTGATGTTAGGTGACAAGCAAAGCGAGCCAAAGAAAATGCACTGTTTCACCAAGTTGCATGTCATACAAACTAGTTTTCTACATGATATTTCAAACGAGTAGTTTTTTGGCAAGCGAAAAGATCATGATTTATCTGAGGTTCAGGTAGCACAAACTACTCTCTACATGACATTCTTAAATATGTGTTCAATTCATTTGGCGAGCGAAGCGAGCCGAATTTATTTACAAATGTAAAACATTGCACTCCTAACAATTAAGGACCACTTAAATTAGTGTAAAAGGGGTACGTTTGCGTCCGATGAAATCCTTAGTTATGACCATGTAGTGGTTTGGTGTATTTGTTAGCCTAGAACGTTTCTGAAAGCACGCTATTAAACCACCGAATACACTTGACAACCTTGACATAAACAGAAAAGTAGAATAGCGAAGCGAGGTAGACAAACATTATTTATATTATTTGAACACCATGCCAAAACATATTCTGTATTTGATAGTATTCACTTATAGCTTTATCTATGAAGCTTATAGAAACTATTTTGCTAATTGATAATAGTCACTGATACAGCTGTTGTGAAGGCGAAGCCAGCTCGAAAAAGCATTATTTTCTGAAGAGAACCATTGGCGACAGGATCGTTTTTCTATTCGAGACATCTTTCATCAGCATATCCTACGAACTCATAGGCTGCACATGTGTGTTAAGGGGAAGCTTGAACGATTAGAATGCAAGTAAATTAAGGGATCAATGTCATGCTCCACGGGACTTTTAAAACAACAAATTCATCTGCTACATTCTTTGGTCTCTTGTTTTGGTATTGAAACGGGACATCAAGAAATTCATAGCAAACAAGAGCTCAAAGAAGAAAATACCTATATGCACATGCTTAAACTCTTAAGTGTGTAGCCAACCTCATCATTAAATTGATTGTGAGCGTAGCGAGCAAAAATTGGCATATTAACAATTTTTACTCACAAAACATTGATCTGGATTTTGGCGATATTAGGGGGGGAGGTGTGCCGGTGCCACTTTCTTTCTATATTTACTAAAGGTGCAAATCTAGTGCCTCAAGTTGCACTAGGTATACTACCAGTAAGGTGAAAATATAGTGCCTCAAGTTGCACTAGTTATACTACCATTAAGGTGCACATCTAGTGCCTCAAGTCGCACAATATATACTACCATTAAGGTGCAAATCTAGTGCCTCAAGTCGCATTATTTATACTACCATTAAGGTGCACATATAGTGCCTCAAGTCGCACAATATATACTACCAGTAAGGTGAAAATCTAGTGCCTCAAGTCGCACTATGTATACTACCATTAAGGTGCACATCTAGTGCCTGAATTTGCACTATGTATTCTACCATTAAGGTGCAAATCTAGCGCCTTAAGTTGCTCTAGGTATTCTACCATTAAGGTGCACATCTAGTGCCTCAATTTGAGACATTTTGTTTTAAATATATTCAGGGATATTTTATTACATGTATATATTAATAACAAAAAAAAGACGTTTGGTCCGCAAATTTTAGGCGAGGCAGCTCGCCTGGCCTCAGTGTAGTTACGGCGCTGAGCACGTTCATTTTATGGCAAGGAAAGGCTTCTTACTATTTTACCCGTAATTTTCAAACATCCGTCAATTACGTTTTTCTTGACGAGTATTTCAAGAATTCCATTATATCTGGTATGTATCGTAATGTAATACTTAGCAAGTAAATATATTGTATCATGAATACGAACTGAACCAATACTTCAGTGCAGACAAACAAAGTCGTTGTATTACGTAAAGCTAAATTAATGCCTATTAACATACTTTATACTACCTAACGTTACAGTTGTTTCTCCGTTAAATATTTGAAGTTGTAGCAGCCAGTTTGCTTGAGACTTATGTGCACCGTACGTGAATTAAGTGAAATGATCCATTTTTCACAACGGGTATATTGTCCGATTCTCTTTCAGATAACATAATACAGTCCGCTAGTACCTTTAAAACTTCCGATATTTCGCATTTTTCTGTAACTAGAACAGTCATGTCCAAAATACCAGACGTCTCACAAGTGTTTATTGCATCGTTAACAAGATATACAAACTGATACGTTTACGCTTTTAAGCCTCATGAACGCTAACAAGCACCTTCAAACTTTTTTGTAAAAGGAACACCTGTTCGTACTATGTATGTCTTGGCTAAACTGTTATATACGTATTTATATGACTGTGTGATAAGTATTAACTGATACACAATAACAACCATGCAATAATATAAAACCATACCATTATCACAGCATTCATAACTTTATAAATATTGGACTGAAAATGGAATGTATCTTCAATAACACGAGTTCAGCATGCTCACTAGCGTTTGAGACATCCGAACGATATGTGTGTATAATTGGAAAACATTGTTAAGGAAAATCGTTTTAGTATAAACATGTATTTTATTTGTTTGTTGCAATGATATCCTAATATATTAATCGGAATTATTAATCCTTATACTGTCAAATTAACATAGGACGTCGAATGTAATATATTACGAAAACGATATTAAAAGTATAGAATAAAGTCATCTTTCTGACATAACACCGTCGGTTTAGCCGACTGTATAATTACTTAAATATTAAATCAAAGGACACAGTTTTTTCTCATTTTAGACATTTTTCTAAATCTTATTGCATAATTACAATACAATGTCATTAAGCCCGGTTTTCCTGGAGAACGTCTCAAATTTATCCCAATGACTGAAGCGCGCGTTTGCTGTTATGTTCGGTACATTGAAAATTGGCTTTTCAAGCGAAGAGGTGGTATATTTAGCTCGGAGAAAATACGGGGTGGGTACAAGCGGCGAACGAACCCGGTGGCTTTAGATGCAACCGCTCCCAACAATGTTTAATAATATAACACATTTCATTTGTATTATTTTCAGCGCAATCAGAAGAAGATAGAACAGTGACATTACAAGTAGACGGGGACGAATCCACAATAGAATTCATGCAGTCAGAAGATTTTCAAGTGAGTATACTTTATAAACGGTATTAATTGCAGGTATAATATATGTACAAAAATATTTTAATTGATACGATTGAGGTATATTTTAACAATACAAACTCAAATATGCGCGTTATCGACCCGTTGTGTAATTTGAGTAAAATGCTTTACATAATTTACCAAACTGAATTTTGAAATTCCATATCGTTTTCAGAAACATCGGATAGAAGAGTGCACCGAATACACTTGTAGTGTCTGGTTATGGTTAAATGTCATTATTTTGGAAATAATTGCACTTTAAACATATCCAACTATTTGTCCCATTTGTATTCGCACATGTGACAATTTTTTTACCATTGGAAGGCATGGGGACTCCACGTAAAATTGTCCATATGATAAAAACTATTTGAGAGATTTCTTATGTGCAAACATATTTTGTAGTTTGATATGTCTACAAAATAATGCACTAAATTTCATAGTCGTATCCTCATGGGATCAGCCCCCTTTTTAAAGGTTTTTAACATGACTATCACTAACATTGAACAAAGAAGGAAATGAACGGATTTGATATCAAACTTGGTTACTTTCTTGTCCGTAGTTCTTTTGTTTCTCGGGGAATATATTTTGTGCAAACTTGATAATTAGTTTAATTTCTTCCCGTCATTGATATAAGAAATGCGATAGTTAGATCTGCCCCCTTTTTACGGTCTTTTAAAACAGGTATCATTTTTTTTAGTAAAAAAGTAATACACATATTTAATTTGCACAGTGTTAATTGTTTTATGACGCGCCCCGCTGCGATTGTCACAGCATGTGGGGTAATAAAAGTGGTACATTCGCTTGAAGGGTTATAACCGCTATATTTCTATAACCGCTATATTTCCTGTACACATACTTTATTATGATTTTAGAGATTTGAAACTTTGACTTTATTGCCGATTTGGAAACTAATACATGCATTAAAATAAGTGAAATGTCATAAGCTCACGCATAATTTAAAATTATAATAATCGTACAGTTGAGACATAAAAATGAAAAATCATATCATTCCTATGACACTTGTTAAATAAACTGGTTAATTGACACTTTGTACCACCTAATTGAACATATACGAATTGTAAAAATGAAAATTAAACGTCAAAAAAGGTGAGGAAAGGTGAGCTATTGACTGAATAATAAGAAAAACAAGACGTCTGATGATGTACGTATACATTTTCTATATTTTCATAATATAATAGAAAAATAAAAAGGGAAATGTTGTTTTTCTTTGGTAACTGTAAAGTAAGAATCACTGAACAGTACGTTAAATAAAAGTTCTACCTTTGTTTTCGAAAATTCAAAGAAAATAACAGTGGTAGAATAAAACTATCGTCTATCACTTGCAAATGATTCGCGCTCTCAAGGTCACAAATGTTTTGTTTTTAAGGTCGCTAAAACTACATGCCTCTGTCACTGAATCCAAAGACCTCTTTGTATGTGATATAAGATAAGATAAGATATTGTTTATTTTCCAATTTTGGGCCCACATAAGGGCATACAATTTTGTAATATACATGGCCTAAAGTTTGAAATATACATTAACAAATAACGATTCTTACACTACTTAACAACACTAATAACTACAACTAAGAACATATAGAACAGTAAACAAATAAATGTTAAAATCCAAAGCAACAGGATATATGATTGATGTTATGAATTGATTAAAACTATGAAAACTGATTTAGTATTTGTTTAACATTTCAACTCTTCATAACTTTGAAAGCACTTGTCCAACATAAATAAAAGTTGAACAATTGTTTCATCCCGATATCTTGAAAAGAAATATTTGTGACAATTAGAGGGAAAATTGGAGTTTTGTCGGGTCCGCGAGCGCGTGAATATTTTCCTATTTAATTCAAGAAAAAAACGCTCTATTTCACGAACTTAAAATTGTCATAACTTTTTAATTTTTCAAGATTTTAAAAAACCAGTTCCATAATTGTGTGGTCTATGGCTTGAAAATGCAACTGAACAAACCGTGCATAATCAGCAGTTGTTGCTAAATTTCATTTAAACTGTGATACTGCACACATACTCAAGCATTGTAAAGTTACTAGTAACTGTTTCTTTTTTCTATCATCCATCGAATGATAATAAGTATACATATCGTCACATGTGGTGCGGTTACTAGTATAACAAATGCATAATTGTTAGATTCCTCACACATGATCAACGATTTCTGAATGATACCATGAAAGTATTTAAATGTTCCTGATGATACCTACCTTATAAACAAAATTTCATAATGACAGAGCTATGCCCATAAGAAAAAGATACTGGTATGCATGATATACAAAATGTCAAAAATACCAAAAGTGTAACTGAACGCACAAAACCCCTCCAGCAAAGGATATACATTAATTTATACACTCCGACAACCCGCTGAGTTAGCGTAGCGCGATTACGCAATCTAGATAAGATCGATCAGATTAAAACCGGTAAAACACCAGTCAAGGAAAGGTAACTGTGGTCGACTTGAAAACACATTCAGTACAAATGGGACAAATAGTTGGATATGACGGTTTTAGAGTTACACCTTTTACCATTCTCCCCATTGTGTAAATAAGGCCATCATAAAGTATAACCTTAATCAAGTATCAGTCAGTATTGTATTTCATCGAGTCTTATACATTTATTAAACAACAATGTTCCTGTTATTTATCATATTTCTTACTTTGAATTGCCTGAATTATGGTTAAATGTTATTGTTTCGGAAAGAATAGCGCTTTAAAACAGTTAAAATAGAGACATACCGTTTACCATTATCTCCATTGTGTAAATAAGACCATCATAAATTGTACCTTTAATTAGGTATCAGACAGTATAGTAGTTTATCGTGTCTTATTCAATTATTAAACAAGTGTGTTCCTGTTATTTATCATATTTCTAACTTTGAAAATGCAAACGATATTATTCAGCGAACATATCGCTTGTTTAGAATGAGAATGTCTAAATTTCACAAACGCTATTTTGAGAACGAAATACTTACGCATGTTATCATATGTTTCAATCAGGATTTGTTTAGAATTAAAAAAAATGAGTTTTCTTTTCGGGTTCATATGAGTTCATATGAGTCTGATAAGATTCAACGGTGTGTGTAGTGGGCACTTTTACAACTACGAACTATTATGTTACGAAAGGCCAAGCAAATAATCTGCGACTGGTTAGTAAAATTCGAATACACTCTTGCAATTAGGTTTAAACCCTGGTAAGCATTTTGGATAAAGCAATATTCATGTCAATGTCGCGAGAGAGATTTCCTTATTAACTGATAAGAAAGAAACGATGATCAGCCTATGTGAGAATTTAGAAGACCAGTGGTATTCTAAATACACTAGAAAGTATTTTGTATTTTGCTCTGTTGTGATTACGAGGTCAATACGGTTAACCGCCTCCGCATGTTTGTCATTTAACTAAGCATAGTATGGATGTATCCTGTTGCGTGACTTTTGCAATCAAATCGTGGCGACTGATGAATGAATCCCGTAATGTTTACAAATACAAAATTTTACAAGAAAGCAAAACAGCAATGGTTTCAAAGAACAACAACAAGAATAAAGTAATTACTAATTAGTAATAAAAAATTTAATAGATTCATGTTCTCAAGTTTCTACCGTCTTTTCAAAACATCAAGACAAATGTACACAACTAGTAAGACAAGGTAACGATTTCTAGAATTATGCAGAGAATGTATGAAGAAGGGGATTAAGGCGCTTTTAGTACGTATATATATGCCTCATGTTGGTGTCTTCCATAATATTCTATCCTTGAAAGTGGTAAACTAGTTTGTATTGCATATATCACACCGGTCCACATCCTACAAGTATTTTACATGGATGCTAGTGTTTTATTTCGTGCTAGAATGTAACATATACCAGAGAACTATTTAGTTCGACTATGGTGCCACGTGTATTATCGAAATTGTTTCAGACGATATCGCCCTATTTTCTTCATTTAGGTAATTGGCAATGGTGCAGTGTTTGATTTTACATAACTTCTTGAAATACTGCATATGTTTGCTGTAGGGGAGTAGTTCGGTTTAAATGATCTTATAATCCAACTGCTGGATATAATTAGTGGGTTTATCATTTAGATGAGTAAGCTTATCTTCCACAATATCTCTGTTTATTCTTGACTGATCGAAAAGATTACGTTATACAGTACTATATATTTAATCCATGCCTGAATAGTTGAAGAACTACATATATTGTCGTTTTTCTGATTTGTGGTTTACGTTAAATCTGCTCAAAACGCATGCAAAAAACTCTGGTTATTTAATTATTCTGCCCCTCATGGCTTTATCTATTAATGCTGTAATATCGCATGACATTGCGTTCATTTCTCAATGGTTACTGTACATGTTTCAACGTATTGTGTGAATTACATTAACCTTATCAAGTTACCCCATTGGGTGTGTTGGATTTTAATTCAATCAGTTTTGCATATCTAAATGTCACACTGTTGGAAATATATTAAATAGGTCATGGTTACCTTGATATTTATAGTGAAAATCACAGATAAATATAATATTTTTTCTCCGAATTTATCATTTCCGAGTTGTTTCGAGTATGAAGTCACAGAAGCGCTCTGATAGTAACACTTTCATTATGTGCACATGCTACATGTACCCGCTACTATTCTTTAAATTATTGTTGATAATATTGATATTGGTCGATCGGTCCCAAAACTATTACAAATCTAGAACTATATAGTACATGTACAAAACACAAACGACTTTAGTTCCTGGGACATGCTATGCTCAATATTAGAACGGTTGATTGTGTTTTTTTATTATTAACATATTCTCTACATGCCTGTCTCGTTATAAGTAGTATTGTAAAACATGTGTAATCCTTCCTGATTATACAAACTACGATAGTTATACACGTATGTTCATGTACCCTGGTTGTTATTGATAAGTGACCTATTTCAGAGACCGTGTCAGCGAACTAAGTAATTACCACACGGTGTTTCAATTTCCGGCGGGTGCGACAACAGTGGTCAATAATCAATCATACGTTATTATATTTCTGATTAGCAGACCTACTGGGAATGGTTAATTCATATTTACGCAACGACTCTTGTAGAACACATATTATCATGCGCCCCAAACATGTCATTAAAACTCATCCGGATATAACGTCTTGTTATCCCGTGTTTCATCAACGTTCGAGGTGCTACGGTCATTAACGTTCAATCTCGGTCGTAAAATCAATGATATAATTTTCGACGTGTGAAATTAAAACGTTAAAACGTGATTGAATCGAGACAATTGATGTTGATATCCTGTAATAATGCTCACGAAAATACAATTAACAGTTCTATTAAAATGTCAACTTTCGACTTATTTATTGGATCGTAAAATTAGAATAATTGGAATCTTGCAAAAATCATGCAAATCCTATTGCATCGCGGTCTTGATCTTGTACGCTTGTAACGATTCCCGGTCGCCGTAACTTCCATAACAATCTACAACCAATGTCTATTTCAAACCACTTGTTCGTAAATACAAGTTGAACCCACCCAAAAAAGAGAAACAAACATAAAATAACTACCTCATCCACAAAAATATGTCCCCTCCAGTGTCATTTTTATCACAAACTCAGTACTAAACCATACGACAGGTTCCCCATCATGGTATGAATATTAAGAAAACTATTCGGAATAATATAAAAAATGTTGTTGAAAATCCATTCATCGAAAGGAACATGAAAATTGCCAAATTTGTAAATGCTTCATGAAATTATTATAACAAAGGGCTGCCAAAATGTCTACCACCTCAGAATGAAATGGGTTGTCTACCTTAAATGCATTTTACGCATTTTGATTTAGCCATAGTGTTATTGCTTTTGCCGTTATAATGTACGCATTAGCACATTGGTTGTAGTGAATGGCAGAACAGATACAAAGCAATTTTAAATGAGCATATAACTATCAATAGAAATTGGTAAATTACAAATGCCAATTATATGCATTGTATCTGGATATTTAGTTGCTCACAGAAAGTGTTATTTTACATTTTGCTGTTTCTTGAATCAACGTCATAGTTGTTCAATTATCTCCAACACATGTAGGCAGTTAATGTTAGTTCCGTTATTGCAATAAGCCGGTTGGATATTCTTATGATCTTGTGTGTCTTTTTACGTTGGTTGTCTGGTTGGAGTAGTTTACTTCATGTCTATAAGACTCGGTAAGGTACGCATATCCTTTCTCTGGTATTTCTCTACACAGTTCTCTACATTGATATATGTGGGCTAAGAGAACCGTTTCAAATGTCGGTTACGTCAATTCTTCACTATTTATGAGACTGCTACGTAAACATATTTACATCTGACACGGTTGATCCGTAACGTCGTTGATAAATTTCTAGAGTTATCAAGTTTTTAAGACACAATGTCATATCTATCTGTAAGCGCAGTTGAAAATGTGCTCGCTTGACACTCGGGCTTAACTGGTTTAATTCATTACATTGGCTGGTTATGCTCTTCTGCGATAATGGCTCCCACAATATACTCCACCTGTCGAAAGACTACGTAGCGCGTCTATACTGGTTGATAGTCATTCCATATAAATTGGTTAAAGTTAACAGACTGTCGTGTTTGTTTGTATGGCAGATACCATTATTTATAAACATAACCAACTGAACATCTGTATAGTTTTATTACAATATTGTGTTGACCAGGGTATGATCGATGTAAGTAAATCTGCAATATAGACGCTCATTTCCGGTATAAGATACTTCTGTCATTGATGATGATCAATAATAAATCTAATCATGATGAAGTATTTGTACTCCAGTATTGATGAGTTGTATTAATAAATGAAGTCCGTATACGTCATATTATAACACAAAAATGTCTACTTTGTTATTGCACAATTACAGTTCTTACAAGATGTGCAGGAGGTGTCCACACACTTCCTTAAGAGAATCAAAAGGTCCTTTAGTGCTCAGTCATATAACTACTAATTAGATATGTCGGAGAGAAATTAAATCAGATGTCTTTGAGTGTGTTAGTTGTTTGAAATAAAGATGCAGACTTACGAAGATACGATCACAGGAGAAAGTCTGAACTATTCATGATAACGGAACATCGTGTACAGTGTTGCACGGGGTAGGGACGTTTTCGTTCTGCGGCCGAAGTGTGGATCCAAACTACTAGTAATGCTTTAACTAGGGCAAAACATATAAGCTATACATATGCTATACATTAAGGATATGAGGAAATCGGACACGGAAGACAGCACTTGACTTAACCAACCGAGCATAGAAAACAGTAACATCACATCAAAATTACACTGAACAATGCCCACACATAACCCGAAGAAATTATTAAAAGTTCAAGTCCCAGCCACCCAGGATGAGCCAATTCTACGAAGAAGTAACAAAATAACAGTGACCCCAAATGACCAAATAAATCGCAGTTCTCCAAAAAGTTATCTCAGTCTATACAAGTGGTATGCAACCTTTTGTGAAAACTCGTACTATTTTTCAGTAATGACATTCTGATATGTTTTATGTACTGACACATTTAGGAGCACTGTTATGCTAAATGTGTCACAAGTGTGAACCTTGCTAACATTATACGAGTTATCTAAGTACAACCCATTAGATTAGCGTTAAGCGTATGTATCATATAATTGATCTAGATTTAATCACATACATCATTAACGAGATGATGCATTCAGTAAAATAAAGTTCCATCGAAACAGAAATATTACATACATTTGTACAAATGATATTATCACTGGTTGGTGCCTCTTCGATCCCGTATTAAAATGGCGTTATGTAATGAAGTGATTAATGCAATTGTATATCGAAAACGCGTATTGAGCGGTGGCTGCACATTGAGCATAACAGGCTCTGTTATACAGTTCACTACATTTAAATATAGCAGAACAGTAGGCCTCAACGGTAAAATCATATCTATATCATGTATTTTAGAAAACAAATTGTTTTTCAGGACCAGGATGAATGTTTCCAGATTGACGGTTTCGTTGTTGTATACAATATTACAGATCGTGTATCCTTCGACATTGCCATCGACATCATGAAGCAAATACGAGAAGAGGTAGGAACCAACAAAGCCATTATACTGGTAGGGAACAAGTCAGATATTGTACGAAATAGGACCATAAGTCAAGACGGTAGGTACACTTTTGTTGCTTGTAAAATAGACTAACAAACAAATGGTTAGATGTACACATATCCAGTATACGGATATTACACACAAAACACAAAATACGAGTGCTGATTGCGTGCAGGAAGTTTTATATTACTAAATGTAATTTTCTTTTTGACATATTGCCATTCACATCGAACCAGATGTCTTAAGGGTGGATGCACACACGCAAAAAACTAACATAATAACATCAATCATTCTGCTTTATAGTGTCGGAAAACCTCACTAAGAATATGTCAATTATAGTCATTATTGTGATGCCTGTCATGGTATCAGATACTCTTGTGGAAATCATGTAGAATGTACGTCTGTTGTGCGTCATCTGTTTACATTTTCTTTTAACAATATCTACTCCTTCAATCACTTGATCGGAGTTTAAACCACTTAGTTAGTCTGGCCAGTCCTCATGGGAATGTGTGTTTATATATTTATAATAAAACATTTTTGTCTGTTACCTTCTTTAAGAATGTACAGCTTAAATTTTACATTCGGAAGCCATATTTCTCAAACAATGGTTATAATTGAGTCGCGTACAATATTTGTCAAAATAAACGGCCTCTAGGGAACGGTTGTCCAAACAAGTGACCGCTAGGTGGTAGATCTTGTTAATCCAGTTAATGGAATTTGATTGAACCTCACTGAAACTATCTGTGTTTGAACGATGCCTTGAGCTTTCATATGCCGTTTATGGTATCAGCTGAATTCTAACGAATGACCGCATTGTTGTACCCAGCCAGCATCAACAGCATCTTTGTAACATTATTTCACATGAAATTGTATTGTTTATAAAATTGTTGGGGTTATAAATTAAATAAAGTAACACAGCCTAGAGGGTAAGAGAAACATTACAGCCCTCGGGTAGTAGTTGTACCCTGATCCTTGGGTAACTGTTCATTCCTCCGGTTGACACGATTGATGTTACAAACAATGATGTGTGTAATTATTTTTTTAAATACCGATATACATTGTAATGTTATGTAAAATATGTTCTTTGTTGCAGAGGGACGGTCGGCAGCGGACAGTTACGATTGTAAATACATTGAAATATCTGCAGCACTAAATCATAGAGTGGACGAACTTCTCGTAGGAATACATAAACAAATAATTCTTAAGTGCGATGCAATTGAAAATTCTACGGATAACAAAGATGAAAAACGAAAAGTTCGGAAGAGTTCATTCAAGAAAACTAAACAATTCTTAGAAAAAATATTTCTGGGTCAAAAAGGCAAGGAAAAGAAAACTGAGAATTTGTATGTGGGCTAACATAAGTGCGTAAAGTTAAAGTGTAACAGTATGTGAGGAATTCATATATACCTGTTAATATGGACTCTTAACTTTGGATCATTTAAAAGTTAACGACACTTTGAATTAACGCGCAAAGGATCATTAGAGGTTACATAAACGAATATATTCAAAACGTACGGAAACACGTTTATAGTGCGAACTTAAATGTGTAAAATTATGTAAATTGATATACCGAGTTCCTTAGGATTTAAAATCCGTGTGCATTAAATTTAGAAGGGTTCATGGACGATAAATTGTGGAAGCACGGTATACATGGAGGTTAAAAGGCTAAAATGTAGTATCGATGACCATGCAGTCGTACACGTTACGTGATGCACATTCTTTACAAATTATACTCGTATTAAATCAATGTGTATGTGTAATTATTTAAATACAACCCATAAAGTACAAGCACTTATTACCAATGGGGTATTGTGTTTTGCTGAAGGGACAAAGGATAGAAGAGACATTGGTGTGAAACAGGGCGCGCTGACTCATTGGTTCTCTAACGTGCCCTGTGTACAGCACCGATACACGCGAGAATACCCCTGGGTTGCCAACCAGTTTATCTCTCGTTGGGTGGGAAACACTGAAAAGCGTTTCAGAAATATTTGTTTATATATTCAATTTCAATGTTTAAAAATATAATATTGACAATTTTGTATATTTTATCAAGTATTTTTTTGTTTTAAATTGGGTAAGTGTAGCTTACATTTATGTAAATTTTATGTAGATCTACGTATGTAAATAACAATTACAGCTCGCTCCAATGACCAACGTTTTCATGAACTTAGTTAATACTAAGATATTAAATATTTGAATCGATTGAATAGGAAACATTATAATTATGTCATTTTGTGTTTCCTTTATCGCCGTTGTAGCCATTAATAGTTCGCTAAAACGAATGTCTTTGTAACAGGCATTGACTTAAACACTCTCACATTTGAATAACATGGTGCTCTTTATAATATTTTCAGCACTAGCGTTTAATGAAATGTTGTGATTTCCATATAACATGATGTTATTTTAAACAATAAAGGTGTATTATGATGTTATTTCAAACAATAAACTTCATAAAATTATCGGATGACTAACGACAGAAAATTCTCATGTAATGGATGATCAAGTGCATTAGTCAACAATTACAGGACGAATATACAAAATGTATTTTGACTACAAGTTAATCTTTGTTAACAAATACTTAAACACACCTGAACGTGTTTTATTTTATTACAAATTTAACTTGATTTATTCGACTCTTCGCTGATAATAGGCACTACTTCTAGCACACGATTTTGGAACTGTGATATGGTCACAACGGTATTGGCCGAGAGCAAACAAACAACGGACAGTGTAACGTGTGTCGATGTGTGACGACCGAACCTGTTGTTTCTGTTGGCCATCCTCGTAGCATATGAAGTACTCGAAAATTGGCTGCAGAAAAGAGAGTTCATACTGGAATGGCTAAGAATAAGTCGTCGGAGAACTGGTAAGGACACTGGACCACCTTAAACAACTTGTTGCACATTGCTCTGAACACAATTAAAAACAACTGCTTGTCGAAGTTGCTTTAACTCTAACGCGATAATCTGCAATATCAATATAAACAGAAATCACTGACCATTACATCGATTTAGGTAGATGTTTGTTATATCTATTTTATCTTTTTTACCGAATTCGCCAGTAATGGTTATGTCTTGGCTTATTTGATTATATGTTTTATACCTGATTGACCTGGGGCACTAGTCCCAATACCGCGTTAGAGTTGTACTAGTCATTCCGTTTGAAACCAGGCGCTAACATTAGAACAAACTCGCGATACGTGTTATTTGTGCATTGTCTGCCATTGTAGATGATGTTCAAATAACACTCATCGCAAACTGAATTTGCTTTTATCAAATAACTAGACAGACATTTTAGTTAACTTACCAGTCAAGAAAAGACACTTTTTGATTTATATAGAACATTGCACATGCTATTATTACTACCAGATTTAGTTTAGGAATCGATGAATATTTAGCATTTCCAATGATATTACAATGTATATTTGCCATGTCCCAGTTAACCCCTCGACGTCGTAACTGAAAGTTTACACATGTGACGATATCCTTCTTCAGGTGATTTTGTTTATTGCTTACGTCTGTAGATCTTAATGGAATCGTTTAAGAAGTAAATTCTGTCAGGAATACATTTTCATTGCACCAACATAGTTTAGAACAATTCTCTTCGTTTTCTAACGTTTTACATCCAAAGCAATGTCATACGTATGTCTAGATGATACATATAAATATAGAAGAATACAGGGCCATCGTGCGGTTAGCAGAATGCATATATGTAAATAAACGTCTTTACACTCCATAATGCTGGATGATTGAGGCAAGAATGAAAATCGGCATAGGGGTCGCCTGGATAGGTTTCCTTCAAACGTTTCTCAGTGCCACAAATGACAAACATAAAGACGACAAAAATCAAGAGAGGATAACTAGCCACATACCACTAAAAATTATTTTGGAAATATACAGTTTTAATATCGAGCTTGTTTTTCAAATAATGAATGGAAAATTAAGACCAATGTCACATGCTTTCTGTTGTAAATAAGATAAGTTGACTTCGATCAACACTGATTCAGACGGATAGAGTTCTACATATTGAAATTACTTGGATAAATTTACATAATTCGTGCTTGTATCGTGTAGTCCATACCAGACATCTACATGCATCTATAAACCTACAAACAATGATTATATAGAGTGCAGATCATATCAGTATTACTTCGGTCCCATGTTTCTCAAATCAATACATGAATGTTAAGTGGCATTGAGCAGCATGTCTATGCGGTGATGTATGTGATAATAACTGGCATGAATTATACCATCCGTTAGAACTCAATAACAACACTTATGTAACAATTAAATTGTTTAAGTACAGTACAAATAATTTGAACCGTTAATACTGAATGGTTAATGACATAAATATACAATCTTACAAACACCCACATTATGCAAAAGTATAAACAACTTAAAGAGTCATTATCTGGTAGACAATTACAACATAGTTATTAAAAATGCTCTTCACGTGATGTTGAATAGCGTGTTAAGCTTACATCAATTCATCATTCAAGATACGATTCATCGCACTCTCATTATCAGTTCAAACGGGTTTCTACGTTCTACTATATTATACAAGAAAAGCGTTAATGTATACATCCAAATGTGCTTTTTAGAAGATACAAAATAAAATAAAAATAACAATATAAAACGTAGATTACATGGTTATTGATAACGTCGATTGTTACATAATGTAGTACTGCAATTACAACACTCTAATTTGACCTGATTTATTAACATATTGTCGTATTTGTAAGAATTATTTGACTACATGCTTAGAAAGATTACAATGACTACGATATTGAATCGGGATGTTTGCTTTTTAGCATCGCCCGAAGAAAACAAATATTATTCCAAATATCACGGATCAAATCACAGTATTCAAAAGAATATGATAAAATGCTCGTTTTAATTGTGTATGATATTTCACTGGCTTAGAATGAGAAGGTCGTAAGGTGTACGTACAAGTATACATAATTATACGATATCTAGTAAAAACAATGACAGCTGCATGAAAATTACTCTTTATTTACGGTAAAACAAGATGTTTCAAAAAAGGTATGAGAAAATCCGACAGGGAAGGTAACACTCAACCCAACCAGCCGAGCACAGAAATCAGAAACACCACGACACAACTACCCTGAGCAGTGCCCATAGAAACCCATGCCAAAACGGCGACCAAATGAGGCACACCAACCCCGGGGCGTGACCTAGGATAAAACACTAAGGACAGTGACCTAACGTTAAGCGACCTAAAGAGGCACAACTACAGCTTGACCTAGTTAAAATACGGACAGGGTAGGAATGAGGTGGGAAATAATATTACATAATCCTAGCAACTACAATGAGCAATGCCCAAAAATAAGCCGAAGAAACAACCAAAGGTCCAAGTCCCCGCCGATAAAATGCAGGATGACATCAGTTTTATTAACATGACCAGTTCCGATTTTCATTTTCAAGAAGCGTCGTGTGATGCTGATTGTAAAAATGTACCAGTCTTATAAGGTCGTAAGTAGTACTTTTCATGCTAAGCCGGCGATTTATTCTATCACCCTACTTCTTTGTCCAATCAAAAACCAGGGATATTCGAATTTCTTGACACCACTTATTCATTTATTTTTGCAATGGGCATAATAACTATTAAGTAAATATGTTTATTAGGACAATTTGGCTGTTTCCAAATATAGTAAACTTGACCCGCCCACCCTCAGAGATTTGCTGTTATCCTATCTATACAAGTTTGCCTAATTTCACTTCCATAACTTCATAAATGGGCATGTTATTGTTTGCATACAAAAACACTGGAAAGCTCACCGAAAGTGGGCGGGTAAACTATAAGCCGGTTATAGATCGCATATTAGAAGTATGAACAAATTAAGTATAATTCTAATATTTGATCTATAACATATACACATATGTCAACTAAATACAGTTTACTCTTAGCTGCTTGTAAATGCTCCTACGGACATGGGCTTTAATAGGAAATAGAAGAAATTGTCCATGAAAATTAAAAACATGTGTACACTAGAACTTCCTAGACGTGCACGTAAAACGCAACTGGGTTAATGGATACACATTTTATAAGGTGTTCAGTCAACAACTGGATAAAAATACTTGCTTATGTTCTCTATGCAAACGCCAAACTATCACGACAACTAGCTTTTATATTACTATTCAGTACTAACCGCTTGGTCCAAACAAATCTAAAAGCTAGTGTGACAATGGCGACTTCTGTTCATATCGAAAGTGTTACTGTTGACATCAAAAACTTCTCATGTCTAAGGAATAACACCAGTTATGTCGGACAGTATTTCATGGCATTGCTCCGTGTAGTTGTGAAGTTACTTTAGTTTCTTTGTTCGTCGGGGTAAGTTGAGTGCTGCCTTCCCTGTCCAATTTCGCATACCCTTTTTGTTGACAACTTGACACGCATATTTGACAATGAATTGTTTATTCTCATGTAGAGAAATTCAGCAGTAAGATATTGTTTTATGTATGCTACACTATAACCGTTGATTCATTGAAATGATAAACTACAAATACAAATTGATACTGTTAACATAAATCCTAACGTGCACGTCTATTATCAGTTTGCGAACGTGGTACAGATGAACTCACTAATGGCAGTTACATTACCTAAGACAAAAGTACCATTTATATAACTTCTAGTATATACAAGCAAATCATTCATACAAGTAGTTTTAAATGCAAAGAACAAAAATAATCACAGGAAACAAATATATACGTCGTAAGTTCGAGAGCATGTGAAGCACTCTTATGGACAATATCAACATGATTAATCAACAGTGCTCAGGTTTGATAGAGCGGAATGAGATTTGAGAAAACATTCAGTTGTGGACTTGGCAGAGCAGACGTTATAAGAAATTATTGAGCGATGTGCACGGTCCAAACATAATCGAATGCAAACAAGCGGCAACTTAATAAGATACGACACATCAACAAAAATACATACAACCATACATTGCGGTCTGTCGAGCATTCTTGGACGTAATCGGCCATAGTTAAATAAAACAAACTCACAACAGATAGTGCAAAATATCGTAATTTATTTCCGTCCCGGGGTATTTTGCATACTGAATGGTGAATACGCTTGAATATTTGTAATATCTACGGTTTTAATTTCGTTTCCTTAACATTAGTCAAGTCAGATCCGATTCGTATAAATATATAAAAGCAACACAATTTTTGAGTTGCTCCCTTTAAACGTGTGACCTTGCAATATTATTTCTGAGGCAACCTACAAAATGCCCATAAGTATACGTATTAGGTAGGGACATATTGAGCTTACCAGATACGAAGGTCAAACGTCTTCGATATGTCATCACTAATTGAACGTCAAACTCTATTATTCCTGACATTCCCGTAATAACGCTAGAAAAATAACATCAAATGTCAATGACTCCAAGTCAACTTACGTCAATTAATCGGACAGCTCACCAACGCCATAATAATGTCAATATACCGTACCGTGGTCATTTCCGCAGTTTTTTTTGCGTTTTTGTCTTAGAAATGGATGTATCCGTGATTAAATTTATTTCCCAGGACAGGTTGTATATTCGACCGGCGAGACGGACGAACATTTTTCTTCCAAAGTGTGTTACCCGTGGTAATAATGTAGATGTTCATCACACGAACACAGCATTTTTTCCCTCGTAAATAGTGAACTTTCTTGTTAGTAAGTTTTCATTGTAAAAAGAAAATTTGTTTACGCAATATGATACGTTTATACAGTGTACAGTTCGTCTCTATTTCACTTCGTTATAAATTGTTACTGTTATGAAGTCCCAAAGGGGAAATAGCTGCAAAGTGCATCTCCATTTTATTGCTACACGTTGATATATAATAAACAGCCTATCAATTAGCCACTGACCCAGTAAGGGAGATATAAACCAATCAAATTGTATGTACAACTATAAGAAATACATTACTTGACACAAATTCAACAAAGAAACATAATTTTGGATTTGAATAACCAATACAATACTAATTTATTAAAACTTGTGTAATGTGGACTATAAAGTGGCTTGGAAATGTGGACGCTTTGTGTTACACATAAGTCAACGTTGTTGTAGAACAATCGCCAACTGCAATGGGAGTATTGGGCGACTTGTTCAATGTCTCATCTAAGTATTTTGATCCAATTTCGTCTTGTATTTTCAGCTCATGGGAAAATAACAGTTGTACATCCGTGCCCAATACATACATATAATAAATTATGTAGTTTATATCATTTAATATACCAGCTAATATGCATGACCTACAAATATTTCATAGATGAACGAGAAGCGGTGTAAATATACTATCGTCCGGAAGGTACACTTTTTATATACTATTAGGTTTAACTTGTATACTCCAGTTAATGGTATTAACCGCTATTCTTTGGAATGGGATAGTTCCCTCATTAGTATTACTTTTGAATTGACTATATGAGTATATGTGTATCAATAATGCATCTCGTCATTTCTCCCCTGTCACCTAATGGTTACAATAATTAGTTGGTGTCTATACAAGCGTGTGTGGCATTTACCAGTATTGGCTTTTCATTCAATTTTCATTGATATATACTAATTGGAAACAAGCACCGAATAATGCTTTTCTACACAATCATACTAGTATACAACCAGCATTGATATACGCTTTTCGAGACAAGTATTTTTAGTAATTCCATTTTATCTGAAATGCAGCGTAATTGGTGAGCAAGTAGATGCATGTAAATATGTTATTTCATGGATATTGTTTAGATCAATACTTCAGTTTAGTAGACTGAGTCGTTAATAACATGAATAAAACTAATGTGTTTCTTGTTACATTATTTATATTCCCAAATAAAACAACAAATGTTTCAGTTGTTTCAATGTTAAATCATCCACGTAACATCTACTATTGCAGCGCTTAATATTGTGCATCATGCAAATTGATCTGCATGTGGTATTTTCATAACTGGTATTTATTGTCCGATTCTCATTTAGATAGCATAAAACCGACCGATAGAAACTTTGAAACTGCCATTATTTCGCATTTGATCTGCTAATATAACAGCCATAGTTACAATATCTGACGCTTTACCAGTGTTAATTGCAACGTTAACATGATAAACACAATGATATGTTTATTGCTATCATGCCTCGTGAACTCTAAGCAAGCACCTTTGTAAAAGGAACACCTGCTCGTACTGGTTTGTGTGTGGTTTAAACATGTATATGTATGTGAGACTACTAGTATAATATATTTTATAATCACCTATCGATGCTATTAAACGATTTAATTATCGTAGAATTGGTCACTAAATAAATATTGGACGGCAGATGAAACAGAACCCACAATATCATGAATTCAGTATTTTCACTACATGCGTGTACACAACTCGACATGGAAAACGGTGCACATTATACGCATTATGTGTTAGAAAATTCGTTTGTTAGAATACATTATATACATATTGATTGATGACTTGTTGCAAATTCCTGTATATCAAACAAAATGATGACAAAAGTCTCCATGATTCTGGGACACCCCTCCCAGTGAATGGAAGCACGCATTCATTGTATTTAATCATCGGCATATTGTAAAGCTCACTTGCAACTTATGTATCCGTAAAGGTCGTTGTATGATAAATATAGTTCAGCTTAATGCTATTAGGTTCGGCGATGTTAAAGATAACCGTAGCACCCCATTACCTCGCCTGATAGTATTGTTCTCATCGGACAATAACCCCAATTTATCAGTAATTACAATGTACGTGCGTATTTCACTATTTATTGAACTCAATCATAGCTACTTGCTTTTATCGATAGCTTACTGCCCTTTTAGCCATTCTATGTTCTGTTAGAAAATAATGACCATGCCATTGTAGCTAGTTGTTACATCGATTCCCTCCATTATTTTACTAAAATTATACGGGTCTGAGATATTAACCGGATGCTGACCTTCATTCACAGATTATGTTCTATATAAATATTCCAAGAGACAGTTGGCCATTTAGTGGTCTTATGTTTGCGTTTGCACGTAGCACATTTATATTATACACGTAGCATTTAGAGGACGCAGCGTACTACGAGAAATGACGCATATATATGCGTTCTAAACAGTTTTTAACATCCTTTAAACAGTCATTCAATCAGTTTTTCTGTAAATATAGATTCGTCAACGCTAGGTCTTGTCATTAATGTTTGACAACGTCACGTGATCAGCTGACCGTGATCTGTTTAACAGGTTTGCTAAGCGTTTAAAAATTTCTTTCACATGTTGTCTGTATATAATCTTTCAACATTTGCAGGAGGCATAATATAACTTTTGTCCAGTCCGTCAGTCCGAAATTGTAAACAAAAACCATCTAGGCAATGCTTCCAAACTTGGCATACCTTTACCATCATAAAAACGTTTATGTTGTCAAAACCCCTTAACACTATTTAACAGTATAGATGCCTGAGAGTTATTGTCCATAATTGAATTAGGTAGTTGGATAGATAATGCTTCCACCGGGACATATGCGATTATGGAACCATGTCATGTTTTCATATCATATTCAACATCGGGTACATACAATAACAATAAGATGTTGAGTCCCTTTGCTGGTAAAATATCATATCAGGTTAACGTAGGTCAATAAAACATACACACTTTCTTAATACGTAGGTCAATGGAACATATATGTTTCTTTATTTTTCTTAATACGCATATATGTATAAACCAAGAGTAAGTAGCTGATGGCATTAACCTTATTAGTCAAATAATTCATAGTGTCGTGTTACACATTCTGAAACGACGATGCCGGAAGGTGGTTACTTTTATGCAATTATTTTCCTTTTCTAGTAAGTTGATACAATCTGGTAAAGACAGAAAATTGTTTTCTGTCTGGGTCTTATGTCGACCTAAAACCGACACACAATTAAGAATGTTTACGCTTATTTCCCTAATTGAGCTTGTTTGCCCGACTTAAATGTACTTTCATTATTTATTCTATTCGTACCGTCTGAAGAAAACAACAAAACGCTATTAAATATATCTCTATAATGGACAAATAGGACTGGGAAACTGTATCTAAATCATTGCACAAGCACACATTCACAATTTGATACACCTTAAATAAATTTGGGAGGCATCGCGAACAGGGAGGGATATCACAAATGTTTTAATGATTACCCAGAAGCTTCCGCTAGACCACGATGACCCAATTCCCGATGCCAATGTATTAAAAGCCGTGATACAAAAATCTCAATGGGACGAAGGCATCAGATAAAAGTATACGAGGCGAGAGGGAAACATTTATAAAATTAAGTGATCTAATACATGTAGTTTACACATTATGGATATGTTTTTAAGTTTGTAACACTGATGTTTCCTCTATAATACTCCTCGCATAAATACAAATAGGACGAACGTCTGGATTTACATTTACCGTTCTTTATGCTTCTGTTTACTGTACGTTTGTCTCATCGTCTTGGAATTCATGTTTAAAATGTTACAAGTCTGGAATCTGGATGGAAGGATTAAGTTATAACATGGAATAGTAACAGTGACTTCACACGCATATCTCCTTACAAGTTGTAATCAATGGAAAACAATGCGACAGCAAAAAAGTCTACAAGCATTTATTTAATGATATGGTTTGTAGAAAATAGTCTACATCAAAGTTGTTCGTATCTTGCAGTGCGTATCAACATGTTTTCGTTCTCGGTAGTTCTTGACAACAACCTGAACAAGAAACCTACCAGTAGTGCTTGTACAAAAATAGTATACGAAAACAGTATGTATATAATAAGATCGACATTTACACCAAACTACATTTAAGGGAACTGTAAAAGCCCATATATCTATAGACGAAAAGTACCACCATGACCAATAGTTTCCAGGGTCTACTTGAGGTCCATATGCTATCATTCGGGGGCAGAAAATATACAGCTTTGAGACTGTCAGAACATTAAATCAGTGAACAGATTTGTTTTCGTCGATTGGGTAAACACATTGAGTGATTTTTATAAAATCCTTTCACGTCATTCGCCATATTATCCATATTGTCAAGGGAGTGATTCTATAGACTCAATATGTCTCTAAGAAAATGTGAGCACGCAAGCAGTTTGATTACAAGCTAGGACAAATGAAGTCCTCACGTAATTCTTAAAGACAAAGATTAGTAGGAAATGTCAAACAGTGTTTCTAAATATTACGAATAAAATATGAGAAAATCAAACTTATTTGCATACAATGTCGTAAGACAGAACATTGCCCTGATAACTTAAGCAGTTTCGACGAAACGAATTAATGTTATCATCGGATTAAGGAACTGTGCGTGTGTTATAACACAGACGTTGTTACTACATTTGTATTCAAAGGGCAACCCTGGAGAGATATAACGTTAGGTCCATGCGACATATTATATTCTGTAGATTGTGATGTCTAATTTCTTCTTGGTATCACCATATATCCGACACATTGTTAGTTTTCGTGTAGCAGTGTCAATTACCCTGAACGAGATACATGCAACACCTTATTAATAATTTCTCACTGGTTGCGCAACATAGTCGACAATGACAGTATATTTTAAAATCAAGCCACGTGGCATACACTACAGCTTTTAGCTTGGTTAACATTTAAATAATTGATACCTTACTGACATAACAAATGAATACAAGTTTCACGGGGAGGCATAACTTGAAACACTTCATTCATCTTGATAAATGTCATATCTAGATTAGCAACATAACAGAGTGATAAAATGTACAGACGATATTCGAAGGACAATGACTGTATTTTGTATGATATGTGATATTTATAGACTGACCTAGTTTATTTAAAAGTATGATGAATGTTCTCACAAAGAACATAACCAATAGAAATAAGTGTCAGCAACTGTTTGAATCACTTAAATCTAATTTAATACTTACAGAGTGTCCTCGCTTGCTGACGTGTCTCTTGTTGCACCGACAGTTGTTATTCCCGGCAAGGCGAATGGTATGTGATAATGGTGGGCGTCATTCAGTCCGTCCAATCTTCCGTACTTCAATGTGCAACTCCTCCAGCATTTCTTAAGGGGTTCTGACGAAACTTTCACAGAGTAACTACAATGAAACCATACAGCGAATATTGTTCGATATATTCGACCATTTGTGTTAGTTATTGCTCTAGTTAATTATCTTCTCTTTGGCGACGATATGGCTGCCTATGACTGCTTCTTATATAGGAGGCGTTACTTGTGGTGGTAAATTCCTTTTTTTCTAGCGACTGAATCTCTGTCGATATAGGCCGGACATCAATTGGTTGGCTAGGTCTGAAGACGCTTAATTCTGCAATGATAATTTGTTTTAGATACTGAAGAAAAGAAAGAAAATTAATATTTCGCTTCTTACAAAAAACCTATACTTACTACATTTTTGTTTCGATTATGGAAAAAAGAACCGTCTACTCACACCTTGTGCTGATTTGGTATAACATAAAATCATGCATTCTAAAGACCTATATTTCAAATGTCATGCGCGATGTCAGGAACTCATTGGTGGAATCAATTGTTATTTACTGACCTTGGTGAACTATACTCATTCGACGTACAATTAATCAATTATATGCCACCCTGCTCCTTTTCAATCGATGACTCAATTGGAAGTGCCAGAATGTCCAGGATGAGAGTCACATGAACTCGGTTTACATAACTTATTGTAACTGTCAGTCATAGCTTATACATAATATTTCCTTGCTAGGTACTTCTTGGTAGTGACTTTAGAGAAGAGTTTAATGAAGACATGATGTGCTTGTTCACAGTTTGAAGATGCGGTGACGTCATCTGGTTGCAAAGCTTCTGGTGGCTTGAAATTGACACGACAAACAGGGTTGTCATTAATATATGGGAACATAAATTACTTTATATTAACCCCAAATAGACGTATTTCACAAGCTACTTCACACATCATTGGTCACCGTGTGTTAGTTTAACATCAATACTGGAACGATAGTCTTATTTTGCTTTAGACACAGAACAAAGAAACACTGACAACTAATATTTCACTGCTTGTAATATATTTTTGTATTGATTAGATTTCCATGCGTGCCAATGCTAACAAGTAAGAGGGCGCCGAGCAAGAGAAAACATTGGCGTCGCATGGTTAAAAACGAGGAATAGTTGATTGTTCCATGTTTTCCTCTCATTTGTTACTAAATAGTGCTTGCTTCATTCCACATAAATCAGTGTGCTGTAAAATTGATTATAAAAAATAGAACCGTTGATGTGAAAGCAGATGAAATTTACCGATCGAATTAAAACATTGTATGATGTAGTTCGTGTCAGTCCATGTCGCCTAGTTACATCATGTGCTGATTAAGTATAACATAAAATAATGCATTTTACAAACAAAGAAGTCAAATATCGTGCGCGATGTCAGGAAAAAATTGGTCGAATCAATTGTTATTGAGATTGTTGTTTTATTAAAAAAGATGTTTCAGCCAAGGACAGACTGTAGTCTTTAACATTTCGGTAAGAAACAGCCATATTTCCCACCGATTAGAGATAATCAGCAAATGGCCATAACTCGACAAAAAGTTCTAAACATAAAATCTAGACAATATGCGTTATTGGTCTTATTAGTTAAGAAATGAAGGAGGAGTTTCACAATTTCTGTCTTAGTTATAGCCCTTAGTTAGTTATCTTCTCTTCGATCTGACTTCCTTTGTTACCCTGGCGGGTGTACAGAACAATAAACGGACCCAGTGGTCACACTTTGTTGCACTGTACCCATTTGACAAATGACACCTACGGAGTTCATGGTGCGTAAACCCGTTATACATACACCAATTTTCTATGTCTTCAATTGATTATTCAACACCAACTTTAGCTCTGGAAGTGTCAGCCTAAGGGTCACTGGAACGCTTCTTTGGATTTGGTTTACTTTAACATGTGCTATTTATTCGATGGTAGACTATTCTTTCCATTGACCACAAAGCTAACAAAGCGTTTCTTCTTGGTTGGTACCTTCTAAGCAGTGACGCAAGATTATTATTCTTCACCTTTGAGAGGCTACTAACTGCCCACCGTTGATCAATAGTGCAACAGAGGTCATTGCCACCGCATGCATTTACAACATTTAACGGGATTTTCATTTCTGAAGATACTAGAAGTAAATGTCAAGTTGAGAAAGTCGATAGATACAGAGAGATTACGTAAATGAAAATATTTTTGCGTGTCTACACGTATTTTAGATACTTAATGGCGCTTTTCATCAATCAGTGTGTATACTGAAAGTGACATGATTCCTATCAAATTAAGACTATTACATGCGTGTTTATTGATTATCTTGTCAGGTAAACGTGGACTAATTAAGTGCAGCAATAATAGCATCGACAAATGTAGAAAAAATGACTTCATCAATCATTATATTTGTTTTACCTGACTTCTTATTATCAAATTAGCTACTTTAGATTTTCCTTGTCAGATTTTATGTAATTATATGCTTTGTAAAGGCAGTGTTTGAACAAACACTATTGGAATTATTTAGGGACCTGCATATGGTGCGATGCCCTTGAGTTACTTTTGACACAGTCTTCAAACTTGATACACAGACATATAGACGACAAAATGCATGAGAAGATGACTAGCCATATACCACTCAAAGTTTTTTTGGAAATATACAATTTGTATATGTAGCTTGTGTTTCCAATAATAATTGGAAATATCAAACTAATGTCACACGCTCTCTTTAGTAAATAAAATAAGTTGACTGCGATTAGCACTGATTCAGACGGCAACAGTTTTATATATTGAAATTACTTGGGTTAATTTGCATAATTCATGCTTGTATCATCGTGTTGTCTATATCAGACATCGACAAGCACATACAAGCCAGCAAACAATGGTTATATTCAGTACAGATCATATTAGTATTACTTTGGTTCCATGTTTCTCAAATCAATACATGAATGTAAGTGGCATTGAACAGCGTGTCTATTGCATGCAGTGATGGATGTGATACTAACTGGAATGAATTACGCCATCCGATGGAACTCAATTATAACACTTATGTAACAATTAAATTGTTTAAGTACCATATAAATTAGGGATGGCAACGAGTACTAAAATCGGTACTCGAGTACTCGGTCATTCTTCCGATCGAGTACTCGGGTACTCGGAAAGCAATAAATGTCAAATCTAGATCGGTAGAAGAACTATGAAACAATAATAAAAACGTATAACAAAAAAACCAATACAGTCTGAAAAGAATAGAACTATTAATCAATAACGCTAGACAATCAAATAAAAACAAATAAACAACTAAGGGGAACTACTCTTATCAACCGGTGACATAATATTTACAAAGCGTGACCAATTCACAGAGTAATCGTTCGTTCATATACGCCGAGAATGAATTAAATTATTCAAAAAAGTGATCTTTTTTATTTCTAAATCGATTGTCACCCCCAATAAACAATAACTTCCAATTAAAAATAGATGACAATTACTCGGGTTGATGTCAACGAAAGAACACCTAGCTACGTGTCATAAACTAACTAACAGACGATGATTGACAGGTCTGTGTTTGATTTACGCTTGCAAGTAGCGACATCGTGGTGACGATTAAGGATTTATGACACGTTGTTAATTGTAATTTTAGTTGACCAGATAACACTTGGACACCCTCTGTATTACACAGGATTAACTTTTTTTCCGAGTACTCGAATACTGATTTTACTATTCGATAATCGGATGTTTGAATGAGTACTCGAGTACTCGGGTACTTGTTGCCATCCCTAATATAAATAGTTAGAACCGTTAATTACTGAATTGTTGACGACATAAATATACAATCTTACAAACGCCCAAATTATTTACAAGTATAAATAACTTAAAGAGTCATTATCGTGTAGACAATTACAACAAAGTTATTCAAAACGCTATTTAAGTAAAGTTGAATAGAGTGTTAAGCTTACATCAATTCATCATTCAAGATACGATTCGTCGCTCTCATATTATCAGTTCAATCAGTTCTCTACGGACTACTGTAGTCTACAAGACAAAACGTGAACGTGACTGCATACAAAAGAATATTGAAATTATTCTTCATTTTCACAACTTGACCCTTTCGGTACCTGTCAAAACCGAAAACGGAAAAATGTCAACAAACTGAAATAGTAAGAATTGCTCATGTTATGTTTACTTGAAAGGCAGCCCACATGCTCCGTTAAACTCTCGGACGTATCGGAAATATCGTTTTCGTCAATACGAACATTCTACTTTGACTTCTTTGACTTTTCGGTAATAATAGGTTTTACAAGTGACAAACGCATTTATGGTGTACAAAAAGACACAACAACTTCTGGGCACGCCCCTTTAATATATACATACCATGTCGACTAAATACATTTTACTCTTAGATGCTAGTAAATGCTCATAGGGACCTGGGCTTAAAAAGGAAATGAAATCAATTGTCCATGAAAACTTACATCACTTGTATACTAGACATTCCCAACGCGGAAATGAAATCAATTGTCCATGAAAACTTACATCACTTGTATACTAGACATTCCCAACGCAAGTTGGTTAATGGATACACATTATGCGACTTGTTCGGTCAACATTATGATACTTCCTCGCTAATGTTCTCTAAGCAAATGGGAACCCCATTACACGACAACTAGCAATTATAATACTATCCAGTACGTACTTATAGTTTGGTCTACACACAAACGCCAATGATGACTTCTTGGCATATCCAAAGTGTACTGTTGCCATCAAAAACCTCTCATGTCTAAGGACCAGTTATGTCGGACAGTATTTGTGGGCATTGCTCCGTGTAGTTGTGAAGTTACTAGTTTCTTTGTTCGTCTGGGTAAGTTGAGTGCTGCCTTCCCAGTCCAATTTCTCATACCCTTTTTGTTGACAACTGGACAAGCATATTTGACGATGAATTGTTTATTCTTAAATAGAGAAATTTTGCATTAAGATATTGTTTTACCTATGCTACACAATAACCGTTGATTCAAGTACTAGTAATAACGTGCACGTCTTTTATCATTTGCAATGTTGGGTGGGAACGTGATATAGATGAACTCACTAATGGCAGTAACATTACCTAAGACAATAGTGACGTCGCGTCACAAGTTGGAGCTATTTTCAATTTCGCGTAATTTATTTGCCAAATGGTGCAAATGTAATTATGTTTGTTTCAATAAATATCATATGTTATATATCAATCGAACGAAGAAAATCAGCACAATCGACTGGAATGTATATGTTTTGAGTTTTATTACAAAATCTCACACTTTCAGGGTTCGAAATAACCAGAACACGGTGAAATATCACTGTAGAGATGTAACATCCAATCTCGTGGGGCTTGAGAAAAATGTGTGGAGAGCAAAAACCATACGCAAAATTTCTATATTTTTTGCGGAAAAATGATTCTTAAACGTAAAAAGTTGATGTCATTAACGTAAAAGAAAGTGACATCATCATAAAGTCAAATAGTTTTATTCTGTGTTGCGGGAACAGTTGTGTAGAGATTTCAAAATTACGGGAAAATAAGTTGTTATTACACTGATAAAATTGTTCTGCAAGATTTATTTTTAATAATTTCTCTTTGAAATTTCCTATAAAAAATACGTTTTTCATATATTATTAAATACGGTATTCATTTTAGATTTTGATTCAAGAGATCAAAAATTATTTCAAATTTTCTTTGTCTACCTAAAATGTCCCACCCTGTGCTTAAAACTAAAAATTGAATTGAACATGAAATTCGATTTGATCGAACGTGAAAATTTCTGTAAAACATTATTCGTCACTGAAATGATAAAATACGTTTTTTCCACGCTGTTGAATAGTATATTGTTTATCAAAATCGTTAAATATACGGCGAAGTTATTAGTATTTTTCAATGTCGACACAAAATGTCCCATCGGCAAAATTACTTACTAAGTAACGTCAAAATATCTTAGTGTTTATGTTGTAGCTTCGATAATTCAATGCAAAATTGAAATTTTAAAAAATGGTTAGAAAATGTGTTTTTATATACTCGGAAATGTATACAGTACTTTATTCATAAAGGGATTTTTATTTTGCATTTTGTGTTCATTGGGGTTCCACCAAGCAGGTGGTCTAAACTGTACAAAGAGCAAATGGATAAATGTACACATTACAGCAATATCGTTAATTACAAGTTATTTTGCCTAAATCTAAGTTCTGTAATTCCTAAGGTTGCTGAATATACCCCCCTTTACACATAGTTACACAATTTATGTGTTTATGGTTGTTGTACGCCCATGATTTAGTTATTCTGTGAATTATGTCCGTCATATTTAGCTAAAATAACGGCGTTTTTGACGTTACACAAAATAACTCCAACTTGTGACGCGACGTCAGTACACTTTATATTACTTCTTGTATACACAAGCAAACCATTCATACTAGTTGTTTTAAATGCCAAAATCAAAATAATCACAGTAAACAAATATATTAGGTTCGAGAGCAATGTGTAGCACACTTATGGAAATATCATCATGATTAATCAACATTGTTCAGGTTTGATAGAGCGGAATGAGATTTGAGAAAACATTCATTTGTGGACTTGGCAGAGCAGATGTTATTGAGCGATATGCACGGTCCAAAATTAATCGAGTGCAAACAAGCGGCAACTTAATAAGATACGACACATCAAGGACAATACTTACAAACATCCTTTGCGGTCTGTCGAGCATTCTTGGACGTAATCGGGCATGGTTAGATAAAACGAATTCACAACAGATAACGCAAAATTTCTTAATGTATTTCCGTACCGGTGTATATTTTGCACTGCATGATGAATGGTAAATACGCTTGAACTGTGTAACTACGGTTTTAATTTCGTTTCCTTAACATTAGTCAAGTCAGATACGATTCGTATAAATACATATAATAATGCTTTTAATGTTACACAAATCATATTTAACAAGCATTGATATACGCTTTTCTTGACAAGTATTTTAGGAATTGCATTTTATCTGAAATGCATTGTTATGGGTGAGCAAGTAGATACATGTATGTTACTTCATGGATATTGTTTAGATCAATACTTCAGTGTAGTAGACAAAGTCGTTAATACCATAAATAAAACTAATGTGTTTCTTTTTACAAAGTTATATTCCCAATTAAAACAACAATTGTTTCAGTTGTTTCAATGTTAAATCATCCAAGTAATAGCTACATTTGTACTATTGCAGCGCTTAATACTGTGCAACATGCAAATTGATATGCATGTTATATTTTCACAACTGGTTTATTGTCTGATTCTCTATTAGATAGCATAAAACCGACCGCTAGAAACTGCCATTATTTCGAATTTTATCTGCTAATATAACAGCCATAGTAACAATATCTGACGCTTCACCATAAACAATGATATGTTTATTGCTATCATGCCTCGTGAACTCTAAGCAAGCACCTTTGTAAAAGGAACACCTGCTCGTACTGGTTTGTGTGTGGTATAAACATGTATATGTTTGTAAGACTACTAGTATAATATATTTTATAATCACCAATCGATGCTATTAAACGATTTAATTATCGTAGAATTGATCACTAAATAAATATAAGACGGCAGATGAAACAGAACCCACAATTTCATGAATTCATTATTTTCACTACATGCGTGTACACAACTCGACATGGAAAACGATGCACATTATAAGCATTATAAACGCTATTTAACAGTGTAGATGCCTGAGAGTTATCGCCCATAATTGAATTAGGTAGTTTGATAGATAATGCTTCCATCGGGACATACGCGATTATTGGACTCAGAGTCCATAATCAAATGAACATCGGCTACATATAATAACGATATTATGTTGAGTCACTCTGCTGGTCTCAGATCATATCAGGTTAACATAGGTCAATGAAACATACACATTTTTTTAATACGTAGGTCAATGGAACTAAACGTATATTTTTATATATAGACCAAGAGTAAGTAGCTTATGACATTAACCTTATTAGTCTGTAAATTCATAGTGTCGTGTTACAGCTTATGAAACGACGATGCCGGAAGGTGCCTACTTTTATGCCATTATTTCCCTTTTCTAGTAATTTGATAGAATCTGGTAAATACAGAAAATGTACCGTAATTGTGTTCTGTCTGGGTTTTATGTCGACCTTAAACAGTTACACAATGATTGTATGTTTAGTGTGCGTTTCATTTAAACTTTGGATTGTCTTTATGGACATATCAAAAATTGTATACCCGAGAGGGGCCAGAATTTGGAAAATAAACTATATTCTATTCTATTCTCTTCAATGAAGAATGTTTAAGCTTGTTTTCCTAATTGAGCTTGTTTGCCTGACTTACTTTCATTATTTTATTCTATTCGTACTGTCTGAAGAAAACAACAAAACGCTATTAAATAGATCTCTATATCTTGGTAGAAAACCACTAGATTATGCTAGATACCCAATTTCAAAGCTCTGGGCATTGTACTTTAACGCAAGAAGATTTTAATATGTTTTTCCTATATATGTCTATGTAAAGCGGTGACCCCCAGAGACCGGGCCAATTTTGACCCAAGGGGCATATTTTGAGCAATATTGGTAGGGAACAACTAAATAATGCTACATACCAAATATCAAAGCTCTATACGTCTTTAAGAAAATGTGAGCACGCAAGCAGTTTGATTAAAAGCTAGGACAAATGAAGTCCTCACGTAATCTTAAAGACACGGATCAAAGAGAATGTCGGAAATTACGAAGTAAATCAAAACTTAAGTCGTGATGAAGATTAGTAGGAAAGGTCAAACAGTGTTTCTAAATATTACGAATAAAATATGAGAAACTCATTTGAATACGAAGTCGTAAGAGAGAACATTGCTCTGATTACTTAGCAGTTTCGACGAAACAAATTAAAGTTAACATCAGTTTGAGGAAATGTGAGTGTATTATTACACGGACGTTGTTACTACATTTGTATTCAAAGGGCAACTCTGGGAGAGCCTATACGTTAGGGCCATGTTACATATTAAATTCTGTAGCTTGTGATGTATAGTTCCTTCTTGGTATCACTATTTATCCGACACACTATTAGTTTTTGTGTAGAAGTGTCAATTACCCTGAACGAGATACATGTAACACCTAATTAATAATTTCTCACTGGTTGCGCAACATAGCCGACAATGACAATATATTTTAAATTCAAGCCACGTTGCATTCACTATAACTTTGAGCTTGGATACCATGTAAATAATTGATACCTTACTGACATAACAAATGAATACAAGTCTCATGGGAGGGCATAATTTGAAACACTCCATTCATCTTGATAAATGTCATATCTGGATTAGCAAGATAACAGAGTGATATAATGTGCCGACAATATTTGAAGGACAATGACTGTATTTTGTATGAAATGTTATATTTATAGACTGACCTAGTTTATTTAAAAGTATGATGAAGTTCTCACCCAGAACGTCACCAATAGAAATAAGTGTCAACAACTTTTTGAATTACTATTGAATGACTATTTTAATGCAAGTTGCTGATGCGTCACTTGTGTGGACACTGACAGTTGTTATTCCCCGCCGAGGCGAAGGGAATGTGGTAATGGTATGCGTGATTCTATATACAACTCTCGCATTTTTAAGGGATTGTGACGAACCTTTACAGAGTAAAAACTACAATGAGGTCATACAGCGAATATTGTCCGAATTATTCGACAATTTAGCTGTAGTTATTGCCCTTTGTTTAGTATCTTCTCTTCGGTGAGGATATGGCTGTCTATGACTGCTTTTAGTGCATGGGGCGTCTTCTAGCTCCTGAATCTCTGGCGAAATCAGTTGGTTGGCTCAGGCTGGGTCTGAAAAGGCACCTGGGTTTAGGGTGCTATTCCTATTTCTTGTTCTGTCTCATGTCGAAATTCTTCATTAATTAAAAAAAAGTGCATTTGTTAAACCCTTGCAATGGTTGTTTTACGAGAAAATCCGACCGTTGATATTAAATTCCACATTTTGAAGACCAAACTCTAGATGTGGGTGAAGGCAAGATTTGCGCTTTGATTTAATATGGCCCTTTGTCGGCAGGGGTATATAAGTCTGTCGGATGGTGAAAGCTTTAGTTTACCCAAAAATAGACTATTGTCGCAAGCTCACCCACACATCACATGTTACTGTTTGATCGCTTAATACCACAATCGCCTTGTCACACCATGGGCTGATTTGGTATAACATTTAATTATGCATTCTACAGACCTACCTTTCAAATGTCATGCGCGATGTAGGGAACTCATTGGTGGAATCAATTGTTATTAAGATTGTTTTAATATTAAAAGAATATTCAGACTCAAGGGGCCATAGATCCGACAGAAATGGTCTAATCACACAACCCTGACAATATGAGCTGTAGGTCCTCAAATTAGTTATTATGTAAACTTTCCCCATAATCCCAGAAATGTAGGGAGTAGTTGCGCAATTTTTGTCTTAGTTAACACTCTTTGTTGATTATCTTCTCTTCGGTGGCGATATTTCTGTCTATGTAAGTTTTTTGTTACTCTGATTGGAGTGCAGAGCATTAACTGGCTTTGGTGAACAATACCAATTTGATGTACAATAAAACAAGTCACAAACACAACACAATTCTATGTCATCCTGCTCTTTTTAAATAGATGACTCAGCCATAACTGGAACTTCAGTTTGAGCTTTAGAAGTTCCAGTATGTCCAGGCCACATGAACTCTTGAGTTACCTTTACATAACTTTGTGTAACTGTCTTTTCTGGGTTGTAAGCTTCTTGTTAGTGATTTTAGACAATATTTCAATGAAGAATTGATGTGTTTGTTCACAGTGTAAAGATGTTGTGGCGTCATCTGGTTGCAAAGCTTCTTATGGCTTACATTTGACAAGATATACAGGGTGATCATTAATATATGGAAACATGAATAACTTTTATTTACCCAAAATATACTAATTTCACCTGCTACCTCACACACATTACTGGTCACTATCGTCTTATATATTCTGTCTTTAGACACAGAAGAAAGAAACCCCTAAAGTAATATTTCACTGACTGTAATACATTTTTGTATTGATTAAATTTCCATGCGTGCCGATGCTTACAAGTTAAAGGGCGCCTAGCAAAAGAAAACATTGGCGTCGCATGGTTAAAAACTAGGGAATATTTGATTGTTCCATGTTTTGCTCTCATTTATTACTAACTAGTGTTTGCTTCATTCCACATAAAATCAGTGTGCTGTAAAATCGATTATGAACAATAGAACCGTTCATCTGAAAGCAGATGAAATTTACCCATCGAATTAAAAACTTTGCATGTCAGTCCACGTTGCCTAGTTAAATCATGTGCTAATTAAGTATAACACTAAATTATGCATTCTAAAAACCAACATGCCAACTGTGCGCGATTTCAGGAAAACATTGGTCGAATCAATCGTTATTGAGATCGTTTTTATTAAAAAAGATGTTTAGGCTCAGGACTTACTGTAGTCCTCAACATTTCTGTAAGAAATAGTCAAAGACAGTCAGTCATATACCCCGCCGAGGAGAGATAATAAAACAAAGGGCCAAAACTCGTCAAAAAAGATCTAATCACAAATCCAGACAATATGCGCTATGGGAACTATTACTTAATATGTCTAAGTTTCCTCACAGTCCCTTTAGGCATGAAGGAGTTGCACCATTTCTATCTGAGTTATAGCCCTTAGTCGATTATCTTTTTTGTCGCATGACTTCTTCTTGTTACCCTGACGGGTGTACAGAACATCAAACGAACCCAGTGATCACACTTGGTTGCATTGTACCCATGTGAAATGTCATTGGCGTACGATTACGGATATCATATTGAGTAAACAAGTCACTAATTTATACAGCAAGCTTCTATGTCTTCAATTGATGACTCAACAACATTTGGAGCGTTGGAAGTGTCAGTCTGCGGGGCACTGTAACGCTTCTTTGGGTTGGGTTTACTTTAACATGTGTAATCTATTCGATGGTAGCCTATTCTTGCCATTGACCACGAAGCTTACAAAGCGTCTCTTCTTGGTTGGTACATTCTTAGCAGTGACACCAGATTATTTTTCTTCACCTTTAACAGGTTACTTACTGACCCCCGTTGATCAATGGTCATTGCCGCCTCTTGCATTTACAACATTTAACGGGATTTCCATTTCTGACGATACTAGAAGTACAAGTAAATGTCAAGTTGAGAAAGTCGGTAGATACAGAGAGATTACGTTAATGAAAATATTTTACAAACAGATTTTGCGTGTCTACACGTAATTTAGGTACTTAATGACGTTTCTTCATCAATCAGCTTGTATACTGAAAGTGACATGATTCCTATCAAATTAAGACTATTACACGCGTGTGTATTGATTAGCTTGTCAGAAATAGAGATAGACGATGAACTAATTAAGCGCAGCGATAATAGCATCGACAAATTCAGAACAAATGCCTTCATCAATCATTATATTTGTTTAACCTGTCTTCTTATTATTAAAGCAGCTGGATATCTAATAAGGATTTTTCTTATCAGATTTTATGGAATTATGTGCTTTGTAAACGCGGTGTTTAAATAAGCACTTAGGGGATTAATAAGGGACCTGCAAATGGTGCGATGCCCTAAAGTGATCACTGTCTGTCCGTCCGGTCCCGTTCTGTTAAATGCTTCTTCAGATAGCTGGAAAATCATTAAGCGTGTCGACTTTAAGCATAAGCGCGGAACAACCGAATCGTGTTTGGTAATATATTATATTTAAAAGTTACCAATTTTCTAGGGCTCTTTTCAGTTGTTAGGCCGCTCAAGCACTCTTTGACATTTCAACTTCCCCTGATCATTGGGCTACCTATGGAAACCTACACTCGTATCTATAGGGGAGACTATTTCTCTCCTGTGGTGTGGCAGCCAACATCGATCTGCAGCGCCAAGGAATAGACACTACCCTGGTGGAGCGGATCATTTGTGTCTTGCTCAGAGAAATTAACCAGTGGTCCAGAGGGGGATCGAACCCGGGACCTCTCGATCCCTAAGCGCGCGTCCTACCTCTAGGCCACCGCTATCCTTTGCTATAATGTTGGAAGAATTATGACCATTCAGTTTCGTAAAATCCGTTTATTTATTATTCATCTTTTTGTTCAATATACGAGGTTGGTTCATAATGTTTCTGGGCGGGCTGATTAGTTACGAGTCAATTTATACGAGAGTCATTAAACAATTACGACGACACGATCCATTGATAAACAATCTATCATCGGAAATCATCAAAATGGGAAGAAATGAGGTTCTACCAGTAATGAATTCAGTTTGTATATTTATCACGAAAAATAAACATTTAAGTTATATTCTAAAATATGGTATTATTGCAACGTAAAATTGAACACACGTGACCGCCAGTCGATTTATTGTGTAGAAAAGTGGTGTTGATTTCATGACCGATCATTTACGGTGATGGAACCTTTTGAGAATCCATGTGTGTATCTTTTTAGACTAGTTAGTTCTTTGTAACAAAGTATGATGGTTTATTTTACACGGTAACAGAGATATTGGTTATCATACAATGTCACTATTGAAAGCAGAAAAAAACGTGAGGTCACGTTTAACCACGTGTCAATGCGTAATCTTGAAATTAGGTGTGGCGCAGCACGTGTCAATGCGTAATCTTGAAATTAGGTGTGGCGCTTGGTATAAACACTTTTTACGCGGCTTTGTCTATTGACAAAGTAGAAAATGACGTTACCGATTAGGCACCTCATAATATGCTGCCATTTCCTGGTAAATATTAGGAAATCTTTAATTATACATCGTCAAGGGCGGGTATTTTCTTTGCTTTTTACATCATGTGGCCATATACATGTATACCAAACTACCGCTTTGTGGTGGACCGTGGTAAAGACATGACTAGTTCCGAGAATAATGCATCTGTCTTTCATGGGTTGACATAAATATAAAATTGTAATATAGGAAAGATGTAAGCATCTGTGGTCCCACGTTCATGCTTATTGTTAATCAGGCCATGTTCCCGTATTTCCTGACCTTGACATAAATATTTTTACGTTTCGTTTGTATAGTGCACTTTCGTTTACCCTACAGATGGTGCGTAGTTTAGTCGTATTATTTCATTGCATTACTTCTTACACAATTGTGGCGCACTAACTTCAACTCTGAAGTAATTTGATAAGTGTACTAGGATGTTACTATATGTATAGAAAAATACAGGGCAATATGTCTGGCAAACTCGATGCGAATAACAATAAACGCCCTTACAGGCATCTCCATAGTATTTTATTTTTGAGACAAGAGTAAAAATCGTCCCTGAAGACGATAAGCTTGATAAGTTTCATTTAACCGATATTCAGTATTGCATACGACATTTTACACAAACACAAAATAACATAAGCTATTTTGTACTCTATAAGCAATTTAGGTGTCCACCGTTTCAAACAATAATTTTAAAATTCCGCAAATGACATAATCAGAGGGGGTGATCACGTGATGGTTGCATTTCGGTTTTTCTAATGGCGGCGCCCATGTCAAACAGGTAATTTGCTGTTTTCTGTATGTTTTCTTCGATATGTTAACATATTATACTGACCATGTTCTGGCCAACAACGTCCGGTTTCCATTGATGTCTTGCTTTTGGCTGTAGGAGCCGTAGTTTTTGTGATTACCCTGTGCACAATTTCGAATCGAGGACTTTCTGTTATGAAAACTGCGATTGCATTGGGTCTTAATGTAAAAAAGTCACATTTTTTTGTCAAATACTTGATTTATCCAGATTATAATCGATCGTATATGTTCTTATTGCACAACATAGTATCTGTTTACTATCTGTTCAGCATTAAGAGGCATTTTTACGATTTTATTCGAATTAATGAATAATGATAGCATTGGGAAACATATTTTTCATGGTTGCATTGAGTACCAAGCAGTACAACATAATCGAGAAGTTACACAAGGGCTGTTTACTGTTGTCATTTAAAATATTTAATAATAAAAATATAATTTATAATACTTACATTGAAGTGCTATGTCAAATAATATATCATATACAGGTAGTCGGTCTTTTCCATGCAATTTATAAGACATGCATGTAGCATGCATTCAGTGCTGTATTAATTATGCACATTATCTTATTTCCAGTTTCTAAAGACATTTCGAGAAAGAAAAGTAACCTTCGACCATATATTTGGCACAGTAGCGAGCTAGATAGACGGCACTCAAACAAGAACACCAATCAAACACAAGATCAGGACAAACAAAAGCTAGAATAAACACTGTTTAGTCACCATTTAAAGTAGCACATCTTTATCCGAAGTCGCCTTCTGATAAAGGTCTAAATCTCTTAGAACTTTATTTTGTTCCAACAAAGAGTTCACCAAATAAAAGTGAATACAATGTCTCTGAGGAAGTCAGCAATTAATCCGGGAACTAAAATGTGAAACTACTAGCAGTAGACGAACGTATATGTGAGTTGGGGTTTGAACCATTGTGCGATGATGACAACGACGATCAGACTGTTGAACCGGTATATTAAAGTCACTATTTTAATAAGCAATAAATTGGTAACTGCTCTGCAGAATATTGCAATTTGGGCACTTTAGATGATTCCCAAATGTGGAATACACCATAAGATGGAAGAAAATGTAATAAAACATCCTGACGTTCCATGATTTAAAGTGTAAGAGGACCAACCCTTGCAAAATGAGTATTTTGTTTACCACACAATTTGCTAAATACGATACATGGTCTACTATTTAGCCATAATTATGTAGTTAACATTACGTCGTCGAGTATTGGTCATTTGTTAAGAAACAGCTTAATGGTTCCATAATTCATTGTATGTAATGAATGACCGGAGAAAAAAGTTGTGGAAGCAATAATGTGACTTTAAAGTATCGGTACTATAACCAAATGGAAGAAAATCCAAGTACAGCCAAGATTATAAGTTTATGCACAGAAGTCTTAATGAGTTTGGCAAAATACATTGTATTTGTACAACTATAGTAAGAGTATTGAACTCGTCGCTAGCAAGCAGTTTCCACTCCATAATATAGCTTTTCTTCTTCGGACGGATTAGGAAAACTGGTTTTACTTTTCATCTACAACGAAACTTTAGGTACATGGAGAAAAGACGAAGTGGATTTGGAAACTGGATTGGAGGATGTTTGGATAACGTCACGTAAATTGTATTGATGGTTTCAAGAACCACTGAGAAAGTGTTTGCAAATGGCCGATAGGGGGCATTTCAGCTCTGAGTCATCTGTAATAAACTTTGTCGTTCCTGATATACATACATGTGTTGAGCTATTTAATCAATAAATAAAAGGACACCCTTTTTAAATACATATTTTTATTGTTTATGAAAAATTGGTAAATGCATATCTTTTGAAAATATGATTAGAAACACTACTTGTGTTATTAAACACTGAAAACAAATAATGTGAACCATATGTATGCTTTTACATTCAATAAATTACAGAAACAATATGTAAAAGGAAATCACATTGTACAAATACACAAGGTCCATGGTCTCACTATGCTTAGATCATGTCGTGCCTATGTTAATGTAAAGGCATACAAAATTGTATTGATGTTACAGTGAGACAAACCATGTGGTATGAGACATCATGAATGTTTGACTTTTAAACACAAAAGTGAATGTGTGTCCACAACCGTAAGTATTTGATTCTTTGACCGATTTTAACGAGACTCTCCCCTGGGATGGGACTCGTAATCATGTAGTATTTCCCGAGTCTTGAAACCCGACCGAAGTCTATTCCCAGGGACTTGGAGTAGATAAGGTTGTCAAATTCCCGTCTGTTGGGAAGAGTCCTCCGTATAATTTCCCTTTATATATACTGGTGCATCTTCGTCACATACCACATAGATTTAGTATGTCCACACTGATGACTAGTAATTTAGATCAAATATTTTGGTGAACCAAAATAAAGAAATTCAAATGCAATTCAAGTGGTTTTCAGTATTAAACGATTCCTCGCGCGCTATTCCAGGGACCCTGTTATTAATTATTAAGTGTTGATATGACTATCACTCACAGTAGCTAAATGTGAAAAGTGGGCAAAGACATACGCGTTGATCATAATTCATAAGTAACTAACACATACAACAAATTTTCGACGTAGAGGCGTAGAACAACTAACGACTATGTACAAGTACTCATATCGGGTATTTATTTTGTGCACACGTGAGCTAAAAAGAAATAACAGATTATGCAATATTAAAACAATATCAAAGAACGAGATCAAACTAACAATCTACGAGGGGTGATCAATATATTCGAGGACTTTTCATCTAGCAATTTCATATTGGCAACAAGGCTCAAAACCATTTAACATCATTCGGAGTAAGATGTCTCCGACCGAATGCACTAATAAATTTTTTTGATTCATACAAGTGGTGCGTGACGTTGGACGTCACGCGACGTCATTCCAAGCGTCACCGTCGGAGCAGCACATAGCTCCTTTCTGGACTGATACCCGGTTCCATGTATGAGACTGGTTGTCTTTTACTACTGAAATAAATAGTAAATAGCCGATTCTGGAATGTGAGATGAAATAAAAAGACTATCTATGCGTTATTGGAATCAAAATTCGGAAAAGGGCGGTTGGCTTTACAAAATTAGATTATTTCAATTAAGACTGAAAAAGGACCTATCAGCTTTAGGACGCAATATCAAAATAACCCTTTTGATTTGGAGTCAACGATTTTATGTGTTGTAGCCTATACTAGTCTTCATTTTTGCCAGTTACATTTGATTGAGATCTGTGCGTCTTATTTCGCAGAATTTAACGGAAAATGTCCCTAACGTGGTGTTATTTTTGCTGTTTATCCTTATTTTATCGACTCATCCGTTTGGCAGAGACCCTACAATCACATAAGCAACGGAATCATATGAAAATGGCTAATTGGGAGCTCACAGAATCCATGCACAATTTAGTCAAGTCATTTTCGAGGTATCGCGAGGAATTTACAAGTTACGCGTTAATTTTCATAGCGTGTCGTTTCTCAGAAATAGCGTTACGCCCGAAATGCTCGACGGTGCGCGCTTCACCATGGTTACAAAAAGTGACGTCATAAAGTAAACAGTGACGTTATTATAAAGAAAATTAGACAAATCGCGAGATAATTGATTGATCTACGTCAGCGTGTAATTTCATTACTCTAGTTCCAATAATTCAAAATTGAGAAGGAAAGTCCTCGAATATATTGATCACCCTTCGTATCAAAAGTTTACTCATACGTGCTTAGTTTCACGCTTATGTCTGTACGGTACACTAGTAGTATAACACGCTGACAGCTTTTGTCACATCTACACAATGTGTTCCTTTTCACCTTTGTGCATACTCGTATCGTCCTACAAGTGTCGCATTTAATGAAATTATATATTCAGTCTCATCCTTGTGAACGAGCGAAGTTTGCCGTTGTGCCTGTTGTCGAGTTATAGTTTATTAAAATAGTGACTTTAATATACCGGTTCAACAGTCTGATCGTCGTTGTCATCATCGCACAATGGTTCAGCCCCCAACTCACATATACGTTTGTCTACTGCCAGTAGTTTCACATAATAGTTCCTCAGAGACATTTAGAGATTAATTTAGAGATTTAGACCTTTATCAGAAGGTGACTTCATATAAAGATGTGCTGCTTTGAATGGTGACTAAACAGTGTCTTTTCTATCTAGCTTTCGTTTGTCCCGATCTTGTGTTTGATTGGTGTTCTTGTTTGAGTGCCGTCTACCTAGCTCGCTACTGTGCCAAATATATGGTCGAAGGTTACTTTTCTTTCTCGACATGTCTTTAGAAACTGGAAATAAGATAATGTGCATAATTAATACAACACTGAATGCATGCTACAGGAATGCCTTATACATTGCATGGAAAAGATCGACTACCTGTATATGATATATTATTTGACATAGCACTTCAATGAAAGTATTATAAATTATATTTTTATTATTAAATATTTTAAATGACAACAGTAAACAGCCCTTGTGTAACTTCTCGATTATGTTGTACTGCTTGGTACTCAATGCAACCATGAAAAATATGTTTCCCAATGCTATCATTATTCATTAATTCGAATAAAATCGTAAAAATGCCTCTTAATGCTGAACAGATAGTAAACAGATACTATGTTGTGCAATGAGAATATATACGATCGATTATAATCTGGATAAATCAAGTATTTGACAAAAAACGTGACTTTTTTACGTTTAGACCCAATGCAATCGCGGTTTTCATAACAGAAAGTCCTCGATTCGAAATTGTGCACAGGGTAATCACAAAAACTACGGCACCTACAGCCAAAAGCAAGATATCAATGGAAACCGGACGTTGTTGGCCAGAACATGGTCAGTATAATATGTTAACATATCGAGGAAAACACACAGAAAACAGCAAATTACCTGTTTGACATGGGCGCCGCCATTAGAAAAACCGAAATGCAACCATCACGTGATCACCCCCTCTGATAATGTACATGTTTGGTCTCTTTTGTATAGAAGATAAATTAATTACTTGCAACACTGAGTTCGACGGTCATTTTTCCATATTGAAATTACTTTGATAAATGTTTAGCGTATTTGTTTTGCATATTTCGTGATTGTATCGAGTTGTCTATGTTAGAACTCTACATATATCTATAAACATATAAACAATGAGTATATTAAGTACAGATTTTATCATTATTACTTTGGTACCTTGTTTCTCCAATCGATACATGAATGTTAAGTGGCATTGAGTAGAGTGTCTATGGCATGCAGTGATGGATGTGATAATAACTGGCATGTATTATACTATCCGGCAGAACTCTATAACAACACTTATGTTACAATTAAATTGTTAAATTTCAATATAAAAAGTTTCAACCGTTAACTACTGAATAGTTTACGACATAAATATGCAATCTTACATACACCCACCTTATTAACCAGTATAAACATCTCAAGAAGCCATTATATTAGAGACAATTACAACAAAGTTATGTTAATCTTTCTTCAAGTAATGTTGAATAGCGTGATAAGTGTAAATCAATGTATCATACACGATCAGATTATTCGGTCTCTTAGTGTTCTAATGTCTACTGTACTCTGTAAGAAATTGCGCTGATGACACATTTTAGAAAATACAAAACCACGAACAGAAATGCAAAAAGTAGATTTAATGAGTACTGCAACTAATACATGATTACTACCATTAAGTAGTATTTACTAATTTTTAAGCATTTCAAGTACTCTGACGTATTTGTAGAAGTAGACAATATGTTAAAGAAGATAATTACAGTCATGGATATTGAACCTTGTACACGCTTTATATCATCGACAAAAATAGATACTATTCTGAATGCATTATCATGATCTAAATCCATGTGCATTGTACTGAGAATGTCACAATGATGCGATACCTAAAAAAACCTGGGTTTTGATGACCGTGTTGATGGTACTTTTATGTTACATGCCGTACATACATTTGGCTCTATGCTGCTAGTAATAATACTACTACTAATACGTGTATGGACTGTATTTATCAACCAAGTACTTCCATTTACTTTGCAAAAACTGGACCGATTTCTTATTATAAATCAAACTAAACGATTAATAGCTGGCTTAGAATAAAAGTATCGTAATATTTTTGACTTTACAAGCCATGCTTGAAATCTACGTCATAAGGCGCTGATGAGCCTCATTTTATTATAGTCTGAACTTTTTATGTTGACCAAACTGAAATAGAAATAGCAAAGAACAGTAGCATCTAGTTCTATGTTTGTTAGCAGAAGCCTAGTTTTATATTTCCTTAGCCACATTCGAGCACTGACATTCTCTGTCGAGTAAAACAAAACACAAGTGGGTTTATGGATACACATTTTATGAGATGCTAAGTCAACAGCAAGATATCTGCTCGCTAATATTGGTATTCTTTTAGTGTAAGAGGAAAATTATGTTGAATTGGAATAAACAATACTTGACTACTTAGAACATGGGTAATATATACTCTAGATTGACACTGAAATGATGAATGTTGGACTGTGTCGCGCATGGTTTAAAGTAATTGCAAGACAAACGTCAAACGCAATATGAATAATAAGTTCGCGTGTTCAGAGGTGCATCTAGTTATTTTGATTCAGATCCGTCCATAATTTGCAGAAAATAGTCAAATAACATGGACAAGCTTGTTCAATACACCGATTGGTAAATGGTTACAATTTACCATCTAATAGGTAGATATTTGTTTCTCTCATGCGTCGTCACATCTCATCTGTCACAAAAAGGTTACAACAATTATTATTAACTTGCGTCTGTATCAGTGTGAGCTCCATTTACTAGTCAACGAACTTAATCTTCCTAGTTTACCCGTAATTTTCAAACATCTCCCAATTACGTTTTCCTTAACAAGTATTTTAGTAAATTATATCTGGTATGTATCGTACTGTAAAGCTTTTTTACATAATTTATATTACCTAACGTTACAGTTATTTCTCCGTTAAATATTCGAAGCTGTAGCAGCCAGTTTGGTTAAGATGTATGTGCAACGTACGTGCATCACGTGAAATGATTCATTTTCACAACGGGTATATTGTCCGATTATCTTTCAGATAACATAATACACTCCGCTAGTACCTTTGAAACTTCCGATATTTCGCATTTTATCTGTAACTGGAACAGTCATGTCCACCATACCAGACGCCTCACAAGTGTTCATTGCATCGTTAACAAGATAAACAAACTGATACGTTTTCGCTATTAAGCCTCATGAACGCTAACAAGCACCTTAAATTTTTTTTTTGTAAAATGAACACCTGTTCGTTTTATTTATGTCTTGGCTAAACTGTTTTATACGTATATTAACTGATATACAATAACCACCATGCAATAATATAAAACCATACCATTATCACAGCATTCATAATTTTATAAATATTGGACTGAAAATGGAATGTATCTTCAATAACACGAGTTCAGCATGCTCCCTAGCGGGTTTGAGACACCGTCGGTTTAGCCGACTATCTAAATACTTAAATATTAAATCAAAGGACACAATTTTTTTCTCATTTTAGACATTTTTCTAAATCTTATTGCATAATTACAATACAATGTCATTAAGCCCGGTTTTCCTGGAGAACGTCTCAAATTTATCCCAATGACTGAAGCGTGCGTTTGCTGTTATGTTCGGTACATTGAAAATTGGCTTTTCAAGCGAAGAGGTGTTATATTTAGCTCGGAGAAAATACGGGATTGGTACAAGCGGCGAACGAACCCGGTGGCTTTAGATGCAACCGCTCCCAACAATGTTTAATAATATAACACATTTCATTTGTATTATTTTCAGCGCAATCAGAAGAAGATAGAACAGTGACATTACAAGTAGACGGGGACGAATCCACAATAGAATTCATGCAGTCAGAAGATTTTCAATTGAGTATACTTTATAAACGGTATTAATTGCAGGTATAATATATGTACAAAAATATTTCAATTGATACGATTGAGGTATATTTTAACAATACAAACTCAAATACGCGCGTTATCGACCCGTTGTATAATTTGAGTAAAATGCTTTACATAATTAACCAAACTGAATTTTGAAATTCCAAATCGTTTTCAGAAACATCGGATAGAAGAGTGCACCGAAAACACTTGCAGTGTCTGGTTATGGTTAAATGTCATTATTTTGGAAATAATTGCACTTTAAAACGGTTTTAGAGTTATACCTTTTACCATTATCCCCATTGTATAAATAAGGCCATCATAAAGTATAACCTTAATCAAGTATCAGACAGTATTGTATTTCATCGAGTCTTATTCAATTATTAAACAACAATGTTCCTGTTACAATGTATTTATCATATTTCTTACTTTGAATTGCCTGGATTATGGTTAAATGTTATTGTTTCGGAAAGAATAGCGCTTTAAAACAGTTAAAATAGAGACATACCGTTTACCATTATCTCCATTGTGTAAATAAGACCATCATAAATTGTACCTTTAATTAGGTATCAGACAGTATAGTAGTTTATCGTGTCTTATTCAATTATTAAATAAGAGTGTTCCTGTTATTTATCATATTTCTAACTTTGAAATAGCAAACGATATTATTCAGCGAACATATCGCTTGTTTAGAATGAGAATGTCTAAATTTCACAAACGCTATTTTGAGAACGAAATATTTACGCATGTTATCATATGTTTCAATCAGGATATGTTTAGAATTAAATAAAACAATGAGTTTTCTTTTCGGGTTCATATGAGTCTGATACGATTCAACGGTGTGTGTAGTGGGCACTTTTACAACTACGAACTATTATGTTACGAAAGGCCAAGCAAATAATCTGCGACTGGTTAGTAAAATTCGAATACACACTTGCAATTATGTTTTAACCATGGTAAGCATTTTGGATAAAGCAATAGTCATGTCAATGTCGCGAGAGAGATTTCCTTATTAACTGATAAGAAAGAAACGATGATCAGCCTATGTGAGAATTTAGAAGACCAGTGGTATTCTAAATACACTAGAAAGTATTTTGTATTTTGCTCTGTTGTGATTACGAGGTCAATACAGTTAACGGCCTCCGCATGTTTGTCATTTAACTAAGCATAGTATGGATATATCCTGTTGCGTGACTTTTGCAATCAAATGATGGCGACTGATGAATGAATCCCGTAATGTTTACAAATACAAAATTTTACAAGAAAGCAAAACAGCAATGGTTTCAAAGAACAACAACAATAATAAAGTAATAAGTAATTAGTAATTTAATAGATTCATGTTCTCAAGTTTCTACCGTCTTTTCAAAACATCAAGACAAATGTACAAAACTAGTAAGACAAGGTAACGATTTCTAGAATTATGCAGAGAATGTATAAAGAAGGGGATTAAGGCACTTTTAGTACGTATATATATGCCTAATGTTGGTGTCTTCCATGACATTCTATCCTTGAAAGTAGTAAACTAGTTTGTATTGCATATACCACACCGGTTTACATCCTACATGTATTTTACATGGATGCTAGTGTTTTATTTCGTGCTAGAATGTAACATATACCATAGAACTATTTAGTTCGACTATGGTGCCACGTGTATTATCGAAATTGTTTCAGACGATATCGCCCTATTTTCTTCATTTAGGTAATTGGCAATGGTGCAGTGTTTGTTTTTCCATAACTTCTTGAAATACTGCATATGTTTGCTGTAGGGGAGTAGTTCGGTTTAAATGATCTTATAATCCAACTGCTGGATATAATTAGTGGGTTTATCATTTAGATGAGTCAGCTTATCTTCCACAATATCTCTGTTTATTCTTGACTGATTGAAAAGATTACGTTATACAGTACTATATATTTACATTAATCCATGCCTGAATAGTTGAAGAACTACATATATTGTCGTTTTTCTGATTTGTGGTTTACGTTAAATCTGCTCAAAACGCATGGACATGTGTGGCGTGGCCGTCTGTGTAATAACAACTTCTACTGCAAAAAACTCTGGTTATTTAATTATTCTGCCCCTCATGGCTTTATCTATTAAAGCTGTAATATCGCATGACATTGCGTTCATTTCCCAATGGTTACTGTACATGTTTCAACATATTGTGTGAATTACATTTACCTTATCAAGTTACCCCCTTGGGTGTGTTGGATTTTAATTCAATCAGTTTTGCATATCTAAATGTCACACTGTTGGAAATATATTAAATAGTTCATGGTTACCTTGATATTTATAGTGAAAATCACAGATAAATATAATATTTTTTCTCCGAATATATCATTTCCGAGTTGTTCCGAGTATGAAGTCACAGAAGCGCTCTGATAGTAACACTTTCATTATGTGCACATGCTACATGTACCCGCTACTATTCTTTAAATTATTGTTGGTAATATTGATATTGGTCGATCGGTCCCGAAACTATTACAAATCTACAACTATATAGTACATGTACAAAAACACAAACGACTTTAGTTCCTGGGACATGCTATGATCAATATTAGAACGGTTGATTGTTTTTTTATTATTATTAACATATTCTCTACATGCCTTTCTCGTTATAAGTAGTATTGTAAACATGTGTAATCCTTCATACGTTATTATATTTCTGATTAGCAGACCTACTGGGAATGGTTAATTCATATTTACGCAACGACAGTTGTAGAATACATATAATCATGCGCCCCAAACATGTCATTAAAACTCATCCGGATGTAACGTCTTGTTATCACGTGTTTCATCAACGTTCGAGGTGCTACGGTCATTAACGTTCAATCTCGGTCGTAAAATCAATGATATAGTTTTTGACGTGTGAAATTAAAACGTTAAAATGTGATTGAATCGAGACAATTGATGTTGATATCCTGTAATAATTCTCACGAAAATACAATTAACAGTTCTATTAAAATGTCATCTTTCGACTTATTTATTGGATCTTAAAATTAGAATTATTGGAATCTTGCAAAAATCATGCAAATCGTATTGCATCGCGGTCTTGATCTTGTACGCTTGTAACGATTCCCGGTCGCCGTAACTTCCATAAAAAATCTGCAAAAATGTCTATTTCAAATCACTTGTTTGTACATACAAGTTGAAGCCACCCAAAAAAGAGAAACAAACATGAAATAACTACTGCATCCACAAAAATATGTCCCCTCCAGTGTTGGTCATTTTTAATCACAAACTCAGTACTAAACCATACGGCAGGTTCCCCTTGATGGTATGAATATTAAGAAAACTATTCGGAATTATATAAAAAATGTTGTTGCAAAACCATTCATCGAAAGGAAGATGAAAATTGCCGAATTTGTAAATGCTTCATGTAGTTATTATAACAAAGGGCTGCCAAAATGCCTACCACCTCAGAATGAAATGTGTTGTCTACCTTTTTGAGTTTTGATTTAGCCATAGTGTTATTGCTTTTGCCGTTATAATGTACGCATTGGCACATTGGTTGTAGTGAATGGCAGAACAAATACAAAGCAATTTAAATGAGCATATTACTAGTGATAGAGATTGGAAAATACAAATGCCAATTATATGCATTGTATCTGGATATTCAGTTGCTCACAAAAGGTGTTATTTTACGTTCTGCAGTTTCTTGAATCAACGTCATAGTTGTTTAATTATCTCCAACACAAATAGGCAGTTTATGTAATTTCGTTATTGCAATAAAAAGTCGGTTCGATATTCTTATGATTGCCTCTTGTGTGTCTTTATACGTTGGTTGTCAGTTTGGAGTATTTTACTTCATGTTTAGAAAGACTCAGTAAGGTTCACATATCCTCTCTGGTATTTCTCCGCCCAGTCACAAATAAACAAACCTCAAATTGATATTTGCATCTGAGAGAAATATTTCAAATGTATTTAACGTAAATTCTCCACTGTTTACCAGACTACTAGATAAACAACTTACACGGTTTATGTTGGGAGCTGGGACGCTTAACATCGTAAATTGATAAATTTCGAGTTTTATCAAGTTTGTCTGAATCAATGTCAGACCCACCTGTAAGCACAGTTGATTATGTGCTTGCTTGACACACGGGCTTTACTGGTTTAATTCATTTCATGGGTTGGTTATGTACTTCCGGTAATGACTGCCACAATATCCTCATCGTGTCGGGAGACTACAAAAACGCATCGAGACTGGTTGATAGTTATTCCATATAAATTGGTTGAAGTTAACTGACTGTCGTGTTTGTTTGTTTGCCAGACAGCATTATTTATAAACACAACCAACTTAACATCGGTATAGTTTTATTACAAGATCGTGTTTACCGAAGTATGGTCGATATATGTAAATCTGCAATATAGACGCTCATTTCCGGTATAAGATACTGCTGTCATTAAAGATGATCAATAATAAATATGATCATGATGAAGTGTTTGTAGTCCAGTATTGATGAGTTGTATTAAGAAATGAAGTCCGTTTACTTCATAATACAAGACAACAATGTATGCTTTGTTATTGCACAATTACTTTACATTTCATACAAGGTGTGCACGAGGTACCGACACACTTCCTTAAGAGAATCAAAAGGTTCTTAAGTACTCAGTCATATTATTACCAATTAGATCTGTCGGCGTGAAATTTAATCAGATGTATTTGAGTGGGTAAGTTGTTTGAAATAAATATGCAGACAGGAGACGATACGATGACAAGAAAAATCTGAACTATTCAAGATAAAGGAACGTCGTGCGCAGTGTTGCACGGGGTAGGAACGTTTTTGTTCTGTGGCCGTAGTGTGGTTCCAAAATAATATGAGCAAAGGCATTGCCTATAATGGGTATGTAATAAATATTAGATAACCGCTTGGCTGTACTTGAAGATATAGACACGGGCCACAGTTGCTATGCATTATCCAAGGGAGATAACAAATGCATGCAATCATTGTGAATTGTTATCTTTATACAGCACACAAGTCAATCAACCAAATTATCATAATTTGATTCCAATGCAATAAAATCAAAGACGTACCTTGTACTATAAGATGGTTTATTTTTATTCCGAATATAGATAATTTACATCCTCCCACGTTTGTCTTTCGTCCTTATCCGCTTGGAAAATCGAAGATATTACATAAGCGACAACGTATGGACCCTCCTAGTACACAAGTTTGTCCACCACAAATAATTAATGCACCAGTCAGTTGCATCCACAGTTCCCCCGCCCTAAGGGATCCATGGCGGACAGCCAGGGAGACGGCCATGTTTTTACCATCCAGCTTCCCCCGCCAGGCAGGGGAAATTTAGGATTTTTTCTGCGAAAACCAATAGCCTAGAGACAATATTTACCGGTAGATGTCAGGGGAAATGCGGGAGATTTTACCATCAGCTTCCCCCGCAGGCCTTAGAAGGGCTGTTGATTTTGACAGCTCAAAATCCCGGAGCGCCCCTTCACCCGGGACTGGGGTGCTGTGGATGAAACTAACTGGTACATAAGTCTTAGACACACTGAAAGTAACAAAATAATCTCATAAACATTGCTTTGACAAGCTATACATTGAGACATAGAATTGTTGATTTGCATTGCTGACATGGAACGAATTGTAGCCTACTTACGTTCAAGCATCTGGTAGGATCTGAGTGTTGATATCATTGTAAAACTACGTAAATATGTCTATTAAAGACCAATTTCCTCGGAGATCGAGTACTGCCATGATAAATCGGCTAATTAAATGAAAAGTTCACCTTTATTTTTGATGATTCTTAAAACATCTTCTATGTGCAATGGGCGCATGCAAATCTCGCAAACGCTTGCAATCAATTGGCTAGTGACACGTAAAGCGGAGTAGAGAGTATGTCTCACTTCCCTTTGTTTTTGTTTTTTTAAAAATAGTTTTTTTTTATTTATTACACATTTTTTAAAAATGATATGTAATCGAAAGAGAACGATAGGCTCAACCGTTTACAGCTTACTATTTTTTTTATATTCCAAGGACTTATCACCTCGGAAAACTGCCTGAAATTTTTGACCGGGAATAACTTTTTTTGAAAGCATTAGTACCTGCAGAAACTCAACGAAGATATGTACGTTCGCCTGTTACCGGTCTGGGTATTTTCAATAGTCCCGCTGCGCGGGGCTACCCTACTAGCAATGCTTTAACTAGCGCTAAACATATTGGCTATACATATGTTATATATACTAAGGATATGGGGAAAACGGACAATGAAGGCAGCACTCAACTTAACCAGCCGAGCACAGAAAACAATAACATCACAACACAATTACACGGAGTATTGCCCACACATAACCCAAAGAAAGTAGTAAAAGCCCAAGTCCCAGCCATCCAGTATGACCTAATTTTACAAAGAAATAACAAAATAACAGAGGTCCCAAGTGACCGAATGAAACGCAGTTCCCAAAGACTGAAATGAAAAACGTTTTGATAAGTTTTATGTATTGACACATTTACAAACATTGTAATACTTAGTGTGTCAAAAGTGTGAACCTCGCTAATGGTATAGGATTATTTCAAGTACATTCCATTAGATTAACGTTAAGCGTATGTATCCTATAATTGATCTACAAAGCTAGATTTAATCACACCCATCTTTGATGAAATGATGCACTAATTAAGTAAAATAGAGTTCCGCCGAAACAGAAATATTACATACATTTGTACAGATGATATTATCACGAGTTGGTGCCTTTTCGATCCCGTATTAAAATGGCGTTATGCAATGAAGTGATTAATGCAATTGTATATCGAAAACGCGTATTGAGCGGTGGCTGCACATTGAGCATAATAGCCTCTGTTATACAGTCCACTACATGTAATTATAGCAGAACAATAGGCCTCAACGGTAAGATTATATTTATATCATGTGTTTTAGAAAACAATTTTGTTTTTCAGGACCAGGATTAATGTTTCCAGATTGACGGTTTCGTTGTTGTATACAATATAACAGATCGTGTATCCTTCGACATTGCCATCGACATCATGAAGCAAATACGAGAAGAGGTAGGAACCAACAAAGCCATTATACTAGTAGGGAACAAGTCAGATATTGTACGAAATAGGACCATAAGTCAAGACGGTAGGTACTCATTTGTTGCATGTATTATTAGACTAACAAACAAATGGTTTCATGTACACATATCCAGTTTACGGATACTACGAGGGTCATTCAATATATTCGTAGACAATCGTTCTCATTTTATTATATTCGTATTTAAATAATAATTTCTTATATCATTATAAACATTTATCTATTACCTACCGTAGATACAAATTTTTCTTTGATTATGCAACGCAGTAACATGTCATGAGCCGTTGTATTACCATAGTAACGCGCTACCACCCCTGACCGACGTAACGTACCCTTTTCACTCGTTCAACTAGTTATAAATTCCGAATTATTTAATTTACATTCCCATATGATTGCCATATTATTGCAAGATATTATTATAATATTTTGTGAAATTATTAAGATGTTTGGACGTTTCAGTTTGAATTGAGAAGTATTTGATCTATGTCTATCACGTTTTCAGTTATGTCAAAATACCGATGAATTTACGCCAGGAAATTCATGCAATTATTAAATTGTGCACTTGTCTTGGAAATACACAACAAATACAAATAAGTTGCTAATGAGAGCAAACGGAAAGCATGCAGTATTCAGTGTCCCTGTGTTTTAGTGACAAAATCAAATTTCTTAGGAGCAGCATGGTATTAAAATTGATACAGGGATCGAACGAAATTTAAAGACATAAGGACTTTTGAGGGAACGCCAGTCAAAATGTGCGATGCGTTTCAATTTATCAATCATCAATTAAGTCCAGCTTAATTCTTAACTTTGAATACACAAAATGTTGTGGTAGATCTATTTAATAATATACAACTTAAATACTTGTGTTTAATTCGATATTAATGACGTACTTCAATTTCGGGTTTACCATTTGAGAAATAACAAAACGCCAATAACGTCGCTGACGTCAGAATATATTTACGTTGTGTGGTGGTTGCGGTAAGGTGATAGTTTTATTTAAGCCATATCTTCTTTAAAAATGCGTCGTTTAGAGCAAAATTTTCTGCACTTGTGTCAGAAAGACTGAGGTTTAGTGTGATGTTATTAGTTACACTCTGTGTCAATGTGTATTAAAATGACGAGTCCAGTCCACGAATTTATTGAATGACCCTCGTACAAACAAAACACGCAACGCGTGCGATGATTGCGTCCAGGAAGTTTAATATTACTAAATGTGATTTTCTTTTTGACATATTGCCGTTCTCTCTAAAGGGTGGATCCACACACGTACAAAACTAACATAATAACATCCCAATCATTTTGCTTAATAGTGTCGGGAATACTTCTTGAAGAATATGTCCATAATCATTATTTTGATGCCTTTCATGGTATCTGATACTCTTGTGGAAATCTTGTAGATTGTACATCTGTTGTGCGTCATCTATTTATATTTTCTTTTAACAATATCTACTGACCATTCCTCAAGGGAATGTGGTTTTATATATTTATAATAAAATATGTTTGTCTGTTACTTTCTCTAAGCTAAAATTAAACATTCGGAAGCCATATTGCTCAAACAATGGTTATGATTGATTCGCGTACAATAATTGTAAAAATAAACGGCCTCTAGGGAACGGGTGTCCAAACAAACGACCGCTAGGTGGTAGATCTTGTTTTTTAACATTTAGAACAGATACATTATCCGAACCAGTTAATGGAATTTGATCAAACCTCACTGAAAATATATGTGTGTGTATGATGTCCTGAGCTTTCATATGCCGGTAAAGGTTCAAGATGAATTCTAACGAATGGTGGCATTGTTGTACCCAGCATCGATAGTAACTTTATAACAGTATTCCTCATGAAGAAATATAAAATGGTAGGGTTATAAATACAATAATGTAACACAGCCTTGAGGGTAACAGAAACATGTCAGCCTTCGGGCCATGGGTAATTGTTCTTTCCTCAGGTTGACATGATTGATGTAACAAACAGTGATATGTGTTATTAAAATTATTTGATACCGATATCCATTGTAATGTTATGTAAATTACATCTGTTGTATGTTTTTTGTTGCAGAGGGACGGTCGGCAGCGGACAGTTACGATTGTAAATACATTGAAATTTCTGCAGCATTAAATCATAGAGTGGACGAACTTCTCGTAGGAATACACAAACAAATCATTCTTAAGTGCGATGCCATTGAAAATTCTACGGATAACAAAGATGAAAAACGAAAAGTTCGGAAGAGTTCATTCAAGAAAACTAAACAATTCTTAGAAAAAATATTTCTGGGTCAAAAAGGCAAGGAAAAGAAAACTGAGAATTTGTATGTGGGCTAACAAAAGTGCGTAAGGTTAAAGTGTCACAGTATGTGAGGAATTCATGAATACCGGTTTATATGGCCACTTATTTCTTAAATCATTTAAAAGTTAACAATACTTTGAATTATCATGCAAAGGATAATAAGAGGTTAAATAGACGATCATATTCGGGTAACAACGAGGTTTCCAAAAAGAAGCGAGCCGTACGGAAACACGTTAATGGTGCGAACTTAAATGTGTAAAATTATGTAAATTGATATACCGAGTTCCTTAGGAATTAATATCAGTGTGCATTGAATTTAGAAGAGTTCATGGACGATTAAATTGTGAAAACAAGATATACATGGAGAACGAAATGCTAAAATGAACTATTAATGTAGTCTTACACGTTACGTGTTCCACATCCTCTTCAAATTTTATTAAATCATTGTGTATTTGTATTTAAACATCTCGGTCATGGATACCCATAAAAGTACAAGCACTTATTTCCAATGGGGTCCTGCCTTTTGCTGAAGGGGTAGCGGGTAGAAGAGACAGTGGTGTGATACAGGGCTCGCTGACTCCTTGGTTCTTTATCGTGCCAGTGTACAGCACCGATACACGCGAGAATACCTCTGGGTTGCCAACCAGTTTATCTCTCGTTGGGTGTGAAACACTGCAAAAAGTGTCAGAAATATTCGTTTTTATATTTAGTTATAATGTTTAAAAATATAATATTGACTATTATGTATATTTTATCAAGTATTGACGGTTTTAAATTGGGTAAGTGTAGCTTATATTTACGTAAATTTTATGTAAATCTATGTAAATAACAATTAGAGCTCACTACAATGACCAACGTGATCATGAACGTAGTTGGTATTAAGTATATGAATCGATTGAATAGGAAACATTATAATTATGTCCTTTGGTATTTACTTTATTTCACTGTAGCCATCAATAGTTCGCTAAAACGAATTTCGTTGTAACGAGTATTGACTTCTCCACTCGCACATTTGAATAACACGGTGCTCTATGTAATATTCTTTGGCACTTCTGTTTTTATGACATGTTGTGATTTCCATATAACTTGATGTTATTTCAAACAATAAACTTGTATCATGATGCTATTTCAAACAATAAACTTGTATCATGATGTTATTTCAAACAATAAACTTGTATCATGATATCATTTCAAATAATAAATTAATTAGTATGGAATTAGTCCGAGAGCCCATCGACCTTTATTGCAACGAAGGAGGCCAAAAGAAGTTTGCACATATTTTGAAAGACTAATGCATATCCTATCAGAAAACCCATTTCTTAAGTGTCAAAGCCGTGACTACCTAAGTTTTTCGTGCTATTGTTTACCATGAGGTCAATGAAAAATATTGACATTTGCTGAGGGGGGTAGGGTTGTGCTTATGGCAACAGGACAGACAAAAATAAACTAAAATGTGAAACGTTTTGCGCAAAAGGTAGAATATATATTGGGCATATGATAAAACTTAAACATCAAAGAATCGCACGGGCAGATAGGAACTAAATAGGGGTCAAAGGTCAATTAACTTTTAAAATCCATCATATTAATGAAATCTTGTCCGTAAAGTTTTTATGTAAAATTCCGTGATTCTTGAAATTTGATAATTGGTACATAATTTTAATCCTTTAGGCATACTTTATTCATAAAAAAAAATATTTGGTTCAAAAATAAGTGTAATTGCACGAAATATCGATTTTTTATCATACTGGTAGCATCACAAAATGGCTACTTTGTCGAGGGCATGGTTACGCTTATAGCTACCATTCATTTCCTTATCACTTAAGACAGAAAATCTTTGCTCAATGGGTACATACATGACATGCCCTCTTGATGGTGCAATGTTCAACGTATAGAGGTCAAGGTCAAATATGATATTAAGGTCAAAGTTCAAATACGTAAAAACTCCAAAAATGTCTTTAAATGTGCAATAATTTAGTCATTTTTCTTGCTTTTCAATGCAAAAAGTCATGTTTCTGTCATCACTTGGTGATCAGCTTCTATATACAACAATAATATGGTAAGTAATCTATAATGCCCATCCCCATCTTTGAAGAGAAGGTATATTGCTTTGCACATGGCGGTCTGTCTGTCGGTCGATCGGTAGACCAAATGGTTTTCGTTCAATAACTTAAGAATGCTTTGTCCTAAGATCTTCAAACTTTTTATGGAGGTTACCCAGCAACAGTAGATTGCTCCTAATGCTTTTAATGTCAGTAGGTCAAAGGTCAAGGTCACAGTGACCTTTCAGTTTCCCGACCAGAGGGCTGCCATGAGGTAAAAAACGTGAACATTCTCAAAAGTCTCTCTTTAGGAATGAGTATATTTATCAGGTTTGTTCTTTTTTAAGGCACAGCATGTATTTTTATTATTATATACATGTACTTAACTCTATAATACGAATAAACATATTTTATTCAATAGAATCGTGAATGTTACTGCGTTTGAAGACTCTGCAAAGAGCCTTCGGTACTCATACATGATATCACTAAGCAATACATTTGTACACATATTAATGTTTGTGTACTGATCATACAACATGTTTATCTTAAATATATTTCGAATTAACCTTGCCTTTGATTGAGGTCAGTATCTCAACGGTCAAGGTCACTGTGACATTTACCATTTCCGGTTATTGATCTGTCATGTGAGCATACTTGTTTTACAACATATCTTGTTAAAAACGAATAGAGGAAAACAAAAAGGGTTCTTTTAAAGGCCAATGTCAAACATAAGATATAAAAGTTAGACTCTATATAAAAATAATATATTACTGTATACTCATTACAAATATCTATTCAGTATATGCTGAAGTATATATGCTTGCATATAGTACGTGTATATGAGTCAATAATTCTTTGAATAATTCTTTATTATTTCTAAAGGTATGACATAATAAAAGGGGTTTTATTCTTTAAAAGGATACACTCTTTTGACATACAAAGTCCTACTGCATCTTATTAATTTTGGGCCCAGTACCAGTTAATTCAGACATGCCTGTCTCTATGGATATCGTTTAGTGAATCTGTTTTGTAACATATGCTGGTGACAGCGAACCGTTGACCTATTGAAACATTCATGATGAGGTATTTTGAATTTCGCACCCAGACAAGACATAAGAAATCCATCAATATTTGCGAGAACTTGATAGAATCAGACATGGTTGTACCTGTCGGTTATGAGTAGCTGTAAAGGTTTTAGATGGGGCATGTACTGGAAAATAGCTGCAAATGACGGCTGTGAGTATCCAATAGGCCCGGTATGCAACATGTTGTTGTGACCACAAAGAGTGTAATAAATAATAACAATATAATAACCCTTACGATAACAAATGTATAACCTAATAGACGTGAGTATTTACCAATACCAGGAATTCAAGTTCATGAAGTTAATCTACAAACAGATACACCTATTACTATGGGAACCATTTACAGCTAGGAACCAATATAAATTGTGGTTGTGGGAACCCATTTGCACTAGGTTGGATGTACCTAATGGTGACGTGTACCTAATAAGACTAGAAATATATGAACAAGGTGGTCGTAAGCACTGAAAATGTTAGTATTTAGTGATTTAGATGCCAATAAAATTCAGTGATATCTCTTCTTGTTATAACGGAGTAGTCATTAGGACGAAAAATAGATGTTTCTGGTAGTTGTTCGTAATGAATGGTACCAGTTATGTATTTATCTAGTGGACGAGAGTGCTAATTTTGACCAGCAATATGTGTACATGCTGTTGGAATTTGGTCGTTATGAGTACCCAATACGACCAGGAATATATACATGTATAAAATTGTATGGTGGCAGTGAGCACATCAAGAACAAGCAATGACTGTATAGTGCATGGGAGTACTATTTCAGATCACTTATGCCTGTAAATGGTGGTTGCGAGTACCAAGTATGATCCGGATTGCATAAACATGGTGATGGTAAATACCCACTGGGACTGGGAACGTATGTACCTAGTAGTTTATATAATACCTTATTAGATTAGGACTGACTGTACACAGTGGTACTGAGGACCCACTAGGACTGAAAGAGCTTCATTATACACTTGGTGTTGTGAGTACCAAATAAGACCAGGAATGTATGTACATTGTGAAAGTGAGGACCGATTAGGTAATCAAATGGCCTCACCAAGTGGTATTGAGTACATAATACAACCACTAACGTTTGAACATGGTGGATTTAAGTAGCATATAACACCAGAAATACATAACATGTTAGCTGTGGGATCCCATTAGGACTAGGGATGTATGTACCCATTTCGTTATGAGTACCTAATAAGAACAATGTTGTCTATACATAGCGGTTCTGAGTACCCCATAGGACAACAAATGATTGCAACTAGTAGTTGTATATTCCCAAACAGACTACTACTGTCTGTACATGGAGGTTTTGGATAACAACTAGAATAACGAATGCATATACCTGGTGCTTCGAGTCCCAACTACATGTAGGACTAGGACTGGATGTACCTACTGGCGATAGATAATCCAAAGGTTTTGAGTCCCCAAAATTGTGTGGAAGGAAGGTACATGGTTGAAGTGAGAACTCAATCAAACCACTAATGTCAGTATATGATGGTCGTAAGTACCACCTAGGACTGGGACTGTATGTACCTATTCCTTAAGAGTACCCAATACGATCAGGAATGTCTGAACAAGGTGGGTTTAATACTAAAATGGACAAATAGTATATGGACCTTGTGGTTATATGCACTCAACAAGACCAGGAAAGTGTGCACAAAGTAGTTTTGAGTACCAACAAAAATCAGTACGCATATATCGGGTGGTCATGGGTACACACAAAGACTAGGAATGGATTAGTAAGTAGTTGCAATGTTCCCAAAATGACCAGAAATGTCCATATATTGTAAGTGCTTAATGTCCTATAGGACCAGAAAGGGGGTCGTGAGTACCAACCAACTATAACTACGTGTCCCAAAAGTGCCCAGTAAATCCAAGAATGACTTAACAAGGTGCATAAGACTATACATGTATGTATATAGTCAATAGATCCTAATAACATGCTGCTGGTTATTGTATCACATTATAAGGATTTTGCAAATATTGGTGAGTAGTCAGTAAGACAAGAAATAGCTGTGCCGGGTAGTTGTGAATGGCCGGTTGGAGCAAGCGCGCTTGACTTACCTGATAGACTATGTGGAAAACACTAAGTAATTAATATTATACATGGTGTTAGTGTGTACTAAATTAGAAAAGGAATAACTGTAAGTAGTGGATTAAGTACATATAGAGGCTAGGAATATATGAACATGAGAGTGGTTAATACCAAATACGACCAGGGGTGGTGGTGGCTAGTGCTTATTATGTGACTAATGACTTTCGGAATTAATATGCCTCGTGACCTAAGTTAAGTATGGCACGGTTATTAGCAGTATTCACTTTCTATAGTATTTTGTTTTAAAATGAAGTCGTAAAAACCAAAATGGACAATACTGATATTGTTTTACCTCATAGCGACAGGTAGCCAATGGGTTATAACTTATGAAAGTTTTTGTTGTGGTAGGTGAGTCGGTGACACTTCTTTTTACTGACATACAAATGCATTGGGCCACTGAAAGATCTACTGGATAAATGTACATTATTTGTATTAAACAACGAAAATGTATGAATACTTAATGTTAACATGCACACATAACCTCACATCAAAGGATGTTAAGGATGTTTTCATTTATTCGTTTTCAACAAGATGATTTGAAAAACATGTATGCTCCCATGACAGACCAATAACTGGAAATAGTAAAGGTCACAGTGACATTGACCTTTGACCGGTTGACCTTAATGAAAAACTAGATTAATTCAAAAATATATTTTAAGATGAACATGATCAGTACATAAACATTGATATGTATACAAATGCATTGCTTAGTTATATCATGAATGAGTACCGAAGGCTCTTTGCAGAGCAGTGATAACAAAAACTTATATTCACGATTCTATTGAATAAAATATGTTTATTCGTATTATAGAGTTAAGTACATGTATATGATAATAAAAATACATGCTGTACCTTTAAAAAGAACAAAACTGAGTAAAAAAGTATACTCCTTCCTAAAGAGAGACTTTTGAGAATTTTCACGTTTTTCACCTCATGGCAGCCCTCTGGTCGGGAAACTGAAAGGTCACTGTGACCTTGACCTTTGATCTACTGACATTAAAAGCATTAGGAGCCATCTACTGTTGCTGGGTAACCTCTATAAAAAGTTTGAAGATCCTAGGACAAAGCATTCTAAAGTTATTGAACGAAAACCATTTGGTATACCGATCAACCGACAGACAGACCGCCATGCACAAAGCAATATACCTTCTCTTCAAAGATGGGGATGGGCATTATAGATTACTTACCATAGTATTGTTGTATATAGAAGCTGATCACCAAGTGATGACAAAAACATGACTTTTTGCATTGAAAAGCAAAATAAAATGACTAAATTATTGCACATTTAAAGACATTTTTTGGTGTTTTTACGCATTTGAACTTTGACCTTAATATCATATTTGACCTTGACCTCTTTACGTTGAACATTGCACCATCAAGAGGGCATGTCATGTATGTACCCATTGAGCAAAGATTTTCTGTCTAAAGTGATAAGGAAATGAATGGTAGCTATAAGCGTAACCATGCCCTCGACAAAGTAGCCATTTTGTGATGCTACCAGTATGATAAAAATTCGATATTTCGTGCAATTACACTTATTTTTTAACCAAATATTTATTTTTATGAATAAAGTATGCCTCAAGGATTAAAATTATGTACAAATTATCAAATTTCAAGAATCACGGAATTTTACATAAAAACTTTACGGACAAGATTTCATTAATATGATGGATTTTAAAAGTTAATTGACCTTTGACCCCTATTTAGTTCCTATCTGCCCGTGCGATTCTTTGATTTTTAAGTTTTATCATATGCCCAATATATATTCTACCTTTTGCGCAAAACGTTTCACATTTAAGTTTGTCTTTGTCAGTCCTGTTGCCATAAGCACAACCCTACCCCCCTCAGCAAATGTCAGTATTTTTCATTGACCTCATGGTAAACAATAGCACGAAAAACGTAGGTAGTCACGGCTTTGACACTTAAGAAATGGGTTTTCTGATAGGATATGCATTAGTCTTTCAAAATATGTTCAAACTTCTTTTGGCCTCCTTCGTTGCAATAAAAGTCGATGGGCTCTCGGACTAAATGACTTACAAATGGAAATTCGCATGAAATGGACGATCAAGTGCATTAGCCAACAACTACAGGACGAATATACCACATGATATTTTGACTACAAGTTATTGTTTGTTAACAAAAACGTAAACACAACCTTGAAAGTGTTTCATTTTATTACAAATTTAACGAAACATATTCGACTCTTCGCTGATAATTGGCACTACTTCTAGCACACGATTTTGGTAACGGGATGACCACAACGGTGTTGGAGAGAACAAAGGAGAAAACAAACAACGGACAAGGTAACGTATGTCGATGTTTTGCGACCGAATGTGTTGTTTCTGATTTAAGACAATCCTCGTACATGTAGCATATGAAATTGGCTGCAGAAAAGAGATTTCACACTTAAATAGCTAAGATTTCGTCGTCGGAAAACTGGTTAGGACATTGGGCCACCTTATATAACTTGTTGCACATTGTTCTGAACACAATTAAAAACAATCGCTCGTCGAAGTTGCTACCAGTCTTTCCAGGTGCTTACATTATAGCAAACTCCGTTTTCGATGTGTGTTATTTATGTATCGTCTGCAATTGTAGATGATATTCAAACAACACACACTGCAAACTGAATTTGCTTTTATCAAATTACCAGACAGACATTTTAGTTAACATACCAGTCACGAAAAGCAAAGTCTACTAGATTTATATAGTCTAAGAACATTGTTCCTTCTGTTATTACTACCAAATTTACTTTAGGAATCGATGAATATATGGCATATAAACGATATTTCATATGCAATGTCCAGTTTACCACTTGACATCGTAAACAAGTAACTTCGACTTTCAAGTTTGCACATGTGAGTATATCATTTTTCAGGCGATTTTGGTTTAGCTTACTGCTTATGTCTTCAGACCTCAACGGAATCATTTAAGAAATAAAATTCGTTCAGGGATACAGTGTCGTCGCACCAAAGGTAAAGCAAAGTTTAGTACAATACATTTCGTTTCCTAACGTCTTACATGTACATCCGATGCAATTTAATACATATGTCTAGATTATATATACATTTACCTATAAAATACAGGGATATCATGCGAATTAGCGGGATGCTAATACTAGTATATAAATCAACGTCTTTACACACCATAATGCTGGATGATTGAGACAGGGGGCAAAATCGCCATTGGCGAAGTTTCCTTTAAATGTTTCCCAGAACCACGTGCGACAAACATAAAGACGTCAAAATACAGAAGAGGATAACTAGCCACATACCACTAAACATTATTTTGGAAATAAATAATGTGGATATCTAGCTTGTTTTCAAAATAATAATTGGAAAATTCAGACTAATGTCACATGCTTTCTTTTGTAAATAAGATAAGTTGACTTCGATCAACACTGAGTCAGACGGATAGAGTTCTACATATTGAAACTACTTGGATAAATTTATATAATTCGTGCTTGTATCGTGTAGTCCATACCAGACATCTACATGCATCTATAAACCTACACAAATGGTTATATAGAGTGCAGAGCATATCAGTATTACTTCGGTTTCATGTTTCTCAAATCAATACATGAATGTTTAGTGGCGTTGAGAAGCGTGTCTATGGCATGGGGTGATGTATATGATAATAACTGGCATGAATTATACCATCCGTTGAAACTCAATAAGAGCACGTACGTAACAATTAAATTGTTTAAGTACAATATAAATAATTTAAACCCTTCCAAGTACTGAATAGTTAACGACATAAATATACAATCTGACAAACGCCTTCATTATATAAAGTACGAACAACTTAAAGTGTCATTATCTTGTAGACAATTACAACAAAGTTATTCAAAATGCTCTTCAAGTGATGTTGAATAACGTGTTTCGCTTACATAAATTCATCATTCAAGATACGATTCGTCGCTCTCTTATTATCAGTTCCATCGGTTTTCTACGTCCTACTATTCTACAAGAAAAACGTTAACATATACATCCAAATGTGCTTTTAGAAGATACAAAATGAAAATAAAGATAAAAATATAAAACGTAGATTACATGATTATTGATAACGTCGATTGTTACATGATGTACCCGCTGCAATTAAAACACATTTAATTGAACTGACTTTTTAACATTCTATGGAATTTGTTTGAATTATTTGTCTGCATGCTAAGGCAGATTACAATGACTACGCTATTGAATCGGGATATTTGTTTTTAAAATCGTTTGGAGAAAACAAATATTATTCCGAATATCACGGTCCAAATCAATACACAGTATTCAAAAGAATATGATAAGATGCTCGTTTTATGTGTGCATGATATTTCACTGGTTTAGAATGAGAATGTTGTAAGGTGCAAGTACAAATATACACGTAAACAAAAAATTAAGTACAGCGATCGCTGCGCTCCCTTGTACTAATTAGTTTGTAATTCTATTATATAATCTTTAACATTTGCATAACATGTCGACTAAATACATTTTACTCTTAGATGCTAGTAAATGCTAGGGACCTGGGCTTAAATAGGAAATGGAATAAATTGTCCATGAAAACTCACAGTACGTGTACACGAGACATTCCCTGACGTATGCAAAATGCAAGTTGGTTAATGGATACACATTATATGAGTTATTCAGTCAGCATTATGATAATTACTCGCTAATGTTTTCTAAGCAAATGGGAACCTTACACGACAACTGGCTCTATATTACTTTTCAGTACTAACAGTTTGGTTTACACACAAACGCCAATGCTGACTTCTTGGCATATCCAAAGTGTTACTCTTGACGTCAGTAGCCGCTCATGTCTAAGGAAAGAACCAATGATGTCGGGCCATATTTCGGGGAATTGATCAGTGTAGTTGTGGGGTTACTTGTTTCCTTGCTCGTCTGGTTATGTTGAGTGCTGCCTCCCATGTCCAATTTCCTCATACCACTTTTCGTTGACAACTTGACTTGTATATTTCGACACTGATGTATTATTCTTAAGTACAGAATTGCTGTAATACTATATTGTTTTATGTATGCTACACAATAACAGTGGAATCAAGAAATAGACATTAACATTGAAATTCTTTACTACAAATACGAATTAATTCTGTATAACACCAGTTATAACGTGCACGTCTTTTATCATCTGCCACTTTGTGTGTGAATGTGATACTGATGAACTCACTAACTGCAGTTACATTAACGTAGACAAGAATATTTCTAGTATGTACAATCAAACCATTCTTTCTAGTATTTTCAAATGCCAAGAACAAAATGGTCACCGGAAACAAATATATAAGTTCGAGAGCAAAGTGAAGCACAATTATGGACTATATCAACATGATCAATCAACATTGTTCAGTTTGATAGAGCGGAATGAGATTTGAGAAAACATTCATTTGTGAACTTGGCTGAGCAGACGTTATAAGATATTATTGAGCGATGTGCACGGTCCAAAAATAATCGAATGCAAACACGCGGCAACTTAATAAGATACGACACATCAAGGAAACTACAAACATGCATACATTGCGGTCTGTCGAGCATTCTTGGACGTAATCGGACATGATTAAATAAAACAAACTCACAACAGATAGTGCAAAATATCTTAATGTATTACCGCCCCGGTGTATATTTTGCACTGCATACTGCATGGTGAATACGCTTGAACTTTTTGTAATATCTACGGTTTTAATTTCGTTGCCTTAACATTAGTCTAGTCAGATCCGATTCGTATAAATATATAAAAGCAACACAATTTTCGGGCTGCTCCATTTAAACGTGGGTACTTGCAAGGTTATTTCTGAGGCAACCTACCAAATGCCTAAAAGTATATGTATTAGGTAGGGGCATATTGAGCGTACCAGATACGAAGGTCAAAAGTCTTAAATATGTCAGCACTAATTGAACGGCAAACTCTATTATTCCTGACATGTCTGCTGTGACGTTTAGAAGAATAAAATCAAATGTCAATGACTTCAAGTCAACTTACGCCAATTATTCTGATAGTTCACCAACGCTATAATAATGTAAATATACCGTACCGAGGTTATTTCCGCAGTTATTTTCGCTTTTGTCTCAAAAATGTATCCGGGATTAAATTATTTCCCGCTGGTTGTATATTCGACCGGCGAGACGGACGAACATTTTTCTTCCAATGTTTGTTACCCGTGATAATATCGTAGATGTTCATCACACGAACACAGCATTATGTCCCTTGTAAATAGTGAACTTTCTTGTTAGTAAGTTTTTATTGTAAAAAGAACATTTGTTCACGCAATATGATACGTTTATACAGTGTACAGTTCGTCTCTATTTCACTTCGTTATAAATTGTTACTAGGGGAAATAGCTGCAAAGTGCATCTCCATTTTATTGCTACACGTGGATATATAATAAACAGCCTATCAATTAGCCACTGACCCAGTAAGGGAGATATAAACCAATCAAATTGTATGTACAACATCTTAGACTGTAAGAAATACATTACTTGACACAAATTCAACAAAGAAACATAACATTTTGGATTTGAATAACCAATACAATACTAATTTATTAAAACTTGTGTAATGTGGACTATAAAGTGGCTTGGAAATGTGAACGCTTTGTGTTACACATAAGTCAACGTTGTTGTAGAACAATCGTCAACTGCAATAGGAATATTGGGCGACATGCTTAGTGACACATCTATGTATTTTGATCCAATTTCGTCTTGTATTTACAGCTCATGGGAAAATAACAATTGTATATCCGTGCCCAATACATACATATACGTAGTTTATCTTTGATATAATTATTGTTATAATATACCAGCTTATATGCATGACCTACAAATATTTCATAGATCAACGAGAAGCGGTGTAAATATACTATCGTCCGGTAGGTACACTTTGTTTATAGGTTTAACTGGGTATACCTGAGTTAACGGTATTAACCGCCATTCTTTGAAATGGGATAGTTCCCTCATTAGTATTACTTTTGAATCGACTTTATGAGTCTATGTGTTTTAATAATGCATCTCGTCACTAATGGTCACCTAATGGTTACAACAACTAGTTGGCGTCTATAAAAGTGTTTGCGGCATTTACCAGTATTGGCTTTTCATACACGATATACTAATTGGAAACGAGCTCTGAATAATGCTTTAAATGTTACACAAATCATATTTAACAAGCATTGATATACGCTTTTCTAGACAAGTATTTTAGTAAATTCATTTTATCTGAAATTCATCGTAATGGGTGAGCAAGTAGATACATGTATGTTATTTCAAGGATATTCACTGTGGTATAACGTACACCGGATATTGCTAGCAAAATGAGTAATATTATCCATTTTCGCGACATTCTAGTGTTGACAAGGGTAAGTTGAGAGACAATTTTTAGTTTTTCTGAGTGTGTTTAATATACATTTTATACAAAACTATCTCCTCCATAAATTTTCATAGCATGTGCAACCGTTAAATTGCCAGGACTTCCCTAGAAGGGTGATTAAAAGACCAAACTCGCATCGTTACTCACGGAGAAAGTAAGCTCGATCTGACGAAATTAGATGTTTTTGTTTATATTTTTCGTTAAAATACTCGACTTGAATCGAGCAAATTGTCATTCCTGTTACAAAGATTATATTGCAAATGCAGTATCCGAAACTAATCGAAAATGAGGGTGCACTGCGAGAATAAATACAAGTGTTAGTGTACAGAGTATTATTATTTGGTTCCTCCCTGGTGTACGGAGTATTGCTGTATCGTGTACGGAGTATTGCTTATAAGTGCAGTGACTATTTGTCACTCAAATTGAATAAATATAAGGTATAATCAGTGTTATTTTGTAAAAATAATTTATACTGAATAGATCTGTACCTATTTAGACTGGATTACATGGACTACATGAATAAATTAATGTAACTAGCTTATCCTAGCTCCAAGCCCCCACCCCCGCGAATTTTATAGGAAACTTCTATTAGTAACAGTGTTTCACATACAGTAAAGGGTCATAACTGGGCATTAGACAAAACAACTACAATGTCCAATAGTTTGAATTAGCAACGTTGAATGTAAGCATCAAAAATGGTTGAGATATTAAAAATAAACCTTGGTGCGTATTAATGGATGTAAATGCCCTTATTTGCCATTTGACCATAAGCATGACTCTCAAAGAATTGCATATATTCATGTTACATATCACATTTGAACTACTCACAAGAAAACTTAATGCATAACATTCAGCATTCTATATTGTTAATTGCATTCAACTGCCTGATGGATTGAACTATTTTAACATAACCATTTAAGAATATTCTTAGTATATCATATAACCCATAAGACATGACCTTATTGGTTTGCAGACGTAATAATACGATAAAACGGTCCATTTACATTCTTCATTTACTCATTTTATTAAGCAATACTCTGTACACCAAACAGCAATACTCTGTACACACCCGTGTATCTGTTTTGGGGTGTATCTTAGTTGTTATTCGAACAATATTTATGAAATTTGGTCACAACATTTTGGAGTTCAATAAAAACAAAATGGCCAGTTTAAAAAATCTACAATGTGGTAATACAGCCTTTCCAGAAGCTTGTACAGTACTGCTGTCAATATTTGCGAGTGAGTAACGGCATAATACTTGATAATTTTAACCTTTCTATGACCATTTGATATACGATAGTGTTCTATAAAGTTACCAAAACGCCCGAAGAAGTTAAACCTCAATTGGGATATGCAAAAGAAGTCAGTAATTAGGAAAATATCGCGTCTAAACTCACCCTGGTCACCATTTCATGTCCTTAAAATTGATAATATTACTCACTTAACTAGCAATATCCGGTGTACGTTATACCGCAGTGATATTGTTTAGATTAATACTTCAGTGTAGTAGACAAAGTCGTTGATAACATAAATAAAACTAATGTGTTTCTTTTTACATATTTATATTCCCAATTAAAACAACAATGGTTCCAGTTGTTTCAATGTTAAATCACCCAAGTCATAGCTACATTTGTACTTTTGCAGCGCTTAATACTGTACAACATGCAAATTGATCTGCGTGTTTTATTTTCACAACTGGTATATTGTCCGATTCTCTATTAGATAGCACAAAACCGTCCGCTAGCACCTTTGACACTGCCATTATTTAACATTTTATCTGCCAATAGAACAGCCATAGCAACACTATCTGATGCTTTACCAGTGTTTATTGCAACGTCAAGATGATAAACAACATTATATGTTTATTGCTATCATGCCTCTTGAACTCTTAGCTAGAACCTTTGTAAAAGAAACACCTGTTCGTACTATTTGTTTGCTATATACATGTATATGTGTTTGCGATTACTAGTATCATATATTTTATAATCACCAATCGATGCTATAAAATGATATAATTATCATAGAATTAGTCATTAATAATTACTTCATAAAGAAGCATAAACTAGACTTATCGTATGTTAGGTACAATCAGTTGAGTTGTTTATGTTTGAAGTTTTTCTCACTTGCAAATTATGTATCCGCAAAGGTCGTCGTATGATAAATTTAGTTCCGCTTAATGCCATTAGGTTCGGTGATGTTAAAGACAACCATCGTACTAGATTACCTCGCCTCATAGTATTGTTCTCATCGGATAGCAACATCAATTTATCAGTAATTACAATGTACGCGTTTATGTTACTATCTATTGAACTCAATCATAACTACTTGCTTTTATCGATAACTAACTGCCCGTTTAGTGATTCTATGTTCTCTTAGAAAATAAAAGTCATGCCATTGTAACTAGTTGTTACATCGATTCCTAAAATTATCTGGGTCTGAGATATTAACCGGACGCTGACCTTCATTCACAGACTATGTTCTATATCAATTTTCCAACAGACAATTGGCCATTTATTGGTCTTGTTTTTGCGTTTGCACGTAGTTCATTTATAATACACGCGTAACATTTCGAATAACTATTAGAAATGACGCATTCATTCGTACTTAACTGATGTATTGTCCTTAATCAGCTTTTTGTATAGTGAATGCTATTTCTGATTAGTAATTATTGGCACTGAACTATTATACGTAATCATTATAAAGGGTATTAACACGTCTTATTCAGTTCTGAATGCTGATATATATTTTCTCTTTCTTTTTGTCAAACACAATACAGAATACTGTTTGTCCTGATAACTTTACAAAAATGTTAGACGGTTTCGTAAATTAATCTGTGAATAATATAATAGATTCGAGACGTGAATGAGTTAGTTTATCTGTCAAGGCGGTGGTTGAGCCGAAAGCTACTCCGATTAGTAGATGGCTTAGAATGAGAAGGCCATAACTTCAAAATCGATATATTGAGAAAACAAGTGAAAAATGTCGGTAATTTACTCTTTACCTTTGAAAAAACAAGTTTTTAAAACTTCAGTTTGGTCAACATGAAAATTCCCGATTTTCATGAAAATAGGCTCATACGAAGCGCCCTGTAAAGAAGAATTAAAATATGTGTCAGTCTTATAAGGTCGTAAGTAGTAGTTACGACCTTCTCATTGTAAGCCATCGAAGTGTCGCAACCATGTAAACTTTTAACTCCATCAGGAATCTCCTTACTGCTGTATGTTTCGAGTAACTTTAAACAGATAAGTGAGGAATCAAACCACTGACTCTATTGTTACTCCTGATAGGATAACACCATCTTTCCAATGACAGCATAACAAACAAGACGTTGGATATATTTAGTGACATCATTTATCATTTTGACACAGGCAGTCGTAGAAAATAATTGATCAACCGCCATTTCTTTTAGGATAGAAAACACTCATAAGCGGCTAAGGAATTTCAACAGGCAAGACTCAATATAAAATACCCATCTGATCACTTAACGCGAACCTGATAGTTTCGCAAAGTGTTTAAAAATTACTTTCACATGCTGTTTGTATGTAACCTTTCGACAATTGCATGAAGTATAATATAGCTTTGGTCCAGTCCGTCCGTTCGAAATTGTAAACCAAACTACCAAGACATTGCGTCCAAACTTGGCATACCTTTACCATCATAAAAACGTTTATGCTGTCAAACTCCCTTAACGCTATTTAACAATAAAGATGCTTCAGAGTTATGGTTCATAATTGAATTAAGTAGTTTGATAGATAATGAGTCCACCGGGACATCGCGAATATTGAACAGTCTTGTCTTCATATTCATAACCGAATGAACATCGGCTACATACAATAACGATAAGTTGTTGAGTCACTTTGCTGTTCCAATATCACACCAGGTTAGCGTAGGTCAATGGAACATACACACTTTCTTAATACGTAGGTCAATGGAGCATACACACTTTCTTAATACGTAGGTCAATGGAGCATACACACCTTCTTAATACGTAGGTCAATGGAACATATATTTTTCTTAATACGTAGGTCAATGGAACATATTTTTTTTTAATACGTAGGTCAATGGAACACATATTTTTCTTAATACGTATATATATAAAACAAGAGCAAGTAGCTTACGGCATTAACCTTATTAGTCTGATAAAATATAGTGCCGTGTTACACATGAAACGACGATGCCGGAAGGTGCCTACTTTAATGCAATTATTTCTCTTTTCTTGTAATTTGAAAGAATCTAGAAAAGACAGCTAATGTAACGTAATTGTTTTCTGTCTGGTTTTATGTCCACCTAAAACTGACACACAATGAGGAATATTCCCTTATTGCGCTTGTTTGCAGAATTACTTTCATTGTATAAATATTCCATTCCTATTGTCAGAAGAAAACAACAAACGCGATTAAATAGATTTCTATAATGGACAAATAGGGTTGGGAAACTGTCTCTAAGTTATTGCACAAGCATACATTTACGTTTAATACACATTCATGTCTTGGTTCTAATGAGCAATAATGGACCACGGTGGTGTACACGTACTCCCGGTTAAAATAAATTAGCTTAGGGAGGCATCGCGAACAGGCATATTGCAAATATTCTAATGATAATCCCGGAAGCTTTCCCTAGACCAGGAGGACCCATTTCTCGATGCATTACGATGGCCATTTAATAAATGGAATACACTGCGATAGCAAGAAAAAAGTTTACTGCCGTTTAATAAATGGTATATTGTGTATACTATAGTGTAGACCAAAGTTGTTCGTGTCGTGCGTATCGACATGTTTTTCATACTCATAGTTAATTAGTTCTTGACAACAACCTGAATAAGAAACTTACCAGTAGTGCTAGTCCAAAAATAGAATGTTTATAATTGGATCGACAGTTCCACCATATACATTTAAGGGAACTGTAAAAGCCTATATACTAGTATAGAGACCAAAAACACAGTTGCAGCAAATAGTTTCCAGGTTGTTTTAGGTATATATGCCATCATTCGGGTGCATCAACTATACAGCTTTGAGAGTGTCAGTAAGTCAGTGAGCAGACCTATTTACGTTATGACTGGCAAGGCGAATATGTAAACACATCAAATGCTTTCACGTCATTTGCCATATAATCCTTATTGTCAAGGGAGTGATTCTATAGACTCAATATTTCTCTAAGAAAATGTGAGCTTGCAAGAAGTTTGATTAAAAGCTAGGACAAATGAATCACTCACGTAATTCTTAAAGATACGGATCAAAGCGAATGTCAGAAATTACGAGGTAAATCACAACTAAGGACGTGATGAAGATTAGTAGGAAAGTTCATACAGTGTTTCTTAATATTACGAATAAAATATTACAGACTCGTTTCAATACAATGTCGAAAGACAGAACATTGCCCTGATTACTTAGTAGTTGGTTTAGAAACGAATAAATGCTACCATCGGATTAAGTAACTGTGAGTGTGTTATTACATAGATATTGTTACTACATGTGTATTCAAAGGGCGACTCTGGGGAGGGTCGTAGGTCCATACGACATATTATATTCTGTAACTTGTGTTGTCTAGTTCCTTCTTGGTATCACTATATCGAGGGGGCCTTGCAGGCTGTAGCAAATCCTTTTTTAACCATATGTACTACAGTCTTGTTGATAACCCTCGATAAATCCGACACACTATTAGTTTTCCTGTAGCAGTGTCAATTACCCTGAACGAGATACATGCACCACCTAATTAATAATTTCTCACTGGTGCGTAATATAGTCGACAATGACAATATATTTTAAAATCAAGCCACGTGGCATACACTACAGCTTTGAGCTTGGTTACCATGTAAATAATTGATACCTTACTAATATAACAAAAGAATACAAGTCTCACGAAGAGGCTTAATTTGAAACACTTCATTCATCTTGATAAATTTCATAGCTAGATTAGCAACATAACAGAGTGATAAAATGTACAGACGATATTCGAAGGACAATGACTGTATTTTGCATCATATGTGATATTTATAGACTGACCTAGTTTATTTAAAAGTATGATGAATGTTCTCACAAAGAACATCACCAATAGAAATAAGTGTCTGCAACTGTTTGAATCACTTAAATCTAATTTAATACTTACAGAGTGTCCTCGCTTGCTGATGTGTCACTTGTTGCACCGACAGTTGTTATTCCCGGCAAGGCGAATGGTATGTGATAATGGTGGGCGTCATTCAGTCCGTCCAATCTTCCGTACTTCAATGTGTAACTCCTCCAGCATTTCTTAAGGGGTTCTGACGAAACTTTCACAGAGTAACTACAATGAAACCATACAGCGAATATTGTTCGATATATTCGACCATTTGTGTTAGTTATTGCTCTATGTTAATTATCTTCTCTTTGGCGACGATATGGCTGCCTATGACTGCTTCTTATATAGGAGGCGTTACTTGTGATGGTGAATTCCTTTTTTTCTAGCGACTGAATCTCTGTCGATATAGGCCGGACATCAATTGGTTGGCTAGGTCTGAAGACGCTTAATTCTGCAATGATAATTTGTTTTAGATACTGAAGAAAAGAAAGAAAATTAATATTTCGCTTCTTACAAAAAACCTATACTTACTACATTTTTGTTTCGATTATGGAAAAACGAACCGTCTACTCACACCTTGTGCTGATTTGGTATAACATAAAATCATGCATTCTAAAGACCTATATTTCAAATGTCATGCGCGATGTCAGGAACTCATTGGTGGAATCAATTGTTATTTACTGACCTTGGTGAACTATACTCATTCGACGTACAATTAATCAATTCTATGCCACCCTGCTCCTTTTCAATCGATGACTCAATTGGAAGTGCCAGAATGTCCAGGATGAGAGTCACATGAACTCGGTCTTCAGTTACGTTTACATAACTTATTGTAACTGTCAGTCATAGCTTATACATAATATTTCCTTGCTAGGTACTTCTTGGTAGTGACTTTAGAGAAGAGTTCAATGAAGACATGATGTGCTTGTTCACAGTTTGAAGATGCGGTGACGTCATCTGGTTGCAAAGCTTCTGGTGGCTTGAAATTGACACGACAAACAGGGTTGTCATTAATATATGGGAACATAAATTACTTTATATTTACCCCAAATAGACGTATTTCACAAGCTACTTCACACATCATTGGTCACCGTGTGTTAGTTTAACATCAATACTGGAACGATAGTCTTATTTTGCTTTAGACACAGAACAAAGAAACACTGACAACTAATATTGTACTGCTTGTAATATATTTTTGTATTGATTAGATTTCCATGCGTGCCAATGCTAACAAGTAAGAGGGCGCCGAGCAAGAGAAAACATTGGCGTCGCATGGTTAAAAACGAGGAATAGTTGATTGTTCCATGTTTTCCTCTCATTTGTTACTAAATAGTGCTTGCTTCATTCCACATAAATCAGTGTGCTGTAAAATTGATTATAAAAAATAGAACCGTTGATGTGATAGCAGATGAAATTTACCGATCGAATTAAAACATTGTATGATGTAGTTCGTGTCAGTCCATGTCGCCTAGTTACATCATGTGCTGATTAAGTATAACATAAAATAATGCATTTTACAAACAAAGAAGTCAAATATCGTGCGCGATGTTAGGAAAACATTGGTCGAATCAATCGTTATTGAGATTGTTGTTTCATTAAAAAAGATGTTTCAGCCAAGGACAGACTGTAGTCCTTAACATTTCGGTAAGAAACAGCCATATTTCCCACCGATTAGAGATAATCAGCAAATGGCCATAACTCGACAAAAAGTTCTAAACATAAAATCTAGACAATATGCGTTATTGGTCTTATTAGTTAAGAAATGAAGGAGGAGTTTCACAATTTCTGTCTAAGTTATAGCCCTTAGTTGGTTATCTTCTCTTCGATCTGACTTCCTTTGTTACCCTGGCGGGTGTACAGAACAATAAACGGACCCAGTGGTCACACTTTGTTGCACTGTACCCATTTGACAAATGACACCTACGGAGTTCATGGTGCGTAAATCCGTTATACATACACCAATTTTCTATGTCTTCAATTGATTATTCAACACCAACTTTAGCTCTGGAAGTGTCAGCCTAAGGGTCACTGGAACGCTTCTTTGGATTTGGTTTACTTTAACATGTGCTATTTATTCGATGGTAGACTATTCTTGCCATTGACCACAAAGCTAACAAAGCGTTTCTTCTTGGTTGGTACATTCTAAGCAGTGACGCAAGATTATTATTCTTCACCTTTGAGAGGCTACTTACTGCCCACCGTTGATCAATAGTGCAACAGAGGTCATTGCCACCTCATGCATTTACAACATTTAACGGGATTTTCATTTCTGAAGATACTAGAAGTAAATGTCAAGTTGAGAAAGTCGATAGATACAGAGAGATTACGTAAATGAAAATATTTTTGCGTGTCTACACGTATTTTAGATACTTAATGGCGCTTTTCATCAATCAGTGTGTATACTGAAAGTGACATGATTCCTATCAAATTAAGACTATTACATGCGTGTTTATTGATTATTTTGTCAGGTAAACGTGGACTAATTAAGTGCAGCAATAATAGCATCGACAAATTTAGAAAAAATGACTTCATCAATCATTATATTTGTTTTACCTGACTTCTTATTATCAAATTAGCTACTTTAGATTTTCCTTGTCAGATTTTATGTAATTATATGCTTTGTAAAGGCAGTGTTTGAACAAACACTATTGGAATTATTTAGGGACCTGCATATGGTGCGATGCCCTTGAGTTACTTTTGACACAGTCTTCAAACTTGATACACTGACATATAGACGACAAAATGCATGAGAAGATGACTAGCCATATACTACTCAAAGTTTTTTGGAAATATACAATTTGTATATGTAGCTTGTGTTTCCAATAATAATTGGAAATATCAAACTAATGTCACACGCTCTCTTTAGTAAATAAGATAAGTTGACTGCGATTAGCACTGATTTAGACGGCAACAGTTTTATATATTGAAATTACTTGGGTTAATTTGCATAATTCATGCTTGTATCATCGTGTTGTCTATATCAGACACCGACAAGCACATACAAGCCAGCAAACAATGGTTATATTCAGTACAGATCATATTAGTATTACTTTGGTTCCATGTTTCTCAAATCAATACATAAATGTAAGTGGCATTGAACAGCGTGTCTTTTGCATGCAGTGATGGATGTGATACTAACTGGAATGAATTACGCCATCCGATGGAACTCAATTATAACACTTATGTAACAATTAAATTGTTTAAGTACCATATAAATAGTTTGAACCGTAAATTACTGAATTGTTGACGACATAAATATACAATCGTACAAACGCCCAAATTATTTACAAGTATAAATAACTTAAAGAGTCATTATCGTGTAGACAATTACAACAAAGTTATTCAAAACGCTATTTAAGTAAAGTTGAATAGAGTGTTAAGCTTACATCAATTCATCATTCAAAATACGATTCGTCGCTCTCATATTATCAGTTCAATCAGTTCTCTACGGACTACTGTAGTCTACAAGACAAAACGTGAACGTGACTGCATACAAAAGAATATTGAAATTATTCTTCATTTTCACAACTTGACCCTTTCGGTACCTGTCAAAACCGAAAACGGAAAAATGTCAACAAACTGAAATAGTAAGAATTGCTCATGTTATGTTTACTTAAAAGGCAGCCTACATGCTCCGTTAAACTCTCGGACGTATCGGAAATATCGTTTTCGTCAATACGAACATTCTACTTTGACTTCTTTGACTTTTCGGTAATAATAGGTTTTACAAGTGACAAACGCATTTATGGTGTACAAAAAGACACAACAACTTCTGGGCACGCCCCTTTAATATATACATACCATGTCGACTAAATACATTTTACTCTTAGATGCTAGTAAATGCTCATAGGGACCTGGGCTTAAATAGGAAATGAAATCAATTGTCCATGAAAACTTACATCACTTGTATACTAGACATTCCCGACGCGGAAATGAAATCAATTGTCCATGAAAACTTACATCACTTGTATACTAGACATTCCCAACGCAAGTTGGTTAATGGATACACATTATGCGACTTGTTCGGTCAACATTATGATACTTCCTCGCTAATGTTCTCTAAGCAAATGGGAACCCCATTACACGACAACTAGCAATCATAATACTATCCAGTACGTACAAATAGTTTGGTCTACACACAAACGCCAATGATGACTTCTTGGCATATCCAAAGTGTACTGTTGCCATCAAAAACCTCTCATGTCTAAGGACCAGTTATGTCGGACAGTATTTGTGGGCATTGCTCCGTGTAGGTGAAGTTACTAGTTTCTTTGTTCGTCTGGGTAAGTTGAGTGCTGCCTTTCCAGTCAAATTTCTCATACCCTTTTTGTTGACAACTGGACACGCATATTTGACGATGAATTGTTTATTCTTAAATAGAGAAATTTTGCATTAAGATATTGTTTTACCTATGCTACACAATAACCGTTGATTCAAGTACTAGTAATAACGTGCACTTCTTTTATAATTTGCAATGTTGGGTGGGAACGTGATACAGATGAACTCACTAATGGCAGTAACATTACCTAAGACAATAGTACACTTTATATTACTTCTTGTATACACAAGCAAACCATTCATACTAGTTGTTTTAAATGCCAAAATCAAAATAATCACAGGAAACAAATATATTAGGTTCGAGAGCAATGTGTAGCACACTTATGGAAATATCATCATGATTAATCAACATTGTTCAGGTTTGATAGAGCGGAATGAGATTTGAGAAAACATTCATTTGTGGACTTGGCAGAGCAGACGTTATTTAGCGATATGCACGGTCCAAAATTAATCGAATGCAAACAAGCGGGAACTTAATAAGATACGACACATCAAGGACAATACTTACAAACATCCTTTGCGGTCTGTCGAGCATTCTTGGACGTAATCGGGCATGGTTAGATAAAACGAATTCACAACAGATAACGCAAAATATCTTAATGTATTTCCGTACCGGTGTATATTTTGCACTGCATGATGAATGGTAAATACGCTTGAACTGTGTAACTACGGCTTTAATTTCGTTTCCTTAACATTAGTCAAGTCAGATACGATTCGTATAAATACATATAATAATGCTTTTAATGTTACACAAATCATATTTAACAAGCATTGATATACGCTTTTCTTGACAAGTATTTTAGTAATTGCATTTTATCTGAAATGCATCGTTATGGGTGAGCAAGTAGATACATGTATGTTACTTCATGGATATTGTTCAGATCAATACTTCAGTGTAGTAGACAAAGTCGTTAATACCATAAATAAAACTAATGTGTTTCTTTTTACAAAGTTATATTCCCAATTACAACAACAATTATTTCAGTTGTTTCAATGTTAAATCATCCAAGTAATAGCTACATTTGTACTATTGCAGCGCTTAATACTGTGCAACATGCAAATTGATATGCATGTTATATTTTCACAACTGGTTTATTGTCTGATTCTCTATTAGATAGCATAAAACCGACCGCTAGAAACTTTGAAACTGCCATTATTTCGCATTTTATCTGCTAATATAACAGCCATAGTAACAATATCTTACGCTTCACCATAAACAATGATATGTTTATTGCTATCGTGCCTCGTGAACTCTAAGCAAGCACCTTTGTAAAAGGAACACATGCTCGTACTGGTTTGTGTGTGGTATAAACATGTATATATTTGTGAGACTACTAGTATAATATATTTTATAATCACCAATCGATGCTATTAAACGATTTAATTATCGTAGAATTGATCACTAAATAAATATAAGACGGCAGATGAAACAGAACCCACAATTTCATGAATTCATTATTTTCACTACATGCGTGTACTCAACTCGACATGGAAAACGATGCACATTATAAGCATTATAAACGCTATTTAACAGTGTAGATGCCTGAGAGTTATCGCCCATAATTGAATTAGGTAGTTTGATAGATAATGCTTCCATCGGGACATACGCGATTATTGGACTCAGAGTCCATAATCAAATGAACATCGGCTACATATAATAACGATATTATGTTGAGTCACTCTGCTGGTCTCAGATCATATCAGGTTAACATAGGTCAATGAAACATACACATTTTTTTAATACGTAGGTCAATGGAACTAAACGTATATTTTTATATATAGACCAAGAGTAAGTAGCTTATGGCATTAACCTAATTAGTCTGTTATTTCATAGTGTCGTGTTACAGCTTATGAAACGACGATGCCGGAAGGTGCCTACTTTTATGCCATTATTTCCCTTTTCTAGTAATTTGATAGAATCTGGTAAATACAGAAAATGTACCGTAATTGTGTTCTGTCTGGGTTTTATGTCGACCTTAAACAGTTACACAATGATTGTATGTTTAGTGTGCGTTTCATTTAAACTTTGGATTGTCTTTATGGACATATCAAAAATTGTATACCCGAGAGGGGCCAGAATTTGGAAAATAAACTATATTCTATTCTATTCTCTTCAATGAAGAATGTTTAAGCTTGTTTTCCTAATTGAGCTTGTTTGCCTGACTTACTTTCATTATTTATTCTATTCGTACTGTCTGAAGAAAACAACAAAACGCTATTAAATAGATCTCTATATCTTGGTAGAAAACCACTAGATTATGCTAGATACCCAATTTCAAAGCTCTGGGCATTGTAGTTTAAGGCAAGAAGATTATAACATGTTTTTCCTATATATGTCTATGTAAAGCGGTGACCCCAGAGACCGGGCCAATTTTGACCCAAGGGGCATATTTTGAGCAATATTGGTTGGGAACAACTAAATAATGCTACATACCAAATATCAAAGCTCCATACGTCTTTAAGAAAATGTGAGCACGCAAGCAGTTTGATTAAAAGCTAGGACAAATGAAGTCCTCACGTAATCTTTAAGACACGGATCAAAGAGAATGTCGGAAATTACGAAGTAAATCACAACTTAAGTCGTGATGAAGATTAGTAGGAAAGGTCAAACAGTGTTTCTAAATATTACGAATAAAATATGAGAAACTCATTTGAATACGAAGTCGTAAGAGAGAACATTGCTCTGATTACTTAGCAGTTTCGACGAAACAAATTAAAGTTAACATCAGTTTAAGGAAATGTGAGTGTATTATTACACGGACGTTGTTACTACATTTGTATTCAAAGGGCAACTCTGGGAGAGCCTATACGTTAGGGCCATGTAACATATTATATTCTGTAGCTTGTGATGTATAGTTCCTTCTTTGTATCACTATTTATCCGACACACTATTAGTTTTTGTGTAGCAGTGTCAATTACCCTGAACGAGATACATGTAACACCTAATTAATAATTTCTCACTGGTTGCGCAACATAGCCGACAACGACAATATATTTTAAATTCAAGCCACGTGGCATTCACTATAACTTTGAGCTTGGATACCATGTAAATAATTGATACCTTACTGACATAACAAATGAATACAATTCTCATGGGGAGGCATAATTTGAAACACTCCATTCATCTTGATAAATGTCATATCTGGATTAGCAAGATAACAGAGTGATATAATGTGCCGACAATATTTGAAGGACAATGACTGTATTTTGTATGAAATGTTATATTTATAGACTGACCTAGTTTATTTAAAAGTATGATGAAGTTCTCACCCAGAACGTCACCAATAGAAATAAGTGTCAACAACTTTTTGAATTACTATTGAATGACTATTTTAATGCAAGTTGCTGATGCGTCACTTGTGTGGACACTGACAGTTGTTATTCCCCGCCGAGGCGAAGGGAATGTGGTAATGGTATGCGTGATTCTATATACAACTCTCGCATTTTTAAGGGATTGTGACGAACCTTTACAGAGTAATAACTACAATTAGGTCATACAGCGAATATTGTCCGAATTATTCGACAATTTTAGCTGTAGTTATTGCCCTTTGTTTAGTATCTTCTCTTCGGTGAGGATATGGCTGTCTATGACTGCTTTTAGTGCATGGGGCGTCTTCTAGCTCCTGAATATCTGGCGAAATCAGTTGGTTGGCTCAGGCTGGGTCTGAAAAGGCACCTGGGTTTAGGGTGCTATTCCTATTTCTTGTTCTGTCTCATGTCGAAATTCTTCATTAATTAAAAAAAAGTGCATTTGTTAAACCCTTGCAATGGTTGTTTTACGAGAAAATCCGACCGTTGATATTAAATTCCACATTTTGAAGACCAAACTCTAGATGTGGGTGAAGGCAATATTTGCGCTTTGATTTAATTTGGCCCTTTGTCGGCAGGGGTATATAAGTCTGTCGGATGGTGAAAGTTTTAGTTTACCTAAAAATAGACTATTGTCGCAAGCTCACCCACACATCACATGTTACTGTTTGATTGCTTAATACCACAATCGCCTTGTCACACCATGGGCTGATTTGGTATAACATTTAATTATGCATTCTACAGACCTACCTTTCAAATGTCATGCGCGATGTAGGGAACTCATTGGTGAAATCAATTGTTATTAAGATGGTTTTGATATTAAAAGAATATTCAGACTCAAGGGGCCATAGATCCGTCAGAAATGGTCTAATCACACAACCCTGACAATATGAGCTGTAGGTCCTCAAATTAGTTATTATGTAAACTTTCCCCATAATCCCAGAAATGTAGGGAGTAGTTGCGCAATTTTTGTCTTAGTTAACACTCTTTGTTATTTATCTTCTCTTCGGTGGCGATATTTCTGGGGTTTTTTTTCTTGTTACTCTGATTGAAGTGCAGAGCATTAACTGGCCTTGGTGAACAATACCAATTTGATGTACAATAATTATTAAACAAGTCACAAACACAACACAATTCTATGTCATCCTGCTTTTTTTAAATAGATGACTCAACCATAACTGGAACTTTAGTTTGAGCTTTAGAAGTTACAGAAAGTCCAGGCCACATGAACTCTTGAGTTACTTTTACATAACATTGAGTAACTGTCTGACAAAGCTTATATATAGATCTAGTCTTTTCTGTGTTGTAAGCTTCTTGTCAGTGATTTCAGACAACATTTCAATGAAGAATTGATGCGTTTGTTCACAGTGTAAAGATGTGTGGCGTCATCTAGTTGCAAAGCTTCTTATGGCTTACATTTGACAAGATATACAGGGTGATCATTAATATATGGAAACATGAATAACTTTAATTTACCCAAAATATACTAATTTCACCTGCTACCTCACACACATTACTGGTCACTGTTTGTTAGTTTTAAATCAATACTGGAACGATCGTCTTATATATTCTGTAGAAAGAAACCCCTTAAAGTAATATTTCACTGACTGTAATACATTTTTGTATTGATTAAATTTCCATGCGTGCCAATGCTTACAAGTTAAAGGGCGCCTAGCATGAGAAAACATTGGCGTCGCATGGTTAAAAACTAGGGAATATTTGATTGCTCCATGTTTTCCTCTCATTTATTACTAACTAGTGTTTGCTTCATTCCACATAAAATCAGTGTGCTGTAAAATCGATTATGAACAATAGAACCGTTCATCTGAAAGCAGATGAAATTTACCCATCGAATTAAAAACTTTGCATGATGGAGTTCGTGTCAGTCCATGTTGCCTAGTTAAATCATGTGCTGATTAAGTATAACACTAAATTATGCATTCTAAAAACCAACATGCCAGCTGTGCGCGATGTCAGGAAAACATTGGTCGAATCAATCGTTATTGAGATCGTTTTCATTAAAAAGATGTTTAGGCTTAAGACTTACTGTAGTCCTCAACATTTCTGTAAGAAATAGTCAAAGACAGTCAGTCATATACCCCGCTGAGGAGAGATAATAAAACAAAGGGCCAAAACTCGTCAAAACAGATCTAATCACAAATCCAGACAATATGCGCTATAGGAACTATTACTTAATATGTCTAAGTTTCCTCACAGCCCCTTTAGACATGAAGGAGTTGCACCATTTCTATCTGAGTTATAGCCCTTTGTTGATTATCTTCTCTATCGCCTGACTTCTTCTTGTTACCCTGACGGGTGTAAAGAACATCAAACGAACCTAGTGATCACACTTGGTTGCATTGACCCATGTGAAATTTCATTGGCGTACGATAACGGATATCATATTGAGTAAACAAGTCACTAATTTATACAGCAAGCTTCTATGTCTTCAATTGATGACTCAACAACATTTGGAGCGTTGGAAGTGTCAGTCTGCGGGGCACTGTAACGCTTCTTTGGGTTGGGTTTACTTTAACATGTGTAATCTATTCGATGGTAGCCTATTCTTGCCATTGACCACGAAGCTTACAAAGAGTCTCTTCTTGGTCGGTACATTCTTAGCAGTGCTCCCAGATTTTTCTTCTCAACCTTTAACAGGTTACTTACTGACCCCCGTTGATCAATGGTCATTGCCACCTCTTGCATTTACAACATATAACGGAATTTTCATTTCTGACGATACTAGAAGTACAAGTAAATGTCAAGTTGAGAAAGTCGATAGATACAGAGAGATTACGTTAATGAAAATATTTTACAAACAGATTTGACGTGTCTACACGTAACTTAGGTACTTAATGACGTTTCTTCATCAATCCGTTGGTATACTGACAGTGACATGATTCCTATCAAATTAAGACTATTACATGCGTGTGTATTGATAAGCTTGTCAGAAATAAAGATAGACAGTGAACTAATTATGCCCAGCGATAATAGCATCGACAAATGCAGAAGAAATGCCTTCATCAATCATCTTATTTGTTTTACCTGACTTCTTATTATTAAATCAGCTACTCAAGATTTTCCTTGTCAGAATTTATTTAATTATGTTATATGCTTTGTACACGCACTAAGGAAATTGATTAGGGACCTGCATATGTTGCGATGCTCTAAATTAATAATTACCTGTCCGTCCGTCCGTCCGTCCCGTTTTGTTAAATGCTTCTTCAGTTAGCTGGTATCGACGTTTAAGTATAAGCGACGACAGAATCATGTTTGATATCATATTATATTACCCTTTGCTACTATGTTGGAAAAATTATGGCCATTCAGTTTCTTTTTCGTTATTCATCTTTTTCTTCACAACATTTAAAACATAATATAATATACGAGGTGTATTCAAGATGTCGTCACCTTATTTCCACAACCGTATAACTCATTTTTGACGAAAATTGAGTGTTTGGTATCGTTGGAATCGTCTTGAAAAGCTCTACAACACGATATAACTTATATGTATGTAGCAATAACATGAATAGGTAAAGTAGCTGTGCCACAAACGTCTAACTCGCCTGAAATGCAATGAAGTTAGATCGACAAACGAACAACTTTTCAGCCAATGAGATTTCAAACTTTATACCACGTGATCTAACGAAAACTGATGCAATGGCTGCTCAAGACGTAAACATGAAAATATTTGGTTATTAAAATGCTCATTTAATTAATTCTCAGAACGATGTAAGTATTGCTTACTCAAATGTATGTTAATGATTCGTATACATTATGTTGTTAGGAAAGTATAAATCAAATAATTTATTGTGTAAATGTGAAAACCGACAGGTCTGCAAAGTAAACATATTTTCGGATGTTTCACATTTCGGACAATTTTTCTCAGTTTTGAACCTTTTTTAAATTTAAATTGTTCTAATTTCAAAATTTTCATACGTATGTGTGTGTTAGCTTTATTAATTATCAAACCCAATCAGCTATAAGAATCTTGCTTGAGATGGAATTCATCTTTATGCGATAATAGTTCAATATCAGAAGAACAACATATGCAATATGTGTACAGTGTGTGTTCATAGAGCATATTGTGTAAGCTGAATGAATATGGCAAGTTAGAAGACACACATGTGCGGTAGGCTTAGCCCCATGATGATACCATAACCATCATTTTAATACATGTGTGTATCTAAGTGGTAGAGCCAACCACTTAGTACAGCCATATCAGGTCCTAAAGGATATATACATACTTATCACCACAAAGGACAGCCTTCATAGCCCCATGTGGGAATAATCACCACCATCGAGTACATACACTACATTGTCAATAGTGTAATTACTTCCATTAAGTACCGTATTAGCTGTACCAGGCATTATAGGAAGCATATACAGCTTAAATATGACATTACCACCATGTATAAATACAGACCATACTATGCCAGGTACACACGGTCACACAATAATGCCTCTCAAATGTATAGTCGCTGCAATGAAAATATTTCCTACAATGTATTAAGTTTACCACAACAAAGAACAGACATACATTTGCCACTAGGAGAACTAAACATTCTAAACGATCAAGGACAGCAGCCACGGAAGAACTGTCCGTATGTAGTACCACCATGCACATACATAACAGGCTCTGTAAGAGCACTATAGCCATACCCAAGACGAAGGAGTACTTGCTGAATAACATCCCCAATGTGTTACCCAATACCACATCGATTCTTTATAGGGTATGGTGCCCGATTTGTGTCATTACAACATTTTAGAGTTACTTCTGTCCAACCCAAAGAAAGCAACCCTACTTGTCTGAAGTACTCTTCAACACCGATTGAAGGGCTCTAAGGGGGTTCCCTATCACACAAGGCAACCAATACAGTCATATTCTATTGGAGGTTATAACACCGTTTCCCACAACTGCAAGCGCATCTATTTTATGCTAATCTGATCCAAAGTACATGAAACCTCGCCAACACCAAACCAAACCAAGCTATATTGGATACTCTGCTGTCCAAACTAATAGTATTAAGTGTAGTCATCACATGTGTGCTCAGCCCAGATGCTGTAAATCATTCCTGGTACAATGAGGTACACATCACGTCATGATACGAACTACATGTCACATATGTTTAGTAGTAGCAGTACCCTAATACCAAACACTGGTACTAGGATGGATGCGCTCTTCGGGATCGAGATGTTCCGAATTCAACCCCGTCTGGACCACTGCTTAATTTCTCTGAGCAAGAATAATCCACATGCTCCACTATACCAAGGTGTAAAATGGTACCTTTGAGAGCAGTGTATATTCCTTGGTGCCGCAAATCGATGTTGGTTGCCACATCACAGGAGAGAAATTGTCTCTCCAGGGAGACACGAACGTAGGTTTACAAAGGGTGCTTGAGCGACTTAACAGGTGAAAAGAGCCCTAAACATTGGTTACTTAACTTTGACTTAACTTAAACACGACCTGGTAAGCCATGGATCACCTTTAAGGTGATCAACAAAGACAGACAGTCAATCCGGTACATACTGCACTGCCTTTAAAGCTATAACCTACGCAACATAGCAATTGGCTCTATATTTTCCCTAACTAAACAAAACGGGTCTTTAATTGAACATTCAACAAGTTTACGTTTGTACTTAAACATGTAAATGTAAAAACAAGATATCTTGAATGATGTCTTTGATGAAAGGTAACAAAAATGGAACGCATTAGTCTCAAAACACAACACTAGTAGACATTGTTTAAAGGTCAAATACGAAAGAATTTCTTAATTTAGCTATAGTAACACATTTACATAGATATATATCATATAGAAGGCATTGCGTACTTGTATTCCACATAATTGCAATATTTAAGATGGTTTATAACGATAAAGTTGACGATAACAAAATTACAACTTTAATCCAACCTGGTTGTCTCCCTTGATTTTTAGACCGTGTGACGTCATTTTGGACATAAGTGGAACTGTTCCTCTTCAGTTTAACTAAATTTGAATGGGTCCTGTCGAGTTTTTATCGGATTAAATTCATGATCAGTGACGGAAATTACTACAATGTGGTATGTTCTAAGCATTGTATGTGTTGTCATTGCAATCACGTTTTAATTCCTTTCAATATTTAAGAAACAAAACAACGACCACATACCGATGTGGACATTACTTACTTCAACTGCTGGGCGTGTTATGCATTACAAACGCAGCAGTTCAAACTGCGCGCTACAGGGGGTATAAATATCACGCTGTTTATACACTTGACATGTGTGTATACATCTAGTAGAGCAGCAAAATGGCAAAACTGAAAAAAGTTTGCAAAAAATAGTAACAGGCTGTGTCATATACCAAAATGTTCCAGGGACATTGAGTGTTACTGTACAATGGGTAAAAGTTGCCGGCCCTTGGTGGAAAGTTTGAAAATGTCAAGGTCAAGGTCAAATGGACTTTACAATAAGGAAGCATGCCTAAGTTTACTTAAACTTTACTAATACTCTACACTTGCATTAAGTAGTAAAATGCTTACTTGAATTTGATGCATTATGACTGAATGCCAAATTTCAATTCCAATTTTAAGTCCAAAAATGTCAAAGTCAAGGTCATTTCAAGGTCAATTTGTCAAAAAAGTACCCGAAAATGGGTGTGTACTAGGAATCAAATGTCATAAAATGTACAAATAATGCTAAAACACATGAATTTGTGTATGGGAGTTAACACTAGATCAAGGTAAATAGAAATATACCGATTCAGAAGAACATTTTTGAATTTAAAGACGTTTCTTTAGCGTAGTAGAAATTACCCCACCCACTTTTAAAACATTTATTGCATTTATTTAATTCCTAATCCCCTGTAGTACTTGAAATATTAGTATCAAAGTGCAAAAAAGTTTGATTGAATTTAAAGTTCTAATACTGCCAATACTAAGGGGCATTTATCCAGGTCATCATGATTGAAGGTCAAGGTCATTTCAAGGTCAAATTGATAAAAAAAGTACAAAAATGGGTGTTTACTTGGTATTGGATGTCTTAAATTGTACAATTGTTGACTAAACACATGCATTTGTACATAATAGTCAACACTACATAAAGTACATTTGAAACATATCAGTTTAAAAGTATATTGAGAGTTTGAATTAATGTTTAAGTGTAAAAATATTAATTGCAGTCATTTTATTTCTAACCATTTAGTACTTTAATTATAAGTATTAAAGTGGCAAAACTGTTTTATTGAATATACAATTTAAATACTGTCTCAATGCTAGGGTCATTTATTCAGGTCACTATAATTGAAGGTCAAGGTCATGTCAAAGTCAAATAAGTTCAAAATGGGTGTTCACTAGGTATTGGATGTCATAAATTGTACAAATGTTGACTTAAAACATGTATTTGTACATGAGTCAACACTAGATGAAGCTCATTAGAAATCAGTTTCAAAGAATATTTAGAGTTTAAATAATGTTTTAGTGTAATAAAAATTACCCTACCCACTTTAAGAATATTAATTGCAGTCATTTTATTTCTTATTCCATGTAGTCATTTAATTTGAAGAACTAAAGGTGCAAAACTGTTTTATTGACTATACAATTCTAATATTGCCAATGGTATGGTCATTTATTCCGGTCATCATGGTTGAACCTCAAGGTCATGTGAAGGTCAAATTGTCCAAAAATGCAAATATTTGGCAAAATCGAGATAAAAACGTTATCAATTGTAGAAATGAAGCTTAAATACATGCATTTACTCATAAGAGTCATAACCACGTAAATGTGATTTGAATAATGTTTATACCATCTTAAATTTGCTGCAATTCATCGTTGTTCCACCCACTTCCAAAAATTACCTCAAATTATTATCCTAAATCCCTTGAATATCTTTTATTTTCGGTATTCATAGTTTTAAACTTGATACTGGTGCAGTCCAATAGGTAGTTCAAACGTTGAACACCGATAATAATAATTATTATTGCTTTCAGCTGGGGCAAAGATGGTCATTTCAAGGTCATAATAGTCAAATTGCGTAAAATCGCAGTAACCATTAATATGCAAGTCAAATAATTTATCGCAATAATTGTTTCTTGTCATTTTTTTGTAAATGGCGATTTACTAAAACATGTAAATTTAAATGAATAAGACCACGCCCTTAATTTTAGCTATTACATGTAGTATGTAACGTCGATATGATTATCCCTCATTAAACTCAAAGTAAATAGGATCATTAACTAGAATAATACTGGAAGAAGAACTTATATACAATAGATAATGCATTCCAACAAACAATACATTTGCGAACACCAAATATCTTTCAATCGTTTCCTTAATTTGTGCGTTAATTATTTCAATAACTCGAGAAATCACCATTCGAACCATACCATGTAGAATCATAGTTATTACGATCATCTGGGTTACCCAAGCGATAAGTTACATTGATATAAGCGTTCAGCCAATCAACATTTGCAACTTTTAACCTGACAGTCATTTGTTTCATAATACGTAGTTCATTTGCATGCCTAGAAGGAATGTGGCGAAACGACGTGAGGTCGCGTGTTACAGGCCACAATTATTGCAATATATTGGCACATTTTCTGTGCTGACACTGGATTTTCTCTGTGTAAAAATATAGGAAATATCTGGCACCTCAGATGAAAAGGCATTAAACCAATCTGACCTCTAAATGCTGTTTATATGGTTACTTTCACCAAATTACGTTAAAAACAGACTACTTTCAGTTTCGTTGTGCCATCGGCACCCTCTCTGTGCGTTGAAGATGACTGGCACGGGAACCCTGTCTGTGCTCATTATAATCAAAGCACGGAGAGGGTGCTAGAACAGAGAGGGTAATTTGATGAAAGTAACCATATAAAAAGCATTTAGATGCCAGGTTGATTCAATGCCTATCCATCTGAGGGGCGAGATAATACCTATCTTGACGAAAAATCGCATATAAGTGTCAAAAACAGGACTCAGTATTCAGGTCAACATTCCATCTTAGTATGAACATGTACTGACTGATTTAACAAATGGAAAAAAAACACCGAAACAGTGGTGAATCGTTGCGTTGTTCCGTCTGTTTTAAACACAACTCTGTATTTTTGGCAAAAACAATGCTTTTCTTACCTCTCCTGTCGACTGGTGTCCTCAAAAACATTGTTTTGCACAGAGAAAGTCAAGTGCCAGCGTAGAGAGGGTGCCTATACAGCCTTTTGCACAGAGAGCATGTGCCGATACGGGTATACACGTGTTTCAGAGAAAGTCAAAAGTGATATGTTAATTGTTACTATGATTTTACACAATTTGACTATTCTGACATTGAAATGACCTTTATCTTTGTCCCAGCTGAAAGTTATAATAATAATTATTATCAGTATTCAAAGTTTGAACTTCCTATTGGACTGCATCAGCGTGAAGTTTTAAACTTTGAATACCGATAATATAAGATATTCAGTAGATTTAGGATAATAACATTTTATATCTCAATTATGCCAAATATGACCTTGACATGACATGACCTTGACCTTCAATCATGTTGACCTGAATAAGTGACCCTACAAGTGACAGCATTTGAATTGTGTATCCAATAAAGCAGTTTCGCACCTTTAGTTCTTAAATTTAAAGTACTACATGGATTTAGAAATAAAATGACTGCAATAGATTTACTCCGGAACTGACGTCATCGTGGGTTTTCCCCCGGTAACGTCACGTGACTCCGGTACAAACAGCGGTACAAACGTCGGCTGCCATTTGCAATGGATGCAATCGTATTTACATCGAAAAGTGTTGCGAATTTGCAAAAATATTTGAAAGACAGGGGTGTGGTGTTTAGTGGCAGCAAGAAGGCAGATCTTGTACAACTGTGCGAGCATGCAGAGGCCCTGAATATTGAAGTGGATCCGGATGGTTTGGTGGAGGACAGGTCGGAACTCATCACTGAGAAGTTGAGAACCGAAAACAACAATAACGTTCTGACATCGCCTCAACTATTACAGGGTTCAACTGACTTAGCTTCAATACCCTTGTTTTCTATTTTTGACATTTACAATTATTTAATTTCGTTCGATGATTTCTGCCACGCGAGTATGAGAGAGTATCACAAAATGGAGGGATATTGTATGTTCAAGGATGGATATGTGCTGAATGTGGAAACTGTCACGTACGAATCGACTGGTAACTATATAATTTTATTTTAGATCTATCTATTTATCTAATGCAGTAGTTTTTACATGTAATCACAATTCACAGCTTCATATGAAGTGTTCTGCCCTTGAAAAGAAACAATTAATGGTCAGGTGTGGCTCGAGAGGGGCGACTTGCATCTTGCATGTAACTAAACTTATACTGTGTACATGTGTATGGTCCAGATTTCTCCAAACGTTTGGCTAATTTTAAGTATTTTCGGACCGCCCTCTATCCACGGAAAAAAATGCGCTCCCTGTCTGTGTCAAAATATAGCTGCTAGTGTCCAGATAAATGAACTGTCAGATCCAATTCTGAAGTCTATTATTTAGAGCTGTACTTGATTCAACAAGTTGAAATATAGAGGACAAGTATCAACAATGTATCGGTTCTATATACCGATTTGTAGATTTCTACATGAAAATGTACTGATTAAGTACATGTAACCGATCAATATGGGACCATATGATAGATTTGTAAACTTCTATTTACTCAAATACCTAAGAAAATGTTTTGTGTTTGAAAATAATTAATCTGGATGTTGGGAGGTTCTATTCATTTTCAATGGTATGTTCAAGAACCAAGGAAAAAGCGTACGGAATTAATATTAAAAAATCAATATGATTATATTTCAGACTATGTGGGCATCAAAGCGCAAGTAAGACCATGAACTAAAGGCAAAGACCCAATCTCAAAGAAAGGCTACTATAGCAGTTGGATCATAATGAAGAAAAGTGTGGATGGATGCATTCAGTCTGCTTACTGTACCTGCAAAGGAGGGTAATGAAATACTTTATTTAATATCACAACATGACAGTGTGTGCTAAGTGCAAACTGAATGTATACTGTTACAGTATAAACATGTATATAAAAGGAGTTTGTAAACAATTAAGTGTAGAACAATTATAGACCTATGGAGCTGACTTAATATACACTTGGCTGATGGGTCAGCAATATTAATTTTTCGTTTCTGCATATCATTATGAGTTTTATTTTAAATATGAATATTTATACAGTAAAATCATTTATAATGAGGATTAGATTTCATGGATGACCTCAACATTACAATGTTAAATTCCCGTTAATCAATACTTTTTAAGTTACTGCCAAAACCTGCCATTCTAGTTATTTTGCAGACCAAGCCTTTATTCCCAATCTGACATCCAAAATTCTAGAAATTATGTCTCTATGAAAATTAATGGTCTTTTTGCCCAAATCACAACATGTTGTCCCATGGAAAAAAGTTACCAGGTTATATGATCTTGCATTAAAATTGTATATTCTGTTGTTGCAGAATGGATGGATGCTGCAGACATGTGGTTGCGACACTATTTGAGATAAATGATTTCATGCAAGATTTTGAGAAAAGTAGCTGCACATCTAAAGCTTGTTCATGGGTACGTCGAGCCAGTCAGGCTGATAATCTTGGCAAGCCAGTTTCTGCTGCTGACCTAGATACATCTGTAGTTTCATCATCAAGGTAAATTGTTTATTGATGCCATTGCTTTCGTTTTGGTATGTGCTTAATTTGAAGCCCGATATGTTTGGCTTACTGAGGGTAAAGCCATGTATATTAAAAATGGGTCTGTATAAATATAAAACTTGAAACAGAGGCAAGTTAATGTAATGCAACAGTACTTTAATTGTCTAGGATTTGCTGTACATTAACATCAATTCTCCCGTGGACATTCTAATAAAGGATTGATCAATTATCATTATTCTTGTCAATGTAGTTGCATGTAAAAACCACCCATTTCGAACAGCAAAACTGGTCTTTATTGACAGGTGGTTTTCTTGAATAGTTGTGTTTGCTTCAGGTTGCCTAGTTAGCACTGATTTGACTATTAACAAGGTTTACATATGTATGCTTTGAAAAGTCCTTGCTTTTAGATTCAACATTGAAAATGAAACTTCTTTATTTGCATTTAGAATTTGTGATTAAGTTCAGTTACTGTAAAATAATTATTGTTTGTGGGTTATTATATTTTGTGGATTTTCTGGTTCATCCCAACCATGAAATCAAATTCCTTTGAATAATGATTATGACCATTTTGTTTATTGCTTGAAACGCGAATTAATGTCCAACTAAAATTGTTTTTTTACCAAAACCACAAAGTTTGTGCCGTCGAAATTGAGAAGGTTTTTACAGAATATCATGAACAGTTTCATAATTTTTTTTTTCCTTTTCAGTATACAGTGTCCAAGACCTCTATACTTCCCTCTGTCTGACAACTCAAGAAAACCAGACCCAGGTGTGTTTTTTGATAAACTGAAAGCATTGTGTCCATCAGCATGTGCTTTAAGAGCCAAGTTTGCATGTGCTGACGAGACAATGGTTAATGCACCTTTGACTGTTTCAACACCCTTGGAAAAGCTTGCTAAATTTATTGGAGAACACAAGTGCTGTAGTGATATTTGTAAATGTGTTAACATTTTTATTTACTATTATTTATGTTATTCTGATGAAGAGTGTGACGAGATTGAAACATCAACACGTGGTCAGTCAAATAATCCTAACTGGCATCTTATGAGGAAGGGATTATTGACTGCTTCAGTATTTCATCAGATATGCAGTTCAACCAACTTAATGAACACTGCTACAGCATTATTAAAAGGTGGAACTTTGGTCGAAAATCGTTTGCCAGCAGCTATCATGTTTGGTAGAAGATATGAATCAAAAGCACGGAATACATTTCTTAGAGCCCACCGTTTCAGACATCGTCAATGCACATTACATGTTCCTGGACTTGTTATGTGCAAAGATACTCCATTTTTAGCTTGTTCTCCGGACGGTATTGTTGATTGTAAAACATGTGGCAAATTCTTAATAGAAGTCAAGTGTTCATATAAATATAAATGTTTTCATCCCACAAATGCTCTAAAATTGTCTAAAATTTGTGAAGAGGATGAGAATAAAAATATGGTATTAAAGAGGTCACACAAGTATTTTGATCAGGTTCAAGGTCAGATGGCTATAACTGGTGTTACTAAATGTGTGCTTGTGTGTTACACACAAACAAGGGTATTTCTAGTGTTGATGTTGGATTTGATGAAGATTTTTGGAAGTCATCATTGGAAAAATTCTTCAGGTTTTACAGGGAAGCTTATTTCCCATTGCTTAGAAAGCAATGATGTATTGTTATTGAAAACAAAACATGCTGTTTCTGCAAAACATGTTTAATGCACATTAAGTGACATACTACATACATATGTCTTATCAATCTGCATAATTTTAAGGCATATATCCAAATGGTTGTTCTTTATTTTTATTTTTTTAATATTCTTGCAAGTACTCAGAAATGTTTAAAGTTTTGAGTGAACAGTGGTGATACTAAATCAACTAAAGAGACCTTTGTACACAGATTGCTGAATTCTTATTTACTAAAATAAACCATGTGTAAAAATTGTATGGTATGATAAAATGACAAAGTGCCTTCCATATATATAGTTGCAGATTCATGACTTAAAAAAATCCTTAATGCATGGTGAATCAATCCTTTTATGTACACAATGTATTTATAACTGATATTAATGTAAATGAAAATAATTTCAATCATTTTCATGTTGTGTTTCTGCTCAGTATATACAAAATATACTATCTGTGACAAATAGTTATTTTGACTCAATATTTTACATGTTAATATACTTTGATGTCATCTATGGTACAGTGCCTCAATATTCATCTAATACAGAGTACATATAAATGTAGCAACTGTAAATTCATTGTACATGTACTATTCTCTGTATAGGTTTATAAGTTTATTACGGTAGACATACATGTATTATAATAAATGATGTATACAGTTGCAAATACATTGGTATTTCTTTTTTCTAGTTAATAAAGTAAAGAATATGCTGGTATTCTCCACATACCATATTGCAGGATGTTTTGATTTCTTTCAGTCAAACATTGTGAACTAAACCCTTTACTCCATGTTTTACCTGTTCACCCCTCTATATAATTGTTGATATTGCCTTTAGAATGTAATTCCAAAATATATTCCAACAGGTAGCTAAATTTAGAAAAATATAAGCTATAGCCTATATGGTAGTAGCCTTAAAACACACCCCTGTCCATATGGAGTAAAGGATTAACAAATTGAAGCCCATTCCCTATAATTTAGTATTCCAAGTATTTATTGAGAATTTATATGATTATCAAAAGCATGTAACTTTTATTTGAAATAAAACATTTTCTCCATTCAGATGTTTCAGATTGATTCTCAATAAGTTCTAGGAAAACTTGCTATGATTATATCAGAATTCATGTTGATAGCGCAATCACTATAAATTAGTTTACTTATCAGATTTCACATGTGTAGTACTGAAACAGTCAACAACAAATACAGTTGCTCTATGCAAGACAAGGCTGCAGATTGCAAAGAACAGCTACAATTGTAGTAATTTGCCTAAGCAAGAATCTAAATTTCAATGGAATAGTTCCACACAGAATTTTGAAAGTCTTCATTCTACGTATTGCTCTTTCCACATGAATTCTGACACTGGCAATTGGCCTAGACCTTCTGACTGCTTTCTTACTAAGGACTCTTCCGTGTGTGAAGGCGGGAATATTTAAAGTGGCCTTTTTAGGCAGCAGTAGATGCCTTATGTTGAAACCACGGTCAGCCATTATGTCATCACCTTCTTCAACAACATTCACAAAACCAGAAGCCTTAACAATTGCAACATCAGTGGTAGAACCAGGATATATATCAGACAAGAAGGTTATTGCACCTGATGGGGAAATAGCAACTAACTGTTTTGAAAGTATTTGCATGCTTATAGTTTGACCAAGTTGCTTTCTGTGCTGCGGGTCTCAAGGGTCTTTGAACATGGTATTCAGTGCAATCAATGATTGCTCTGGTTCTTGGGTATCTCAGGAAAGATGAAGGTAAATTTGCCTTCACAATATCTTTTGCAGGCCATACAATTAAATCCTTCAAACATTGGTTTAGAAGGTTAACATAAGCAATGAAAATTCTGCATACATGGCTTTCTGATATACCAAACAAGAAAGAAAGATGTTTGTTGCTGAACCCATTCCTGATTTTTACAAGACATAGAATTAATTCTTGGAAAAGGGAACATTTCTTTCTGTGTCTACCACCTTTCCTACCAGGAATGGTCTTCCTTTTCCCATCCCATAACTTAATTTGTTTAGCTGCTGGTTCTATCCATTCATTCAGCCACTGTAACAATACTACAGATGGAACTCCTGTGTAGTGGAAACAAGTTTCATCATTTTTAACAACTTCCTGGATGAAGTTATTCATATTCTTGTCATGTTTAGGTTCATCAAGTGTTGCTGGTTCTACTAGTATGTTATTTATGGCACTTACATTATCTGGTTTATCAATGGGTTCTGGGTCTACATTATCAAAGCCTTGAAACAAATCATGAAATGCTGGCAATACACTACCACCATCAGGATTACTGGATATATCAAACTTTATTGGACTTTGTTGGAATGAAATGGATTTCACAGCCTTCTTTTAAGCTGAAACTGACGGTGTAAATCTGTCAGCTGGCCTTTTCCTGCATACTTTTGGTGTAGATAGTGGGCATGCTGTTATTGGATCTATAGCCCCATCAGGAAAGTGCTATAAGAAAAATACAAATATTACTTACAACTAAACCCAACTGTGCAGGCATATCAGTATGGTATCAATGGACTGCAGAGTATTTCTTCATATATATTTCTCATTAATATTTCTATAGAGCTTTAAAATTGTTAATATAAATCTGCAGTAGATCTATCCATGTATACCAGACAGATGTCACCGTCAGACTCACAACCTAACCAATAGAACACAGGTAGTATATTTATAAACACATACTGTATCAGTGTGTGGAGATTAAACCTAAACGAGTTAACTGTGTGTGCTTTAGTTCAGGTTAAATCAAACGAAATCATAGCTAATGGGTAGATAGCTTTAAATCTTCATTACATATACTTAATATTAATTTAAACCCGATGCCCGCACTAAAATACTTCCAAATATTCAGTATATTGTTTGCAGGTAAAACGATCTCGGGGTGGGGGGTGGGGGGGGGGTAGTGTACTGGGACTAAGCGCTAATTTATACAACGCTTTTATTCGAAGTTTACATTTATACTTTTTGTAGGCAATAATTGAAATTGTTTGATACTTGATCAGTTTAAGATCTACCTTTGAACAAACAAAATGATGTTTTGCTATGGAGTTAACCGAGAGTTGAGAATGGGGTCGAGCACACTGCTTGATCCATAACAAACACTTTTCAAGGTTGATACTTGGCTTTGGAAACGGATGAAACACTACATTTTGCATGTGCGGCTTGTGCTTATATCGGCTGTCACTGTTGCACGTTCCCCAGCTGCATCGTTTTGTCACCATTTCACGAAAATACCGATCGTACATCAATATTGCATCATAACTGCAATGATCTATATAGCAGATGACGTCATGTATGTACTGGAGGCGCGTGACGTCATTTTGGAAAAACCCAGAACGTCGAGTTCCGGATTTTAACTATTAATATTTTAAAAGTGGGTGGGGTATTTTTATTACACTAAATCATTAATTCAAACTCTAAATATTCTTCTAAACTTCCTCTAATTCTTATGAACTTTATCTATTGTTGACTCTCATGTACAAATACATGTGTTTAGTCAACAATTGTACCATTTATGACATCCAATACCTAGTAATCACCCATTTTTGAACTTTTTTGACAATTTGACCTTGACTTGACCTTAACCTTTAATCATGGTGACCTGAATAAATGACCCTAGGATTGACAGTATTTGAATTGTATATTCAATAAAACAGTTTTGCCACATTAATACTTATAATTAAAGTACTACATGGAATTAGTAATAATATGACAGCAATTAATATTTTTTAAGTGGGTGGGGTAATATTTATTACACTTAAACATTAATTCAAACTCTAAATATTCTTCTAAACTAATGTATATCTAATGTTCTTTATCTTGTGTTGACTATCATGTACAAATACATATGTTTAGTCAACAATTGTACAATTTATGACATCCAACACCAAGTAAACACCCATTTTTGTACTGTTTTTATCAATTTGACCTTGAAATGACATTGACCTTCAATCATGATGACCTGGATAAATGCCCCTTAGTATTGGCAGTATTAGAACTTTAAATTCAATCAAACAGTTTTGCACTTTGATACTAATAGTTCAAGTACTACAGGGGATAAGGAATAAAATAAATGCAATAAATGTTTTAAAAGTGGATGGGGTAATTTCTATTACGCTAAAGAAACGTCTTCAAATTCAAAAATATTCTTCTGAATTGGTATATTTCTATTAACCTTGATCTAGCGTTAACTTCCACACACAAATTTATGTGTTTTAGCACCATTTGTACATTTTATGACATTTGATTCCTAGTACACACCGATTTTTGGGTACTTTTTTGACAAATTGACCTTGAAATGACCTTGACCTTGACATTTTTGGACTTAAACTTGGAATTGAAATTTGGCATTCAGTCATAATGTATCAAATTCAAGTAACCATTTTACTATTATATGTAAGTGTAGAGTATTAGTAAAGTTTAAGTAAACTTAGGCATGCTTCCTAATTGTAAGGTCCATTTGACCTTGACCTTGAAATTTTCAAACTTTGCACCAAGGGCCGGCAACTTTTACCCATAGTACAGTAACACTCAATGTCTCTGGAACATTTTGGTATATGACACAGCCTGTTACTATTTTTTGCAAACTTTTTTCAGTTTTGTCATTTTGCTGCTCTACTAATCGGTGATTGATTTTGAATATATATTATATATAGCTGTCACTGTTTTGTGTATTTATCTGTTAGGTTTGGTAACAGACCATAAGTAAAGCATTCCGTACGAGGAAAATAATTATGTTCGCAACAAATGGCTTTAGCTGCGTATTTGTACACGCATGTATATTAGACATATAGATACATGATTTGTAGTACACACGGAATGACGCGTAGTTGGCAGTTTCTGTCGTTAATTGTAAATAATTTATAAATTAACCATTATTGAGTCACTGAATTCCTAAATTGAGAAATGAACATTATAATTCTAGACAGGAAATTATTGACGAAAAATTGTAAAAGGAAAATTTGAAAAAAAAGTCTGTAGATAACTGGTAAAGTTAGAGACATTGTCCATAGTTCTTGGGTGCCGAGTTAATCCTATTTTATCATTTTCAATTATGGATACAAATTCAAATGAGAGTTAGCATTAACTAAATCGATTGGTACTTTTTTCAACATTACATACGGCACCAGTCAGTTCCATTATCGCCCCAAACCATTGGGGATAGACGGTCATGTTTTTACCTTCCAGCTTTCCGCCGCATGGCCGGTGAAATGTTGGTATTTTTTTTTCAGCGAACCAATACCCTAGTGGCACTATTTCGTTGTCAGGGACCGGGAAAATACCGGAGATTGTCCCATCAGCTGTCACCCGCAGGCCGTGGAAGGCGGGGTGACAACCCATAAGCCCATCCCCAGGAGTGGGGTACCGTGGATGCTACTGACAGGTGCATAATAATGAAACGTTAGAAAACAAGTGTGCTGAAAATTAAGTAATTTGGTAATGTAAACTCACGCATTTCCAACACAATAATCGGTGTAATGATCTTTTCAATATGGTTGGTATTGCAAAGCACATGTAATAAAAAGCATGGTTTCTTTGAATGACACCTCATGGTAAAATTTATTAACTATATCCAGTATCATTGAAAAGTGACAGTATTATAGTGCGATGCTTACACAGAAGTTTGAACATATTTTTTTACCCTTTTGAAGCTTTCCATTACACCAGAAAACATATTAGAGTTTACACAAATCATAAGCTTGTCATTTTCAAAAAGTTTCACATAGATAAACAAAAACTTGGTTTATTACGCACATTCATTGAAGATATTTTTACGCACTTGCTCAACTGACCATAATTAATACTTACATTTAGTTATTTTGATTGGCGAATACAAATTGGTTAGTAATAAATTCGCCACGCCCCCTTGCACCTGCATGACCTATGGGCAGGCCAGGCAGGGCCAACGATCACCCCAAGAGCTGGATACCGTGATATCTATATATTATTTAAACATAAAATAGACCGCCTGCTTTTGGCGGCCTATATATAGTGCAGTGTCATATATGTGTCGACCTTTTACTGATGTTTAGTAAGCCGGTCTAAATTGTAGGATCAAAATGTCTGACCGTGCGTTGATATTCTGGAAAATAAGGCACGTGTTTGAACTCTCAGACAAGTATTATTTTGTGATTTGTAACAAGAATTGAGTTATATTACGGAAGCAGATTAACAACAGTGGAGTTCGCTATATACATGTATCTTGTTTGTATTTTGTTAAATCAACAATGCTCGCACTGGGTAAGGACATATATATATATGCCACGTTTTGACATATTTTTAAAAATATTTTAAACAATACTGTACATGTATACGAGCCCATGCGTTGTTCCATACAGTATTCTACAATTGAAGAGGACAGAACAACACATACAAAGAATAAATCTTTAATATCGCTCTATTTTTTATATGATATATATCCAGCGTTCTATTTCGGATAGTCTGACAGTATTTTTTAAAAATTACCCATAAAGCAAAACGATACACAATTTAAACACGAATTTATAAAATCTATAACGCTATATGTATGTATAACCCCCGTGGAGAATTCTTTGATGATTGTGCTTTATATTTGACCCACTATTACATAATAGCACATGCATTTCATGTATTTAATGCATTTAAATCGAACATATTCAATAGAGATCAAGATTTATGCGAATATACACTAATAGTATACAGCCTCTGTGTTAATCAGATGTTCCAAAAACACGTCACAAGCTAAGGGAAGTAACTCAGGTTAGTTTATTCACAAAATAAGATAATCGAAATAAGAGATGACGTTTATTGTGTGTTATAATCATATCTGAAGCGTAGAGATTGATGTAATCGTATATTTATACCATAAACTTATTAAAACAGCAAAAAAAATATTGCGTATTTGACCTTTAAGATGATAGCATTCTTTTTTTAAATATTTTGTAGTTTTAGTTATAAAATGTATGAAACAAGATTGATTGTCTGCTCAATTCTATGGCAATATCCATCCGAAATCTACTACACTTCTTCTTAAATTATGAGATAAACGTTCAAAAATCAAGAACCAATAGCAGATAAGTATCAAATTGAACGTGGAACTCAATTCATTCATATGATCAGTTAGAAATGGCCAACTTTTTAAATTTTATTTTTTGATTAACTCTCTTATTCTTTAATCTAATCGTATAATATTTGACAACATGCATTAATACATGCATATGAAACTGTATACCAAATTTCTTCTAAATCTGTAAATGTATATGAGTCCTAGGGAACTTTCAATCTTTATACGCGTTTTTCTCAAAACGAAAAAATATGAGTTATACGAATGTGGAGTTAAGGTGACGATGTGTCTGGACTGGTTATTTAGTTACGAGTCCATATATACTTTAGATAAAAAAATGTGTGTTTCAGGTAACCCGAAAGGCGCCGACCGCAACGATTTTGTTCCTATAACGATACTTTTATTCGTAAATAAAAGAGCTATCAAAGGGAAATAACTCTAATTAGATGCTTTATATAGAAACCAACTAAAAAGCTGGCATCGATCGTTCACGCGTTTTTTTGTACAACGTAGATCGATTGGCTATTTGCTTTCACATGGCCTTCAATTGCCTTTCTGCACTCCTAGGTTTGAGGAAGAATTTCCAATTCCGTAGCTTTATTTGTTGTTTTATCGTATAGGACCTCCCACACTTCCGGGTCATTTCGCTCGTTGCTTAGCAGCTGAACAACAACTTTCATTTCCCCGACTGCGTTCAACAGATCATTGTCCTCTTTTTTTGTAGCAAGTTAGTCAAGTTAACTGTTGAGCGTAACACATGCTCAGCCACTACCAGTGATATGATGAATTCAAAGCAGAGTATTGCTGCAAGATATTGTCCAGCCTTTTCATCTCTGTCTTCTTAAAAGGTTTCAAGCGCATGAACTACAACAGGAAACGCGTTGCTAAATTTCTAAGTGCATCGGCGCGACTTGACCATCTTGTTACGCACAAGTTTCGCAGTTTCTGTCGTTGTTCCATTTCCGCTTTAGTGGAAGCATCTCTTGACAGCTGTCGACGAAAACCTTTAAACATTTGGCAGAATAGTCAAACATAAAACTTATGTCTTGGACTGTTGCCATCATTGTCCTAACATATGGTATATTGAGCTATGAACCAATGCTTAATTTTGACAATGTGCTTTTCGCTGTCCAGCATAAGGCTGCCTTGTATCTTTCAATAGTACATGTATATTGTGTCATTTAGATGTGTGTTGTCCCTGTTCTAGTCTTGTCGCTTGGTTCTTGCCCCGCGTAGTTTGACTTGACTGAGGCGGCAAACGCACGGGGTGGGATTTCGGGTTTGTGTAATTTGTAAACCTGTTGTCTTCAAGTTGTACTCTGTTATAGTAGTGTCTATGGTCTCCTCCCTTTTACAGCACTGTTCTGTGTCGGTGTATTTTTGTTTCCACTTGTCCTTGGAAGTAAATTTCCTCGGCCATTTGTTTTTCAGTCCATCGCCCACTACACCCCCTCTTCATCATTTGTATCTTGCGGAGATGCTGGATGAGATACTTTTTAATTAGATCACTGTGCTGTTTAGTCACTATAATTAATGTTTTTGGCATATATATTTTCGCCCTCTTTTTGCCCATTTTTGTAAACTAGGTCAAGTCGCCCCTCCTTTTTACAGTACTGTGCAGTGTCGGTTTATTTTTGTTTCCACTTGTCCTTGGAAGTTTATTTCCTCTGCCATTCGTTTTTAGTCAACCGCCCACAACACCCCCTCTTTTCATCATTTGTATCGTGCGGAGATGCTGGATGAGATACTTTTTCATTAGGCCACGTACGTATATTGGTTTCCACTCGTCCTTGGAAGTTAACTTCCTCTGCCATTTGTTTTTAGTCCATCGCCCACTACACCCCCTCTTTTTCTCATTTGTATCTTGTTGAGATGCTGGATGAGATACTTTTTTATTAGGTCACTGTGCTGTTTGGTCACTATAAGATACGATTGTAGCATATATAATTTTCGCTCTCGTTTTTCCCATTATTGTAAACTAGGTCAAGTCCCAAAATGCCCTTTAACACGTATTGTCACTTTACTTGGTGTTTTTAACTAGGTCAGGGGGTGATTGTGCCTCATTTAGTCGCCGTTTTGGCATGGGTTTGTGTGGTTTGTTCGCCGTGCAGCGCCGCTTTAGGTTGCATAACGTTAGGTCACTGTCCTTAGTGTTTTAACCTAGGTCACGCCCCTGTGTTTTTGTGCCTCATTTGGTCGCCGTTTTGGCATGGGTTTCTGTGGGCACTGCTCAGGGAGTTGTGTCATGGTGTTTCTGATTTCCGTGGTTGGGTTAAGTGCTACATTCCCTGTCGGATTTTCTCATACCTTTCTTGCAGTGGACATAAATAGCATGGGGTGCCCTTTCTCGAAAAAATGCTAGAACCCCCTGTATTTTCCTGACATATTAGACGCCCGCCGTTACACTGCGCTCTGAGTTTTAACAAATCCAAACCAGCATCTTCTAAAAGAGACAAAATATTGGCACATAAATCAACCCCCTTAATAGATACACATTTGACAAACTATTTTAAGAGGGAAAATGCTCAAATGTAAAACGACTTCTTTTCCTAATCCACTTGGCCAAGTTTGCTAAAACTTTGCAGGTGGATCTCTATCGAAGTTGTTTAAATGGTTCCGGTTGGTTAATTGATTAGGTCTTGAGGCCCTAAAGGGGTTTGTTAATGCAAACTTCAAATATCTACTTGTCTGAAACCACAAGGTCCATGGCTTTCGTATCATCATCTAGTAGTTCTCTACAGACATTGTTCAAATTATGTCACTGTGGTAAAAATTGGCCCGCCTGTGTCACCAGTTTTACATAGACTTATATAGGGAAGACATAAAAACATCTTCTTGTCTAAAACTACAATGCCTCTAGCTTTGATATTTGGTATGTAGCATCATCTAATGGTCCTCGACAAAGACTGTTCAAATGGTTCCGGTCTGTTGAACAGTTAGCAAATCAGGTCTACTGTTTTATTACAATATTTACTGTATAGTTAAAAGTGCAATTGCTGAATAAGGATTTTGGAATGTCATTTACAAACTGACGTGCAAATGAATCACCAGGAATCTGACAGGCCAACTAAATTGTTAAACACGGGACCACTTTGTCTAACAGAAACATGTTCAAAGCATGTTTGGTGGTAAAGTGCATCGGCTGCACGCAAGTCATTGATCTGTTCTATCCTTGCCCGAACCGTATCTGACCAAATTTTCTTTCCTTTGTAAACATGCGTTTAACTGGCCAAACATCACACTTTCTTTTTTTTCCTTTACTAAATACAGATTGGCCACAATATAAACAATTTATCAGTCTTTGATCTCAAAGGTGTCGGAGCTAATTTGTCTTTTACATTGTTAGACACGGGACCACTTTGTCCAACATGAAACATGTTCATAGCTTTGTATATGCTGTAATTCCTCTTCAATTTCCCAAATGAAGGCATCAACTCTTCATTAGTAACATTGTCTGAGCCATTATTTCCATTAGAAATGGAAGCTTGCATACATTTAGTACGCACTCTTTCAGGATTATTTGCAAGCGTACGGAGGTCGATATATGTGAATGTCTTGTAGTACTTTATGACATGGTTAGTTTCTTTGTAAGGTTTTCTGTACCCTCATGAGCCTTTTTTACGCTCCCTATAGGCCTTCTTTATCTCTGTCTTTGACGTTCCTATCGACCTGAAACATAAAATAATACGTGTCTGCCTACCTGTGTAAACATAACTTTTTCATACACATATGAAAATAAATGTTACCACGTGGAATAAATGTACATTTCTTGTACATATATTATTATTTATTTATTATACCATATTTATATAGCCCGATGTCATATAAATTACATGTTCAAAGGTGCTTTGCAATCATCACGATTAAGACATGAGTAAAACAATATACAATGGATACAAATATGCCAGTTAAAATAATATGGGTAAAATGTACAATTATGGACAGTTTAAAAATCAACACATTCATCACTGTTTTATGTAAACGAGTAAAATACACAATAAGAAAAAGTCCAGCTGGTTTCGTAAGCTGTAAGGCGTAGTATTCCACCAGTCATTTTTTAATGTTTACTATGCGACCTTACACTTCAACGTAAGTTTATCTAGTAAGATAGTTGTGTTTCAAGAACAGCGTCAGATACCACTACTACGAGAAACCGTCTCCAAAGTTATAACCGAAGCTCCCTTTAAAGAGAACCCTTTACAAGTTGGTGTTCACTATGTCACCTTATTTCAATGTTCACAAAATACAATGAATTAACGCATATAGTATCACATAATTACTACAAGCATATATACATCAAACGCTGATATTAAACAGAAAACATGTATAGGGCGTTTCATAATATCTGTCCCCATTACAAACACTTGCAATTGAGTATGTGCATGAACTCATCTGGTATCTTCATATACCTGGAAAGCCAGCATTGCAAAGTTTTATTCAGTGTTTAATAATATAATTATTATCACTGTTTCACTATCTTAGCAACATAAGACTCAATGTTCTTGAAAAAAAGTCATTTTTTCAATGGATGTCAAAATGCCATTCATATTGAATTTGCTTCCGGAGTTTAATCACATATTTGTAAAGCATTGCCCCATTGATGTATATATAGATCTAGTAAAAGTAAAAAAGTGCCGTAACTCAGGTAAAAATACCACAGAAAAAATGTCATCCTTTACAGTCAACTACACATCAAGGTTATTAATATGAAAGTTTGAAAGAAGTTCCCCCCAACGGTTTTTGAGGAGTTCAACACACACAATTTGCTTTACGTACGTACGAACGGACAGCACTAGTTAGTGTGAGGCACAAACATGCTAACTTGTTCAGTGGGCCTAGAAAAAAAGATATGAAGAAATTTGACAGGGAATGAAGCATTCAACTTAAACAACCGAGCACAGAAAACAGTAATCACACGGATCAATGCCACACACAACCCAAAGGAAAGATGAGAAGTCCCCCACAGGATGACCCAATTACACATACAAATAACAAAATAACGGTGGTTCCAATTGACCGAAGCTAGTACAAAAGGGTATGAGGAAATCAGACATCTAAGGCAGCACTCGACTCAACTACACGTCTTAGCATTTCCTGCACATAAGTAACGCTGAATGGGTCAAGGTCCCTCCGGGTACTACTTCACCGTGCCCGGGGTACTTTGAAATATACTTCACCGTACCCCGATTTCACAGACAATACTTCACCGTACCCCGATATACTCAACAGTACCCGGGTTTACAACGCGCTAAAATCGATGTCGTAAAATAAAATAAAAGAATGACGTAAACCCGCGGCTATCTGCTGTTCTGTTCTGTTGGTTGGTTCCCCCTTCCTCTTGGAGGCCTCTCCTAATCACGTCAATTATTTCAATTATTATGATGATGATGAATTCAATCAGAAAGATGATCAAATCAATTCATTAAAATGATAAAAACGTTGGCGAAACTTTACTATCTTCACTTAAATCGTTAAAATTGTCATTCGCACGTCTGATTCAACAGCCAAATTATAACACAACATATTTACATTAGATCGCGGCACTGAAAAAATATTGTTTATAAAATTCATAGACTGAAGTAAAAAAATGTGAATATTCAGGCTGGTGGAAACGAATTGAACACTATTTGCATACACCTAATCTGCTGAACGATATAAAGTGCGGCAAAAACGTCAGTGTTTTGATTACGGACTTTGTTCCAAGCGTAGTCACGTGACCATCAATGATCGATTTTACGACAATGAAATCTGTTTTTAGAAATATGACGGTAAAACAAAATAAATATTATAGGTCGAAGTATACCGAAATGAATTCATCATGTATAAATGTTGTGTTCGGCGATTAAAATCATATCAATAAAAAAATTTTCAACAGTAAAAATGGGGTACCTGTAAACATACTGGGGTACGGTGAAGTATACTACTAAGTTCCCGGGGTACGGTCAAGTATACTTCGAAGTACCCGGGGTACGGTGAAGTAGTACCCGGGGACCTTGACCCATGCAGCCTAAGTAACACTTGATTAAAAGTCCCAAGTCCCCATCCCAAAAATTCAGGACGACCTACTTTTTACAAAGGCCTTCATCTTTTTTCCCCAATATTCACGAAAATTTCATGACGTCATATTAAACGTGACGTCAAATATTTTATTGTTCTTTATTACGTAAATAAGAGCATAGTAAAACTATTGACCCGGCATACAGTCTGCAGTGTATTCATTGGATCACGAGGTTCTATTTAGCAAACTCTATCACCAGGGTATACAGGGATATCTGTGGATCTTGTTAAGGAACTTATACAAAGCATCATCAGTGAAGGTTAAGTGGAATGGTGAATTGTCAGAAAAGTTCTTCCTGGGACAAGGGACTAAGCAAGGGGCGAAACTTTCCACCTCCTTATATAAGTGTTTTCATAATAGCACCCTGAACTATCTTGTTGACAGTGACTTAGGAGCACGTATCGGAGATATAAGTGTAACGGCCCCCACCTGTGCTGGTGATACAGTCCTACTGACAAACTCTAAAGAAAACCCCAAAGCAATGCTCGACATTGTCGAATACAGGACTAGTACTGGCAAAGAAGTGATGACCGGCCGCCAGTAATGACCGGACAAACGGTCTGTACGGTTTATTTTCGCGATATTTTCTTTGATCTTCGTATCGAATCACTCAGACGCTTGTTTCGAAGGATCAGTCTTCCATATTAAACTGAAGGTAAACAATTACATTATTTATCTCTCAATAACTTACCCAGCCCCTGAATGTTTACAATATCGCCATTGGGGCATTAGCCTCATGTGCGCATGCGCAAGAAAGGCCCCGTCTAGCAGGTGCGCGGGGAACGGTACCCCCATGACCATATTTGACTAGCAGACGAAATTACTTTTTTTTTCTTTAAGTATGCTAAAATGGGCACTAAAGCGAACCATCTTGAATTTATAAAACGCTGCTTATAACCATCGCATCTTCTGCAACGTTATTTTCTGGATTTTAGCGTTCGTTGAGGTCCGCTCGTCTAAAAATCGATAAATTAATTATTATATATATAAAATAACGTTATGAATATGTATCGGCGTCAGTGGTTAAGTGGATGCCCTGATCAAGATACCCCAGGATCGATACTCGGTAACGTGTTTTTTTGTATTTTTTTTCTTATAACAGTTGTAGATCTAATATAACTATGCTGGCTGACAGTAATGTACTAATTTATGCGGCTTTATTGAGACATTTATTTTTGCAGTAACCATTGTAATGGAACGAGAAGAAAGAATTCAACTGGCTGTAAGTGCCCTCCGGCAACGCCGATTGAAGATCCAACAGGCAGCTCTGGAATTTGAGATACCCAGATCTATATTGTCTGACAGAGTCAATCATAAGTGGGGAAAAGTTATACCAGGTCCGCCCAGGAACCTTACTGATAAAGAAGAAGAAGCCCTAGTGAATTACTTAGAATATATGGGGCAACATGGATTTCCCATGACTAGGAACATGACCAGATGCTTTGTCAAAGAAATAGTAAAGAAAGATGGTACTTACATATATTGCGGTTATTCAATATTCAACGGTTATTTTGTCCAATATTCGGGCCTATATTCAGTGAGATGTCAGCCTATACGCTTTCATTAGTTCATATTAAAGAGTTCGCCTTTTATTCTTGATATGCATTGACCTTATACATGTATGTTATGAATGATAGTTACAGTATAAAACTAGTGGATTATTGAATTAATGATTAGTACCAGATTTGTCTGAAAATTTTAAATAGTGTTTCTATGCACAGCATACAGTATAAAACATCGAATCATAAGAGTGTTGTTTCAATATGTTTGTTATAACCTACAGGAAGAGAAACTAGTTTCAACCTACAGAAAGGTCCATCCGACGAGTGGTTCAGGAAGTTTTTTTTAAAAGACATTCACACCTGAAAGAACGCAAGCCACAGGACCAAGACCGGGGAAGGGCGGCAATGTCAAACAAGACCGTGATGGAGCAATATTTTACATTGCTGGAAAGTGTTATGAGGGAACACAACCTGTTAACATCACCGTCTCAAGTAAATATGTCAATTGGAGTTGAAATTTTTGTTCAGTGTTCTATTTTCTCACCAATTGAAAAAATGACATTGTCAATTTGTCGGTGACGCTCCCTTACTTACATAACTGAACATTAAGAACGTCATGATATCGATATAATATGATAATATATATAATAACACATGAAGAAGGTCATGATAATAATTTGTTTCAGATTTACTTTGGTGTCATTTCTATTCAATTCAATAAAGACTGAACTGGTGCCATTAAATATAGCTACATCTTTATTTCTTGTTTCCAAGTTTCCCGTTACTGTAGTAACAACGTTAATCAGTGATTAAACTATTCACCTAAGTTCCGTGATCTCCGGAGCATTGTTTATTTTTATTTTGTGCATATAGATTTTCAATTGCGATGATACTGGATGGACAGGGAATGAAACTTCCAGAACAAAGGTAACAGCCGCCAAGGAATCCACCTTCACTCCCCTGCGTGTTTCAACAACAGAGCACATAACGGTTCATTTGTGTGTGTCAGTTGACGGGAAATATTTACCAACAATGGTCATATACAAGGTATTCAACAAGAAATTCAAAGACATTAATTAAAATAATTACAAACATGCACATATCAATTACTATCAAATAAAACTCTTAAAAACTTACCTCATATCTTGCAACAATTGGTTAAAGTGTGTTATTTTATGAATGCGTAATACGAGTACACTCTTCAAACGTTCATTTAAAACTAATGTTGTAGGGTGCACTACCCCATAGGAATTATACAGATGAGATTCCGGACAGCTAGGCGTTTGCAGCGTCAGATAGTGGCTACATGGACACGGGCATGTTCCATGACTGGTTCGAGAAAGTTTTCATCCCTAATTCTGGTAGGGCTAGGCCCGTTTTACTGGTGATGGATAACCATGATAGCCACATATCACTCAAACTAGTGGAGCGTGCTATAGAGAATAACATCATATTAATGGGTCTCCCTGCACACACCACCCATCTTCTACAGCCCCTGGATGTCAAGGTGAATAGTTTAATCACTTAGGTCTTTATGAAATCACAAAAGACATATATACATGTAGCTTTCTTTCTAAATATGTTTGAAGACAGCTTACGCAGACACCAGCTTTCTATTTCAAGTCCGGATCAATGCTGACCTTCTCCACAGCTAAATTGCTTATTGCGATTTCTCGGAAGTATATGTTCACGTGTATACATAGGCTATTTGCAATTTCCATATACACTTGCATGTACAGGCTTCAAAACAAAACACCATACAGCCAATTACAATTATAAAATAATGTTGCAAGTACATAATGTATCCCTTGGATGAACATAATTATATATGATTATCCATGTTATTTATTTCTGTCCAATGTTTATTACAGTTAATTGGACCATTAAAATCCAGATTTTCGTCTATTGCGAACAACTTGGGCTTAAGTTCTGCAAATCCTACGATAGGCAAATCAAAATTCCCTATACTTCTGAAGTACTCAATTAATAAATCATCACCGAGTTCTGTACAAGAAGCCTTTTCAGCCTCCGGGCTATACCCAGTGAACAGACATGCTGTGGCTGATTACAAACTTGTACCCCCGTCGTTTGATACTAAGAGTGGTGAAGGTGAATAACGTTATTGATATTACACTATGTTCTTGAAAAAATATTCATTCCTATATTATATCCCTAAACTATCAATACCATCGACATCAAATTGAAATCATGTCAGTTTTAATTGACATGTTTGAAACCTTATAGTATCAATTGACAAGCAGTATATATAAATTCCAACGCCATTACAACAAGTGTTTTCTATGCCAAGGATTGTTTAAATCCCTTATGTAAGAAAAGCAATGTTTAGCAGCCCTGTATGGCAATACATTAGATAATGATAAACTCTTTAACATACGCAATTGATGTTCCTTGAAGAGATATTAAATGCATACGATAAACATTTGTACAACCATTACCGAAATAAATCTATCTACCTATCTATCTAACATGTATAATTCCTTCATGGGTCCCTAAAATTGCCGAAAATGTGATTTATTTAATACTTGAACCTAAACACTTACAGGGTAATGTCACCTAATGCAATCAATTAAGACTGAGCAGTCTGGTATATCCACGACGGATAAACTAGGCGCCGTCACTCCAACACCTGTAATAACAACCCCTCATGAGATCACCCCAGTAGGTAACTAGGAAAACCCGGTAAATCTATAAAATCATGTAAAAATAAAATAGATGATAAAAAAACATAAAATTAAAAAAAAAAAAAAAAAAAAAATAGTTGTAATCATAAAAATCAAAACTAAAGTATGGAAAGCCAAGTGTTTTTTTTTGCCAAGCAGCACCCTTATTATTATGAATATTTTTGATAGGAATTGAAATTGTCCCACTACTAGTGTTAGGAGTACTACTAAGTATATAAGGAATATAAGTATTATTGTCAGGAACAGAACAAAAATCACACACATTATTTTTATTTTTTTATTTCTCAAATGTATAGTTAAATATGTATAAGGTGAAGGCACGCCCGGCCCAGTCCGAGTACGAGAACAAGTTTCACTTAATTACTCACTTATTGCATTAAGTTAAAAGACGCCTGTCTTAGCCCGAACAAGAGAGAAGTCTAATTTAATGTGTAAGTTAAAAGACGCATGTCTTAGCCCGAGTAGGAATTAAGTTAGGACAAATAAGTAAGAGACGCACGTCTCAGTCCGTGAAAGAGAAACTGAAGCAAAGAAACTCGAGTATCGCCGGTGTGGGAGGATGAACGATCTCAGCTGTCTGGTTTCTCCAAAAGCACCCGTCCGAACAAGTTTCAATGCCCCTGTGAAACAAGTTTCAACGCCCCTGTGAAACTCAGCCGTGAGCACCCGTCCGTGTCCGGACAAAACAGACAAGTAGGAGTAAATACAAATGCTCTAGATCTCATTGGTCGATTTTTGTATTTACATTAAATAACACAAAAACTAAACGTCCGGCTAACGCTTGCAGATAAATTATCTGCAAGACAAATTTACCCTATTTCGAACTTTTTAACTTTCTCGGCATGAAGGGGTACATGCCGGGGTCCTATAAAAAATCCAGATTACCGAAAGGTATGGGACGATACGAGGACCTTATAAACTCATATCAAATCAAATAAAAAAAATCACTTACAGGAAGTACAGACGTAAGTACATGTGAGTCATACGCAGTGAACCCACTGGTCACACAGGGACTCATTCCTGAGAAATTGGCCAAGAGTTTGGTTCCTCCACCAGTGAAACGACAAAGCAAAAATAAGAAGAGAAGAGTCGTCAGTGAAGCGAGAGTACTGACGGGATATGAAATGCTACAAATTCTAAAAGTAAAATAACATACAATTTTTATTTCGATAACAGAGTACACAGTCATCCACTTAATTAAAACATTTGTCATGTTTAATAAAGGAAGGTGATTCCAACTTGATATTCATATAATATTAGACGTTTTATTCCTATCCTTACCTAACGTTCTGGATGTAAGTATACTAGTACACATAACAAACTATAAGTAAATTAAAATACTAGTATGACAATCACATAAGTGCTTCCATCCCGATTTGAACCCGGGTTGTCTGACAAGGCAACACGCGGGCTAACCACTGGAATACGGAGGCACATGTTTACACAATCTATCAGGCTGTTTCATATCTAAAATTAAACCAGGAATATGATTCATTTGCCTTCATAGAAGCAAGAGGAGAAGGAGCAAAGGATACAGATGATATTGAAAAGACAGGCTGAGAAAGAAAAAGAGATTGAAGAGAGAGAGAGGTGAAGAAACAAACGCGTGAAGAAGATAGGAAGCGGAAAGAGGAAGAGAAGAAGATTGATCAGATAAAGAGAGCAGTTGGTGGCCGTCTGGCACCAAAACGATTTACTTGTGGTGTTTGTGGGGAGAGAGGAAGAATGAATAACGAGGCTAACGGGGTTATATGGCTTTGTTGCGAAAAGAGCATGTGCGGTAAATGTCACCATGAGGGTTGCTTAAATGATACGGAAAAGGAGTATCTGTACGATAGTATGAGTGATGGCAGTGAATGGTTTTGTGCTAAATGCAAACCATGGTTATACACTCAACCGCTTTAAAAACGCACCACTATTGAAAATAATCAAATTTTGTCAAAATACATTTTTTGCTAAAATTGATAGTTTACAGGGTTTGTTCAGTTCATAAGCTTGACCTAATTAAAGAAAACGATTTATTTTTTATTCGGAATACCCCGCCCAGAGAACTTTTTTGATTTTTCATGTTTTGTGCGTGCAGCTCGATCGCGTCGACCTGTGTGATCAATATTAACTTTAAACTGTACGCTGTTGATTTACACATTGAAAAAACAACATAAGCGATATTGGCTAATTGTATTTTTATGCTGCGAATATCTCGAACATTTGTTCTCGATGATTGTGCCTTCGTTTCCAACTGAAAAGAGCCTCGGTGCCTTAGCATGGCGGTTCAGTTGCCACTATAAATTGTGGGCTTAAAACATCGATTTCTGACGAATGGCAATGTCAAAGACCGACCTGAATGAAACCAGCTAAAGGTATTGAGCCCGGGCGAGGAGGAAACAGGACACATGTTGTGTGACTGTTATTGGTTCCACATGGCTGCACACAGTGTCAAAATAATGCCGGGTGTCAATCAACAAGCCAAAAGTACATTATTGCATTTTCATAATTATTTCTTTCATAATTGTCAATAAAAAGGAAAATTATTTTAGTACATTTTTAATGAGTTTTCTCCCGTTTAGAGCATAAATTCCCAACTTTTTGTCTTCAAGCTCCTTCATAGTGTTGATTTGGGGTGCCATAGAAGCATCATGGAATATGTCCTGACAGTCTGATGCTCATAACCAAGACTTCAAGTTTGAATAAGGCTTGAATCCATCTTAATTTCACATAATGCGCATATCTGAGCCGCACTCGGTCGTATGGTATTAGCCAAACAGCCATAGTCACATACCATTTATAATTCAAGTTAAGCTTTGCTTGAATGGTGGGAAACATCACGTCGAACATAATTCTATTCTATTACGTAATTAATGTTATGCTTTAGGAGAATATACCACGTGCATGCATCAATGTAGCGGGCTCTTATACTTGCTTTTGAAATTGTGACTTTCACTTTCATGGGTCTCAGTGTTATCTATATCATAATTCATTTCAAACTCGTAATAATGGCTTGGAAATCACACACATCGTTGAATATAGACTGAACATTATTAATCCAAAAATAAATAACCATAAATTGACGTTTTCATCACTTAAACCGATATTTCATATGTGGTGCGTTTTTAAAGCGGTTGAGTGTATGAGGAAGAGTGATGCGATGTGTGATTGTGAACGAGAGAGAACATGTGAGACAGAGATATAGTGAAACTTATTTAATAAGAATGATGTTATTGTTATGATTTGTTTATATACATGCATATATAATATTTTTGAAATAATAGGCCATAATATATATATATATTGGCAGTACACAGTTAATCTATTATTTGTGATCATTTAAGTATATATATTAATATGCTTCAATAGTGGGACTATACATGTATGACAGAAATAAAAGATAAAAATACATAACAGCATTGACTAATTGAAATTATTAGTGAATTTGTATCAAATGACAATGTACTTGAGGTTGGTACAGTTGTTTGAATTAATACTGCAAAGAGCATAGGTCATCATTTCCTATATTTTTCTGTCATTGGAATTCGTTTTTTCTTCAATTTTGCCTTTTATCTAGATCGATTACAAGGGTAGTTCGATCATAAAGAAACGTGATGTTCTATAATTTTGCATTTTGATTTTTACATAATACAGTTTCATTTATGATGCTTAAACAAATACACAACATGTGATCGATATTTTGCTTCACTTCAACCTAAAACATACGCTTAAATCGGAAAATATCAATTGTCGATGTCAAAAACTCCTCGCCAGTCAGTAGTGAGCACCACCCAGCCTGGAAACATCGAACCTCGCGGGTTTTGACCACGTTAAAAATACATTAACACATATTTGTAAAGTACAAACACTAATTCAAATAGTTTTCGTTATAAATTTTCAAATATCAATTGAGAACTGTACGAATACGACTGTCCGGTCATTGCTTCTGTACGCCGTTAAAAATAGCGCGAAAAGTGCCCCTGTTCGGGCCTCAATATTTGTCATTTAGCGTGACGTCATTTTGGCTAGATTCTATTTTTAGAAGGCAGCATGAACACAGGTATGGGTTAACACAAAAAAATCGACTAAAAATATTTTTTTAACTTCACAGGAAGTTTTTTATGCTATTTCTGTCCGGTCATCACTTCTTTGCCAGTACAGATAAAGTAACTATCAATGCTGGGAAGTCATAAATACTACCAATTAGGGGGACTCTTCTGGAGCTGTATAAGACAAAGAGATTCAACATTCAACGGAGGTGAAACACCTCGGCATCATCAGAACAGCCAAAAACGATGTCAACATAGACGACAGACTCAAGACAGCGGAGCAAACTACCTAGGCAATGCTCGGACCAGGGCTGCATGCACGTCGTGGACTTATCCCCCCCCCCTTGTTACATACGAACTCAGTAAGTCACATGCAATCCCAATATTTCTCTATGGTATAGAGGTACTGAAGACAAAGAAGGGTGCTATCGACAAGTTGGATAGGCAACAGCGCTTCATGGTCAAACATTTCCAGAGTCGCACAGAACGCACCGCCAATATAGGGGCACAAATACTCATTGCAGCAAAAGCCATCCAGTCGGTAGTTGACGAAAGATGACCCAATACCAAAACATAAGTGGAAAGCTTTGGTAAACAAGACAGGTAATACTTACTGGAGTAATGAATGGAGTGCTGAATTGGAAGGGAAGTCTACTCTCCAATTCCTACAAATCCAGAAACAATCAACTCAAAAGCCCCACAATACACTCAGAGACAAAAGAAACGCAAAACTTTTTCGGCGGTCATAATTTTCTAAATAAGTGCGATACATTGTTTGCGTTTAATGTAAATGATACAAGGGTTACAACCTTGACATCTCAGCATTTTTCTACATAATTGAATGTGTTTTAACGGGTTGTTTTCAGTTTAGGGTAAAACCCCTTTTTCGCACGTGGAGCACGTGCGAAATCGCAAAGCGGAATATTTCTTTTGCCAAATGACAGTGTATACATAACACTTATGGAAACTCATCAAATAAAAGCATATAAAATAAGTTTAAACATGCCATATTTGCCTGAACACACACGGCCTGAAGCAGTCGGACTGCTTCAAATGGGTTCGAGTCCTTCTGAAGTTGTCAGACAATTCCATTACCACCCTTCAATCATTGCAAGGCTACATGAACTAAACCAGGCATCTGGAACGGTTAAGGACCGCAAACACACAGGGAAACCAAGGATAACCACTCAACGACAAGACGAGACCATACGCATGCTATATCGCAGGAACCACTTCCGGCCAGCCAGAATTACAGCTAGGATACATAGGAGCCCACGGGTAGGCAAAACGACAACTTGTTTGAAAAAATAAAGTTCCTTATTAAACATATCGCACGTTCATTTTGATTCATTTTCTTTTCAATTTACACTTTTAAGACGATAACGATACACTTGGTAGTCATTTATATTTAACAAATCAACGTCACACATCTTCAATTTTTAACAGCAGTATTATAAACACTGACTAAATTCATCTATCATTAACACACGTACGTGTTTCCTAGTGCAGTTTTCCAACAACCGAAATCATTAACATGCATGTACAATTAAATAGTTCGCAATTGGTAGGTTGTAAACAATCAATTTATATTAACAGTGAGTTGAAACTTCGTCTTTTTTTTTTTTGGTTTTACAGTACGTGGGAGGCCTTTATTCGTGAGTGAAACTTTATCCAGCAACTATGCATCACAAATATTATATCGTGGTGGATGTTTTAAAGTGGATTCGTGTTCGTGATGCTTACACCAGGTAATAAATGTGAAAAATGTGACTTTTGCAATGTTGGACTGTAAGATTAAACTCTATGTAAAATGTTTTAAATTATAGACATGAATGAAATTTTGAAGTATGCCTCATTAATATTTCACCAATGATTGTGTAAAATTTCATCGAATTTAAAAAATAATAACTTTGAAAAATACCATTATATATGTTTTGCGTTTCTTTTGTCCCTGAGTGTATATGGAAAGCAATCAAACAAAGAGAACACGAGGTGCGTCAGGCTGGACAAAAGGCTCGATTGATCACAGGAACATACGTCCTACAAACTAATTTAGCGAAATATAACGGTTATAACCGCAATGAAGTCACCAAGATGATATGTCAACTATGTAACTACTGAAATGTGTTAAACTTGATATAGCTCGTGCCAAGGGACTCCACTACGCACAGTTAGAAGCCGACTCAAGAATATACAAAAAGGCAGCTACACTCGTGTTGAACAGGACAAGAAGCTCCTACAACTCCTTATGGATTGCAAACACAATAACCTATATGGTCTCATCAAGCTCTATCCGTCAGACAAAATAAACATAGAGAGAGCCTCGCAGAACCTCTGCAATTTTGTCAATCAATTAAGGGTACAATTACTTACACCTAGCTGGCCTGATAACCCCACCCAAAATCAGACCACATAATCCCAAGTGTAACTCAAATAGACATTTAATTTGAGCAAACAATAATTGAAAAAGACTATAGTTTTGAATAAACATTAATGATAATGACTATAGTTTACATACAAAAATAAACTATAAACTGTAAAACTGTAAATATATTAGTGTTATAAAAGGTGTTGATTCACGTCGGATTTACCAGTTTTACTGGATCTATTAGTTATTAGTATTGGATTTAAACATCACATTCGCGATACCGAGTGTGAGTGCAGCAGTACCAGTGCTGGAATCTACCCGAAGAAGAGAAAAAATGGGTCATTGAATGCTCTCAGCAAATTCTTGCGGCTAATAGCTTCTCAAGACATTGCTTGCTTTGTAAAATTTGGCCATTTTTCCTTTACTTCCTTCACAGATCTGACTGCAGTCCTTCTTGGCCATGCCTGAACGATTATCATTTGCTTGCAGAAATATGTATGTTTGTTGTCATGCAAAACACCCATTCCTACTTAAGACACCGATAAAAGTATGTACTCTTTTTCCCACATCTTGTCGTCTATTTATGCACTTTGATGTCGACTTGTACTTCTTGTGATAATTTCCTTCCATAGCGGTTTGTATGAGACGTCGTTGTGCCCTTACAGAAAGCCGTTGTACCCGGATACATGATCGGGTTTCCTCTTCAGTGCAACATCGACACTATCGTTCGAGCGAAGTACTTGCGCTGACAAACCACAGCTTCTACAGATCTGCCCAGACCTACACCGTGTTCGGTTGGTAGCGTTGCCTCTTCATTGTGTTGACCAAGTCAGGTATATATGCCTATGTTTGAATTATGTTGGTCATCGACTTAAATAGACCTGCTCAGGTCTACCCTGCTTGCTGGTAGGGTATATTTGCTGTCCAGTGACTGGGCCAGTATTTATGAACTGGTTAGGTAGCTCTCTGTAGCTCTGGTTAGGTCTGCTCTTTGTATTAGTTATTTAGATTAGGAACTTCTGTAGCCCCGGATAAGTATATGCATGTATAAAACACTGGTATTATGGTTAATCACTATATTTATTGATCTAGACAGATCCTAATTTTAGTAACACTTGTAGAATTTCAATAGAGTGAACAATCAAACAAGTTCTAATTTAATGTAACACTTTTTCATAAATAAATTATGCACTCATCCATATACGTGGGGTGTTCCACAATTAATAGGACTTTTTCATAGCAGCAATGCAAATCAGAAATTAAGAAAACTACTTGTACATAATTAAATTTGGATCTTTCACTGACAAACATGCGAAAAATCAAAGAAATTGAATGAAAAAAAAGAAATATATTAAACATTAAATATGCTATGTATCAAGGAGGCGGGTCGCACCGTGACGTTATTATGACGTCGCATTTCAAGCACAGTATTTTAATATAAAGAAACATTTAATACTTTTATTTATAGTCATCCTGACTTTCTAAACAGATCTCATAACACTGTCCTGATTGTTTAAATGTGTTTCCGTAACCCTGTTCACAAAAATGTCTTTCAATGATATTAGAAATTGCTCAAACCTTGGAGCGTCTATCGGGGTACAATCCTTGCTATTAACGTCAACTTGATTTTCAATGACCCCACCTGTGCTTATTTGTAAGTTTATAAATCAGCGATCTGTAAACAATTTGATCCAACAGAACACAAGTGGCTGCTTAATGCCACTACATTACATGCATTTCATTATTTCATTGGTTAGCATTGTTTGTTTTTCAAATGTATGTCATTGTTTGACAATCGCGCGGTTTCTCTTTATTGGCGTCGACGTCATTTTCATCCATGACGCGCTTAGATACATACCCATGATTACTGACTTATGGTAAAAAACACAGACTGATTTCTTCGAAAGTTTGCATGCGCATATCAAAGTCATCCACGTAATGACATACAATAAGGCGTTAATATTTATCAAGTGGTTATTGAGATATTCACATTTTTAATTAGGATAGTATAGACAAATAATAGTATGACCCGCCTTGGCGTTACATGGTTTCTATGACAACGCTTTGTATGGGCATTGTCAGCAACAACGCATTTATGTTGCTACCAGTATATAGAGCATGCATTGCTTAGCATATGGGACAATTTTCATTAAAATGTAAGCGTTTAGTAAAAAGTTATGAGAAAAGTCCTATTATTTCCGGAACACCCCTCGTATAGGCCAAAACGGTGTTCCATAGAATAATAACTAGTATATCTGCGCTTCAACAGACCGTGACCGATTGGAAAGAAAATTTGCAAAAGCCACATCGATCGTGATTTCCCGATTATTTCCCAGTCCATTAGGTTGTTTTGTTTTCGTAGAAATATGCAGACTAACCAGGAGACATAGATTGAGCATTAGCAAATAATTATATACCAGGATTTTGTGTAGTATTGACATTTCATTCCACGGTGATGGACGTGTTTCTAAATGATCCTAGATTTCCCCCATTTTCTCCCATCACAATGATAGAGTACGGATATCAACTATTTGTGCCAGGTTTACGCCACGGAATTGATAGTGTATATCAATAATAGTCAAACCGTATAATAGTCTTAGGCAATGTTACGCGGTATATGCTTATTTTAAAGATAAAAACATTGGAAAAGGAAGGCAGTAGCCGAGCACCGAAACATCAAAACATCGCATGACACAAATACACGGCATATAATAAAGCTCACGCATAGCCTAAGCATTATGGTACCTAAGTTTTCACAATTTATGAAATTCGAGTTTGCGACCATTTGAGTAACTCGTTCATTTGGAGAGGCAGTATGCTTACCTGAAAGCTTCTCTTTAAGGATACATTTCGTTCGTTCTTTTTGTCTCTTGCATAAGTGTCTAAATGGCGCTATCATCGTAAGACGTTTGCGTTTAGCCTCGACTTGTGTGTGCGTTGGAGAAATAAACTTTAATAAGACATTTTCAACTGCAATTAATTTGATCACAATCTAAAGATTACGGCCGTTTTAGCCAATTTGCTATTGAATTGAAAAACAACAATGTATGGGATAAAGCGCATCTATAGCAGACATTCTGAAACTCGCCGGTCCGACGGACATGTCCGGCAGATTTTGTCACGGTCCGACGTGTTTTTATTCCGTACCGGTCCGACTGACCGGCCTTTATCCACTGCCGTAAACAAAATGGCGTCGATTTTAAAATATTTCGACTCGGCACAACCCGGAAAGAAAAGGAAAGACGCGGTCGATCGCTCCTTGTCAAAGAAACGATATGAAGAAAAAAGAAAAAGTCGGTCTTTCTGTGACAAATGGGCTAAGGACCACGAATGGCTCGTGTTCGATAAAAATGAAAAAGTAATGCGATGTTCGGAATGTGTTTCGTACTACGGCAACAAAGTTAAGTTCGACAAAAATCTTCGTGCCACCAACACCTTTATTCTTGGTTCAACCAATTTTAGGTCATCATCAGTAAATGAACATTCTGAATCAACTCTGCATGATAATGCACACAAATTCCTGTTGGCCCGTTCAAAAACGCCCATAGAGAAGATGCAGTCCGACGCTGGCAAGGCCCTCCTGCAATTGAAAGAGGCTGAGAGAACTCGACTACAATTTTTATTCAGGAACGCCCACGCCATAGCAAAAAACAATAGGCCATTAACTGATTATAATTGGCTATGTAAACTTGACCAAGCAAAACAATTGGATCTTGGGTGCACTTACTTACAAAACCAGGCAGCTACAGATTTTATTCATAGTATAGCATCGACCGAAACTCAGAAAACTGTTGATTTTCACAAAAAAACTCCATTTTTCGCGATAATGATGGACGGAAGTACAGATGTGTCTGGTGACGAACAGGAAGCCATTTACATGCGAATGGCGACCAAGGGTGTTGTAACTGAACGATTTCTGCATATTGGCAGCCCAAAGTCAACTAAATCGGATCATCTCTATGAGCATGTTACAGATGTCATGAAAACAAACAACATTGATTTGGGTATGTAAAAAAATTCTTAAACTATACATGTATAAATCTGTTCCGACGTTAAAAATTATATGAGGTGTTACATGTTGTAACATATTGATATAGCAGGTTATAGAAACAATACAAGTTTATTTACATTATAAGCATAAGTCCAGAAGTATTTTCCACTGTGCATAGCACGATAATGATCAGATACATCCGCTCAGTTTATTTATTTTTCACTCTAGGTGTGATCACAATTACCTTGCGGGTATTGATCAGTATAATTTTATATCAAACTGTATTTGTTTATACAGAATTGTAAGCTACAGTTATAGTAATAATTTATTTCTTTGACAGGAAAGCTTGTTGCATTGGGAAGCGATGGCGCATCCAACATGACTGGAGTACGAACAGGTCTTGCAACGCAGTTAAAGGAGAAGGTCAACACAGAGATGATCAATGTTCACTGTTTCTGTCACCGATTAGAATTAGCGTTTCGTGATGTGGTTAAAAAACTGAAGTTGTATGATAAAGTTATGACACTCCTGATAGGGCTTTACTATTTCTATATAAAAAGCTACAAGAACAAACAAGGGCTAAATGCTGCTATTCAGGCTATGGGGAAAGGTGTACTTCCTACCAAAGTTACTGGTACCCGCTGGCTTCCGCACCTATTCAGAGGAATGGGTGCTATGTTAAAATCCTACCGTGCACTGGAAGCTCATTTGGCGACTGTAAGTCATGATAATGCTAAAGGCGAGGGTCTATTAAAACTGATGACAGACAAACATTTGATGGCCTTTGTGCTGTTTCTTCTGGTAAGTTGAATAACTATTGCAATTTATATAATTTAAATCACTTGCAATAACACTATACTGCTTGCAGTTTGCAAGAATGATATGTAAGTTCCCTTAATTTCCAAGTGTTTTGTTAACCGACATATATTTCCTGCATACATTATATTGTAAATAACAAAGTATTAACACATTTGCAACCTCACCTGATACATGACTTCAACCTGAGACCTCCTGGCTGCAAGTCAGATGCTCTACCGATTGAGTGTAGACAAATAAAACTATACATAAATCACTCCACTACCCAAGTATAACTATGGCTAGTTAGAATACTAGTACATGTACACTCAATATCAGACATTCTCTGAATATCTTGCTTCTTTTTCTAGGATGCACTGGAACCAGCTATGAGATTGTCGTTAAAATTACAGAAACCAGAAATCACATTGTCTGAAAGTTTATTTTGGGTGGATTCAACGCTCGAATTACTCACAGAGAAAAAAGAGAAGTATGTTACTACACTTGTGTCGTTATGCTCCCAGTGTATAGAGGATCTTGCATGAGTGCTCATTACATACGAGTTTTATTAAACGAGTTGACAAAATGATATGACACAAGGCTTTGCCGAGTGTCATATTGTTTTTGTCGACGAGTTTAATAAAACTCATATATGAGCACGAATGTAAGATTCTATTTATCACATAACCGTGAAAAATGCACATTATTGTTCAAAAGGATGGTGTACGCTACATATGTTTCAGCCAAAATTCAGCGGTACAATGAGCGCGACGTCATGGCGACGTTGATATTATCCTGACGTCATTGACGGATCAATGCATGGATTGGCTAACGTCACATCAAGCTAATTTAAATATTTATTGCACAGTCTGGGAGTGCCGAACGATATTTACAGCACAGCTTTACGGCACTCCTGGACCGCAGGTTATGTGATAAAATAGTTTATTAAACACAAATATTTATTATGTTTGTAAGTTTTCAGACTGTGAAGTGTGAAGTATTGAAAACATTTTAAAACCTTTATATTTAAGTTTGTGTACTGCAGTTGGTATTATATTTCATTTATCTACACTTGTTACTAGGACCTGTGAAGCTCTGAATCAGCTTCTAGTCACGGGAAATTATGAAGGTGTTGTTTTGAAGGGAGCCACTCCAACTATGGTGTATGCTGATAATGTTCTGCAAGGTTTTATTGATGCTATTAAGCAAAGGTTCCAGACCGAATCATGTAGTGTTGTAAATGCAACTAAAATCCTCAATTTTGGAAGCTGGCCTATGTCTGGAAGCCCTGAAATGAAAGGTTATTTTTTGAAGGAATTTGAAGTTTATGTTTAAGATTATTTTTAGTTTTGTTTGCAACCTGCTTTACTATTTGTTTGTTTTTCATTTGTGGTCACTGGTGTTGTTGTGTTTCCTTACATTTAAGGTCAGATACTAACAGCTGTATATTCAGGATAAATTTGACTAACCATGTGAAGAGTAATAATGAGTGGTCTACAATATGCATCTTCATTATATTTGAAACCAAATAACATTTATGTCTGTCTATAATTTAAATTTAAATTTTGAAACTACGGGTTGCTGCAACTAAAAGAGTTGACTCTTACTAAACTAATTTAGGAATGACCCACTGGTAGTCTGAACTTAAGTGAATGTTTCTTTGTTCCTGTTTAGTTACTATTTTTCAGGCATTATATTTTCAAAACCAATCAGATATATATGTATGAAATCTTTCTTAAATATATATTGGTAAATAGACTGTTTGGTTTGACTGTAACAAGTATAAATTTGTCAATTCTAATATACAATACCTACATTTTGCAATTGGCAAATCGTTGTTTAAAATTAAGATAGTATACATATAAGTGCACTGAGGTGGTTTACTATATGTAAAATATTTTTATAATAAATCCAGATCAATGTTTTGTTTTAGACTTTGGGAATGATGCTGTGAAATTGGTATTCCAACATTTCGAAAGGAGCATGACTCGGGTGAATTCCAACATAAGTATTGAAGGTGTTACAACTGAATGGAGCCTTCTTAAAAAGCTTGTTACCAAAAAGTAAGTAATAACCATTATTAACGATGTACCTGTTCTTATGCGACAGTTTGAATATTACCTACTGAATTCAGTTGATTATTTTAAGAAATAATCTATTTATTATGACCTAATCATTTTACTTCCAAGTTTTATGCATTCCTTTTACAGAACAGTGGACATTGAACAGCTTAAGTTATAAGAAAATTTCGAAATAACCATTGTCGTAATCAGAACTATTCAATTTCAGGTATGGCGATATATCAACGGTAACGTGGGAAACAGTATTTCGTGAGACGACTGATGTCGGTCAGATAATGCTCCTGATCGATCTCATGCTAACCATTCCATCTACTAGCGTAACCTGTGAAACTACCTTCTCCCAGATGAAACTCTTAAAAACTTGTAGAAGGTCTCGTCTTGGTAATTTGATGCTGAATGACCTCATGACTGTGAAACTAGAATCTGCAGACATCACCGAGTTCCAACCGGACAGTGCCATTAACAACTGGCTGGTAATGTATTATTTCATGACATCAGTATTAGCCAGATTTGAGTATTGATTACTTTACTGTAAAGTTGTTGATTTAATGGACATAATCACAGTTATGAACTTGTATGCCATTTAAAAATGTTTATAAGTGTTTTATGGCATGCTATTTAATGAACAGTTTTTAATACATCGCGAAAATACTCAAAATGAGGGATGCGATTAATGAAGATGATGATGACAAAATGACGAGATTCGAACCAGGGTCTGACGTCAAGGTTGTTCGTAATTGTTCAATTATTTTGTTAATTTAATAAGAATTCTTCCTTTCATCTTTCTAGGCTGCATCTCGTATGGGAAGACGTTTAACTTATAAGCGCATTAATACCACGGAACAAACGACTTCTGCTGCTGCATCGACTTCTGCTGCTGCATCGCAGGAGGAAACACTATTTGTTTCCGACACTGACGAGGAGATGGAAGTAGATATTCATCCATCTGCTGCATCTGAGACTGAAGACCAGGAAACTTTGACTGAGACTCAGATGGTTGCTGATGCTTACATACTCGATTCTATGGACGCTCAGATTAGCAGTATTTGTGACAGTGATAAAGATGATTTTGACATTGATCGTGAGGAAGAATGTTATGATTACCAGGACGAATTAATGAATCTCGAAAATATCTTTATGTTTAGTAGAGATTAGTTTAGTACATGTACTGTCTTCAGTCTCAGATACAGATGTTTTCACCCAATGTTAAAAATCTTGGAAAATTAAAATGATTGATAAATTGATTTGTATTGTTCTCAATGATAGTTTACAAGGAATAGGAATTAATCGTTCTTTCCGAAAGTCTTCATTTTCATGCCCAACCAAGTAAAACTAATTGTTGGTGCATACATTGTTACGATGATATATTTGCTCTTGTCACCGACTCAGTCTGTCCGTCCCAAAATGTTGTGACATCTGTAACTTGAAAAGTAATTGTGCTACAGTCTTCGAACTTCATAGGAATAGTCAGCCATGAGTTGTTGTGCACACAACATATATTTTCATTGGGATCTGACCAGTATTAACAGAGTTATCCTTGGAATAATGAAATTTGACATGATTATTGCTGATTATTTTCGGTCCGGCAGTTTTTGTTTCGGTCCGGCAGATTGGAAGTTGCTGCCGGACCGAATGTCCGGCCAATTTTTTAAACTTTCATAATGTCTGCTATAGGCACATGGTTTTGGTCCTTATTTTATTTATCATCGTAAACATAAGCAATGAAGGACCAAATACTCTCATTGGACATGAATAGTACACTCCGAAGGACACATTGAACATTCGTTACATAGAATCTATAGGGTAATCTGATTAAAATCATCTCATCAACCCGCTACACTATTGCATTTAGGAAGATAATTATAACCACACATTTCTTAAACTGTCCTCTAAGATGATGTATCGGGTAATGGTAGAGGAACAAATGCCAGTTTAGGCCTCTATTTTTGGAGTTACCCTACCATTCATTTTAACAAGCTGAGTCATACCTTAAAATGTTCCTAAATGTTTGTACTTTATGACAAGGGTAATTTTTTACCATACTCATGGTGGCATTCTGAGAAATCCAAGATGGCGTCCAAGATGGCCGCCCAAAAAGTAAACATCACCTTTTGTCAAATTACAGCCTCTGGGACATTTGATATGGCATTTATTATGGGAATAAGTTGTTTTTACAATAGAATGTATGTTGCTCTTGTCATATTAGGTGATTTTGGTGGAACACTGGTGTGATTTATTTTTTTTCATCATATTTATCGCCAAATAAAGGCAAAAAATAGGGGGTAGGGGTAAGATTTTTAACTACCCAGGAATTTTTTTACGATACATATAGCATTTCTGTTGTTAAGTTTATGCTATATAGTTGGAGGAATGTCAATATTTACAAATACCGTAAAATAAAGGTACTTTAATGATGACAATTGACAATCAAAGTGGGTGGGGTACGATTTTATTAAAATCTGAAAAGTGGTTATATTTTACCTTTGATACATATTTGAGACACTATACCATAAATTGGTTTAGTGTTCACACTCCTACAGTTAAGAAAGTTGGCATTATGTGTTATTTATGTATTGTTAACCAATATTTGATGCATTTACTCAATATTTTTCTTGATTTGGCTCCAAAAAATGACAATTTCCTTAGGCGTAGGGGTAATTTTGGTAATAATGAAAACCCTTCCAGCGATGGCACTTACTAAACTTGTTAACTAACTTTATGAAATTATAAAGATGAATTTTAGCATAAGTGAACTTGTTACAATATTTGTAACAATATGGCCTTTGTCAATATTAATGTCAAGGTCAAATGTCAAATTCTGAAGGATTTTCAGAACTTGCAATATGTATATATTACCACAAAAAGGTACATGTAAAATGTACTGGCAGGACTAAAGTATATATTTAACAAAAATAAAAAATAACAAAATACGAACACTATCTTGATTCTTTGATATAAGAAAACATTGTTACATTGCATCCCGGAAATATGGTTTCCGATATGGCCGCCATCATCTTCACATATATACAAACAAATATAATGTACATAAGACATAATTTATAATCCAGCCAAATTCGTATTGAAAGTGAAACTAATTGCAACAGAAACATGTTTGCGTTTTAAAAGAAATTTATTCATAAGCTGATCAACAGAAAAAGTCCTTAAAATGCAGTTGGGAAAGGTGAAAAGTCCAAGATGGTGTCCAATATGGTTGCCACGAATGGTGAAGTGCATAAACTCTAAATAGTAAATGCCAAAGTGATAATTTCATAAATAGATATAATGACCACATACTTGGATTGAAAATGTTTATTAACTAGTGGTCATCATATTGAATTTCAACAGTAACTACAGTAAGTGCAAGGTCAAGGACTTTTCAAGGTCAAAATGGGAAAAAATTAAGTATACATATTTCTTCTATATTTGTGTTGACATAATATACATTCCTGCCTTTCAATATGGTATAAACTAAGTTGTTTAGAATGTATTTCTTCAGTAGAAATTGTATGTTTTATTTAGAACATTACAGCTTAGTGATAAAAGCCACTTGAATGAAATAAATGATACCCAAAGGAATCTTAAATTGATGGTTCATATCATCAATATATGTTATTATTACATTAGTTGTGGCAGTATTACCATTAAATGTAACTCTCAAGTATGTACTGAATTAAGTTTTAATTTAAAGTTACTCAAACCAATATCTTTTAATGACCATTTCAAGGTTCAAATTCTAGATACCTTCAAATTTGTTGGAACTATAGACTTATATTAGGCTATGTGGGACTCATGCATGCTGGAAATAATCATACAATCCCATATATGGGGACTCAAAGTTCCAAAGAGTCATGGTATATCTTATGAGGGACTTGCCAATGTTGAAAACTGTCACTATGGGGACTCACCAGTGTAGCAAACAGTATTCCAAGGTCATATGAGGGACTCGTTAGTATTGAAAGTTGTCATCCTTGGTTCTATGGGGGACTCGGAAGTTACAGAACAAGTTATCGTATGCCATATTGGCAACTCGCAAGTGTTGGCACTTGTCATTCAAGGCCCTGTGGGGACTCGCCAGTGTAGGCTTTTGTCATATTAGGTCTAATGAAGGTCTCAACAGCGTTAGAAACTGTCATTCAGGTCTATATGGAGAACCCATCAGTGTTGGCAACTGTCATTCTAGGCCCTGTGGAGGATTCTCCAGTGCTGGGAACTGTCTTCCAAGGCCCTATGGTGGACTCTTCCGTGTTAGGAACTTCATTCTAGGCTCAATGGAGGTCTCAACAGCGTTGAAAACTGTCCTTCTGTGCAATATATTGGACCCATTGGTGTTGGAAACTGTCATTATAGGCCCTATTGAGGACTCGCCAGTGTAGGCTATTGTCATATTAGGTCTAATGAAGGTCTCAACAGCGTTAAAACTGTCATTCGGGTCTATATGGAGAACCCATCAGTGTTGGCAACTGTCATTCTAGGCCCTGTGGAGGATTCTCCAGTGCTGGGAACTGTCTTCCAAGGCCCTATGGTGGACTCTTCCGTGTTAGGAACTTCATTCTAGGCTCAATGGAGGTCTCAACAGCGTTGAAAACTGTCCTTCTGGGCAATATATTGGACCCATTGGTGTTGGAAACTGTCATTATAGGCCCTATTGAGGACTCGCTAGTGTAGGCTATTGTCATATTAGGTCTAATGAAGGTCTCAACAGCGTTAAAAACTGTCATTCGGGTCTGTATGGAGAACCCATCAGTGTTGGCAACTGTCATTCTAGGCCCTGTGGAGGAATCTCCAGTGCTGGGAACTGTCTTCCAAGGCCCTATGGTGGACTCTTCCGTGTTAGGAACTTCATTCTAGGCTCAATGGAGGTCTCAACAGCGTTGAAACTGTCCTTCTGGGCAATATATTGGACCCATTGGTGTTGGAAACTGTCATTATAGGCCCTATTGAGAACATTCCAGTGCATGGAACTATCTTCCAAAGCCCTATAGAGGACTCTTAAGTGTTGTGAACTGTCATTCTAGGCCTAATGGAGGTCTCGACAACATTGAAAACTGTTATTTTATGCTTAATGGAGGTCTCCACAGCGTTCACAACTGTAATTGTAGGCCCTATAAAGAACTCTCCTGTGTAGGGAACTGCCTTGCAATATGCACAATGGATGACCCTCCAGTGTCGGGAACCATCATTATAAGCTCAATGGGGAATCACCAGTGTAGGGAACTACCATCCTATGTCCTATGGGAGACACATCAGTGTTGGGTACAGCCATTCTGTGTATTATGAGGGCCCCTCCAGAGTAGGCAACTGTCATTCTATGTATCATGAGGGACCCTCCAGTGTAGGGAACTTCCATCCTATGTCCTATGGGAGACACATCAGTGTAGGAAACTGTCATTCTATGTATTATGAGGGACCCTCCAGTGTAGGAAACTGTCATTCTATGTAATATGAGGGACTCTCCAGTGTAGGGAACTACCCTCCTATATCCTATGGGAGACACATCAGTGTAGGGAACTACCATCCTATGTCCTATGGGAGACACATCAGTGTTGGGAACAGCCATTCTATGTATTATGAGGGACTCTCCAGTGTAGGAAACTAACATCCTATGTCCTATGGGAGACACATAAGTGTAGGGAACTGCTATTCTGCGTATTATGAGGGACTCTCCAGTGTATGTAACTAATATCCTATGTCCTATGGGAGACACATCAGTGTAGGGAACTGCTATTCTGTGTATTATGAGGGACTTTCCAGTGTAGGGAACTACCACCCTATGTCCTATGGGAGACAGACCAGTGTAGGGAACTGCTATTCTGTGTATTATGAGGGACTCTCCAGTGTAGGGAACTACCACCCTATGTCCTATGGGAGACACATCAGTGTAGGGAACTGCTATTCTGTGTATTATGAGGGACTCCCCAGTGTAGGGAACTACCACCCTATGTCCTATGGGAGACAGACCAGTGTAGGGAACTGTCTTCCTTTGCATGATGGGGGATTCACCAATATATCAACTGTCAGTCTGTGTAATACGACGGACTCACAAGTGTAAAGAACTGTCTCCCTGTCTATTATTGGAATTTATCAATGTTGGCAACAGCCATTTTAAACCATATTAGGATTCACCATTGTTGGGATCTGTCATCCTTAACCATAAGGAAGACTGGAAAGTGTGGTAAGAAGTCAACAAGTGTCATAATCTTGCACATACAGAGAGGGGGGCAATAAAAACATGAACAATTACCTTCATATTAATGCTAATTTGGCTGGATTATGAATAATATAATATATACATGGAGATGATGGTCGCCATATTGGAAACCATATTTCCATGGCTAAGAAATGTTTTCTTTTATCAAAGAAATAAGCTGTACTTGTACATTGTTACAGAAAGTGATATGAACATAAGACATTTATTCCTGTACATTTTACCTGTTTGTGTGCATGCATACATATTGCAAAAATTCCTTCAGAATTTGACATTTGACCTCTAATATGACCTTGACATCAATGTTGACAAACCTTGTATTGTTACAAATTTTGTTACAAGTGCACTAATGCTAAAATTCTTCTTCATCATTAACAAGTCCAGTCTATGCCATCGCTGAAAGGGTTTCATTATTAACAAAATTACCCCTACCATAAAAAATTGTCATTTTTTGGGCCAAATCAAGACAAAAATTGAGAAAATGCTTGAAATATTGATTGAAAGATGCATAAATGAAACATATATCAACTGTCCTAACTGAAGGAGTGAGAAAACGTAAACAATTTATGTTATAGTGTCTCAAATATGTAGCAAAGGTAAAATATTACCACTTTTCAGATTTTAATAAAATCGTACCCCACCCACTTTGATTGTCAATTGTCATCATTAAAGTACTTTCATATTGTATATTTGTAAACATTTTCATTTCCCCCAATTATATAGCATATACTTAACAACAGAAATGCTATATATGCGGTCAAAATTTTCCTGGGTTGTTAAAAATCTTACCCCTACCCCCTATTTTTTGCCTTTATTTGGTGATAAATATGATGAAAAAAATTAAATCACCCCAATGTTCCACCAAAATCACCTTATATGACAAGAACAACATACATTCTATTGTAAAAACGACTTATTCCCATAATAAATATCATATCCAATGTCCCAGAGGCTGTAATTTGATAAAATGTGATGTTTACTTTTTTGGCGGCCATCTTGGACGCCATCTTGGATTTCTCAAAATGCCACCATGAGTATGGTAAAAAATGTCATGGGTCGTAACGCACAATCATTTAGGAACATTTTAAGGTATGACTCAGCTTGTTAAAATGAATGGTAGGGTTCAACCATTTTTACCTGGAATTGTTCCCCTACCATAATTCGTTCTTAAGTAGACTTTTTCACTAATGTTCTAAATTGATATGCCTTTGATATCCAGTGATGTCTGTCCTTAATAACCTTACGTGAGCTTAATTGTATTTCAAGCTTTCAAGCAATAATCGCTGTAGACTTTCACTTATCTTTCCACGAAGCGTCGATTTAGCCCAAAGTCACTCAGTTTACATACTACTGTTATAATCATACGTTGTCAATACCGCCTTTCAATGATTCCATTTGAATTCCAATACGTTGGAATCAAAGCATAAAACACAATTAAATAGTAAATCAAGAGCGGTTTCTAGAATGATGTTCCCAGGTAATGAATAAATGAGTTGAGTCGGAAATATTTGACAGACTCAAACAGAGATCCTGTACATAGACGATCAGAACATTGTCGAACTAAAGAATAAATGGTTGTTCAAATGAAAATAAACCATGGTAGGTTGATTAAACGGCTGAACAATACGTCTCTCGAGCTGACAGAATAGTTGCTGATAAATGTGTAATTTGTATCTCAATGACTGCGTCTAGTGAAGAGTTTCCCATTTTAATCACAATGTGTAGTTAGTGTGTGATGTACGCCCGCAGTAAGATGTGCCATTAAAATCATTAGTAGCGAACAATTGCAACATAAATAAGTTTTAAATTGCCACTGCGTGACAGGCATTGTGCATAATATGGAAGAAAAAACACCGTGATGGTGCTGATTGGTAAAAGCTGCACGTGTTTGTTATATAATCTCTATAAGATAATGATGAGGATAACTAACGCATAACGAAAACAAAGAAAATAAACACTAACAAATAAGAACTAGAGATGTCGCTATTTGGCCAACTATTATACACCTGTCAGCAAAAGGCTATTATTCAGGCTTAAATCATAGACTTACAATTAAACAAAACAGCCGCTACCATTTTTTCACTCGGATCTATGTCCATTGTTTTAAGCAAGTTATTTAACAATGCAAAATAGACACATGTTATTTTGTTTAATAGAGGAATCTTTTCAGAGAAAAGTATGACAAGATGAACATGGCCGTCTTTTCCGGTCCCGAAACTCTCAGTCAAATCACCACAAAGGTCATGACCCTTGCCCATAATGTATTGTAAACACGTAGTACTTAATTAATGATTTCAACACAAAACTCACGTGTTTTTTTTCTTATATTTACCATTTTGAATTCGAACATGTGGCTAGTCTGGGTTAGTGATACCTAACGACATGGTTTGTATCTGGTAGATAGAAAACCAAATATTTCCTACCGTGGTATAAAGAAACCAAAGGGGTTATACACGACTAAAAATATATCCCTTTTATATTATATAGATACAAGGGAAAGAGTCCAATTGCAAAATTAGATAAATGTACCCAACTCAATAATGTGTTCAATTTTTTTAAACTAGTCGAATGCAATCATGCAATGGGTACTTCACGACGATATATTATCATACTTAAAAAATACTTTCCAAGTGTAATGACGCCGACATGGAGCATTGAATATTTGCAAAATGCAAAAATCCAATCCATTTACGTACGTGCGGGCCGACATACTTTCCAAAACAGCTTCATACAAAGATAAATTATTATTAAGCCACGATGACAGGATATTGATAGAGGAATATATTTTGTGCATTTGCCATCACTTGTCTGTATCTGTATTGCTTACAGTAAGTTACACAGGATAAATCAGCAGATAAACTAAAACATAACTTTTAGTTTTGAACGACTTGTGACACCAATGGCTATCAAGCAATGGTTTAGGTGTAGGACAGCAGGGACTTTAAAGCCAATCGTATTAAAACCCGGGCAAGTTTTGTTATGAGTTAATTGATTGGCTGAAAAGTTGTTGTTGTTTACATCTGAACCAATCAGAAAACTTGTTACTGAATAGTTTTGCCATTGAGCTGTTTCCCTTTTATAATATATATAATGTAAAGGGATATATTTTTTTATTCGTGTCGAACCCCTATGGTAGAAACCACAATGAGCCGTGTCAAGTAACGGATTTTCCCGTTCTAAAAATAGACAGTGTACCCACTGATACAAAGCATAACTGTTTTAACGCAGGTTATGTACCTATGATACTGATAAACAAAAAAGAAAAACATTTTGTTTCGTTTTACTTTTTTCAATGATTCAGTTACCTGTGTGTATTAATTGTGATTTTTTTAAAAAGTGTAATTGTTTAAAATACCATGATGTAATTGTCGGAAATAAACATACAGTCTTCACAACAGACGTAGTTTGGCCGTTATGATACGTTGATGAATACATAATTATGCGTAAATATATCCTCGGATTTTTTGTCGATAGTAAAAGGGACGCAACAGTTTCCGCATTGACGAGAAACGACGCTGGAAATGTTATCGTCCTTCGACAGATTCTGCGTAAACAACAATGTTAAGCCTATTCCATGGAACACAATACAATGCTGCCTTTCAGATTTGCACCAGTATTGTCCGAAGTATATAGCATATTCTCGTATGATATCGCAAACACCGCAGGTACACATATGACACAGGTAACTAAACTGCATCTCTTTGATAGAAAGTAAAACGTATTTTTTGGAAATTCAAATGTTTCCTTCAATGCAGGTCTATATTCGTTATAAAGTAACCAGAATTGTAAAGTATTAAAAACAAGAATTGGCGTTCGATATCTTTCCAGGTTGACGCAACATAATTTGTGTCATTCAACATTTCGTCGGAAGAATTTTGCATCGATAGCACATATAACTTCTCAGAAACATCAGAACATAGCTTTAATATTGTGATGTCTGAGAAATTGCAAGGTGTCGTCTTTGTCTTGTCAAGATACGTTAATCGATACATACAGCACACATGAAGCAGTCGAAGTGGTTCTAAATGGAATTGAATCCACAAGCGGTATATTCCAAGAATGCAGGAGACCAAAAATGAAGGAGGGATAGTAGAGAAAAATGTAACTGTATCGTTGAAAACGAACGTTTGTTTTGGAAAGTTTATATTTTTCTGTCAATGTCCATGTATGCAGAAATGTCAGAACCGGTCACTGTGGTGCACTTTGATGTTCATAAAAACGGCTTCATGCAGCTCAATCATCTACCAAAGGCTGTAGGTTTACACAAACAATGCTATGCGATGAATGCAAACCTTTTATAAAATGCATTGCTTTAACTTTTGCTGATGTGAAGCGCTGCGAGATCGGCCATTTTGATTTATGTTGATTGCACCACAGTGATCGGTTTCGAAACGCTATCTTCATTTAATAGTATAACTTTTGGATCAATTTTGATACAATTTGGCATGTAAGTAGTTTAAGCATTGCTGTATGTGAATATTAGTTTATGAAAATATTGATAGTAAATGTTTGTTTTTGATTTATTGAAATTCTGGCTATTTAAAACAAATACGAGGGTTGTACCAGAATTACGTAGACTTTTGTCATACGTTCCATACCATTCATCATACAAACAAATAATTTTGTGTGGAGCGCCAATCATATTTACTGCGTAAGCACGTGAAATTTCAAAGCCGTATCTTATTTGGATCAAATTCTGCAGCTTCCGGTGATATATAGGGGTATGGTATGCGGGGCGCGTCAACGGAACGTCACGACGTCGGCGGAACTTCAAGGATAAGTGAAGCTCCTTACTGTGTACATTGTAGCTATAGATATGGGCACAACCGTACACAAAACTTACAAATGTTTATTTACTACCTTAAATGTGATCAAACTTCCAATATATTACCAGTAATGTCGCATATAACCATTATAATAGAGCGTCGATCCAGGTCTATGTGGTCATAGAAAACGCTTGGTGACGCCGGATTCGCCGTTGGTTTTCGTCGTCGGTCCATGTCGTTTTATTTGAATTCGACCACGATTACTGTGCTAGTGTCGTTTGAAAATCAGGTAACTCGGTACAACAAATTTAGAGTTAGCAGGTTCCAACATTTCAAGCGTTTGTTCTGGCGTCTGTCCGAGGTTCACTCAAAATTTTATGTTGATGCGATTTCCAGTGTATTTCGCTAACGTCATATTTTCACTGATGACGCGCAGCAGCTGTTGCTTGTTTTGTACCATATATCAACAACGGTTACCTTTATAAAGTCGAAATTTTCGGCGTACGTTCCAATGATATTGTGCTTGTATGTCACGAAGTTAAAATTAGACTTGATGTCTGTGAGGTATAGACAGTTGAATAATGCCAACAATATCTTTAAAATTCGCTGCCCCGCCTACCCAATTATTGGTTACTATGGCGACAGATTAAATGGCTTTCTAACATTCTGTTAGAAAATATTTTTACCGATACTCTTGAAAAGGGTTAGAAGTTTTTCTACGGAAAATTTGATTAAAAAAGTTGTGACCAAAGTCTACGTAATTCTGGTACACACCTCGTACATGTATACCTTTATCGAAAAATATAAATTCTACGAAAATCTTTTATTTTTCGTTTTCAAATTGTCTTTTTATCAATGATACAGTTACGTGTTTGGGGTTGTGGAAATGATAAGTTTATTGAGTTTATGAAAGCAAACATACTTGGAATTTTCCATCCACATCATGAAAGTTGTCGAACAATACAAAGCCGTTAAGCATAGGAAAAACTTTCTGGAAACTAAGTTCTCGTTTACAAATGGACTTCTCAGAAAATAACATTTGCCAACATTTAGAGTGCGGTACCATTGCACCCAATAGTGTTTTTATGTTCAAAGACTATTTATGTGATCAGAAGGGAATCTATTTCTGGGACTGATTCTCCGAAGTCTCAATTCCGAAATAAGACCATATTCCACTACATCGACAACATGGAAGCATTGCATGGACTTTCGTCATGTTCCTAGAGTTACTTTGATGTGGGGCATGGCAAAGGTCCGTGCGACGGGATAGGAGGCCTGACAATACAATTAAAACTCTCAACCCTCTTCTTGTACCAAAAAAAACATTAACCAAATACACAAAAAAGATTACAGAACATTGTTAAGGAAAGGCAGTGCACTCAAACTATAAAAGTGAGCAAAGAAAAGAACGCATCACACAAGTACGAGATGAACCTAGATTCAGCTATAACAGATCTAAATGATGGGGAGGGTGCTTAATGTCAATTGCATCAACGCCCCACCTTCCAGCTTCCCTCGCACTGGCTTCCCTCGCACTACAGAGAATTGTCGGAAATATTTTCTCCAAAACAATACCCCGGGGACAATATAGAGAGGGGTCGGGGGGGATTAGGGGTAAATACCGAAAATTTTACATGCAGCTGTACCCGACAGGGCCGTAGAGGGCGGGTTTTTTTTACAAATTCCAACGTAAAATCCCAGCCCCGGGGCGGGGGCGTTGATGCAACTGACTTGTGCATAAAAGGCAACTTGTTTCAATTTTATATGCCACCTCCACCTTGTTTCAAATATTAGGTTATTCATTACAGTTTAAATGGTGGTGCATACATCCCCTTTTTTGCTGTTTTGTTGCCCAGTTTGCCGAGGGAGAAACTATTAAAATTATGTCACTGTGCATGTAGTTTCTTAACTTACATTTTTATGTAGTAGGTCAAGTCGCAGTTGTGCCTCATTTGGTTGATTGGGTTACCATTTTGGCATAAATTTGGGAGACCTGCAACGGACTTTGAGGAACTAGGTCGGGTCTTAGCTGTAATTCATTCGGTCACTTGGAATCACCGTATTTTATTATTTTCGTGGGGACTCGGGATTTCAATAATTTATTTGGGTTATGTGTTGCAATGTTTGCTTGTGTTACAGTATTCTGCGATCGACTGGTTAAGTTGAGTGATGCCTTCCCTGTCCGATTTTCTCATACATGTTGTGTGTGTGTAAAAAAGTGTGTTATGTGTAAGTTCGTCATATCTTTTACTCAAGGATATGTTTACCGTTATAAACAATCATACCGTAACACAATCCAGCGGGTCATCAACCGGGCACAACCCAGCAAAGATGACCATATGGGTCTCATATGGGCTATAGCTCGGAAGGCACATATGGGCTTTCCCATATTGGTATCATATTGGCTATTCATGGGCATGCCCGTATGGGCTTTCCCATCTCATATCCATACGGGTATCATATGGGCTATTCCTGGGCATGCCCATATGGGCTTTCCCATCTGGTACCCATACGGGCCTCATATGGGCTATTCCTTGGCGTGCCCATATGGGTTTGCACCATCTGGGTAAACACACGGGTCATTCCATGGGCTATACGCCTTGGATAAACAAGAAGCTGTCCAATTTCTGATTTTCAATAGATCTGGACTAAAAGTGCTCATCAAAATATAGGCTACCCATATCGGACCCATATTGCAAGCCCAAATGTCCCCTTATGTTGCCCTGTTGCAAATCATGTGTGGACCCACATAGGGTGCCCATATTGGACCCGTATGGAAACCTAAATGGGGCCCTCCGGGGTCCCACATATTTTGTTTGCTGGGAAGTGTATCGAACACAATCTTTTATCTTCTCAATGGCATTTCACTGCCTTTCACTTGAATCGGACACACAACATCTTCAGGTCAAATTCTTTTTCATGATTCGAAGATTCTTTGGATATTTACAAGCATAGCCTGCTTTTCATTTTCGGTAATAGCGATAGCTGCTACTTGTGTATCCCCATTGGTTTTGTCACAAAAGAAATACTAGTATAAAGGCAATACAAATTTAGTAATTTTATAAGTTGCGTTCATATAATAATATAGCATCACCATATTTAATCAGAATTTTCTTTATGCTTATAGACTAATTAACTTTTGCCAACTCGTTGTTGTTTTCTTCCTGCAATGCAAAACAATATAAATCATGTTCCGCCAAGTGTATAATATAAAATAATGTTTGTTAGTAATAAAACATTTTTATACCATGAAAGCAACCACGATAAATTGTTGGCTTGTAATTTAGGCTCATTTATTAGGCACCTACCGGATGGAACTATGTTTACCGGGAAGGTTTGCAACCGGGGGGGCTATAGGTATGCCGTACGTCTGTCAAGAAAATCTGGATCCACTCAAACAGTTTTCAAGCTAGGTTTATGAAACTTTGTATGTGGATAGGGACCAATGAGGAGATTATGCACGTTTAATTATGTTTTAATCCGGACAATGGTGGTTACCATGGCAACAGAAACATTGACAACCTGGAAATCAGGTAGGAGACTTTGGTATTACTTGCAATTCTTAATTACTAGTTGTTCTTGTTTCATTCTCATTCTAAAGGACCACTAAAATTGTGGTAATCATCTAACGCATAGAAGTCAAAATAGAAGATAAAATACAGGAATACTAAAAAATAAGACCACCCTTGGGACTCTTGTATGTTGACTTTTTGCCATGGAATGTAGCATCTAACCTTCAGCAATCGTAATTAAGGTGTCTGAATCAAAATACAAACAAAAAACTAAATGATTTCCTTGCAAAAAATAAATATCGAGGGAATTGCAAACTCGTTTCATAGAGAAAGCTTTTTAAAAACATATTAGCCAAAACAGAGGTTTGTGAAAAGTATAATATTTAGATTAAACAAAACAGAAGTGATGATAGCAGTGCGTAACCACATACGCAGGCGCCACATACCAAGAAAAGTCAGGGAAATCAACGTCAGGCAATTGTCAGGGATTTTTTCATAATGGTTAGTGAAAAGTAATATTTCAGAATAGTTTTTTTTGGCTTTAACAGTCTTAAATAAATGTCTTGCTTTAATTACTCCATTCATTGCCAAATGCAGGCAGTTCTAAAACATGAATACTATAAAAGAACAATCATGGGTTTAATATTAGGTTGTTTATAAATTACGGCGTTACGTATACTGGTCAGTAAAAATTATGTTTTAGTGTCAGTGAAAAGTTTGTTCACCAATATTTTCTGGCATCACTGACATACTGTATCCTGTAAAATGGATCCTTTAAGAAAGACAAGGTAAATTATACTGACTTCACCATGAATAATACACCATAATACCATCCATGGCTATGGAATTTAAATATGCATGTAAAATATATGACTTGTGTTATACTCAGTGTTTATTATAAAATCCAGTACATTGAACGTTTGAAAAGTATATGAAAAAACCCACCTCATACACAAGTATTATACATCATAAATGTGCATTATCATCTCTTTAATATATTGTGGAAGCATTACGTTGACAATGTAAGCAGGAACCGCAATATAACAAAAGAACGGCGTACTAGTCTTAGACGCTCGATAGTTTTTAATAGTAGCAAGGTGTGTGACGGTGAATAACTATGCTAAGTGTCAGGTGGATACCTTTGATAGTCTTTGAGAAATTGACTGACAATAAACTAAACCAACACACACGCCCACCTCAATAGCTCAAAACGAAATTCAATTGATACATTTTGAAATGCATGGATGCTTAAACGTTTGGCATTTAGATATCTAGAGATTTTTTCTTTCTAGAAATAACCACATGCTGCATAAATGCATGCATATAGAACGGTACTAAGTGTTGCCAGGCTACGTGGCCATATGTTGAACATGTTTATAAAAATGATAAACGGTCAGGCCTGTTTTACCTTTTTGATAACAACGTCCAAAGTGTAATCGTTATTTTCCGGGAATCGCTAATTTTATACGATACAGTAACCTTTGATATATGTATCGTTTCGGTACAGATAATGGATTCATATTAAACTACTGCAGACTTCTTTGAGAACTGCGTGATTGCAAAATATAGCACTTGTGACTGTAAACGCAAAATTAAATATCGTACAATTTTGCATATCGATGTTTTGATCATGTGTCGTTTGTGTTGAACCTGCAAATATGCCTCAGTATTACTGCTGTTGTTATATAAATTAACAACCATCATTATTTTGTACAGCGTTATATATAATGATAGAAATGGATATCACTGAAATCTGCAGAGATACGTAATGCGTGTTCGAGAATCAACGTTCAGTCGATTGTTTTGGCTTGTGTTTAATTGTTAACACTGTATTATGTATCTAATAAAAAAGTATGCGAACTAATAATTTCCCAACGAAAGTGAACATGTTGAAAGATGTTGAAGTTTTAATTTGGTCACATTAGTTTTGCCGAACAAGGACAAAACATGAGTCAAAAGGAATCGGAAGTTTGCAATATGTTGTTTTCTGAAGGGGAAATATGGAGGTTCCATAAAAGAGGTAAGTTGTTATTTTGTCAAAACCTGGATTGCATTTTGTATGATATAAAAATTTACAAGTTTCTATCAATTTCAGTATCCTGAAATGTGTTCCTGCGTACGAAGCGTATTTTGTATTTTCTTTGATATCGAAATACTATTGAAGATGATTGTGTTTACCGAAACTAATAGGTTTAGGTTTTTAAAGGTTTGTGATTATGCGTATACACAAGAGACATTCAAAATATTGTCTAATTATTATAAGTTAATTACTATATGTAATTGTATAGTCACTCAATATCAGTAATACAGTATACATTTTAATTTGGCGATGTGACAACACTTCTTTGGCTAACTCGACATGATGCTTTGGACAAATGGTAGTAGGTTTTTGTTATATACTAAGACGTATGTTTCATTTTATCGCAGTTGTAATAAAAAATAATACATACAGTATTAAACTTGCCATTACTATTTTACATTTACATCATCTTATGCCCTGGGTTGTGTTCGTAACGCAGTGTTCTGTGTTCCAGAACACAGAACAGCGTTACGAACACTCCGGTACAGTGTTCTGGACATTTTCCGTCTGTTCCTGTGAACGAGTCGGTGCAGGCAGAACAGGTCACGTGATTACAGCAACAAGACAACCGGAAACTTCACGAAATGTGTTATTCTGATCACATTGGCAATGGTATGTCAACGGGGTAAAACGGAAATGACCGAACTTTTACAATGGGAAATTTTTCTTCCACAAATTGAACGGCTGAAACTAACAACATCGGCCACCTTAAAAGTTTAATTTCTTAATATTATTTCTTTAACATTATTTTTATTGTTGTTACTTCCTGTTCTGTTCCTGTTCAGGAATGTTCGTAAGTCGTTTGGAGTGGAACACTGTTCGGAACAGTTTTATTTTGTTCGTAAGTACTTGGAACAGGAACAGTGAGAATAGTGTTCTGCACAGCACTTACAAACACACCCCTGGCCTTGGCAACGCACAAGTATGTTTGTGCTGCTTAGTTCCGACATATCTTCTAAACTCTGCGAAATTGGTATATATGTAAGGCCATGTGGCTTAGCTTACTTTCACCAATTATCAATGTACATGCGACACTGGGGTATTGTCTTAGTAGGACATGATGTTATCGGTCTTGATATCTAGTCGTTTTTACCGGATGTCAAATACACGGCACAAAACATTACATATAGAGGGAGATTTGTTTAAAACAGGAACTGGAGTAATTCTTTCTTTCCAAAACCATGCAATTAATTCGAAATGTATTGCTTATACTAACTTTCACTAAAGCCATGCTTCATCACAAGTAGTAATCCTCTCAAAGCGAGGCGATGTTTCTACACGAACGTATTTTTCATGCTTTGACGAAAGAGCAGATCATACCTCGCGAATGGCTCAACATATTTGAACAATGTTTTGTGCAAAGCCATAAATCATCAAGTTTCGGCTATGGTCTTATTTCATTGCAATACACCTGTTTAACGTAACGCTGTTCCATTATGATACAAAGGCACATGATGACCACACAACAATCCACGCAAGTGTTGGATTTCGATTATCGTCTCTGATTCGAAGGTGAATGTAAACTAACTTTGTCGTGTCATTTAAACTAACTGCCTTCCAAATTTCACGTTACATCAGATTTCAGAACTGTGTTTTTGTTTAAACATTCTATATTTCACGACTCCATTGTGGTGAGGTAAGTATGCGATTATTTTGGACAAAAGTATCGGCATTTTCTCATGGTGTATACACCTTTGAACACATTGGTGAGTTTTGAGCACACCACCGAGTGATGCTTTAATCATCGACATGAAGTTTACTAGCACGTCACTGTCAACTGGTTATCAATGTTTTCTTTGGAGGGGCGATAACAGGGGTTCTCTTTTTCAAAACAATACACTTATTGCATAATAACATGAGATAACTAATGAGATGCTTAAATAATTATTGCTCCTTTTAAACGCACGATTTTGCACTAAATGACACTAAGTCTTATTAGTGAATACACGCGACCCTCAGTAATGTAGGGGTACTATTTTGTCACCTGCACTATTCTAAACAATCATGTTCATATCTTCGTTTCTCATCTATTTGTGATCAATAGTAAGTTGATAATAATGCTCTTTTGACCATTTAATAATATTAACTGTTTTATTCAGACCAAGAGTCTTCTTAATATGATTTCCAGCTGGTATTAAAAAGAAAGAAATGAGATCATTTTTTGATTCATAATCTAGTTTATATATGTTGTTCTAGGGAAGATGGAGCCTGCAGACACGCGCAACTTGAAGACAAGTGACGTATAGTAAAATGACAATCCTCAGGGGCTTTGATTATTTCATGTCATACAATACGGATCTTATCTGCCGTGTATGTTAACGAGAACATTAACAACCATGATGTACGTTTTGTATCGTAATTGAATATATTGTAGACTCTTCGCTTCCAATAATTTCGTCAATAGAACAGTTGCATATAAAGTATAATATTTCCGTTGCCGTTAAAGGTTTTTTACGCCAAAAATGTATTTCTTGATATGAGGAAATAATTTTATGATGGTAAGAATGTCATCAAACAATAAACTTTTTAAAAAAAAACCGTCTTTTAAGCATACGCTCTGTAACGAGGTTCAAACGAAGACTTTCTGACAAAGAGCATGTGATACACTGTTTTAATGCCTCCCCCGGTACTAAACGACACATGGGTAAGTGCTAAGTGATATTCTTAATATTGTAGGGTCGTACACAGATGTGTTTGATGGTCTTTAAAAACGGTATCAATTTGTTTCGGGATCGCTGAAATTGTAATGTAGAACTGTGGGCGTTATTGAATTTCTTATTGAGGTATTTCCTGTAGTTGCCAGAATGTACACACAGCGGGTATAAAAACGATACATAACATAACTTGATATGTTGGACTCGAACACCACAGGGGATAGATATTCCGTTGATACGAACATGGATTCCACAAATATACATCAGTAATTAAATGACGAAAATACGTTTTGAATTTAATGTGTGAAAGATGAAGATACAATTAAATTAAGTCAAGAAACAATGAGAACAAACATGCAATGGTCGAACAATAAATGAAAATTCTGACACATTCCTTGAATTTTGAACATGCTCTGAATATGTTATCAGTCCTGCTTTTCGCAAGGTTGTATATGCTCGTCATATGTTAATTAACTGTAAAGATGTAGCATGATACTAGACAACACCGTGTGATTACATGGGTGTATGCTTCAAAAGCACACCGATATACATCATGGGTGAAAGACAAGATATTTTTTTTTTCTAATGCATAAAACAGAATACTCACACATTTAATTAATCAGATCTGTACGTAGAACATCATCCGTATAATAAACATAGGTTGTATAAATAGCCTCGTTTTTTACTGGTTTTCACATCGGTTGTTTATTCCTGTATGGTCATAACGTCGTAGCTGACTTTTAAACAAAGTACATCACTGGATTTATAAGTAACTCTTGAATTACCTTACCCGATGCACTCAAACTATGAGAGTGCTAAACAAGTGTAATATTAATATGTTACGGTCGGAACTGAAGCAACAGTTCCAGTCAACGACCACATAGCTTCAAAATCCCCAGACAGAGGATGTACATGTTTGGCATTGTTATAGAACTATAATGTATAAATTTGACTTTTCGTTATATAATTTATAATGGTGTATACTAAACCAAAGCTGTAACGATAAATTTATTTACCAGTTACTATCTGAATTCCAAACCTTCTCAGTTACTTGAAAGACAAACAACAATTGGTTAAATTCAGATAATAAAATTCACCGATCACGTTTATTGTTATTCATTTCAGACATAGATAATATTTGGTGCCGTTTTAAGTTATTCAAAGACAGTTTTGATAGTGAACAGAGCCAATACTTAATTTAAATTACACAAACAATCACACTGTAAAATGATATCTTTCCCACTGGGTGTCTCCCTTCGTTACTTCTGCCATGCGGAGTTTTGATTTGTGGTTGTGACATTCCTAACTCAGCAATTTGTTCACTTTAAATAGAGGAATCTGGAGAAACAAGGAAAGTTCGAATTGTGAGGCGCCTACTAGTCTCTAACATTTAAAGAGTAGCATTGACAATTAATGCCGTATGAGATAATTAACGAGCAGACATTGACCTTCAAAGTCGACAATGCGTCGTCGTTACACATTGATCAAGAAAAATTACCCTTTTATACATTCTCAGAATGTCCTGGTTTGCATTAATATTGATTGGCGATTCCTTGCTCATATCAGAAATGGTTGTTTGTTTATTTGTTTAAATACAGTTCAGCAAAAATATCATTATTTGACATTACTCGACTTACATGACTCTAATTGTTCGTCTGGTTAATAAAAAGAAGATTGCTGTAATTATAGCACGCACGGTCTATTGTTGTTGTAGACACTAGTAAACTGTAGTTCAATTTTGAACCCTGAGCCATGACCTTTTAGACGAGTCTTATCATTACACTCGGTTGGAAACTGCATTTGGTCGAGCATCAATTAAAAACAGCTAAAGATAGAGCGAACTCGGTACTTGCCGGGTATTCTTACATATTCGGAAAGTACTTTAGGCTATATAATATAACCATATTAAATGCACGATCGTTATAATCAAGAAAAAACTCACCGTTAGCAAACGAAATAGCAATAGTTTTGAGCGTATAACCGCATTCATTTCAATCGATTTGATCACGTGATTCTACACACTGCATAAGGTAAGCATAGTAAAAGTTTACAGTATTCTTTAATGAGAAGTACGTGTTAAATAAAAACAATTCCGCGACAATAACTCGGCATTTCGTCTACGTAAAACATAATGCGCATTTATTTTTTACATAGTTTACGGAGTCTCTATAATTTGATTGTTAGACAGATGCTTGGGGATATGATCTAATAATGCATATTGAGATTTCGATACGAATCGCTAAATTTGCTCTTAAGGGATTCAAACTCAGAGACGAAGACTCTAGATGCTTTTGGGAAACAAACATCGAGATTCTACAGAAGTTTTAGTTGAAAATTGTATTCTGTGGGCTTAGGTGAGAACTATAATACTTGCATATAATTGACAAGGAATGGTACTTGTTTGGAATGCAACTTGAAATAATGCTAGGGAAATATGTATATAATGACTTATAATTATGAGAACTGGTTATTTAATGCCTAGTTATGTCTAATTGGGACTGTCGTTAGTGATTACCCAGTGGATTAGTAGAGTCAGAAGTGTGTGACATTTGTATTCGTGATTTGGAATCGTGAAAATTATGTAAAAATATCCGAGACATTTGCAGGAAAATGTTAAAGGTCTTGATCCTGTTTTAATATTAATATCAACATTAACATGTGATTTAAATGTTCTCCAAATGGATTTGGGATTAAGTTGGTTTCCGAGATCCAGATCACCCTCAAGGTCACCTTGTAGCGAACGGTCAAGATCGCCACGCTTTGATGGTGAGTTGATATCGTACGTGTATATGTAGTCAATAACGTGAGATTATGTTTAAAAAATGTTCAGTTACCAATTTCAAGGGCTCTTTTTAGCTGTTAAGCCGCTCAAGCACCCTTCGACATCTTATTTCCCCTGGTCATTGGGCTACCTATGGAAACCTACGTTCGTGTCTCCTCGGGGAGACTATTTCTCTCCTGTGGGTGCGGCAGTCAATGTCGATATGCGGCGCCCAGGAATAGACACTGTACTCATATATACCAATTTACACCTTGGTGGAGTGGAGCATGCGTGTTATTCTTGCTCATAGAAATTAACCAGTGGTCCATACGGGGGTTGAACCCGGGACCCCTCAATCCCGAAGCGCGTGCGCCATACTTCCAGGTCACCGCTCCCCACTTTGTTCATGTATAATTGCATTATAAATTAAATATAAGGGTAGGAAATATTGACTATTGCAACATTATCGTCTCATCGATCATGCGGTGATTGTGCTGAAGAGTTTTATATACATAATAATGTATCGTTGGTCACGTTGACCAGTTGATAACATGAAATCATATTTGACTTACATAATAAAATAGACTACTTTAAACAAGGGACATGTGTTGTATGTAAATGCTAACGTATTCTTATCTTTATTCCTTCCCTTGTTGTAAATGTTTTGGTTTTATCATCGGATTCCAATACCGGGAAATTGAATTTATATCTTTAGAGGCAGTACAAGAGTAAAGTTGTAAGAAGGAGATAACTATGGCAACAGTTAATGTCAAATTCGAAATAACAGTTACTTCCCTTGGTACGAGAGGGTCAGTCAAGAAAAACTGAGAGTTGGTCATTATATTACATAAAATTATAGGTTGCACTTACGATTTCTTTTCTTAACCTTTAAAATTCCCGCCTATTGTCATCAGTTGTGTGAGGATTTTCGATTACAATCGCTAATCGGAACAACACTAGTAAGTACTCCGCTTATATCATACGCAAATATCAATAACATTTTTGGATTGTTCAAACTTCGGCGAAATTGTTTACGTATCGTTGAGTTTGGAGTATGCCATTTACTATTTCTGGTTCAATTGTTAAGGTAAGGTCAAGGTCACAGCGGAAATTTTGCGCTACTATTCTGATTCCGGTAAATGATACCCACAGGGAGACGATGTGTCGTGAACATGATCCAGGTCCGTAGGTTAAACTTCAAGGTCACAGGGGAACTTTTAAGTTTTACATGGCTCTTCAGCGTCCGGGCATTATCTTTCTTACTTGCGATAGGATTTTAAAAGTAATTGGCACAAATGATCACCCCAGGGAGACAATGTGTCATGCGCATGATCTAGACCAAAACTCAAAGTTACAGGCAGACTATGAAGTTATGCACTGCTGCCCAGGTTGTATCTTCCTTACTCGCAGTAGGATTTTTTTCTGTTTTTTTCTTCAATGTTGGTTAATCCTTTTATCATGATTTGTATCCTGTGGAGATGCTGAATGAGATACTTTTTAATTAGGTCACGGTGCTGTTTGGTCACTGTGGTCAATGTGTTTGTCATTATACATTTTCGAACTACATGTAGTTAGATATACTATTAGGCTAAAATATTCTATTGTTTAGGTTTGCCCTTCTGCTGGGAGAGCAACGTTTTTTAAAAATCGGGTTACTATGCGGTTATGCCTTGTTTGGTCGCTGGGGTCACCTCTTTGGTGTATTCTGGAGTAATATGCATCTAGAAATATGTAATGTTATTTCCCTCCCCATTCCTACATTGTCCATTATTTTAGACTAGGTCAAGTCGTTGCTTTGTCTCTTTATGTCGTATTAAGGTCACAGTATTTTGTATTTTAACTATGTCACGGGGTGGTTGTGCCTCACGTGGTCGCCGTTTTGACAGACAGGGGTTTGGGTAGATTTAGCGGGGCCTTGTTGAACTGGGTCGAGTCATGGCTGCGTTTCATTCGGTCTCATGCAATAACCGCTATTCTAGTCTATAATTTCTTTGTAAAATTTTTTTTGGGGGGGGGCGTGGATTTTTAATTGTTTCTGTGGCTTATGTGTGGGCACTTCTCAGTGTAGTTGTTACAAATATTTTATATTATTTCCCGCCACATTCCTACCTTGTCTATTATATTATTCCTACCTTGTCTATTATATTATTTTAAACAAGGTCAACCGATATTCTATAATTTCCTTGAGGAATTAGGTCATCCTGCATTTTGTCGGCGGAGACTTGGCTTTTCGGTTGTTTATTTGGCTTCTGTGGGGGCATTGCTCAGTGTGGTTGTGTCGTGGTGTTTCTGATTTGTGTGATCGGCCGATTAAATTGGTGGAGTGCTTACGTTCCTGTCTGATTTCCTCATTCCTTTTTTCCTGTATAGCTTTCAAAATTTCCAGTGTGGTCTTTCCACGCACATTTTTCTATCCTAATTTACGCCAGAATTTCTTCCCGCGTCCGCGCGAATGCACCGCCAGCCATGATGTATAACAAACGTCATTACGTCATAATAAATTATGTAACTCCAAAGATATTGATCAACTCTCAGATATTCTTGACTGACCCTCGTACTATACAGAAAATTTCTACAAAAAATACATTTTTATAACAAAAACGGTTCATTAGAATTTTGCCAGCTACAGTTTTCGGACCGACGATTTGCATAATAATAACAGTTTCAGCTACGGGGGTTTAGTCGCGTTGAAAAAGTCATGGTCGAAGTTTTGAGAGCAGCATATCTTCACAATCGTTGGACTTTTTCGTAAAACATTACACAATATTGTGTGTTTTTCAAAGAAAGCATAAAGAAACGGCGATTTCGAACTTGAAAGTATGCCAAAGTGGCACTGATAGAAACTTAGGCTGAATGGGTCAAGGTCCCCCCGGGTACTACTTCACCGTACCCGGGGTACTTTGAAGTATACTTCACCGTACCCCGATTTCACAGATAATACTTCACCGTACCCCGATATACTCAACCGTACCCGGGTTTACTGCGCGCCAAAAATCGATGTCGTAAAATAACAAATAATAGAATAGCGTAAACCGGTGGCCGTCTCGGCATTGAAAAAATATTGTTTAATAAAAATCAAAGAAATAAAAACATGAATTTTATTCAAGAGTACGTATCCAGCGGAGAAGAGGACGAAGAAGAAGTTAATATTCAGGCTGGTGGAAACGAATTTGAACACTATTTGCATATAATCTGTGAAATATATAAAGCGCACCAAAAACGTCAGTGTTTTGATTTCGGATTTTGTTCCAAGCGCAGTCACGTGACCAACATGTGATAGATTTTTACGACAATAAATTCTGTTTTTAGAAATTCGACGGTAAAACAAGATAAATATTATGGGTCGAAGTATACCGAAATGAAATGTTCCTACCTTCCTTTCATGTATAATTTTTTTGTTCGGCGATTAAAATCATATCAATTTAATTGTTTTATCATTAAAAATGGGGTACCTGTAAGCATACTGGGGTACGGTGAAGTATACTACTAAGTACCCGGGGTACGGTTAAGTATACTTCAAAGTACCCGGGGTACGGTGAAGTAGTACCCGGGGGGACCTTGACCCATTCAGCGAAACTTAGTTGAATAACTAGTGTTGCTCACATGTCTCCAGTTTTAAATTAACGTCAAGTGAGGCTGGTAAGTACAACCAAGACTGCGTTTAGTGAACGGGAATGCCTCGATGGAAGCGTTCAGGCATTAAATACTATTGAAATGTTGGGTAATGTTACCTGACTTACAAATGTTATTTGTTTTTGATGGTAAAATATGTATACATACACCTTGAAATAATACTATTTTAACTGACGAACAGCCATGTCTAAATTCTAAAATGAAAAAAAAATGGTGGATATTGTTGCCTGGCTTTGACAAAAAAATGTAATCGGTTTATGATGGTAAACAGAGGAACCCGCTTTTTATATAATTGGTACAAAAACACTACACAGGACCCCGTCACTGACAATCACCCTTAAAACGGACATGAATAAAATATGCCGATACGTGACGATAAAAGAGTATTTATAAGCTAAACTACGTAAACAAACTCACTTTTTGAATGATCTCTCGGAGTCTGATCTCGGCAAGAAGAGATTTCCCGAAGTGTACGTGGCCTTTGTTATGTTCGATCATCCATTTGTCAAATACTTCTTCCATTTTCTTCTATGCATCCTCTCTGACGTCTTTTTCGTGTTGATTGTACAACAGAGCAGACCTTTGTGTAGCGAGAATCAATGAATACTTCTCTGCTTGCGTCTTCCAGCATTTCTGTAATAATTTCTAAATTAAACGAAACTTACCTTAAGTTGAAGTTTGATGGAGATTCTATGAGTCCAAAGGACACATGAGGGATAAAATGAGATAGTACTACGCATGCGCCGATCAGTCTTTAAAATAATTTTGTCATTATTGAAAAACAGCTACCAATTAACAGTGGTAGCAAATCTGTAAGTACATGTACCTTACTAACTAATACAGAAATAGTTGGGTGGGAGGCATTTTATCCCTCATGTGTCCTTTGGACTCATAGAATCTCCATCAAACTTCAACTTAAGGTAAGTTTCGTTTAATATAGAAATTCTATTTCGTCCTAAACACATTCGTGTAAAATGAGACTTCAAAGCTCAATGATGACAAAATGACTAACCTTTAATGCAAAACACCATCCTCAAAGGAAACTGTTTTTTTTAACCTCTTTGTCATAGAATTTCGAGAATGTTTTGCAGTTTGTCCATCCTGCAGTTTTCATTATAACATTGACAGGAACACAATTTAGTTTTGCCTTTACAGTAGCTGCTCCCCTAACACTGTGGGCTTTGTATAGTTTAGTATTGACACCCGCTCTCATCATGACGGTTCTTATCCATCGAGAAACTGTGTCTCTCGAAACTGGTCCATATGGTTTTATATAACTCAGTAGAAGTTTGTTATGGTCATTACAACGAATAATTCTTCTCCTTGCAAGATATTCTTTCAACACATTATATACACACAACCTCCTGTCTGGAGGATAAGCTTTAAGAGCAAAATTTGAAAAATCGACTCCTGGTCGACTCTGCTTCAACAATGAATCAAAATTGAACACAAACTCAGTTTTCAACTTAACAACATTTTTAACTGGTAACAAATGAATGGTCTGTGTACGAGCTGCATGAGTGACAGCAACAAGCATGACAAGTTTCAAAGTTAGATCCTTTAAGCACAGATGTTTCACAGGATAGTTCAACACAATAATAACATCCCAAGCGTTAATATACTTAGGTCTAGTAGGTCTTAAATTAAACACACCTCTAAGAAATCTAACCACTTCAGGATGCATTCCAGCTTGAAAGCGATCAAATCTTAGTCCTAAAGCAGACAATGCACCTCTAGCTGTATTTATAGCACTGTAACCTAAGCCCTGATGAAATAGCTCTGTAAGGAATTCAATCACATGCACTTTAGACGTTGAAACTGAATCAATCTGCCGTTCACAACAATATTGTAACCATCTCCCAATGTAGGTCTGGTACTGAGATTTAGTTTCAGATCGCCAAGACGACATGATGATCTTGGTTGCTTTCCTAGAAAATCCTCGGTGTCGGTACATTTCCCGGACACTCGACATGCTATCAGTACCATTTGCTTGATCAATGGATGAAGCTTGTTTTGATGTTGATGGTGTAGCAAATTCTTGCGTGACGGAAGAAGGATTGGTTTTTCTATTAACAATTTCATCAGAGCAGGGAACCATGTCTGCGTTGTCCATAAAGGAGCTATCACTATGCAACTTGCCATATCTGTTGTTACTTTCTGTACACAGCGTCCCAATAAACTGAAAGGCGGAAAAACATAACAACATGAGAATTTTCTCCAATCAATTGTAAATGCATTTATGAACGTTGCATCTGGGTCAGGTTTCCATGAACAGAATACCGATACCTTTTTATTAAGGCGACTTGCAAACAAGTCAATATCAGGTTTGGCCCATTTGTCACAAATATCAAGGAAAATCTTATCATTTTCCCATTCTAAATTATCATTAAATTCTCGAGAAGGCCTGCCTGCTTCGTTTGTTCTGCCGGCTATGTGAGATGCAGAAACCCATGCATCATTTTTGACACACCATGTCCAAATCTGAACACTAACATCATAACATTCTTGGGACTTGCTATCCCCCATGTGTGTAATATAGCTGACAGCAGTGGTGTTGTCTGATAATACTTTAGTATGTTTGCCTATCAGTTGCTCAGAAAATGCTCTTAGGCTATAAAGAACTGCAAGTAATTCAAGTTCATTGATATGCTTTTTGGATTCTAACTCTGTCCATCTACCCCCTATTTTACATTTTTCAAGTACAGCACCCCAACCTTGAAGGCTAGCATCAGTTTGCATTTCTAAATCTGGGTGGCCCCTAGAAATTTTTCGAGTTTGGGTTTGAACATTAACAATCCACCACTCAAGCTCTTGTTTCATACATGTGGTGATATGCATTCTAGCATCAAAGTTCCCTTTATTCAATTTCAGGGCATTATCTTTATTCTTTTCTAAGGATCGGTAATGCAATTTCCCATATTCTACAGCTGAGAATGTGGACACTAGAATGCCTATAACCTTGGCTACATGCCGTATAGTTGTTGTTTGCATTTTCTGTAAGTCTCGGCATTCAGTTTCTACCCTGTGTATTTTATCATTGGGGAGGTAATCGAGCATTTGCTCCGAATCAATAGTATTTCCAAGAAATTCTATTTTTTGTGTCGGTATAAAGACAGATTTCTCTGAATTCAACTCAAAACCTAATCGAGAAAATAGTTCTCCCGATACCTGAACATTTTCTGAGCATTCAGACACTGAACGACCACACAACAAACTGTCATCTATAAAACCTGAATTTATGTACCCTAAGCTACGCAATTTAGCATACACAGGTTTCATAAATTTAGTAAACAACCTAGGACATGGTGCAAGCCCATTTGGGAATGTGGTGAATTGATAGATTTCATTACTATACATGAATCTAAAATATTTCTGCTGTTCTGCAGCAATAGGTACACTATAGTATGCATGGCGCAAATCGATTGAAGCCATATATATACCCTTTGTAATCAGGCTTAAAGCTCTCTCGAATGTATCCATTTTAAAATGAACATATGGAATGAATGTGTTTAATTTTTTCAGATTTAGAATCATTCTATATTCACCATTTTTCTTTTTTGTTAGAAATATTGGAGACAAGAATTGGTCAATCTCCTGAGCCACCTTTTTGACCACACCGAGGTCTAATAACTTCTCAATTTCTTTCTCAATAATTCTCATTTCAGCTGAATTAAACCTACATGTATGATTGTCATTGCATTTCCAGGAATAAAACTCTGGCAAAAACTCAATATGACAATGTTGTACAATATCTAAAATATTATTATCAGAAGTCAATTTGCGCCATTCATCTATAAAGTATTTCAATCTACCACCAAATAAATTTATAGAGCTTACCCTAGGAATTAGTTCCGGGCTCTCCCTACTCCCCGTCTTGGGTAGTTTTTTGGATCTGCTGACGCACCAGAACCCCATGACATGGGCTGGTAATAACCTCGACCACGATAACCTGGTCTACCTCTGAATCTACCTCTAAAGCCTCTAAGTCCAGGTTTGGCACCACTACGGTGAATTTTGTAACTTATTTTGGCACAATCCTCGATTTCCTTCGCCGTCTTTGACACATCATCACCAAAAAGTTCCTTGGTGAATGGCAAGGAGTGATTGCACATATGTGCATAGTCAGATTTAAGCTCAGGTTTGAGCAAGTCTCTCCTTAACATATTAATTTGTTTGTTTGAGTGCCCCATTAGGGCCAACACATCGTTACAATTGTTAATGCAGTCTGATATAAATGGATTGCCCTTTTCATTCAACGCCATTTCATTCACAGTTTTAGCGAGCGTTGTACCAGCTTTAATTATTGACGACTCGACATTCTGCAACTTTCTATCATTCGTCCTAGCAGTTTGAGAAATAGCTTCCCATATTAAACTGTTTGTCTTAACCACCACTAGCCCCTCACAATTGGCTGGCCTAGGATTGCATTCATCCTTTATAAGCTCAGAATAACGATCCTCGTCAATACCATTTCTGAATAATTCTGTGACATTTTGAGCCAGTACATCGTCAATATCATCACCACACACCTCTTGCATTTTAAATCGTTTAGCCATGTCATTGAACCTACTTTCACATGTTCGTTTATTATTATTTCCATCAACCCGATCACAGGCCAACACATTTTCACTCGTAGATGGAGCTGATAAACCAATCTCATTTTGGTCACACAATTCTCCCTCCTCGAGGGGATAATCCTCAGAATACTGTTCAATATAATCAAGCCTGTCTGAGACAGATTTCAAATTTCTGTCCTGTTCACTAAAAGATCTCTGAATCTGTTGTAAAATGGAGAACATGGCCTGGTCACTCGGCCCCTCACCTTGTTCATCACTTTTTGTTGTCTTACTCGTAGACGAACTGTCCGATTTACTGGTTTTCTTTTTAAGTGGGCCTTTGCCCCTGTCAGTAACCCTTTTATCGGTTGTTTTTTCATTCGAACATCGTTCGGAAACACTTGTCGGATTTTTATCCGCCATATTGTCTATTTTCTTTCCACGAGGCTATGGTCGCGGAAACTTGTGACTATTTCAAATATAGTCTAATTTTGCAAATAATCGCATTTACCGAACACCGTCCACTAAAATAACACCAGATAACACTCTGGAATTAATTAAATCCACGTGATAAGCCTATAAACGGCTAAAATCGTAACCAAAAGACGATTTTACAAGTTCACGTCTTCTCTAATCGGCTTCCGGAGCACACTGATCGGCGCATGCGTAGTACTATCTCATTTTACACGAATGTGTTTTGGACGAAATAGAATGCACAGCGATTCTAGCGCAGTAATCCACATGATAGTTTCAGTAAAGTTTTAGAAAGCGCAGGTGCAGCCTCAAGGTTTCGACGATTTTAAGAACTTTTTATTAAAAAAACGTCCAACTACCTCCTTAATTTTGAACCCCTTACATGATGAGTAAGGAGATAATAATAATAATAATAAAGACTTTATTTTACGAGGAAACTTATTTGACAATATACTAAACAATCAATCTTCCATAAGATCCTCAACAATGAACAATGAACTAGAAAAATAACTAAGCCAAGAAAACAATGATATTTGATATTTTGGCCCCTATGATGTCTCACAATATAAGTTGAAAAATTCATAAAAGAGTGTCAGTGAAAGGATTTAAACGCTTAATCCGATATAGACACACCATAGGAGCCAGCGTATCATTATACATGTGAAAGACATAATCAATATACTTAAAGCAATGGCATTTTAAAAACATAATACACAAAGGAATAATTTTGCAGACGGATATATAGATTTTTATACCTGCAATAGTAATGTTTGCATGAAGTTTGCTAGCCAGTCATTAGGTTGTAGCAATAGCATGGGATGTTTCAAAGTATGATGGCTTCACCCAGCGTAAATATAAAGTTTTAAAATGTTGAATAGAAGTAGAGTTTTTGATGTAAAGAGGGATAGAATTCCATATTGAGGTGCCAGAGAAAACAAAAGTATGGCGAAATAACTCGGTGTTGGGTTTTGGACTGTACAATTGGTATGTAGAAGAAGAACGTAACAGTCGTGAATGAATATCTGTAGTAAATGTAAATGCATTCTGAAGATAATCTGGTGCATCTCCTCTGAGAGTCTTGTACATTTGATAAGCTTTCTGATAAATAACACGCTCATGAAATGTCATCCATTTAAGTTTTGAAAATAGAGCAGTTGAAGGAGTAGAATAATCGCTATCAAGAATTACTCTAGCAGCTCTTTTCTGGAATTTTATAAGTTTATCTTCAAGACTGCTAGTACAATTTCCCCATATAATACAGCAAAAGTCAAAATGGGGAAGAATGTATGCATTATAAAAACGTTTTCTAGTTTCAATCGAAAGAAAGTTTTTAATTCTAGATAAGAGGTACAAATAGGAATTACATTTCTTTTTATTACCCCTCACTTTTTTCGTAATGTTAATTTCCCATAGACAAACAGGTAGTATTCTTACTGTTACGATCAAGCGGATCAATACACCACGTGATTGAACATTTTTTTTACTGTCAGCAGGGTGATAGTACTTTTTTGACAGTACTTTTCATGTCACGTGGTATATTTATGGACAAACAAACATGGCGGAGTATTCCACCCGCATAAACATGTTTTAGTTCGAGTTCTCCGTATTCAGCCTAGTATTTGGTGCCTACAAATATTCCAAGAGTTTGGTGTATCTTACGCATATATACTTTTCGCTACAAAGTTTACTTTGGGTTAATTGGAGTTGTTTATTTTCTGGTCGACAGGCGTACACGAAGAAAGTTCAATCTGTTAAATAATCAGGTAATTAACTAAACACACACGATTTCAGTACTTGGGAACAAGGAACATTGTCTTTAACTCTTACAATTCAGGTATTATACCATGAAATCGACTGCTGTAGAGTTCGAAGCTTGGAATTGAAAGAAAGTTTATTCGTACCCGTAACGATTCGTACCCTGTAAATATATCTACCAAAAATAGATTGTGGACGAAAAAAGTTCGAGGTAATAAAATAAATAACACATAGCTTTGAGGGTGACAGTAAAAATGTCAGCCCTCGGATAGTACTGTTACCCGCGGGCTTCGCCCTTGGGTAACAGTACTTTCCTCAGGCTGATATTTTTACTGTCACCCTCAAAACTATGTGTTATTTATATAATCACATTATTGATATGGTCTGCCCATGATAGGCTATCGTTAATTGTGATACCTAATAGCTTTGCTGATGAAGTAGCTTCAATTGAATTACCTTGAAAAGGAATGTTGATATTGGATTCAACAATTAGAGATATAACAAGTTAAATGCTTTGTTATGCTTGTCGGATGTTCCAGCTCATTCACGGCGTTGCAATATCAATAATTACACTATTAAAAATTGTAACCGTTAAATGCTCTATTATACCTGTTTGTTTGTGTTTCTTCACTACTTCAAAATTCTCTGTTAATGTTGACTGAGGTTTGTAACCAGTAAAGGTACAAAACTTCCTCATATCAGTAAACCTGAATTAGATAATAAATCCAATGAATAAATCAATCCAACATTGTGAAAAGTTTAACACAATAAACGATTTAACATTAATTAATTCGTCCGTATTAATCAACATGTAAAAATTAGTCACAATCACTATTTACGTGTACAGGTATGATCCGTACCATACACTTTCGCACTAAAAAGTTTGTATATCAACAGTTCGGTCCGTTTCTTCATATAGCGGGAGGTTAACGTGTGAGAGCAATTTCGGTTACGAATACCGTTATGGTCACGTCCTGTCTTTGCTTACTTCTTCAACAAAGATAGCACAAAACACAGATGTCCTTGAACTTGTAGCTGAAGATCGATGTTAAAAAAAGGTAGATCTATGAGAAAATTAGAAAGGGAAGGTACCAATTTACCAGCCGAGCTCAGTATTCAGAAACACTTAACACAACTACCCTGAGCAATGCCCACACACAAGCCAAAGAAACAATAAAAACTCCAAGTCCAGCCGAAGAATTGCAGGATGACCCAATTTCAGAAAGACATTATAGAACTGCATGAGACCGAATGAAACGCAGCTAAGACTCAACCAAGTTCCCCAAGGCCCCACTCTACATCACAAACCCATGCCAAAACGGCGATCAAACGAGGCACAACATCCCTGTGACCTAGATTAAAAAACCAATGACTGAAGCAAGTAAACGTTTATGGAACGTAAAGAGGAACAACACGACTTGACCTAGTTTAAAATAATGGGCAAGGTAGGAATTGGGCGGAAAATAACATTACTTATGTCTAGCAACTACACTGAACAATGCCCACACACAAGCCAAAAAAAATTTAAAAATCCAAGTCCCCGCCGAATTAATGCAGGATGACCCAATTTTACAAACAAATGATAGAATAGCGGTTATCGCTTGAGACCGAATGAAACACAACCAATACTCGACCAAGTTCTCCACTGCATGGTGACCGAACCGCACAAACCCATACCAAAACGGCGACCAAATGAGGCACAAACACCCCGTAACCTAGTTTAAAACACCAAGGACAGTGAGGGCAACCGTCGCCAAGCGGCCTTTATATCTCTTTAAAAGTCTAAAACACCTTAAAAAACATTCCAATCTATTTTCGTACGTTTGTATCTGACCTTTCTTAAATTACACTCACTCAGCGAATGACAGCTTTGAAATTGTCTATATTTAGCGGATCTTTACTACCGCCAACGTTTTTTCCCGCCAGCAGCCAAAAATGTCAAATTGTTTTAGATGCCCGATTCTGATCAATTTCCGAGCGATTTCTTTCAATTTTTACCGCTATCCTCCAATTAACCTTTCCGATCTTTCTAACTGTAAAAGTAGTACCTTTCATTCAAAAAATCTTTAAAAATACACTTTTTCGCCTTCACCGTAGAATCCGTTAACTTCACCTTACGCATGCGCACAACATACCACCACAAGATAACACATGCTCACTGAGAGTTATCGCCAAGTTAGCATTTTCCATTTCATTTATGCCCCTCGAAATTAGTGCGTGTTGCCAAGCAAATACGCTTAACATGTGTAGATCAATGGTCATGAGGAAAATATGCATTATCTACGTACCATGTTCATAGAGATGTCACTTGACAGAATCCCCTGTAGCGTTGATGGCTCAAACTCAGTTGCTTGCTTAAAACCAGCTGAAGTCTTTTTTCTTTGCACTTAGAAGAAAACGTAATAATAAAATGTCCAGCTCGTTGAGAGGAATTTCATAGAGATATCTGGTTTCTCCGTCATCTGTCATCAAATCGGTCATCTTTTTAATATCGCTTTTCGTTTTAGAATTTGTAGATTTGTCTTTTTAATATCGCTTTTCGTTTTAGAATTTGTAGATTTGTTTCGTTTAGAGTCGATAAATTATTAGGCTTGCTGTTCCGTATAATGCTGATTGCTATTTTCAGGTACTGTATCTAAATCAAGTAACCTATTTGCAAAACTTTAGTGAGTACGCTCGGTACGGTTCGATCTAGCAGCAATTTTTCAAACAAAGTGATCTAAATTACGTCTTCCATGCGTGCGCGTGATCGGTAATTTTGTAACAAAAAGAGCGGGACACTAGTCAGGCACCGATCCTAGAAATACGATGTAAATTTAAACAAAGAGCATTTATTCACAATACAGAATATAGATCAAATACAACAGTTACACATACAATAAAACATATATTTACATACTATTATTCCTCCGATGCTCCAGATCAAGTTCCACAATAGAAATGTCCAAGATAAAACAATTTCATCCTTCGAGATCCGTTGTCCAAAAGCTCTCGATTAATTTTATACACAAAGGCAAGTTAATTTCCAAAATATTGCCTGATATTCATAATCCAATGATTCTAAGCCAATGAATTTTCACGCGGAAAATTCCGATTTACGAGAGACCCGTGTTTCTACTCCGTCTGAAAAACGAGATCCAAGAAGGAACATGAAAATATTCATTTACAACCAATTGAGTTACAAAACACAATTTAACAAATACAACATGACCTACGGTACTCTGAACACTATTTCAATTAGCTCACAACAGGTTACAATGTAGAACGAACTCAAATCTTGGCGCGTGTAGAACGGGATGGGAGGGGTAATTATAACCTTCAGACGAACACAGATATCCGCTAAAGTACACCAACTATCATCAAGTACAAGTTACTTTCAGTTGGTAATAAATTCAATGAATCGATTTACGACTAAAAAGTACATCAAAACATGCAATAATGGCTACAACTGGAAATGTCACTAATTTTCGCGACCTAGACGTTTCGACTTTCCTTGCCGACCTTCGTACCCTGCATATAAATCAATGCATGAATGATGAAAACTTTGAATAAAACATAAGTAGGCCTAACTGAGGTGCTGCATCTTACAATATCCTCGGCATTTGGTGATAATCATCCCCGTCGGCCGATAATAGTTTTAGTCAGCGTTATCATGTTACTATAGATAGTAACAGATGTATTAATAACATCTAGCGCATATAGTAAAATTATTGTACCCCCAAAAAATAATAAATGATATCATTTTGAAGTGTGAGAAAAACGTTTGCCGAAATATATCTATATAGTGACAAAATACATATTCCAAATAAAAATCGCTGCCTTTTACTCAACCACAAGAAATGCGAGGAAAGCAGGATCACGGTATGATTAAGAGACGTAACGATAAGGGCGAACAAACATAAAACATCGTCAATTTGTTATGTTTTACACGCATAGTATCACTCAACAAACGATATACATTTTTGTATAATGTTCTATTTTCTTCATCGACTGCAATATCATCAAATAAACAGATCTACATCAAACATGTATTATATCGTATTTTCGTAGGATTTTGTTTTTAACTGCATAAATCTAATTAATGTCATACAATTATCTTCAACATTAATTTAGACCATTGGAATAATAGGTAGTGTCTATTTAATCATAGTCAGTGTTCGAATGACTTTTGCCGGTTCAGTCGACACTAAATTGGACTCAAAATATGTTGGTGTAAAAATCTAGTTAATCGTTAAATGTTTTAAAACTATCTAGTCGGCTTAAAAAAGCCATAGAATGTACATACATAATCGTTTATTACTTCTTTGCCCCCCCCCCCCCCCCCTCATGCATAAAACTATGATATATACACGAACGTATCATAGCAATACGAATGCCAATGGCTTGATTGTTTTCTTTCGGTTTTAGTTTTAAGTCTGACCTTCCGACGTCCTTAATTCAGCAATCCCTTGACGCGAGTATTACTAGTATAGAGATCTGTTATTGCATGAGAAAGTCTCGTTATAGGTTCCTCGTCTTCAAAATCACAAATGAATTCGGAGACGTATTAAATCAACGTAAGACTACTTACGTTATTAGTGCATTGTTGATCCGATTGTAGAAGGGTAGATTTATTTCTCCCGTCTCATCCTGGGGAGATTTTTGCGCAGCGGCAACATTCAATAATTATTGTTTGTAGCTTAGGACTTTAACTACGGTTTGTTATTCCATTCTGATAGTGAATTTTTGGTTCCTTGCAAAGTGAGAGTTACAAAACGTATTATTAAATGAATGAACATTAACTGTACTCTAAAGCAACACATAACCTTATGATTTACTGGCGGGCTTTCGGTCATTTCTTAGATCAATTTATAAAGGTTAAAACTGCCTTGTGGTGTTGATTGTCAATATGTATTGGCCTGTTATTACTCATGTCTCCAAATAAGACATTTGCAATTTATGTACTATAGGGCATCTTTACACGAAAACAAAACATTGGTCAAGAGAAATGCGTAAGCAGAAACAATGAAAATATGTATTCTCTTAGTTATGGAATATACAATACATCATAATACACTTAAGAGAGAAGAATAACGCCGCCTCGTGACATGTCTAATATCTAGAAAATACGTATTTATGTAAGGGTTAAGTTAAACATACCTCGCATTTATATAGGCTTACCCCAGTAACTTGACCCCTTTTTGTCTGCAAAAATTCTAAACATTTTTCATACGTCATATATATATGAACTAAAGCAAATTCGTCAGTTATATTCTTAAATAAAATTACCCACTGTGTTTTATAATGTAAATGTTACACAAGGATACTTTTGACTGTACATCTATCTCATTTACAAGTTAAATAGTTCCTGCGGCCAATAGTTTTACAGACTAGTATTGTGAGATACAGTTTTTTATAATTTTAAAAACTAGAACTTTTTAAGGTGTTAATAAGGCTTGATATAAAGGCATGAAGAAATCGGACAGGGGAGGCAGCACACCTTACCAGCTGAGCCAAGACTCGCATCAGTAACAACACGACACGTGTACAAAGAGCAATGCACACACGTGAGCCAAAGAAATAATTAAAAGGCCAAGTCCCCGCCGAAAAATGCGGAATATAACAAACCTCTCTGATTGAGTAGGCTTATGTGTGTTTGGGTATATTTACCTAGTATAATTTACCGAAAAATGGTGCTATTTCATTATTAGTTATTCAAATGCGTAATATAGTTTATTTACGACAAATAGTTTATTAAATACAAGTATTTGGGTAAAAAAACGTTCATACTTTTGTATATTTGATATCGGCGCCCGTAGAGTCAGAAAGTAAAATAAAGCGATTCTCACGACGTGCAAATATTATGGACAAACGCCGGTTCGAAATGATTCTGGGCCGAGTCTTGCCGAAAAACTTGCTAGTTTACGTTTATTTTGTCATCACTGGTCATTAAAATGCGTAATATAGTTAATCAACCTCATATTGTTAGTTAAATACAAGTATTTGTGTAAAAACGTTACTATTTGGGTAAGATTTGGGTGTTTGATGCCGACTCGTTCTGACCTAGTTAACATAGATCTAGGAGAGGTAATCCAGACTGCAGGTGCACGCCAAAACACATATCGAAAACATTTTTTTTTAAATTACTTAAAGGGGTAAAAAAAATAATTATAGTTATTAACTTACATTAATTTATTTTAAATAAAAAATAAAATAATAGTGATCTTATCTGGTTTACGACATTCGCACAAAGTGCTTCATTTTTTTGTATTTAGTTTTGAACGCGTGAACCAGACTAACGAAAGGTCAAGTGCGCGTTAAAACACATTTCGAAACACATTTTTTTCTTATTACTTATTGTTTAAAGGGGTAAATTATGGTTAATACTTTATTTTAAAATAAAATAAAATAGATCTATACGAATCTAAATAAAAAAAAATAAAAAAATGGTATTAGTCTGGTTCACGACATTCTTAAAAAATGCTGATTTTTTTGGATTTTTTTTTTGAAATGGTAAACCATCCAGAACAGGTCACGTGCCCCTACATGGAAATTTTTCTTGTTGCATACAAATATAACCTGCGGCTCAAGGCCGCAGGTTAATAACATACAAATACATTTATAAGTGCGTCAAAACTTCCTGAGGCATACTGTTGAAATGCGATTATTGCTTCGTGAAATTTTATTTACGTTACAAAAATTGCTTTTCAAGCGAGACAGTAAAATGTAACAAACATTTATAAAGTCCGTATTGAAATAACTATTATAGTCGATTTTAAGAACACATAATCTAAATTATGATAAGTGAAAGTTGTTTGGGATCTACATTGCTTCTTTTAAACAGCATGCCATTCAAAACGGCGATAATATAGCGCGAACTATGGAAATAACGTGATTACAATAGTTCTAGTAGTAAAAAATAGACACTTTTAAAACACAACCAAACACTGTTCTTATCTCACTGTTTGATTTTCCTCCTAGAGTTCGATTTCCTCAGAAACGAAAGGGACCAGCGTCAGTATGACCTACTACTAAATATTAATCATTACAAGAGCGATGACAAGGTACTTAAACCTTTCTGCTCTTGGAGCAATCACAGACCTGTTAAATCATTGAGTTATAAGTAACAAAACGGGAAACTATTTGGTCCGAAAACAATGGACGGACACTATGTAGGAGGGTCACCTCATTCGAAAATGACAAGATTATCTACATGTATACTTTATATCCAATATACATTATGTTGTTCACGGGCATAATGCCGTAAACGCTTGTTCCTTTAAACTGATTGCATTTCAAATTTGAACATAATAACCCAGACATATTGAAACAAAGTCAATTAAATATCACTTTAGATCGTGTGTGTTATACGCAAAAATGAAATTACACCGTTGCCTAAGATTATACCATCGTTGTACACTCAATACATATTATCCGATTTAATCAATTTAAACGGTTTTGTTTGAATGCATGAGTTTGCTAACATTTTGATGCATTTCTGCAAGCATGTCGAGTAGTTTTTGTCTTTCGATAATCTGTTATACAGATTTTAAATAACATGCAAATTTTCACGAATAAATCTTATTAATGATTACTACCAATACTGATAAATAGCGATATTTCATGTTTGCATTGATACCTCATACCTGTTCACGAGCCTGATTAATTACCATGAAAACCAAAAGCCGATGTTAAATTTAGACAAACCATAGGACCCGGTCAAATAGTATTCAAAACAATCGTACAGCAAAGTTTAATAGGTTATGATCGACCCAGGTAATAATATACTTGGTCTGGTAAATATCAGGAAAACAATCTGGTGGGACGTGAAAAATACGTACAAATCAAAGTTTGAACGTATTCTGTCTAATTAAAGAATTGCTAGATGTTAAGTTACCTTAGACATCTGGGCACTGTTTTATCAAAGCATTTTCGCTAGCGTAAACCTAAGATTTTCTTAAATATTGCGTACGTCGATAATATTTGCGTAAATGCGTTTTACAAAGATATTTTAGTTCACATTCTGTCGTAAGTTTTAGCTTATTTCTACGCCAAGGCTGGGCAACCCTAAATGGCAAATATGAACGTAAGTGAAGAGTTTTTAACATGCGCTGATGGTTTTTGACCGTCGCATGTTATTCTTGACCGTCGTTTGTTGTTTTAGACCGTCACTTGTTGTTTAAGCGTGTTTAATCATCAAATCTTGACGCATATTTATTCATTCTGGTACCTGTTATATTGGTTATATTGTGTCCCGAATTACGTTCAATCTTCAATATTTTTTGCGTAAATGTACTTGCGATCGTTTAGTAAAACACACTTACGAGTTTGCGTAAGGTAGATATCTATGCGTAAATGTACGCGACATTTACGCATTGTTAGTAAAACAGTGCCCTGGTTCTTAGAAAAGCGATATGCAGGTTGTACATTTTCTTCAAGCCTAATCAGTTTTTATTGCTGCACTTAATGCAAATATATTGCAAACATATCGGTATATCAATAGTTTATGCAAATAACATTCAGTTATTTGACGTGAATTGAAATTTATGACACATTTTGCGAATTTTATGAAATTCCATGAAACAAAACACACGGCTGTGGTTGTGATGAACACGCTACACCGCTACAATAATCTGGTTTTCGTCTCCACTCAAACAGAACTGGTGCTGGTTTTATGATGCATCGGACAGGCTATGTTCTCACGTGACATTTGCAATTGCTTAAGTCCTTCATGTTTAGGAAGCTGCTTGTGAAAAAGCAAGGCAATTTGAAGTGTTAGTTGATTATTGGCTCCAAGAAAACGGCAAAGATATTATCCTTTTATAATATGTCTGAATATATATATTATTAAAACAGCATTATACGCGACAAGACTGGTGATTCTCAGTGGAATATCACTTTCAAACAAATGTTAGTATCATATGTGTCACAACGGAATGTATTTCCGACCTAAATACGTACCAGTATAATTCTAGAAAATACTTAAATACAAAGTATAATTACCTAGCAACTTATATATCAAAAGCATTTTATCCATTGACGTCAATACGTGTTTGATAAGCTCGGATCAATGATCTGCGAGTGAGTGAAAGATGTGAAAGAAATTGGACCGTTATCTGGAATTGTGTTTCGATCCATGCGTATGAATATGGTTTCATTCTTTTTTCCCCGACTGGTGTCAATCTGTGAAAGGAGTTAATACCTTTGCTAACAAATACCCGGTTAACATGCCGCTTACAAATCAAGCGAGTCGTCGCTTATTCAAATTGTCGGAATTTTACAAACGCTGATTGGAATCAGCTAATCCAGCATGATGCAACTTCATTCGATGAATTGTTATTTCTCTGTAACACAATTATTTACCTATCATTAGCTTCTATCCAATGTACGGGCATAAAAAAGCTCGGTCACCAATAGCATTACAGTCAAGAACATTATGCTTACTGTTCATTAGAAGTTAGACATTGCACTTGTCGGGCTTTAATCTAATGTAAACATCCGACAAACACCTTCTGACAAAGGCAATGTCATATCTGCTTTGTATTAAGGGTAGTTGAGTATTTTGAAGTTGTACTATGGGCGATTGAAGTGAAAACATATGACCTTGTGAAAACATTATCTAGTTTAATATACTCGTAGTAAATAGCTTTTTAGCATTGAATGTCGACTACGTCATGCTTTATCACAGGCAATTTTAGTATCTTCTTGATGAAATATATATTAATTCTAATACCTTGCTTGAACAGATAATTACGTAATGCTTTTTTATTAGTAGTAGCCTGCGTAAGGCTGATAACGTATCTATTCCTGATTTAAATTTAGTTACGCTTGTTACATATATTTAAAATGTCTCATTTTAGGAGTTACTCTGTTAGTTCATAGATATTTGGCTCGGAACGAATAGTTCCGATAACAGTTGCGTGACCAACAATCGGATGATAGGTAATTGAAGAAGGGGTACGTATAATTCGACGGTGTTTTCATTATGAGGTTCCCGTAGAGATTGACAAGTTCATCGTTCATTCAAGCAATATTTTTCTATCTACGCAACATGTCTATGGAATCTACCAATACCAAAACGTAGACAGAACGTTCTTGAACCAAACGATTGACAGCTTATGGACACAGCTGGTCAGACAGACTTATGCTCGTATATTTACAATCGTCTACACTAAACTTGTAGACTGAACAGATCGACCGGCTGTTAAATATATTAATACTGGTAGTGCATAGGTCAATCTGTTTATATGGAATTATAATTCTTTGCCTGGGATATTGAATTAATTCGTTGGTGGTGATGTATTAGTCTATTAACGTGGTCCTTTGATTGAATCACCAAACTTTGTGTAACCAATTACAAAAGTAATGTTACCGGATTAAAGATAGTACATCATTTTGTAACATTCAATTAAATCTACAGAGCAGCTGTGATGCTGTGTATGTGTACTTGAGCAGGTCACGGGGTAACTAGAGTGTTACAATTCCGGATATTGGATTTATTTATAAAATGTGCCAATACGTTTTGTTCGAATGCTCATATTTGGGAAAAGGTTATACATGTGTTAAATGCCAGGCTTTATTACTATGAGGAGAACTACTTTTCCAGTAATTTGAATTTCTTGTATACATTTTCGTCAGTGGGATCTTTGAAGATGTTGTCAAATTTTTCAGTTGGAGAAATTTCAAACATAAAACTGAAAACAAAGAAAGCTATACTTAAAGGTATGTCTTCGTAAATTCCTGTATACTGTAGAGTACATTTATTCATATGTATAGATAAAAATGTTTTGCGCATGCATATCTATGTAGTTTGTCCTTTTGGGTATTTGCCCCAACTAACTGGAACAGTCAGTGGAACGTTGTGACTGTTTGGACATTTTGTTCGCTATTGTTCACGTTGTTTCCTTCTGTAACAAGCGCTACGATCAATGTTAGTTCATCACGTGGCTCCAGTTATCGTAAAAACAACATAAATTACTTCCACGAAAATATGATATATGGCAGAACAAACTGCATTTCAACGGAAACGCGTCACGCAAATTACTAGCTCTGTTGTCTTTTCTCTCAATTTCGCTGTCATTGTAATTTCGCGGTTATGCATAGTAACAGTAAACTGCTATGATTCTGTTATGCTATTGTATAATATTTATTCCGAATTCGGACGAGTTATATAAATGCGGATCAGTTTCTAGGCATACACATGTATCGTTATTTAAAGAAAATATTTCCTGAGACAATACACCCAATCAAATAACAGTCAGAGACATATTACACATTGACAAATACTGTAGAATTTAGTCTAGCATTAAGGTGTAGATGATATATAGTACTTATTGTTTATACATTGACTCTCGTTTGTTTTGTTGTTGATTAACATATTCCTTTTGACATTATACAGACATGGGTTTATTAAAGATATGTCCGCTCTGCAATGTCGCAACTAAAATTAAGTTTACTCATTCAATTAAATTTCATTTCTTTATATATAACAAAGAATTGACTTGAATTGAAGTTACATGTCTGCATTGGTAATATACAGTGTAACGACATAACGTTTTCTAACAAAGTTCCGATTTAGCGCCTAAACTATATCAGCGAATTGGCTTTGAAGTGGCTGTTGTTATGTCCCCATTGGTCTGGATGTTTGAAACTAAGTAAACAAAGATGATATCATGATGCAAGTAATGCTGGCCGAAGATCAGCTTATAATAACTGATATTTGATTTCTGGAAACCTGACTTCGTGCAGGATATGGTTAAACTAGTGTTGTAATAAACTCCCAAAAGTATTAAAATGTCGCACTACGAAACGGTAGGTATATACATTACCCAGCATAGAGAAATTCGAAACAACTAAATCGATTTTTCAAAATATATTTTATAAATACAATTTTATCTGGAGCGTATCTTAAGAACTATTCAACATATTGACTTGAAATTTAAAATATAAATAAATGGCAACATGTACAAGTGCAGTGATCAAGAACCATAACTATGTCTGTCTTAAGTTTTGAAGTATCTCCCCTTTAGTATTTTCACAATCAAATTTTGTCTGGAGCGTATCTTCAAAAGTGTTTAAGATATTGACTTGAAACTTGATATATAAATAGATGGCAGCTTGCACATGTAGAAGCGCATTGACCAAGAGCCATAAATATGTCTGCCTTACATTTTGAATTATCTCCCCTTTTGTATTTTCGTAATAATTATTTGTACGGAGCAATTATTGTCTTGCAAACCATTTAAGATAACGACATTTCAGAATAATGATTCTGCTCTAGAAAACAAATTTTTCCATACACAATCAAGTTCATTCGGCTGGGATGGCCATGTGATCAATGTTCTTGTATAATGAAAGGTTTACGTCCGACAAGCACCATCCGACTAAGGCACATCCATATCTGCTTTGTCGTCAGGTCAATAAAATGATTTTTTGGAGTTGTACAGCAAAAGGGCATATAAAGGAAATGTTTATATTCATGACCATGATAATATAACTGAAGCATACAGTTTCTTCATCGACTGCAATATCATCCAATAAACAGATCTACTTCAAACATGTATTATATCGTCCTTTCGTAGGATTTAGTTTTAGAATTCATAATTCTTATTAATGTCATATAATTATCTTTAACATTAATTAAATCATATTCAGTGTTGGAATGACTTTTGCCGTGTATGTTGACACTATGTTGGAGTAAAAATATGTTGGTGTACAAATTCAGTTAATCGTTAAATGTTTCAAAACTATTTAGTCGGCTTACAAAAGTTGTAGTTTGTACATTCATAATAGTTTATTACTTCTTTGTCCCCCTCAGACATAAAACTATGATATACGTGGGTATATCCAAAAGTAATGTCACTGATGCTGTAAAATCGTATATAATGTCAGTAAGACCACGAACTTTTTCACACTGTAACTTCAGTCTAATTGGAATATGATGGCCAAATTTCGCAACAATGCACATAATAGTTCTGGAGATATGAACATTTTCATGAGATACACTTACGAACATCGCCGCAAGCCCGACGTCAACGACGTCACAATGACGTTACTTGCTGACACCTACTCATCCAGTAGAAATTCATCCCTCGTGATTTTTAACGACTCATGTACCATGCAGTCATTTCCAAGACCTTCAAAAATGATTAACCCACCCGACACTTACTCTCTGTGAAATTAAATTATTTTTAAGGGTCTTCTAGATAGTCCCACAGCAAAATATTTAACTCACCACATAATGATTTCAGTTCTGAACGTCGAATTGAATTGACGGCGTTAAAAATTCTATTGGTGTTCTTTTCGGATCTACTTAAAACCGTTCATATGACTCCCTATCGATAATGATTTGGTGATGTATGCCCCCCTTAACAGATTAAACCACATACACATGAGCCTATGAGCCGGCTTGTTTAAATAACGTTTCAGTAGGTGACTTTCAAAACTTTTAGGAAAAGTGCATTACTACGCGCAGCGTCTTTTTGTCACAAATCTGCCGTGTTTTCGCTAAGTAATCAATGCGTTGAAGATATATAACGAGTTTCAAAGTTGAGTGACGTTATTGAATTTTTAGCAGCAGACACAAAACATTTGTTTCATCAAGTCACGAAAGTATTGTCTGCTTTCGATAATTATTTTTAGGTATAAAAACGCATAAAAGAAAATTGTTATGATAATGAAAAACAATCGTTATTTTCGTGTGCGGCGATATGACGTCATAGGTATATTTTAAATGTTCATATAATCCAGTTATGAAAATCGAATAATGCAGCATGTTTTATATAAATCAGAATTGAATTGCTGAACATTTTGATATCCTATTAATGCATATCGGCCTATACAAAATTAAACCACGGGAGGAGTGACATTACTTTTGGATATACCCTCGTATATACCAAAGTTTCATAAGCAATACGAATGCCAATGACTTTATTGATTTCTTCCGGTTTTTGTTTAAATTCTGACCTTTCTACGTCCTTAATTCTGCAGTCCCTAGATACGGGTATTATAGATATCTGTTATTGCATGAGAAAGTCTCGTTATAGGTTTCTCGTCTTCAAAATCACAAATGAATTCGGAGATGTATTAAATCAACGTAAGACTGCTAACGTTATTAGTGGCTTGTTGATCCCATTGTAGAAGGGTAGATTTATTTCCCCCGTCTCATCCTGCAGAGATTTTTACGAAGGAGCAACATTCAATAATTATTGTTTGTATCTTAGGACTTTAACTATGTTTTGTTTTTCCATTCTGATAGTGAATGTTTGGTTCCTTGCAAAGTGAGAGTTACAAAACGTATTATTAAAGGAATGAACATTAACTTTACTCTAAAGCAACACATAACATTATGATTTACTGGCGGGCTTTCGGTCATTTCTAAGATCAATTTATTAAGGTTAAAACTGCCTTGTGGTGTTGATTGTCAATATGTTTTGGCCTGTTATTACTCATGTCTCCAAATAAGACATTTGCAATTTATGTACTATAGGGCATCTTTACACGAAAACAAAACATTGGTCAAGAGAAATGCGAAAGCAGAAACAATGAAAATATGTATTCTGTTAGTTGTCGTGGATTAACAATAAATCATATTTCATTTAAGAGAGGGGAATGCCGCCGCATCCTAACATGTCTAGTATCCAGAAATTACGTCATTATGTAAGGGTTAGGTTAAACATACCTCGCATTTATATAGGCTTATCCAAGTAGCTTGACCCCTTTTTGTCTGCAATAATTCTACATTTTTCATAGGTCATAAATGTGAACTTAACCAAATGTGTAAGTTGTATTTCTAAATAGAATTACCGACTGTGTATGTATAACGTAATTGTACCACAAGGATACTTTTGAATGTACATCGTATTCATTCATAAAACACAAATACATTCATAGGCGAGTCAAAACTTCCTGAAGCATAATGTTGACATGCGATTATTGCTTCGTGAAATCGTAAACAAAGATAACATCATGATGCATGTAATGCTGAACGAAGAGTAGATAATAATTACTGATATTTGATTTCTGGAAACTTGACTTCATGCAGGATATGGTAAAACTAGTTTTGAAGTAAAACTCCTAAATAAGTATTAAAATGTCGCACTACGAAACGGTAGGTATTTACTGTACCCAGCCTGAAGAAATCCGAACAACTAATTTAAAAGCGATTTTTCAAAATATCTCCACCAGATGTTTCATGTTCCACGTACGATCATAATGTTCCATAACATGTTAACGCCTAATTAGATCTTCGATACGATAAGACAAGACTTTCGACAGATTACGAGTGTAACCATTACCTAACACCAATAAAAGCTTTTAACGTTTAAGTTATCCAAACAACACATTGCTTGCCAAGTAATGTTTTATTGTCAAACTATCTAATTGCTTTTCTGAGTAATTGGCGTGCTGTTATGAATTCAAAATACAAGACAAAGTTCACTATCTGTATCTTGCTCGCATGCTACGTTAGAAATGTTGGGTACATCAGCGACCTTGCGCGATGAACGTGACATTTAGTCGACAATTATGAAAAAACTTTGAAAACTTGTTTTTGATGTCAGCACCATTACCTCGTGTGTTATTTTATTATTGATATTTCAGGGACAACAATCTATTCAATCTAAGTAATGTCATATAAGATAATTCCTGATCGAAAATATGGTGATCAGTTTAGCGGTGTGAATTGTTCAAAACTATTAAACACATTAGTTCCATCTCTTGACAGTCGCCAATATGCCTAACTTCCACAATAGAAGAAGTTTTTTGTATGTTGAACTTTGCCGTTCATTCTGTGTTTGTTATTGGTAATGTTCTTTAGCAGCTACGAATTTCCCGAAAAGGTTCGAATTGATCTTCACAATTAACAGAAACTATTTCTAATCAACCAATCCCCTATCGGTATCGACTAGTTCAGTTTGTGATTCCTTATCTACCAATATTATGTAATCGATTGAATTTTTCACTTACGAATTTCTTGGTCATCTTCACCGGCAGTTGTCTCCGTCTGTTCCTCTTCAACGGAAATTTGTGTTCTCTCTCTATGTGCAAGAACATGTGCAGGTTGTGTCCTCTTTTTGAACATTGTGCCGGTTGGGATATCCCGAACAGTACGAGAGTCACTAAGACGCTCCGAATTCTTCTCTGTTTTCCTATTGCTTTCGAGCAACTTCACCTTACGACAATCTCCTACTGCTTTCTCTTCATCCTCTATGATAATATCTGGTTCTCTATCCGAGTCTGATTTGTCCTCTGAGCCAGAGCTTGGATTTGAAGTACAAATTCCACTCACATCAGTATCAAGAATGCATCCTGGTTGGGGGTTCGTAACAGTTACCTGATCTGTCACTACTGTAGTTGTGTCTTAATGGTATAGCTTCTTACAATGTACTGGTATATATGTACGCTTCTCTCTTGAACGTAAATCCGCACTCGTCACAAGAAATCTTTATTTACTACACCGAGGTACATGTTTAGCGAAACAAATCTGTCTTTGCAAAATGGACATGCTATATGTACCGAATCTGTTTGTCATGTCACTTTGGTTTTGGCCATCCATTTAAATATGCTGGTGTGGCGGCTGTATAAAGTAGCCCCATACTCCACTTTAGTGTAGTTATCAGTTATAATTACCCCCCTTTTTGGCTACTTATGCACAAAATTCAAAGTCCACAGTGTGTCATTCATTACGGAGTGAGCATATAAGTCTCGCTTGAAGCATCCATTTGTGGGGATGTGGATGGCTTGTACTACTAGTATGTCTGACTCTTGCGTGTGTGGCTAGTAGCTTTGTGGCTTTGGTTTGTGCCCTACTATCTAATATAGACGATGTACTGCATGTTTGTTTTGTGACCCAGGTGAATCTGAAACGGATGTTCATTTCCTTATTAATTGTACTTTTACTCAAATATTCGGCGTGATATTTTTAGTGAACTATACTCACAAAATGACTTTAATATGATGAGTGACACTAATAAAAGTAGTCTCCTTATGGCTGAATATCCGCGTAAGACTGCAACATATCTTGTGAGAGCATATATGAAGAGACAACATTATATGAATGACCGATAAGCATGTTTGATATTACATTCTGATCAATACACATTTGTTATCATTTTATTGCATGATTTGTCTTCACATTACATGATTGTACATGTACGAGCGTATACAAATAATAATAACTACCACTGATTTAATATTATTAGTTAAAACGCATGAATTATTAAATCCAATTAATTTGTGTCCTGGATATACTATATTGTATATTTAAACGTTCATGTATATGTATATCAAATTTGTAAAGTGTTAATACATAATGTATTTATATTTAAAATTTACATCATTTATGTTGCATTCATACTATTACTTGTATAAATATGTAATTATGTTTAATTTTTCAGTGACTTGTAGGCCAATTGAGCGGGTGCTGTAATCTTGTGATATGATTTTCTGGCGAACTTTCGGTCATTTTTTAGATGGGTTAATTAAGGTTAAAAACGCCTTGTGATGTTGATGTCCAATATGTATTTGCTTGTTACTACTCATGTCTCGAAATCAAGACATTTTGAATTGATGTAAAATAGGGCATCTTTATACGAAACAAATGCGTTGGTCTAGAGAAATGCGTAAGCAGAAACAATGGAAATATGTATTCTTTTAGTTGTCGTGGAATATACAGTATATCATATTACACTTAAGAGAGGGGAATGCCGCAGCATCCTAACATGTCTAATATCCAGAAAATATGTCATTATATAAGGGTTAAGTAAAACATACCTCGCATTTATATAGGCTTACCCAAGTAACTTGACCCCTTTTTGTCTGCAATAACTCTAAACATATTTCCTCTGTCATAAATGTGAACTGAAGCAAATTTGTAAGTTATATTTATAAATAAAATTACCCACTGTGTATTTATAATGTAATTGTACCACAAGGATACTATTGTCTGTACCTCTTGTTCATTCATGAGATACAAATACATTTATAAGTGCGTCAAAACTTCCTGAAGCATACTGTTGAAATGCGATTATTGCTTCGTGAAATTGTATTTACGTTACAAAAATTGCTTTTCAAGCGAGACGGTAATATGTAACCAACAGTTATAAAGTCGGCATTGAAATAGCTATTACCGTCGATTTTAAGAACACATAATCTTAACTATGATAAGTGAAAGTTGTTTGGAATCTAAATTGCTTCTATTAAACAGCATGCCATTCAAAACGGTGATGAAATAGCGCGAACTAAGGAAATAACGTAATTACAATAGTTTCAAGTAGTAAAAAATAGACACTTTTAACGCAACCATACACTATTTTTATCTCACTGTTTGATTTTCCTCCTAGAGTTCGATTTCCTCAGAAACGAAAGGGACCAGCGTCAGTATGACCTACTACTAAATATTAATCATTGCAAGAGCGATGACAAGGTACTTAAACCTTTCTGCTATTGGAGCAATCACAGACCTGTTAAATCATTGAGTTCTTAGTAACAAAACGGGAAGTTATTTGGTCCGGAAACAATGGACGGACCCTATGTAGGAGGGTCACTAATTCGAAAACGACAAGATTATCTACATGTATACTTTATATCCAATATACATTATGTTGTTCACGGCATAATGCCGTAAACGCTTGTTCCTTTAAACATAATAACCCAGACATATTGAAACAAAGTCAATTAAATATCACTTTAGATCGTGTGTGTTATACTCCAAAATGAAATTACACCGTTGCCTAAGCTTATACCATCGTTGTACACTCAATGCATAGTATCCGATTTAATCAATTTAAACTCTTTGAATGCATGTGTTTGCTAACATTTTGATGCATGTCTGCAAGCATGGCGAGTAGTTTTTGTCTTTCGATATTCTGTTAAACAGATTTTAAATAATATGCCAATTTTCACGAATAAATCCTATTAATGACTACTACTAATACTGATAAATAGCGGTATTTCATGTTTGCATTGATACCTCATACCTGTTTACGAGCCTGTTTAATTACCATGAAAACCAAAAGCCGATGTTATATTTAGACAAAAAAAAGGACCCGGTCAAATAGTATTCAATACAATCCTATAGCAAAGTTTAATAGGTTACGATCGACCCCGGTAAAAATATACTTGGTCTTGTAAACATCAGGAAAACAAGCTGGTGGGGTGTAAAAGTACGTACAAATCAATGTTTGAACGTATTCTGACGAATTAAAGACTTGTTAGATGGTAAGTTACCTCGGGCATCTGGTTCTAAGAAAAGCGGTACAGGAATTTTGTTTTATCTTTCCGGCGAAGTGTGCCAGCGACATGCAATAAAAATATTCAATTTGTAAATTTTCTTTAAGCTTAATCATTTTTACTGCTGCACTTAATGCAAATATATTGCGAACATATCGGTATATCAATAGTTTATGCAAATAACATTCAGTTATTTAACGTGAATTGAAATTTATGACACATTTCGCGGAATTTTATGAAACTCCATGAAACAAAAACGCGGCAGTGATTGAGATAAACATGCTACACCGCTACAATATGATAATCTGGTTCTCGTCTCCACGCAAACAGAACCGGATACAGGGTTGATGATGCATCGAACAGGCTATGCGACATTTGCAATTGCTAAGTCCTCCATGTTCAGGACGTTGCTTATGAAAAGGCATGGCAAGTTGAAGTGTCAGTTGATTATTCGCTCCAAGAAAAATAGAAAGATTACCTTTTATGTCTGAAATATATTAAAACAGCATTATACGCGACAAGACTGTGGTGATTCTTCTTGGAATATCGCTTTCAAACAAAAGTGTGCATGATATCTGTCATAACGGAATGTATTTCCGACCTAAATACGTACCAGTATAATTCTAGAAAATACTTAAATACAAAGTATAATTACCTAGCAACTTATATATCAAAAGAATTTTATCCATTGACGTCAATACATGTTTGATAAGCTTAGATCAATGATCTGCGAGTGATAGATATGAAAGGAATTGGACCGTTATCTTGTATTGTGTTTCGATCCGTGCGTATGAATATGGTTTCATTCTTATTTTCCCGACTGGTTTTAATCAGTGAAAGGAGTTAATACCGTTAAATAACCCGTTAACATGCAGCTTACAAATCAAGCGAGTCGTCGTTTATTCAAATTGTCGAATTTTACAAACGCTGATTGGAATCAGCTAATTGAGCTTGGTGTAACTTCATTCGATGAATTGTTCTTTCTCGGTAACACAATTATATACCTATCATTAACTTCTATCCGATGTACGGGCATAAAACATCTCGGTCACCAATAACATTACACGGACATTATACTTACTGTTTCTTAGAAGTTAGACATTGCACTTGTTGGGCTGTAATCTAATGTAAACATCCGACACACACCTGCTGACAAAGGCAATGTCATCTCTGCTTTGTATTAAGGGCAGTTGTGTGATTTTAAAGTTGTACTGCTAGGCATTTGAAGAGAAAACATATGACCTTGTGTAAACACAATATAGTTTAATATACTCGTAGGTAAGAAACATAGCCATAATTAGCCATTTCGCATTGAATGTGCCAGACAAATGTCGACTACGTCGTGCTTTATCGCAGACAGTTTAAGTATCTTCTTGATGAAATATATTTTAATTCTAATACCTTGCGTTAAGAGATACTAACGGTATGTTCAAATACTTTTTATTAATAGTAATCTGCGTAAGGTTGATAACGTATCTGATCCTTTAAAATTAATTATGCTTGTTACATATATTTAAAATGAGAGGATGTCCTATTTTATGAGTTACTCTGTTCGTTCATAGATATTTGGCTCGGAACGAATAGTTCCGATAACAGTTGCGTGACCAACAATTGGATGATAGGTAATTGAAGAGTGGGTACGTATAATTCGCCGGTGTTTTCATTATGAAGTTGCCGTAGAGATCGACAAGTTCATCGTTCATTCAAGCAATATTTTTCCATCTACGCAATATGTCTATGAAATCTACCAATACCAAAACGTAGACAGAATTTTCTTGAACCACACGATGGACAGCTTATGAGCACAGCTGGTCAGACAGACTTATGCTCGTATATTTACAATCGTGTACACTAACACTTGTAGACTGAACAAATCGACCGGCTGTTAAATATATTAATACTGGTAGTGTATAGGCCAATCTGTTTACATGGAAATATAATTCTTTGCCTAGGATATTGAATTAATTCGGTGGTGGTGATGTATTAATCTATTAACGTGGTCATTTGATTGAATCACCAAACTTTATGTTACCAATTACAATATGTAATGTTACCAGATTAAAGATAATACATCACTCTGTACCATTCAATTAAATCTACAGATCAGCTTCGATGCTGTATACGTGTACTTCAGCAGGTCACGGGGTAACTAGAGTGTTACAATTCCGAATATTGGATTTATTTCTAAAATGTGCCGATGTATTTTGTACGTATGCTCATATTTGGAAAAACATTTATACATGTACATGTGTTAAATGCCTGGCATTAATACCATGTTAGTGTCCTTTAAACGTATGAGTTTGTCAAATTGAAGCTAGAATGTATACATAGTAGACATATTTCTCAATCCAATACACAATCTATGAGAAGAAATTTGAATCCATTTGGTAAATTATTAAGAATTTGAAAAGCTCCAGATTTTCTGATAGTATATTCAAACATAACGTTTATGTCTAAAATGTCACAAGCAGAACTTGATAAGAACGTGGTAATGATAATACTTTTGAAGCATCACTCACTTGCAAACAAAAGTTGAAGGTAAAGGAACGAAACGTATCTCTTGAATCATTCTAGAAAACGCACAGTAGTGACATTTGCGACATTAGGTAACGTCATTCATAACCTCAACACAATATAAGATCCACCATTGTATTGCAGTTAGCTTCTACTTTCCAACGGTACCAAATATGACAATGATGTCAGAACCTTTTTGTAAAGTACTTTTTAACCTAATTAACAGCTTACCTATCAAAAGGAACAATGGCATAAATAAGCTCGGATCAATGATCTGGCTGTGAAAGATACAGTATTTGAAAAAAAGGGAAATAAATTGGTCTGTTATCTAGCATTGTATTACGACCCGTGCGACTGAATATGATTTAGCATTTTTCATTCCAAGTTTCCCCCAACTGGTGTTAATCAATAAAATAATTTTATATCCTTGCTAACAAATACCCTATTGACATGCTACTTACAAATCATGCTATTCAACTATTGTCCGATTTCCTAAGCGCATAGCGGAATCGACTGGTTCAAACATTATGTAACTTCCATCTTATGTATTTGTATATTTCGGTCACCAATATAGTACCACAAGCAGTATACGTATTATTTGTCAATTGGAACTATTGCGTGTGCAGGACTATAGTACAAATGTACCTCTGAATGTCAGTTGTTAGTGCACTTGCGGTCCAATCTGGTTGGAGTTGTACCGCGGGAGGGGGCATTTAAAGGAAACATTTAATATGTCTATGACCATGCGAAAATAAATAAAGCTAATACAGTTAACATACATACTGGTAGATGCCAGTTCGTCTCGTACCGAAGAAATGTATAATTGGACATGCCCAAATCGAAGACTTCACGATAGCCATGACATATCTCACTAATGCTGAAATAATAACAACTTAATCATATCTTATAAGGATATCAAATGGTAATTTGCACTTTTGTGTTAATTATTTTAGTATCTGTTCGATCTTTTGATTATGCCTTTCCGACCTTTTATAAAATGGTTGAATACTTTAAGCAAGAACTGATTAGAATAAGGTTTATAATCTGAACTTAAGTTAAACTTAATTACTCTCGATATTCAATATGGGGAAATACTGTTACTCCATTAGTTCGTACATATTTGGCGGGGTATGAAAGTTCCAATAACAGGATTGTATCCAAGATTCGGATATTGGGTAATTGAAGAGTACGTGGGTGAATCAAAAAGTTCGTAGAAAAATATCATAACTCACAAACCACAGCTTCAAATATTTTCAAATTTTAGTATAACGTGATCATAAGTATAACAAAACAATTTGTCAAATTTCATTGAATTAGTCAAAACTACATTATTTTCACACCGAATCGCGCACATACTGTATCAGTATACCGGAGCACGTCAGCGTCATTTGATGAACGACGTCAAACTTACACCAAGATTATCAATACTTACGTTAACATTTTGACTCATTTTCGCTTGTAGAAGTGGCTAATATGTAGGTATTTTTGGACTATCATCGTGCACATAGTTTCCGCATTTTCAATTGTTCGTTTAATATAGTGTGCGCTGTCCCATAAGATTATTCTAAGTGTTTTGCTATATCCGTTATTATATAGCGCTGGTCCTCTTCGACGACGTTGCGATCCAACGTCACCAAAATCGGGTGTATTTTATTCGGGTTTCAACCTCTAGTATCCTACACGTTAGCACTAATTCCACTTATAAATCTATTTATTTCAGCATATATACCTTCACGTTTTAAACAATGTATTGTATCTGATACCGTACGTATATTCCAGTTTCACGCAGATTTTGATAGCAGCCCGTGATTCCGTAAATTCCGGTAGACCCGTTTTAAGCCGATGTTTCTATATAATACGATTATGTAAATGTCGATTAAAACATAATTTATCGGAGATGACGCCTGAAATTTTAATAGACTTTATACATGATATCATGCAATCAGACATAACATTTTGACGATTTTTGAAGGTCCTACAGTCGAGATATTTTAGGAAATTTATTAAAATGTGTTTCAAAATATCCGTGTGCTCCGGTATACGTTATCGGCCTTGTTTAAGACATAAATATTTTCAAAACGGTTATCATCAGGTCGCTATAAATCTGTGTATGTAAAGAAAATACCCATACGTGCATACAGCATAAATATGAAGACAATAACTATGAAAATAAAAAAGTTATGACAAAATTCTACGAACTTTTTGATTCACCCACGTATGTAAGTATAATTCATCAGGAATTTTTATTATGAAGTTTAGACCGACATCGAAAACAAAACGTTCAAGTTCATTGTCCATTCAAACAATGCTTGTCTGTCTACGAAATGTGTCTATGAAATCTACCAATACTAAAAAAAAGTAGACAGAATTTCCTTGAATCAAACGATTGACAGCTTATGGACACAGCTGGTCATTCATACTTATGTTCGTATATTTACAATCGTCTACACTACACTTGTAGACTGAACAAATCGACCGGTTATTAAATATATTAAGAGACTGAAGGGTAGCGTATTGGCAAATGTGTTTACATGGAATTAATTCTTTGCTTGGGATATTGAGTTATTTCGTTGGCACTGATGTATGAAGCTATCAACGTGGTTAATTATATAGAATCACCAAACTTTGTGTACTTAATGTTTCCGGATTAAGACAAGCCACCAACCTTGTGTTATTCAATTCCAGTGCTGTTACAGATCAGATGTGCTGTTGTCTATCCGTACTGGAGCAGGACACGGGATAACTAAGAGTGTTAAAAATCCGGATATTGGATTTATTTCTATAATGTGATAATAAATTCTGTTCATACGCTTGAATTTGTAAAACAAACTGTATCAATATGTTAACTGCCAGGCAAGACTATCATGTCAGTGTCTTTTAGGCTTTCACATTTATAGTTTATTGTGAGAATATAATATTGTACTTGTCACTATTTTTGGATACATTCACCACTGTGGGATATTTGAAGATGTCGTCAAATTTTTCAGTTGGAGAAATTTCAAATATGAAACTGAAAGCAAAGAAAGCTATGCTGAAAGGTATGCCCTAATTATGTCCTTTTAAATGCTGTAAAGATACAAATAAGTGTACTGTAAATATAAATGGTTTGTGTTTGCTTTATGTGTAATTATATTACTTGGATATATTCACAATAATGGGATATTTGAATTATTCATCAATTGATTAAGTAAACATGTGTTAATATGTTTTATTGTAAATATCGTGTGCTGTCTGTGTCCACCGTGCAAGTACAGACAGCGGAACATTGCGACACGGGTTTACAGCTATTGTTGCAATGTATATGGTCAATGCATGACCTTTACATGGGCAATAATGTCAGTAGTGTTCGAAATAGCACGTACGTTAATTTCACGAAACCATAAATTATGTGTCAGATCAAACAGCACGGCAATGAAATTAATAATGAGTTGCAAATCATTAGCTTTGTTATCTGTTCCTGGGGTTTAACTGATGTCATGACACTTACATGGCTATGAATGCCGTTTTCAAGAATTAAACTTATCTGGTCTTTTGATGTGTTAAGTCACGTTGCATTAATTTCGAATTCGAAGTGGCATGTATTCAAGCTAGTTATATAAACATGGTTCAGTTTTAAATAACGTTATCAAAGAAATTAATATCGAATAAACCAGTGTCGATCAAATACTGTAAAACCATTGATTTTCGTGGGAGATTAAATTTCGTAGAGTTCGTGGTTCACTTTCAATTGCGGAAGTAAATCCCATCGAACAATATTTATTACCTGAACTGCAAGATCCACGAAATTGTGTCCATTCGAAATTGGCATTTTTTACCAAAACCATGGAATTGTGTCACATCGAAATTAAATTGTTTTACAATACATGGAATTGTCAGATTGACAAATAATCTGATGCTAAAATTGACTAAACATGCAGCTGGTATAATATTGCTGACTTTCTCATTTGATTAAGTATAGTTATTCATTTTGACAAAATACAGACTTGGCTATACTCTCTGAAAATATTGCTATTTAAAAGGACCACAAAATAAAATGTATAATATTATCTTAAAAATGAAATGACAACTTTTCATCGATGTTTATGTTTAGAGAAATAATACACATCTTTTCGTCAGATTACCGCAATAATAAAACTTGTCCAAGCCATGAGGAATACGAACAACTTAAGTATCCCAAACAGACGTATCAACTACAATCTTATCCTTGTTAACATCTAAACGCATTATTAGATCTTCGATATTACAAGACATAAACACTAGCAGATTACGAGTGGTTCCATGATCTAACACCGCCAACAAGTTTGTATCCAAACAACATATTGGTTGTTACAAGTTATGTTTTATTGTCAAACTATTGTATTGCTGTCGGGAGTAATTTGCCGTTATGAATTCACAACACTCGTCCATTGTCTAGTTGATACGTTATGTGATAGGCATTGTGTCCTTCGTCGACCTTTTGTATGAAGATGACATTTAGTCTACACTGGTCGTAAAATAGTCTGCGACATTGTTTCTTAATGGCTTAATATGTTTGCAACCTTTACTCATGTGTTATAGAATACTATTTATACACAAGCAAATACTGTATTACCTGCACATGATTCACACTTGATTAAAACATTGAGTATCGTGCGCAAACCTATGCAGTTTTCAACTGTTTACTATGAGCCTGTACAGATTCCTTAACACTCTCATTTCATTCCTCATGTTTTCCGTCTACTCATGATATCAGTAGGATCGTTTGATCACAGTGATTATGAAATTCTACACAAATATCTACCGTTAGTAGAATATACCAGATATCTGCATATTTCAATATTTACATTCATTAAGCATAACAGACTTCCATCTCGTTCATGATGAGCATGTATCAGCTATTGATGCCCATGATCTATTTAACGATAGGTACATTCAATTCTTTATCATGGAAACATTTCAGGAATTATTATGATGCAGCAGTCTTTAAACGTTTTATTTACACCATGGACGCGTTGCACTTAATATTTCTGTGGATTCCAATTGCAAGTTTGTATCAGACGCCATCGGGTGTACATTCTGATATAATTTTGGCATTATTCACTGATAATGTTCATATGATATATAACCGTTTGATTATGGTCTACTCAATATAGTATTGCAATTGATTGTGTACCGTTTATTTGGGTTGGTGGCTGCTTCATATTGTTTGATATAGAGGATTCTGCACTGATTTACTTAGCTACATGAAGAGCAATGTATTTATAATACTGTGAATCTACATGTTGTGATGAAGTCAAGGTAACAGGGAAGCCTTTGTTTATTTATTGACTACTGTAACAATAGATAGCATAATTATACAATACATAATATATAATTGTTTAATGTGTGTGGTTTTTTTAAATACTTGATTTAAAATTATACATACTTGTATCTACTATCAGACGGAATCAAATCCAATCCAGTATTGGTTTTGGCATCAAATATGAATGGCCTAGACAGCAGTTCGGTTCGATTCACTGAATAAATAAGTAATACTCTAAAATTATGCTATTGTCCTAAGAATGCATTTTTGTTTGGCTCATTGTGCATATTATTTTGGATTAAGAACTGGTTAGTCCAATTGTCAGGATATCGTAATATGATAGTATTAGTTTTGGATTATGTCGGTCTGTTTCCCTTATTATATAAATTGCAAATGATTTGTTATTTAAAGGAATTTATCATTGTCTGATTAATAAATATACGTTTTGTGTTATGACAGATAATAGCGGCCATATGCTTCACTAAATAAACGAGCTATGGTTATCAAACGTAATATATGTGTTCATTGGATTACGATGTGCGCGTTTTACTTAAACAGTACACGAATCACCCTCTTGTACTTTTAAGTCACCTCTGCGCTTTCGTATTATCGCTCTAGTTATGAAGTTGTGTAATAAAACATATTTAACTGAAATATGGGTATTATACATAATCTCAACATAGATTTGTATGTGTATGTTACTCCTTTGAGACAAGACCTTTCAGTCTTCAACTTCTTATTCTAAAGTATGAATCGAGCGAAAATAAACTTACTCGACAACTGCCTAAGTGATAAAATTAACGTCAGTCTTGACGATTAAGTGATACATATCACTCCTGACGTTCTTTATCTATCACTTCTTGGTGCTGATATGATTATCGTCAGAAGTAAATATCTGCAAGACCGAAATTCACTCACTCATGTTTCTATCAAACGTGAAATTTACAATTATATGTTGATACGTGTAACATCTGTACTTGTTCCCTTGTGATTCTGTTTTCAATGCACATGTAGTTTGGTTACTAGCCTGGTGTTCGGAATGATATTTTAACACCGGAACTATTTTGACTGTAGGTTAATATGCGAAAGCGATGAAAGCAGAAAATCCCTGATAACAATCCCATTTAACCCTTGTACTTACACTTTATCGGTACTATGCTGTCTCGTGCAAATACTTCAGCATACATTGCAAATTGTCTGATATAAATGTAGTTGTTATGATAATTTACAGCCTGTTTAAAATGCCCAAGTGTGAATTTGTATCCAATACCTGTGCCATCGCTTACATTCTGATGTTCAGCTTGATAAAACATCACACTGTTACGAAAGTCCGACAGTATGTGAAGATAGTAAAGCAACCTGTTAATTAAGCCATTTTGACGTTGAACAAATACTATCAATTACTAGCGCTGAACTTGAATTAACTCTACCGTCTGAGTTCAAATAAACATTCGCCGACACGGTCTGAAATAGACCAATTAAGACAATAAATAAAATTCTCTCACCTGGTACGAGTAACCTTTATATCATTTGCTTCAACTGCAATGGTGTTTTAAGACGTTGATATTTTGAAAATGTCGCGGTGACTGACGTTACTGTCCTAGTAATTTTTGAACGTCCCTCGTATGACAGAACAATATCATAAATGTCGCTAAAAGTGATAACTGTTAAATAATTTATAATATAAAAGCATGTGGAAATAAAATGTAGTTCCCACCTAAATAAGCAACGTTATCATTCTTGAAAAATGTTAAATTATCTAGTAGCAGCTTATATACCAAAATGTTTAATTAAATGACGACGTCAGTACTTGTTTGATAAGCTTGGATCAATGATCTGCTAGTGAAAGATATGATTCATGAAAAACGGAAGGAATTGGACCGTTACCTTGACATATTGTTTCGAGACGTGCGTGTGAATATGGTATAGCATATTTCATTCTACTTCTTCCCAGCTGGTTTTAATAAAATGATTTAATATCCTTGCAAGCAAATATCTATTGACATGCAACGTACACATCAGACAATTCATCGCTGACTTGAATTGTCGAATTTTACAAACCCTGCTTGTATTTCGCTGAAGTTATTGTGTAACTTTAGATTTAGAATTCACTATTAACAAATTACATGCGCATACGTGTCATAAACTGTCATCCAATGTACCGGTGTCTATACATAAGCACTATGTCTTAATTGTTTTGGCACAGAAGCTATTGTGCATGTTAGACTATACTCCATCGTTTACAGTTCCGACGAAAGCTTTGTAGTATCTGTTTTTTTGTAAGGTCAGTTGAATGAATTATGGAGCATTATATGAAGGGGCATTGTAAGTACATAATTATGCATATTACAGTAATTGTCTTCCTAAAACAACCTTGTGCAAAATACAGTTAATATATCCAACTATAAATACACATTTAGACTCGTGTCGAAGACACAATTTGATAAGGTGATGCTCATATTGGAGACGTCATGATGATCATTCAAGGGCTAAACTATATCTGTTAATTATACCATTCTGACCACATATAATGGGCTTGACTACTATTTTATAAGTGCGGCTCGGTATAAGGCTTATAACTTATCTAATCTTGATTGAACCTTAATTACGCTGGATATACAAAATGATAATATCTCTCAGTTACTTAGTTGGTTCATTCAATGTACGTATTGAAGAGTTCCGATAACAGTTGCGTGATCGACAATCGGATGATGGGCACTCGAAGAGTAGATAAGTAGAATTCGTCATATTTTGTGGAGGTTATGCGGTGATCGAAAAAATGGTGTCTGAAATTTTCTAGTTTCATTCAAGCAATGCTTGTTCAATCTACGCAATACGAGGGTCATTCAATATATAATGCAAACTAACAATTATCTTAAAATCCAGTCAAGATAATAAAATGAAACTTTGCATGATTATAATATAGGACAATTTCTATTTGATAGAACATTTTTAAGGACATCTGACGTCGATGGCGTCACCAGCGCACGACCTCATTCGATTTAACTTTGAACGTCATGGACGCGGTAACGTCACATCTAAAAAGTAGTAAACATTTAATCAAGTGATCATGCAACAAAAACTCAATGGATATTGTTTTACCTTACAAGAGACATGTTTCAAAATGTCAGCAACAATAATTATCCTAAAGTGGCGCTACTGTTGAATGAAAATACAAACGACAAATATAGAGTTAAGGGCTACTAGTTTGTGAAACTGAAAATGTGTGCAATGGCCCCCATGTCTTGTCGAAACATTGAGAGAACAATTGAAACTAGACAAAATATCAACATGCGTAGAGATAGCCCAGGGACTCGACAGTAGTTTTGGCTGATTTAATTTGAAATTGCAGAACAGAGTACACATGTAACCGGGTTCCGCTCACTGAATGTCGTATATTTTTGACGTCAGAGCCGTCCGAACTTCGCACCGAACTCATCGCAAGCTTAATTTAGGGCTTAAATATAGAAGGAAAAAACTTTATACGCAAACTTGTAGTGATATGTGGCATGTAGATACCATATTACCAGTCGAAAATGATACCACGATTACCTGGGAATTCGACATGCCACTTCACATTAGGTTGACTAGACCGTGTCCGTGCAGTTATGAGTGTATGTACGTAGTTGCCTAGCAACGGGAATGGAATAATGACCAAAAGGATGAACGTTGGTCATTGAACTCAAGGAAAGTTACTTTGGATGATTATTACATTATTTAAAAGATAAATATTGTATCAAAGAATTTATATGATAGTTTGCATTATATATTGAATGACCCTCGTATGTCTATGAACTCTACCAAGACTATAACGTAGAAAATATATTCTAGGATAAAATATTTGACAGTTTATGGCTACAGCTGGCCCTACGTATGTTCGTATATTTACAATAATTTGCACTACACTTGTAGACTGAACATATCGACCGGTTATTTAATACATCAAGAGTGATCGAGTATTGGCCAATATGTTTACATGGAATTAATTCTCTTCTGGGATATTTAATTAATTCATTGACAGTGCTGTATTCAGCTATTAACGTGGTTATTTATATTGAATCACCGAACTTTGTGTAGCCTGTTACAGCATTTAATGTTTCAGGATTAAGAAAAACCCACAAACTTTAATCCTTTAATTAGATATACAGATCAGTTATAATTTCGGCTATAGGTACTTCAGAGAGTACGGGAAGTTGAGTGTTACATTCCGGATATTGGATTTATTTCTAAAATGTGTCGATGTATTCTGTTCATTTGCTCGTTTTTTGGAAACATTATACATATGTTAAATGTTTGGCAACAGTGTCACGTTAGTGTCCTTTAGACTAGTATAGTTACGAGAACTAGTATTTCAACTGTTACTATTGGATATACACATATCTGTGGGACATTCGAAGATGTCATCAAATTTTTCAGTTGGGGAGATCACAAACATTAAACTGAAAACAAAGAAAGCTATGCTGAAAGGTAAGCCCTCGTGAGTTCCTTTGGTATAAATAGTTTCATATGTGTATATATTTAAGTTTTGTATGTGTTTTATGCATAGTTTTTTTATATTTCTGACGGCCTGACTAGTACATTCAGCGGATTATTGAGACTGCCTGGCTTCTATATCCGTTATAATAAGTTCTGCTCCTTTGTAACAATGGCTACGGTCTTCATTTAGTCCTCAGCATGGACTATAATATCAACAGTCGTTGGTTTGTAGTTGAATCCATTAAATATGATATGTCACTGACAAAACCACATTTCAATGAAAAAAGAATATTTTGCAATGCAAAATTGCCAGCTTTGCTTTCTTTTCTTGAATTCCCAATCGCTGCCAATTACGTGATTTTCAATAGTAGCATGTTCGAAAAATAAGTAAATGATTTTATATACACAGTGTATTTTTTTCTATTTCGGACTAAACTGCATCCAAACGAGTTATATAAATATGGTTCAGTTTCTAAACATACGCATGCATCTTTGGTAAGAGAAGATATATACGAAGATACCAAATGAAATCAAATAACCGACATATCAACCATTGACGAATAATGCAGTAATTAATCTTGCGTTAAAATGCATCTACGACATTATATTGCTGGCATTGTCTTATGTGTTAAGTTATTGAATAAAATATTTTGATATTATACAAACATATCTATAATAAAAAGTCTGATATTTGTTTAGCATTGTTGCAATTTCTAAGATGCCCTATACGAATTTAAATCTATTGAAAGGACAAACGTTACGTTTTAAATAAAGTATATAGTTACTCAAGTGTATACCAGAAGTCATGGCAGTTTTCGAGCTTTGAAATGTTAGGAAATAACTTGTTACACGATCACTAGGAATGCGAAACAGATGTTTTATTTTTACATACGATGATAGTGTTTGCTAACATTTTAACGTCTAATTTGATCTTCGATACGATAAGACGAGAAATTTGGCAGATTACAAGTGTAATCATTACATAACACCGACAAAAGCTTTTAACGTTTAAGTTATCAAAACAATATATTGCTTGTAAAAAAGGTATCTTTTATTGTCAAACCGTTTGTAATGGCTTTTAGAAGTATTTTTTTATTATGAATTCAAAACACACGTTCGTTGGTTATGTCTAGCTGGCAAGTAACGTTATTCATGTACATGTATACACTTTGTACAGATGTACTTCATCGACCTTGTCAGGTAAATATGACATGTTGTCAAACATTTGACGTAAAATCACTTGAGGAATTGTTGGTTAATGCCTTTATATTTTTGCACCTTTATTGGTGTGTTATGGTATGCAATATAATGCTGAGCTTAGACTTTATTTGCCAGTCAGGTTAATATGGCAGGCATATGCGTGCCTACGCAACCGAAATCAGAAATATTGAAGTTATGCTAATCTTGTGAAAAAGAAATGTAAGAGTAAAGCACCGATGTTGTGAACTACATTGTATTTATCACCTTTACATCCTTCTTAACGCATATTTTAACGCTTTTTCGACGATGCCGAAGAACTATCCAAAGTATCTACCGGAACAATAATGGACCAAAGAATTGCATCCTTTCTGTATATGGATTCATGAAACAGAGCTGAAGTCCGTCTTGTTCTTGTGCATAATGAGTCTCCTCAGTTCAAGTCCAAGATATCTTATATAACAACATTTGGTGTATTTAATTTTTATCTTCAAAACAATGCTTTAAAAATACAGTCAGCGCTATTAAACTACAAAAGCCTTTCATATAATGGCGCCTTTTTATGTTTGTTATAGTTACTTCTGATGGTCCCCGTTGGATATATCTGGACATACACGAAATATGCTCCTATAATGTTGATGCTTGAAAAACTTTGAAACTTTTATGTTGATGACATCTATAGCTTCTAAAGATGTTCATATGATACATGTTCGTTATGCGACGGTGATTGTGCATAATGCCACTGTATTACCATTATAACTGATTTTGGACAGTTTATTTGGTTTGATGATTTTTAGATGTTTGTTTGGTTTGATGATTTTGTAAAGTTTGTTTGGTTTAGTGATTTTGGGAATTTATTTGGTTTGATAGGATTTTGGGCAGTTGGTTTGGTTTGATAATTTTGGGAAGTTGGTTTGGTTTGATGATTTTTTGGAAGTTTATTTGGTTTGATATGATTTTGGGCAATTGGTTTGGTTTGATGATATTGGGAAGTTGGTTTGGTTTGATGATTTTTGGAAGTTTATTTGGTTTGATGATTTTGGACAGTTGGTTTGGTCTGATGATTTTGGTGCGATTTTATGGAGCTCATAAAATTCGTAAGTATAGCGGCAATACTCTACTGTGCTTTAAGGTCACAATTGAAGACTTGCAGGTTTATAATAACGTATGATTTCCACAAACGTCGTAGATCTCCACAATACAATGTGAAATCGTTTGACGTGATGAGAAAATTCCTAACGGAAAAATCTAGAAACAGTGTTTATTTGTGTCAAAATGTGTAATGTAATGATAAATTACATCTATAAATGTTTAATGTGTTGTAAAATACTTGAGCTAAAATTATACATAGATACATGAACTATCACACTGGATTCGTAAAATTGTTTCGAAAACAATTTGTGCAATATTGATATGAATAACGTTTAATATGACAATTGTTCGATTTGATTCACTAATTCGTATTAATTTTTAATCATGGTATTGTCATTTTATTGGATTAGTGCTAGAAGCTTTGTGTATTTGGTTAGGATTCAGAACTGATTGGTCCAATTGTCAGGATATTGTGATAGGAGAGCCATCGTCAGTTTTGAATTCTGCCGGTGGTTAGTTTCCCGCAATTACAATTGATTTGTTGTAGGAATGCATTTATTATTGTCTGGCTTATACATATGTAGAGGATGATCTTGATTGCATTATGATAGATGTTGTCTGTAATATGCATTATGGGATACACATATTTTTTGGAGCTTTGTTATTTGAAACGTAATATTTGTTTATTGGAGTACGATATAAATTATGTGTATTTCTCATGATAACTTATTGTACTAAGGCTCGGCTGTGACTGCAAAGTCCATAGTGCATGCCTCGCTTTTGTTACTGTATGAGTTTGAAACAAGATGTGTGAACTATAAAGCTTACTTTAATATAATCGTCTAGAAGTGAAAACGTTGGTTTATGTACTAACACTAACTAGTATTAAGGATGAACACATTGGTTGTAAATATAATGTTGTTTACAGTAATATCTACCTGGATAGTTTCCTATGCCTGCAACACATTGATTGGTCATTTAATATTTCAGCAGTGCTGATCTCTTAGTGATAAATATTCTTCTTATACACTTGGTGTATAATAGTGATAATCCATCCTAAATATCGACGAGGATGTTAACAAGAGGTATTGTGTATTTTGTAAAATGTTTTAATGTCGTTATATAATCGTAAAGGTTTATGATTTTATATTAAGTGCACTGTTCACTATGTGAACTCAATAAGAAAAACACAATTGTTCACAATATACATGCACATGTTTTTCTGTGCCTACAACCATGATTATCACATATGGATAAGTCTTCAGTTGTTTTTGAACGAACACGCTCATTTGAACCCGTTCTTGATAATTAATTGCATAAAATCTCGTTATTTGAACTGACTGCAACTTTGTTACGTAAATGGCACCAGCCAGTAAAGAACAATCTATTTGATGGATATTGGTTGTGCCATTACTGTCTGAAGTTAAGTTTGTTTACCAGACTAGCAGACTCATTTAGCAATCGACCGTGGTTTTTACGACAAAAGGATCACAACAACATCCCTTTTATGTCAAGTACTACATATTCACCCTCCAATTATATTTACGTATAAATCGGTTTAGGAAATATAACGTGTTTATATGATTACACAAAGTAGACATACATGTATTATGTGCTACCATGCTGTTGGACCATATTTGAAGGTAAAACCCCGGTTATGCTAAATTCGTATTAGCTTGAGAGGGTCTGGACCTTCTGAATTAAATTATATTTTTAAAGAATTCCGTGCGGTCGAAATAACTTAAGTGTTTACAGCTTTGTTGAGGTGTCAGTCGGCAATTTGGAATAAGTTACCAATTACTAATGGTACAATGAACTGACATGTATTTGATATAAAACGAAGACTCGTATATTACTTGTCTTTCTGCCACCATCAAAATTATCCTGTCTGCAATTCGAATGCAGTCCTAATATAAGGACCCGTTTATGTAGTTACTCATTTCGAAACATTCGAAGCGGCCAAATAAGTAACTGTGAATACATGAATTTGACTCAAATGCTATTTGGTTGTTAAGGATTATACCACGAAGTGGCGACGACATTCTGACTAATTATATATCTTCTGTTATGTGGAGAACAATTGATATACAGATTGACCAGTTTATGTTGAGTAAACTAAGAATGCAGACAGAAAGCATTTCGATCATCCAGAAATTATACACCAGTATCCTTGATTGGTATTCCTACAAGACTTTCCCTCCTTCAGACTGGGGTATTATGAGTTCATGTTTCTAATACAGCAAGAAATTGTTGAAATCTTATACTGCACATATGCTATCAAACTAGGTAAACAACAAACAGACAACGGAGATGTTGTGTATACTCACGTGAATTGTCTAGACATTCCATGTAATGCATAAATATAGAATGCACAATATGTTTATGAATGCATACTTTGGTTTCAAATGGCAGATGATCGTTCTTACGTCATATTGTATAACATTGATTTTGATCTGTAGCTTGTATCAAGCCTTCATCTTTTAGTCGTTGAGGTCACTTTCTCGTTATGTGTTAGGCATTTAATTGTATGTGCGGTATGTTTGATTTCTGTAACCCGCTGTTTAAATTATGTTGATTTTCCTTTATCAATTGTTGTTATCTTTTTTTAGTTATACAATGAACCCTCTCAAAATCTCTTGAAACCACATTGGTCAATATCAGTGACACTTGTGATGCACATCTATGCTCGTATAGAAACATAGCGGATTGAAATAATGGCGTATTTAAATATTTATTGAAAAGGCATATTTAATTTCGGTGTACACAATATACAAAACAGCTTGAACGTGTCATTGTATACATGTATTATACACGTACTCACAATAGCTTAGCACAAATTGACATTACGCCAGTTGTCAATTAATACTCTTTAAATAATTTTTAACGGATGGTTAGAATCACATGATCCAACTTGAAAACTTCGCAAATTAAACACCCTTCTACTCACAGGCAGTTGATGCGATCTCTTCTCTGGTGTAATGTAAAATGTTACCCAATTGAGACTAGGCTGTATTAATTGTTTTGAAAATGAAATCGAAAATCAAGGAAACTAATTCAAAGATGTTTTCACGTGGATACTGTAGTGCTGGTATTAAGGTTTTCACCTCAGATTAGACAACGTTTTTCTGTTGCTACTTATATTAGTTTTATTTTTAATATATATGATATATATTGTTTGTGAGAAATTGCTTTTGGGACATTAATGACCGAAGCTGCTGTAATTGCAAAAAAATTTACTAGTATATATCGGGTATGTAACTAATGAGTTCGAAATACGGTCAGAAAAATGCTTAAAACGCATGGTATCAACAACACAAACATCCAGTATTCAGTGCCTTTATTGCGGCCGATTTTGAATACAATTCACATAGTACCAGTAATAATGTAGCCTGTTGAATATGTAGGTCACGTTTTACATTATATTGGCATGATTTATATAATTGTTTAACACTGATATGCATCATATCCGGCGAATAAGGGTCTCAATTAATATACAAAAGAAATGTAATCCAATTCTGATTCTAACCCATGGTTGAGGAGTAAACGTTCTTGACAACTTCCTGAGTGATGAAAATAATGTCAGTCCGGTCAATGACCAGTTCAATATCACTCCTGACGTGTTTTGTCTTTTATTTCTTGGTGTTGATATAATACTTGATAGACGAATACAAGTACTATATGTAGATCAAAGTTCGTATAAACATACGTCTATCACTGGATAATATGCTCCGATAATATGTGTCTTTGGAATAAAGAATGAACTTGTATCAATTTTTCGCATACCCTGACACACGTATAAATTATTCGTTTAATAAATTAATTAAGGGCAAATTTGTAATAATAATTAGTACACAATTGTGGGCTTCACAACTAACATCTTGGTTTTTGCATTTGCAATATAGATAACAATGAAGAGTTGTACATTTCTAACACATTTTCCAATTAAATCACCACTAAGATACTGACTGATGGTTGAATGATTGATTATATGTTCCTGTTGTTTATAAATATGTTGTATTTGACAAAATATGGTATAAGAACCAAAGCCAGTGCAAGAAAAACAGTTTACGTAGTTGACAATAACGATAAACATAACAGTAACGTACATAGATTAATACAGCTGTTTAAAGTTCCCATGTGAATTTGTTTCCAGTACACCTGTAGTATTATTTACAATCATGACATGGTAAAATATCCCAACTGTGAATAAAGATGGACCATATGTTTAAGTGTCGACGGGAAAATCCTGATAATTAATTGGTTTTAACTTTAAACAAATTGTATAAATAACTAGCTCTGTATTTGCATCTAGCATACAGTCTGAAGTTTAAATAAACCCTCTCTGACACAGACATAGATAGTTGTTACATGTTAGGAAGTTTGAGCTACTTTGTATGTTCGGATGAGACCTTAAACGTAGGTCCCGTGTATAGGTGATTTACACATGGCATGTAAAAAAAACCAGTAGTGTCTCTGCAGCGAGTACACATCCTGTATCTGTACTGTCCCCCAAAACCTAAAACGACTAAATTTATCTGGGGGCCTTGTCCATATGGAGTATTCGGTGAGGAGGATTAAAAGCAACTAAACAAATGTACACTTTCGTCTTGCTCTCAGTATATTTACCGAATCGCCTTCGAGGTTCTTATTAATTGTTGATTGTATACTGTTATTATTAATATAAATACTACACAGTGCCGTACCCAGACACGAATTTAAGCCGAGGCAGCCTTGGGGCTGGACATGACCGTAACTAGGAATTTTCCAAAGGGGTACGAAATCGGGTTTTGATTGTGTGACGGGGTATTGACAGGAGGGGACGTCCAAATTCGTTCTGTACAAGCTATTTTGAATATTTACAATGTATTTTGCGAGCGAAGCGAGCCAGAAAAAGTGACTATTTGTTGAAGCTGACACAAATTTAATTTATGCCAATATGCACTATTTGTCCGAGCCTACACACATTATTTTCCACATGATATTATTAATGCTCATAAATAATTTGGCGAGCGAAGCGAGCCACAAAAATGCACTATTTGTATCAGCCCACACATTTCGTTCTCTACATGAAATTGAATGGTAATAAATTATTTGGCAAGCGAAGCGAGCCAGAAAAAAACTATTTGTACGAGCCCCCACGGAATTCGTTGTCTACATGATATTATTAATGGCATTAGGTATTTGGCGAGCGAAGCGAGGCAGAAAAAATGCAATATTTGTCAGCACAAACTCGCGTGGTGTGATTAATCCTTAAAGATGCATGATTTGCCCTAGATCACACAAACTCGTTCTCTAAATGGTATGATCAATCCTCGCATTATTTACCCGAGCTGCATGTCACATAAATTCGTTCTCTACACGAACTTATGAAGCATTGATGTTATGTGACAAGCAATGCGAGCCAAAGAAAATGCACTGTTTCTCTAAGTTGCATGTCATGCAAACTAGTTCTCTACATGATATTTTTAACGAGTAATTATTTGGCAAGCGAAAAGATCATGATTTCTCTGAGGTTCAGGTAGCACAAACTACTCTCTACATGGCATTATTAAACATGTGATCAATTCATTTGCCGAGCGAAGCGAGCCGAATTTATTTACAAATGTAAAACATTGCACTTCTAACCAGGACCACTTAAATTGGTGTAAAAGGGGTACGTTTGCGCCCGATGCAATCCTTAGTTATGACCATGTAGTGGTCCGGTGTATTTGTTAACCTAGAACGTTTCTGAAAGCACGCAATTAAACCACCGAATACACTTTCAACATTGACAAAATTAGAAAAGTAGAATAGCGAAGCGAGCTAGATAAACATTATTTATGTTATTTGAACACCATGCCAAAACATATTCTGTATTTGATAGTATTCATTTATAGATTTATCTATGTAGCCTATAGAAACTATTTTTCTAATTGATAATAGTCACTGATACTGCTGTTGAAAAGGCGAAACCAGCTAGAAAAAGCATTCTTTTATGAAGAGCACTATTGGCAACAGGATCGTTTGTCTATTCGATACACCTTTCATCAGCATATCCTACGAACTCAAAGGCTGCTCATTTGTGTTAAGGGGAAGCTTGAACGATATGAATGCAAGTAAATTAAGGGATCATTGTCTTGCTCCACGGGAATTCAAACAAATTCATCTGCTACATTCTTTGGTCTCTTGTTTTGGTATTGAAACGGAACATCAAGAAAATTCATAGCATTTTTTAAACAAGAGCTCAAAGGCGAAAATACTTATATGCACATGCTTATACTCTTAAATGTGTAGCCCACCTCACTATTAAATTGATTGCAAACAGTACCATGCGAGCGTAGGGAGCGAAAATTGGCATAGTAACTATTTTTACTCACAGAACATTGACCTGGATTGCGGCGATATTAAGGGGATGGTGTGCCGGTGCCACTTGCTTTCTATATATAATAAATGGAAAGTGTCCGGTATACTACCATTAAGGTGCAAATCTAGTGCCTCAAGTTGCACAATGTACTACCATTAAGGTGCAAATTTAGTGCCTCAAGTTGCACAATGTATACTTCCATTAACACACAGGCCTCTGTTAAGGTGCAAATCTAGTGCCTCAAGTTGCACAATGTATACTACCATTAAGGTGCAAATCTAATGCCTTAAATTGCACTATGTATACTATCATTAAGGTGCAAATCTAGTGCCTCAAGTTGCACTATGTATACTACCATTAAGGTGCGAATCTAGTGCCTCAAGTTGCACTCTTTGCTTATAACTTGCGACAGCTTGTAATATTTTTTTATTATTCATGCATTTTATTTTACATAAAAGTTGAAGCCGTATCGAAGAAGTGTATATTGCGACACAAATTTCTGATTCTGAGCGTCTGCCGTTGGATCCATACATACGGTCGTGTACATACTAGATAACCTAGTGCCTCAGAATAAATTGCCTCATTGTTTATTACATGCGACAATTGGAGACATTTTATTTTTAACATATTCAGGGATATTTTATTACATGTATATATTTATAACAAAATAAATGTTTGGTCCGCAAATTTTAGGCGAGGCAACTGCCTCGCCTGGCCTCAGTGTAGTTACGGCGCTGCTACACTTGTAGTATAAGAAACAGTCAATGTAAAACCAGTATGATTATTTCCCTTGTGCTGTAATGATAAACATTATCGGACAGTACGTCTAGTAAAACAGCTGTATGAATTTCCCATGTGATTTTGTTTCCAATAGACCTGTACCATGAATACTCTTCTGATAATGCGGTATGATAAAACACCTGAACTGTTGAGAACGTTGGGCAATATGTGAAAGAAATGATAGAAAAATCCCCTAATAATTAAGCGATTTAAGCTTTATGAAAACATTATCAGTTACTAACACTGTACCTGCATGTATCCTTGAATCTAAGTTCAAATAAACACTCTCTCTGACACTGATTGAGAGATGTTAAGAAAATAAATACAATGAACTGATCGCAAGTGGTTTCTATTGGTGAAAGATTATTCTTTAACTTCATTTCGTGCCTGCTATGGTGTCCTATTTAATCTTCAAACATTGTGATTTTTAACAATGTTAACTCCCAAGCCAATTATTATTATTATTTCCCTTTGCACTCTAAAATGATAACATGAGTTTATGTTTTGCGTCTGTTTGAATAATTATTTAGGCGAATGCGGAATTCTTGTCAATACATAACATTGTGCACCTAGTCATTTTCGAATGCATTTCGTTCGTATTGAGAAGTGTGGCAACCCCTTAGTAGGTGTTTAAACGACCGGAATACACAGCCATACCATACCATATCAATAACAGTCATACTTTTATGACCCATGCAATTCGGAAGTTTTATTAGAATGGTCTAAATAAAAAATGTAACACCAAAAGTTTAGAGGTTTCAGACATAGGTAAATAAAAAAACCATGGATGTTCACCGGTTTCACCATGTTTTATTACGTTCTGTCACGTACATGACCCTTCACGAGTCAAATACATAATGTCCTTGTTTATCTATAAAAACCGCTCAAACTAGCGCTTACGTAAACAGTGGAATAGTTCTGTGGTTATATAACAGTTTGATATAATCATTATAAATGAGTGGTCACTTCGGCATACAACAGCAAACAAAAATCTGTACAGACTGTATGTTATTATTGGCTAGTTATTGTTTTATCGTGTCTGGTCATGCTAATAGTCCATATAAGGTTGATTCCATTATTTCGTATTCATTGGTTGCGATTTAGAGCAATGCAATCGTTTGCCTCGATTTAGTGCAAAAGCACTTGGTTGGCCTCATAAACGTAATTACAGTCTTTCACACCATCCTGTATTGTACAGTTTGAGATCGCCAAAATTTATAGGTATAAGTGTTAATGTTATGCCTTATTTTTTTGTATACATTATATTATTAATATCCCTGTTTTTGTTGAAAATTTCAAACAATATATGACGTACTATTTTAACTTAGAAATTTCTCGGTCACATAACTACTATTCTTATTGCAGGTATGCATGTTATATATACACTAACTATGATTTGGGTTAATTAGTCAATTTACTGCTCAAATAATATGTTGCCTTTTAAAATGACGAGCCATTTTGTAATATTTAGAAATGCACGACCAAAATGCTTGTCAGTTTATTTTTAATAATCAATTCATGTGATTGATATAATTGCCACCATAAGTAAAAGATATAAAACACAAACAAATTAAACAGAGGTATTACCGCTAAATCAATTAATATGTACTTGTTATAAAAACGGCTTTAACGTGAGACATTGGAAATAGATAAGTACGCATCATTTCAAAACCAATGGTCGTGGTTTAAACGAGGGAACTGATTTATGTTACGATTAGTTCTCAAGTACCCTCGGTAAAGTGATTAGTACTGTCAAGTAGTTAACAGGCGCTACAATACGAACTGCAAAGTTAACGATTGCAAGAACAAACGTTTAGTTCGGAGCAAAAACTAATACGCTATACTATTCAGCATAAAACTTACATTATAGTCATCAGTTGCCTAAAGGCTAAATTTTTCGACATCTTCAGTTCCTAGTATACGAATAAGAGAAACAAAAAACTAATTTGTATGATTCATGCCACTATCTTGCAAGCACTTGGTTATACATAAAAAGAAGGATTTTCAAAAGCCAATTTTTGCGAGCAATTACGAACTGAACTGTAGGCGAAAGTAAGGTAGGAAAATACGCAGACACTTGATACAATGTACATAAGCTTTAGAAGAATCATTTTGGCTTGATCAGCATTTTACTCGTCTGACATTCTCTTCTCCCTACTGAACAAGGACGTATGGGGAGGCTTATAAAGAATATAAAATGAAAACAGCATCGTCTAATGCAGACTGGAATATCAAAACATTGCACAGTGTAGACTGGAATATCAATCACATACGTACATCATATTCCGGTATGTTCCCGTAATAGTTAGTTGATTTGGATACGTATTTCTTGAATGACCCTCGTGTGATATATAATGTGTGCATTGTTGGTATTTCACGTTGCTGCTTGGTCGATAACACTGTCGTAATAACTCCTTTAAGTATCGAGAATGAATGGATAACCACAAACCTTGTGCCGCGTATCTGGAATATTTCGTAACCATAACTGGAATGGTGTTTTATTTAGGGAAAGATTATTCATAACCAGTATACATTATTAGTCTGTCTTGAAAGCTAAGCTCGTATAGGGATATAACAACAATTATCTCGAATTTTGCAACAATTTGATGCCTTAACTACTAAACAATATTGATTTTGACGCGTTCAAGAATGATAATTATTCGTAACTAGATGTTTGGAACTACATGCCTCTTTTTGGAAATGCATGCCTCTTTACAACAATTAGCGAAGATACGCCTTAGGCAAATAATCGGCATCATATCCTCATGTAAATCCATCTTTGTTGTAACATCGTCATGCATTCCTGGTCTGCTATATGAGTTGCTGATTGTCCCGCAATTTCTCCTACACGCTCTAGCTCTACGACGAAGTAAAGAAGATAGTCATATTCCTACTTTCATGAAGCGGTTGGTGAATTTTCGGCATAACGATTGCTGTATCGTCATCCCCAACGTCATTACTGATTTGAATTAATTTCAAGGTAGTTCATACCATTGTTCTGTTCCTGTTGACTAGGAGAACTTCTTGATGACACGGTTAATCAGGTTTTCTACACGCTCATTTAAACCATGTGAATGCAACATACCAGCAACAAAGTCAACTAGTTCATTCAAATGTTGAATGTCAAGAGCAGGGATGTCCATTCTAAATTTGAATTCTAAAGCTTGCAAATGATCAATTATGTGCTTCATGTGGTTAACTTATTATCTTTCATTACCAATGAACACAAGTGTGTGAATTTCGTCACATGCATAAGTACTAGTAGGTACGTGTACCTTTTCACAAAACAAAGTTTATGTTTCTTCATCATCGATGAGGTATTCGGTTTGTTTTGTGATACCGGCAACTATACTAAACTAATTTTATTGACAATGGTTTTTTATTTTTGCAATACGCTTAAACATGAGGCAGTCCCTTTAAGTCTAGTTTTCCTGGCAAACTGCTCATATTTATTAGTTCCTTGACTAGTGTTCGATACCATCATGCTGGTTAAATATCGATAAAATAGAATGTGAATACAATTAAAATATTTTTTATGTTTGTTATAAAATGATCAACATCGAGAACATAATGAGTTTGATGATTAAAGGCTGTTTTATGAGAATTTTAATTAAAACACATATTCTTTATTCTCGTATTTTGATCTTCAAGTTACCTTTGGGATTTATTTGCAATATATCTACGTAATAAAATTAAGAAAATGAAGGAGAAACTAAAAACAATAATTAAACATTTGAAACAATGCAGTGTGTGTAAGGTTATTTTGATATAAGTCAAACATAAAAGTCAGGGTGCTCAGTAGTTCCGCTAAGACTTTGATAAGAATATAAGGAGTAGTGTTCATGTACAAGGAATTTACCCTAGAAGCGTATGGGCAACAGGAAAAGGATAATGCAGCTTAATTACGAAGCCTGCTGACTTACCAAATAACTTCAAACCACCTGGGGTTTTAACTTGTATTGTTTCCCCTCTGTCTGTTTGGTACCATTCATTTACAACTACATAGCAGAAAGTGAATGTTAAACTATGATGTTTCTTAGATAATAGGATAACGATGGCGCTAAAGCATACCTCACTCGCTCATCTGATTCGAGGGTATGAAATCAAAGGGATAGGTATTTCAATTTTAAAGATTATAATATCACTAAACATAAACTACCATGGGGTGTGTTAATATTTACCAAAGTTTCAGAACTTACGAAATCTTATAACAGAACATGCCCCCTACCGGATATGGCTTAATTTGATTCGGGTTTTGATTTTATTGAGTACTATCTCTCATGGTATACATAATACAATCCTTTCGTAATATGCAGAATTGACAAGTTGAAATATATTTGAAAAAAAAATATGTAAAAACTTGTCTGTAGGGTTTATAACTAATATATTACAAGTGTGACAACGATCAATGTGGCTCTGGTTAGGTGAGCTAAACTTAAACGGTATCTGCAATTTGCACCTAAGCACGCTCTTTATCTACCGATAATGTTTTCATTGCTGCCTGTTTGTTGAATCTATTTGATATTGTAGATTGATAGGCTTGTATTTATAAAACGTGGACTTTCCATCAATAGCTTTGAAATATAAGTTACCATAGTGGCCGTTGTGCGTTTGCGTTGTGGCTTTCTGAGGTACTTCTGCAATTACGTTGCATAATGTTATGATCGACGCGGAGTTAAGTGTGTTGGCGTTGCGAGCATTATGTATGTACTGTATGGCAATAGTTTATTATTAATCTTACAGGGATTCTAATATATTCGTAGCATTTTAAAATGTGCTCTTGGATTTTAGTGTGTTTGTGTTTGTGAACATTTTATTACAGACACAATATTGTCTTCATCATATTTTACCTGCATACATTTAACCTGGTAGAGAATATGGTTTGGTTATTTAAGACGCCAAATCAAGCCGTGGCGTATTAAGGTACTATTCTAAACAGGGCTTTATTTGAACGCTTGTGACTTTGACAAAGTGATGTCTGTGGATGATGGCAACACGGTGTTTTCGATTGGTGAAATATCAAAACTTAAGGTTAGAACAAGACGGATAACTGAACAGTGTAGTACATCAGGTAGGTTTTATTTTACATTGAAAATTAATTCTATATAATATTTATAACAATAAAATCAATACGTTTTAGAACTGTAGATCAGTTACCGAAAAGTATTGGAATAAGATACATTTTTGTACATGTAGTACTCGTATCTGATATAGTACAGTTATCATTCACAGGTATCTCCTTATACTGTATAGCTGATTATGTACGCGGTGTGTCATTCATTGCGGACCAAGTATGATATTTATATACACTTGGAGACTTTTCTAACGCAACACTTTTACAACTCGAATATCTCAGTTATGGGTTAAGATATTGATTTGAAATTGCACATGTGGTCATTTGACTACATTCTAAGCAAACTAATGATAAAACCATTCATCCGTGACAATAGGACGTGGTGTAGGTATGGTTTTATTTTTAGCACGAGGAAATCGAGAAACGCGATATGATTAAAATTTTATTTTTATTTCATCATTCTAGATGGGATCTTACACCAAGAAAACATAAAATTAATTTAAAAACAACATGGTGCGTACAAATATTCACGAGCGCAACCGCGCAATTGGCATGTTGCAGGCCGGTCAGTCATTAAGACGTGTAATTTTATGCATTTTATTAGTACTTTGTAAAATATAAAGTTAAATTCCATATCATTATATGCATCATAACTGTACTAGATATACATGTAACTAATAAAGAACGTATGTATGTTTAATCTAGAAAGTTGAGCATCGTATGTTGGTTTTGTAGGTAGCACGTGTCTTTGGCAGACATGTATCATCCATAGCCCCCTTACGTTGCGTGAATTGGAACAGGGACTTATACAAGAGTGGCGAAACATCTCTCAACGTTTCATTCTAAACTATATGGTTTCAATTAGGTATTAGCCACTTAAATTTGTGATACTCAGTGACTTTTCACATTGTTTATATTTTACGTTGTACGATTTTGCGAATTTGACTTTAGCAGTGATGTTTTTAATTTGTTACGTTTCATATTTTGTTGTTGATCAATTTCTATCAAATTTACAGGAAGTATTAGATATGTGTTTAATTATTCTTCGTCCAAATTTCAACAAAATCCATTTACCAATAATGGAGCTATATCGATTTGAAGAGGTGTTGCGTTAGAAAAGTCTCCAAGTGTACATTCACACGAGTATACTTGCTTCAAACACCCGTTTTTGATGAATCTGACGGTCCGTTCAATATCTGACTCTTGCATTGGTGGCTAAGCGATGCTGCCATATCGGTGTAGCTTTTGGTTGTATTTGCACGACAGTATTTGCAGTATACATTTATTTGATTACATGTATTTTTTAAAATTTTGTTTACAATTATGCGATTTTAATGGTGATAAACAAGCGATGAATAATGATTTGATAATGCGGCCAAATTATCAATATTTCTGATACGATATCAGAGTTCAATGGTTTATTCTTTTTACGAGCTAAAATTCCACAGATACCCGTTGTACAACAGGTTACCTAATTAAAAGATGCCATCTAGGAGATAAATATAATTCTCTTCATCTGACTGCAATATGCACACTTTGATAAGCAATGTTGTTTTCATACTGTACTAGTTGAAAACACACACACACGTACCACCTGTTACACGTATTCGCTAGGTAATGATATACTGTTTCAGTTATTGTTGCCGTTGCACATCATGCAACGGCCTGGGGATCAACAACATGTTCCTTCCTCTGAATGAGTGTTCATGTATACCAAACGTTGTTTAAAGTTACATGTGAGTGTAATAGTTCTGTATTGTAACAATGCCTTAACCCGTCATATAATCGTGTATACCCCTCGACACATATCGTAAATTTTAAATGAGTATTGCTGTTGGTAATAATCTACTAGTGATCGCAGAAATACATTAAGCTGTTTTAAGTACGCATCTGACAAACAATGAACATAAGATCAAGATACAGAAATGTAAGCTGAAAATGCCTGCATTTGATAAACATTCACCCGGGGAGTCACCGAAGAGAACATTTATGAACTTCATTTATTGGCTAAATTTCCTTGACTTGTGCAATTTAGAAAGAACCTGAAATTGGCAAACTACTTGTCGCGTTCAAGAATGTATAGTTTAAAGAAATTCAAATTCACTTATTGGCTAAACTCGCTTATACATGTGCATGTAAGATACCATGAAGCCTTATACATCTTTAACGTACGTTCTTGATTGCTAATATACGTGGGGTGTTCCACAATTAATAGGACTTTTTTCATAGCAGGACGCCAAATGTCTATAATTAAATTTTGATCTTTCACGGATGAATATGCGAAATATCAAAGAAATTGGTTGAAAAATAGGAAAATTATTAAACCTTGAATATACTATGTACCATGGAGGCGGGTCGCACCATGACGTTATTATGACGTCGCATTTCAAGCACAGTATTTTAACATCAAGAAACATTTAATATTTTTGCTTATAGTCATTTTTGACTTTCTATACATATATAATACCACTGTTCCGATTGTTTAAATACGTTTCCGTACCCCTATTCACAAAAATGTGCTGCAATGATGTTAGAAATTGCTCAAACATTGGAGCGTCTATCAATGTACTAACAGTATTTATTAACGTCAACTTAATTATCTATGACCTCATCGGTGTTTATTTGTAAGTTCATAAATCCGCGATTTGTAAACAATTTGAGCCAACAGAACACAAGTGGCTGCTTAATGCCACTACATTATATGTATTCTAGCGTTTCTTTGGTTAGCACTGCTGGTTTTCCCAATGTATACCATTATTTGACAATCGCGCGGATTCTGTTTATTGGCGTTGACGTCATTTTCATCCATGACGCGCTTAGATACGTACACTATATTACTGACTTATGAAAAGAACTCAGAGCGATTTCTCAGAAAGTTTGCATGCGCATGTCAAAGTCATCCACGTAATGTCATACAATTAGGCGTCAAATTTTATCAAGTGGTTATTGAGATATTCACATTTTTAATAAGGATAGTAATGACAAATAATAGTGTGACCCGCCTTGGCGTTGTATGGTTTCTATGACAACGCTTAGTATGAGCATCATTAGCAACAACAAAATTCTGTTGCTACCAGTATATAGAGCATATATTACATGCATCATAATGATTTTAAAGAAGCAGTTCCTTTTTTGCACGCATTTGCAATGCTAGATCGTGATATATAACGTGATACAAAGCATATCGAGATCATTTAGAAGGGACTTGGTGTCTTGGGACTTTAGCCCATAATATTTGATCCAACAGTTCGTGTTCGAGCATGTTTTCAAAATATATATCATATTACATGAGGCGAGGCATGGATTAAGCAAACTGTCAACTAGTCTGGGAACAGATTCAAACAGTCAGCAAGGAAAAGCACGAACAGGATTTAAAAAATAATAAATTATGAAATACACGAATCGTAGTGTAAAGTTGCCCACGTCACTAAGTTTGTTTCTGATGACACAAAGCTCGAGGTTGAAGGACTAGCTGCTAATGATGAAGATGAGTTGGTGTAAAATAATCGAAATGAGTCAAAATTGCCAAACAGTCATAGCAAATGCTTATTTGATATTTAAGGTATTCCGTCTATCAATGTTTTTTAGAAACCCGTGAAATCAAACATTTATATGATCTACAGTGTGTTTCACGCGTTAATGTTAATTTTAGATACTTTGACCACACCGTTTTTTTTTTAATTCAAATGATTTTTAATTCTTTATTTCATTGTATACTAGGAGGGTCGGGAAATCGTTGTAATGATTGGCTACGTATTATTGTATCGTGTCTAGACATGTTAATAGCCCATATAATGTTGATTTAATTATTTCGAAATTGTTGGCTTTGATTTAGACCAATATTAATCGTTTCTCTCGGTTTAGTGCAATCGCACTTGGTTGGCATCATATGCGTTATTACAGTATTTAACCCCATCATATATTGTACAGCTTGAGATCGCTATTTTCAATAAGTGGTATTGTTAATGTTTTGTCTGACTGATTTCCAATAACTGTATGGTATAATATTTAATAATGTGATATAATTTTATTTATGATATGCACCGATAGGCCCTTGTGTCTTTGGATGCCGTAATTACATTTTCATTGACACCCATTAAAAGTATATATGCTGCTTCAGCGTTAACATCTTCTAGTGTCTTGAATGTTTGTCCTATAATCCATTTACAGTGTATAATGTTCTTGGTATGACTATCGTTACACCATGCTATTTCTGTTGATTTCTGCCTTTCCAGTCAGCGTCGTTATTATCAATTTCAAATTCATCAGTTTCCTGATGTAATAAATATGACATAACGTGACACAATGTTTGTTAGATTCAGGAATTTACTACTAAAAAAGCTTGTCATTTTTTTAAATAATCAATTCTTGGAGTTGAAGACGTACCGACAAACGGTGCTTAAAATGTGATAGAGAAATATACGTTCGACTACCTTATAGTGATCTATGGTGAAAATAATAGATGAAAATAAGATAGCGAATCAGCCAGGGAATGTAGTATTCTACAAAACCAGCAGAACACAAAATGCACAAACACAAGATGCACAAACACAAGATACAAACAAGACATTGTATTATTGATCACTGATCAAGTCTGTTATTAAAAAGTTAATTTACCAAACGTAATGATACATTGTCCCAGGCAATATTTAACTTGCCTTACGACGACGCTCGGAACGCCAACCATGATAAAACTCATGAGAATTAGATCAGCTACGATTCAATTTATTTGAAGATGGTAAGACAACCGACTGACGCTACCTACATAATGTTTTCTAGTAAATCAACCACATTGGGAATATCTTCAGCAATATAACAGTAGTACAAAGAAGTACACAAGGTTCGTGAACTAGCATAAAACTATGCCATAACAGCTCCTAAAAAGGTGAGATTCATACCATGACGAAGCTGTGCACGTAGTAAGTTCAATTATAACAATAAAGTATTGCATAACTGCTACTTAAAGCATTGAGGTTTATAATAAAAAATCATTTTTAAAGTTTGACATCAACGTAAATAAATAATAACGCATCCTTACATACCCAATGTTCAGGGTTTCCTTGATTTATGTTATGATTAGTTCACAAGTACCCTAGGTAAAGTGATTAGAGCTGTCAAGTAGTTAACAGTTGGTTCAATACTTACTGCAAGGTTTAAGATAACAGGCACAAATGTTTGTTCAGAGCATATTCAGTTCAGTTTTACTAAGTATAAAACATGCATCATTGTCATCGGTAGCATAAAAAGCGAAACTACTAGACATATTCAGTAACTAGTAAGCGAAAAAGAAAACAAAATCGTTTAATGCATGCTTCTTTCTAAAATATTGCAAGCACGTGCATAAAATAATTTTGGCAATACGCTACATTGGCAAGAACAAAGGACAAAAGCGAAGTAGGATAATCAATGACATGTTTTGCAATCAACTATAAAAGTACCTACGTAGAGCGAAAACTAACTTAATATCCATCGAATGACACATAACCTCCGTATTGTTTGCCATTGTCGTTGTTTCTGGGTTAATAACATAGACTGTATGAACATATATGCCTAATAGTAACCATAACTCGGAGCATATTGGAATATATGTAGTTAACAATCTCTATTAAAGATGAATTGATTTTGTTTAAGGGGGAGAGCATTCGTGAACAAAATTAATTATTAGCCTCCCTTGAATTTGTTTTCAAAATCTTAGTTTTACACCGAGACAATCCCTCAGTCACGTTTCGAAATTGAGTAAACGTGTCACTGGTAGAGTTTAGCTAATAACAATTACGCATATGGGACTTAAAATGTATGCTATTTGAATATTGATTTTCGCAATATTAATCACGAAAGTACGGATCGATCACAATCAATATCAGTCCTAGTAGAACTTCAAATACTTTGTAACAGTAGAATGTAAAGTATACCTACTCGTGGTAATATAGAACTAGCCTGAGAAACCGCACTTATAATCACGATAGCAACTGATAAAGAAAAATTCTAGACAAATTCTCAGCACTAAACACTCAAATATTGAATTTATTATTTGTTCTAGATCGTTAATCTAGGTGAGAAAAATTTATATAATTGTTAATTGAATGTTGAAAACAATATTTGACTCATTTCCCCTGCCATTTTGTACTATTTATAAGGTAAATAGGTAACTATTGTATCTGAGTGTCAAACTCTGCATTAAGACTGATGAACTACACATATAGCTTACAAATGCACTAAATAACACTATGAAGTATTATATTTAGTACCTAATTTTACAATAATTCTTGCAATAAAAAATGGTGACTTAAGAACCTCAAAGGTGATTAAATTCAATATTTAAGTGCTGAGGGCATAGCTTAAGTATTGGTTATAGTTCTGGGCCCATCATACCTTGCCTACTATCAGTTTCTTTTTCTGACTCCTGCTGTGCAAGGTTTCTCTAGATTGTCGTTTTCCTACTTTCGTCATTGGGTTGAAGAATATTTGCAATTACGCTTGTAATGTAGACCTGATTGATCTGCAACCTGAACAAAGTACAGCAGAAACATCTACTATAAGGTATTCTGCTCGTTTTCTTATTATGCAATTATACCAAACTAAAGTGAATATTTGACAATTTTATTTGTTGCTTTGCAATACGCCTGAATGTAAGGTAGTCTCTTTAAACCGAGTTTTCCTGGCAAACGGCTAATATTTATTAGTTCCTCTTTGTAACGTGTGTTCGATATAATTATGCTGGTTTAATGTCGATTAAATAAAACATGATTACAATAAAAATATTTAAGTTTGTTATTAAATGATCAACATCGAATTTGATAATTAAATACGGTTTTATGAGAATTTTAATTAAGACACATATTCGTTATTCTCGTATTTTGATCTTCAAGTTACCTTTGGGATTTATTTGCAATATATGTACGTAATGAAATTAACGAACTGAGGAAGGAGAAGCTAAACATATTTAAATTAAAATAAAGATAATATTAATAATGTTTTATTTTATTTTGATATAAAAAAAACATCAAAGCCAGATTATTCAGAGGTTACGAAATGACCTTAATAATAAGATCTTTTAGAAACTGACCGATGCCAACCTGTTTATTTTTTATTTTTAATTACAACAATAACAACAAATATGTATAAGAAGAACACTTGGTATGCATATTGGTAACACAATATATATATATATATAACGTTTGTGATAACGTTATATTTTTCCCGTAGTGTTGGATTTTTATCCACACTATATTCTATATACATTTGTATATCGCTGGCATAGAATGAGAAGGTCGTGATTTATAAGACTAATGATTATTTGAATTTACATCTAAAGGCGCTTCTTATGAGCCTATATCATGGAAATCGGAACATGTCATGTTGACCAAACTGAAGTTGAAAAATATTGTTTTACAATTAGTAAAGGTTGATTGTCAGACAGTTTTTATTGTATTCTCAAAATATCGATTTTGTAGTTATGAGCTTCTTATTCTAAGCCAGCGATATCATAGTTATATGTTGGTGTTTGCATGCATATATTTGGCTAGATAAATGTATGAGTTTAGTTTCTTGTGAAATTGGTCTAAAATAGCATGGTATTTTGCGATTATATACACGTTGTAGCCAACTAAAAATCAACTTGATAAGTATCGTAATTTAAAAGATTTTTGTATCATTAAACATAAACTACCGTGATGGATAAAGGGGTGTTTATATTTACCAAAGTCTCAGAACTTACGAAATCTGATACAGAAAATTTCCCCAACATATTATGTCTAATTGTTATACATGTTTTGTTTGTGTTATATGTAAGTGCTGCCTTCCTAGTTCGATTTGCTATAATCACATTCTGTATGTGCATTATAGAGTAGTATAAATATATATTTGAAAGAAAAATATGTTAATCTTGAGATAAATTAGGTTAGCTAAACTTAAATGGTATTTAAAATTTGCACCTAAGCACGCTATTTATCTACCGATTATGTTTTCATTGCTGCCTGTTTGCTAAATCTATTTGATATTGTAGATTGATAGGCTTGTATTTATAAAACGCAGAATTTCCCATCTGGAGCATAGAAATATTAGTTACCATAGTTTATGTTGTGCGTGGTGGCTTTCTGAGGACCTCTTCTATTACGTTGCATAATGTCATGTGCGATAAGCAATTTAGCAACTTCTAATGTTGGCGTTGCGAGCATCGTATATGTATGGCAATAGTCGGGTGTTACTCTAACAACGATTCGAACATTCTAGCTGCATTTAATGGGTTGGTGGAATTAACCGTTGTTGTATTTGTAAGCATTTTTATTTCAGACACATTATTATCATCAGAGTTAGGTTGTTTAAGACGCAGCACCGAGCAGTGGTGTTTCGTCGTTTATTCTATTGTGTTCCATATTATTGTACTATTCTAAATAAGGATTTATTTGAACACATGTGTTTTTGACAATGTGATGTCCGCGGATGATGGCAATGCCGTGTTTTCTATTGGTGAAATATCGAAACATAAGATTAGAACAAGACGGATTACTGAACAATGCAGTACATCAGGTAGGCTTTGTTCTACATTGAATTAATTTTGTCATTATATGTTATAAAAACGAAGTCAATTAGTTATAGTTATGTATTTCAGTTACCGATGAGTATTTGAACGAGATGACGTTGGTTCAATGTTCTACTCGCATGATACATACTTGCTTGAAACAACATCCATTTTTGTGGATATGGTTGGCTCGTCCTATGTCTAACTCTTATGTTGGTGGCTAGTCGATGTATTGGAATGAGATAGTGTTAGTTTAATATTCTACTCGCGTGATACATACGGTCAGTTGCTGATTCTTGCCTTGGTTCTGCTCATTCAGAACAATGTTGCTTGTCAAATTATGGTATAGCACGGCGTGTCTTACGTGTACAATGTTTTTTTTTGTTTAATATGGTCGGGAAATGTTTTAAAAGAGTTTGAGTTTAATGAATATAACTACACGTTCATTATATGGTGTAGTTACCATTCATATTTACTTTCCGACATAGCTTATTATGCATGAAGTCCGGGTGCGTCATTCATTTGCGGATCGAGTATAATACATATGCTTGCTTAAAACTTCCATTATTTGGTGATGTAGATGGTTTGTTCTTTATCTTGACTCTTGCACTGGGGGCTAGGCGATGCTGTTGTGTCGATGTAGCTTTTGGTTGTATTTGTATATACAGTATTTATTTTTTATTCTTTTTGCTAGTCCAAATTCCAAATATCAATTGGAAATATGTTACATAAATACAAGATGATATCTGTCTTTGGGTTTAATAGAACATTCGTTATCTGGTTGCAATGTGCGCAATTTGATAGGCATTGTTGTTTTCATATTGTACCAGTTCAAAATACACACACGCACCATCTGTTACACATATTCAGAATCGCTAGGTAATTATATACTTTTTCAGTTATTATTCCCGTTGCACATCATACAATGGCCTAGGGATCAACAACATGTTTCCATTTAGTGGTTGTTCATATATACCAAACCCTGTTTAAAGTTACATGAGGGTGCAATTGTTCCGTATTGTAACAATGACTTAACCTTCAAGAATAATCTTTAAGTGATCGTAGAAATGAATTAAGATATTTTAAATATTCGTCTAAAAACATTGAATATAAAATCGAGGTACAGAAATGCTAATGATGAAAATGATGTGGTGTAAAATAATCGAAATGTGACAAAGTTGTCAAACATTCATAGCAAAATGCTTATTTCATATTTAAGGTATTCAGTCCATCAAAATTTTTAAAAACCCGTGAAATCTTGTAAATCGACGGTGCCAAACCAAAACCTCGCAACTGCAAAAAGACAACTTTTCAGGAGTCGACAAAACGTATTTACTCTGTTGAAATAATACCGACGACGACAACCTACCTGATCCTATTTGGAACATCAATCAACTCCGACATGTACAAGAATATGTTGACTTGTACTAAATCGGAGTTTGTACTATCATATAGGGAGTTTCGACTAACCTTTTTGAATCCAATAAAAATACGGTATTTTGTCACCTGACTGTATTGAAATAACGCGATTGGTTATTTAGATGGCGACTAGGCAGAAATGCGCGGGAAATCTAGCAAAATTACGGGGTTTAGTTTGGCACCGTCGAAATGTAAATTTTTAAATACTTTAACCACACCATTTTTAAAAAAATCTTTATTTCATTGTATACTTAGATGGTTGGGAAAATCTATGTTATAATTGGCTACGTATTATTTTCTCGTGTCTAGACATGCTAATTTTCCATAGAATGTTGATTCAAGTATTTGTAAATTGTTGTATTCAATTTAGAGCAATCTTAATTGTATTAATCGAGTTAGTGCAATTGCACTTGGTTGACGTCATAAACGTAATTACAGTATTTAAACCCACCCTATATTGTACGGCTTGAGATCGACATTTTCCATAGGTCGTAATGTTCATGTTTTCCCGAAAGATTTCAAATAAATGCATGTTATAATACTCTATAATGTTATAAAATGTCTATTATGATATGCACCGATAGGACTTTGTATTCATTTATTCCGTTATTTTATTTTTATTGACATCCATTAAAAGCATAAAGGCTATTTCAGGGTTAAGCAGCTTCTGGTGTATTGAATGTTTGTCCTTTAATCCATACAATGTTTCTTGTTATGACTTTCGTTACGCCATGCTATTTCGGTAGATGTCTGGCTTTCCAATCGGAGCCGTTGTTATCAATTTATTTCAAATTCATCAGTTTGCTGATGTAATTAACGTGATACAGTGCGTCACACAGCCAATGACGTATTATTTAAACGTAGCATGAGGTCATATGTACATGCGTATTATGTATATCGCTGGCTTAGAATGAGAAGGTCGATAGTACAAAATCGATATGTTGAGAAAACAAGAAAAACAACTGTCTGATAAAACAAGCTGTTTAAACTTCAGTCAACATGACAAGTTCCGACTTGCATGAAAAATGTTACATGTACATGTAATATTGATTATAAATTTGTATCATTCTTATAAGGTGTTAAGTAGTAGTTACGAACTTCACAGATATGCTAACTATGTGTTGGTTAATGTTATGGGTGAATTGGTCAATTGTATTTTTCAAATACGCTAATGCCTTTTAAAATGACGAGTCAGTTTGTTAGATTAGGAATGTACGACCAAACAAGCTTGTCAGGTCTTTTTTTAATAATCAGGTCATGTGATTGATACACTCGTCACCCTAATTTATAGACACACTGATGGTCGGTGCTTACAAAGTTAGAGTAACAAACGCTCGACTACCTTATAGTGCTTTATGGATAATATAATAAATTAACATAAGATAACGAATCAGTCAGGGAATGTAGTACTCTACTAAACCAACATAACACAAAATGCACAAACACAGGATGCAAACAAGACAGTCTATTATTGATCACTGATCAAGTCTGTTATTAAAAAGTTGTTTTACCAAACATAATGATACATTGTTCCAGACAAGATTTAACTTGCCTTACGACGGCGCTCGAAATGCCAACCATGATAAACGTCAGCGGAATTATACAAGATATGATTCAATTTATTTGAAGATGGTAAGACAACCGACTGACGCTACCTACATAACGTTTTCTAGGAAATCAACCACATTGGGAATAGATTCAGCAATATAACAGTAGTACACAGCTGTGCACAAAGCTAGTAAAATAACATTAAACGATGTCATAACAGCTACTTAAACATGACAAAGTATCTTGAAAGTTTGACAACGAGGGAAATAATAATTACGCATCATTTCATACATGTATCCAATATTCGGGGTTTACTTGATTTATGTTATGATTAGTTCTCAAGTACCCTAGTCAAAGTGATTAGTGCTGTCAAGTAGTTAACAGTTGGTACAATACTTACTGCAAGGTTTACGATGGCAGGTACAAAGTTCAGAGCATATTCAGTCCAGCTTTACTCAGCATAAAACATATATTCTTGTAATCAATTGTATAAAACGAAACGAATCTGTTACTTTAAGACATATTCAGTTACTGGAAAGCGAAAAACAAAAACAAAAAAGTATTATGCATGATTCATTCTAAAATGTTGCAAGCACTTGCATCAAAGAACGGTAAGATAGAAGACGGTAATTTGTATCATCCAAACTGACATGTTTGCAATAAGGTAAATTGACAAGAACATAAGACAAAAGCGAAGTAGGTGATCAAAGACATATTTGGCAATAAACTATAAGATATGATTTTGCTTTACCTGTGTATTCATGGCATGATCCTCATTGTATGCTCCTGATTTACAACGGTTGTATAGGGATGGACTTTAAGTACATATGTAGAGCGAAAACTAACACGGTGTCTTGCATTATGGAATGTAATATGAATTGACATTAATAGCATATTTCGGTATATGCTTGTAATTATAAATTCATATTTGTCTGTGTATTTTTGAATATCCCTCGAATGAACAATAACCTGCGCATTATTTGTCATTACCGCTCTGGCAAGGTTTATAACATAGACTCTATGAACATCTATAAGTATCAGCAAGGGGGTTACTCAGACGCCGCGTATCTGGAATATAAGTTAAAATAACTTGGAGTATATTAGAATATATACAGTTTTTTCATCTCGATTAAAGATGACGTGATGTTATATAAGGGCAGAGTATTCAAAAGCAATATCAAATATTAGTCAAATATTAGTCTCGCTCGTTTGTTTTGTCAAAATCTTTGTTTTACACCGACACAATTGCTCATTCACGTTTGAAAATTGAGTAAACGTGACAATTGCATAGTTTAGCTAATGCCTATTACGCTATTGAGATTTAAAATTCATATTTTAATATTGAATTTAGCAATATTAATCACGAAAGTACGGACCGAATGTAATCAATATCAATCGTGGTAGAACAGCAAATGCTTTGTAACAGTAGAATGCAATGTGTGCCTACTCGGAGTTATATAGAACTAGCCTGAGAATCGGCACTTATAATCGCGATAGCAACTGATAAAAAACAATCTAGAACAGCATACAAGTCCTTCAATCAGTTTTCCTGCATTCCTTCGGTGGGAACTTGAATTTTTTATTGTTTCTTTGGCTTATGTGTGGGCATTGCTCCGGGTAGTTATGTTATGGTGTTTCTGATTTCTGTGCTCGGCTGGTTAGGTTGAATGCTACCTTCTCTGTCTGATTTCTCATATCTTTTTCGTTTGCATGACTCATACTCTACGGGGTATCTCTACATTGTCATATTGCTACTTTCATCAAGGGGATGACAAATATTTGTAATTACGATATACACCTGATTGATTCTGTAACCTGAACAAACTACAACAGAAACATCTACTATAAGGTATTCGGTTCGTTTTCTGATACATGCAACTGTACCAAACTTAAGTGAATAGTTTACATGTTTTTGCTTTTGCTTTGCAATACGCCTGAGCAGAGGCAGTCTCTTTAAACCAGGTTTTCCTGGCAAATGGCACATATTTATTAGTTCCTCTTGGTAAAGAAATGTTCGATACAATTATACTGGTATAATGTCGATAAAATAAAGCATGCGTACCATTAGATAGTTTTAAGTTTGTTATAAAATTATCAACATCGAGAACTTAATGAGTTTGATAATTAAAGGCGGTTTTATGAGAATTTTAATTAAAACAAATATTCTTTATCCTCGTGTTTTGATCTTTAAGTTACCGTTGGGACTTATTTGCAATATGTCTACGTAATGAAATTTAGGAAATGAGGAAGGATAATCTAAAAACAATTAAATTAAGATAAAGTAAAAGAAAAATTATGTTTCATCTTATTTTGATATAAATAAAACATAAACCCCAGATTATTCAGAGGTTACGCAATGACCTTAACAATATTTTTAGAAACTGACCAATGCCAACCTGTTTATTGTTTATTAAGAACAACATACGAAAAACAATCAGCATGCATATTGGTAACATAATCTATATTTCGTTTTTCGCTGTTTGCATACATGTACATATATTGGGCTAGATAAATGTTTGAGTTTTGTTTCTTGCGATTTTTTCTACAATAGGTCTTTTGCGTTTTATATAGTAGTTAATTAAAAAAAACACCTGGATAAGTATTGTAATTTTAAAGATTATTATATCATAAAACATAAACTATCATGGAATTTTCGAAATCTTGATACAGAAAATTTCCCCAACTTACATGTATTGTGACTCATTTTTTTTAATTCAGGTTTTTTAGTACTGTCTTCCTTGTTCGATTTGCTATAATAATATTCTGTATGTGGATAATTGAGTAGTTTAAATACATTTGAAACAAAAATGGGTTAATCATGAGTAAACCGTTTCTGTAGGTATATAACTAAACGATAATGATGGCGACCAAATTTGCTCACACAACTGATTAGGTGAGCTCAACTTAATCGGTATCTGCAATTTGCACCTAAGCGCGCTCTTTATCTACCGATAATGTTTTCATTGCTCCCAGTTTGCTGAATCTATTTGACATTGTAGATTGATAGGCCTGTATTTATAAAACGTGGACTTTCCCATCACGAGCTTAGAAATATTAGTAACCATAGTAACTGTTGTGCGTGGTCTCTTTCAGAGGGACTTCTTCAATTACGTTGCATAATTCTATGAGCGATGCTTATTTTAGCAGCTTCCAATGTTGACGTTACTAGTATCGTTATATGTGAACATTATATGTTTGGCAATAATCGGTTGTTACTTACAGCGATCCTAACATTCACGTTGCATTTAATGAGTTTGTTGGATTTATCTGTGCGTGTGTTTGTGGGCTTTTTATTACGGACAAACAATAATATTCATCATATTTTTGCCTGAATACCGGTACATATCAACTTGTAGACAATATGGTTAGGTTGTTTAAGACGCCACATCAAGCAGTTGTGTTTCGTCGTTTTTTATATTGTTTTCCGTATTAAGGTATTATTCTAAACAAGGGTTTATTTTAACGCGTGTGTTTTGAAGTGATGTCCGTGGATGATGGCAACACGGTGTTTTCTATTGGTGAAATATCAAAACTTAAGGTTAAAACAAGACGGATTACTGAACAGCGTAGTACGTTAGGTAGGTTTTGTTTTACATTTAATTAATCTTGTTATTATATGTTATAAAAATGAAGTCAATTAGTTATAGTTACATTGTATGTATTTCAGTTACCGATTAGTATTTGAACGAGATGACGTTGGTTCATTGTTCTACTCGCGTGTTACATTCGATCAGTCACTGCTTCCATTCTTGGATCTGCTCATACAAAACTTTGTTGATTTTCAAAATGTATGATATAGCACGGCGTTCTTACGTATTAATCCAAATCTAACCAGCACAATATATTTTTGTTTACAATGTACTTTTCCCAAATGTACTCGTTATGTTTAAGAATATTTTAGTCAAATGGAATCATATAACTACCCGTTCTTCATAGAGTGCAGTAATCATTCATAATTACCTCCATATATGGCTAATTATGCACGAAATTCATCGGCCGCGGTGTGTCATTCATTGCGGATTGGGTATAATATATATTATATGATTGCTTGGAACAACATCCATTTTTGAGGATGTGATTGGTTCGTCCTATGTCTGACTCGTATATTGGGGGCTAGTCGATGTCATCATAACGGCGTGGTTTTGTATTATCTTTGCATTGCAGTATATATTTATTTAATTACATAGATTTATCATTTTTACTTCAATTATACGTTCTGAAATGGTGATAAACATGCATTGAATAACTATTTGATGATAGTAATATATTATCAATATTCCTGATACGATATCAGAGCTCGATGGTTTATTCGTTTTACGAATCAAAATTTCAGATACCCATTGGACAATATGTTACCTAATTAAAAGATGAAATCTATCTGGGGGATAAATATAACTCTATTTATCTGATTGCAATATGCACAATGTGATAGGCAATGTTGTTTTCTTACTGTACGAGTTGAAAACACACGCACGTACCACCTGTTACACGTATTCAGAATCGCTAGGTAATGATATACTCTAGTGTTTCCACTATTGTTCCCGTTGCACATCATGCAATGGCCTAGGGATTTTAAAATTCAAATGATATTGTATTATTTCAATGTTTATAATGTGTACCATATTTACATTAAAAGAAGCAGTTCCTTTCTTGCACTCCTTAACAATGCTTTATCTTGAGTATATATAACATAGTACAAAGTTGGAAGGATATCGAGATAATTCAGATACAACTTGACGTACTCCCAAAATATTTGATCATACAGTTTGTTTTCGCGGATGTCTACAAAATATATATTACATTGCATGTCGCGAGACATGAATTAATGGAAACTGTCAATTAGTCTGGGAAAAGATTCAGACAATAAGCAAGGAAAAGTACGAGCTTTAACTAATAATAATAATGAAGGATGAAAAGACACGAATCGTAATTTAAAGTTTCCCACGGAACTGATTGTGTTCCTGACGATGCAAAGCTCGAAGTTGAAGGACTAGTTGACCCTTATGATGAATATTTTGGTGTAAATTAAGCGCACTGTGACCTCATGAACAGGCATTCATAGCACATGCTTATATTGTGTGTTAAACTATACATCAAACGACAAGCGTTCTTTTTTAAATTGAAATTTAATATTGCAGTGCGCAGACAATTGAAAGCCGTACAAAAACAGTGGCAGCGACAAGCCGCCCATACAAGTGAGAAGTGACACCGACAGAACGTATCATATTTATCCTCACTAGGGGCTTCTTAAATGGCTCAACATATGGGTTTTATAATTTCTATATGAACTATTGCATTCTGTTGCTAACAGATAGGCAAGTTGTCACATATAAGGTTTAGGTTAGTACTAGTAAGTAAGTAAGTAAGTAAGTAAGTAAGTAAGTAAGTAAGTAAGTAAGTAAGTAAGTAAGTGAGTAAGTGAGTAAGTGAGTAAGTGAGTAAGTGAGTAAGTAAGAAAGTAAGAAAGTAAGAAAGTAAGAAAGTAAGAAAGTAAGAAAGTAAGAAAGTAAGAAAGTAAGAAAGTAAGAAAGTAAGAAAGTAAGAAAGTAAGAAAGTAAGTAAGTAAGTAAGTATGTATGTATGTATGTATGTATGTATGTAAGTAAGTAAGTAAGTAAGTAAGTAAGTAAGTAAGTAAGTAAGTAAGTATGTAAGTAAGTAAGTAAGTAAGTATGTAAGTATGTAAGTAAGTATGTAAGTAAGTAAGTAAGTAAGTAAGTAAGTAAGTAAGTAAGTACTTAACGAGGCTACATAGTTGATTTCCCAATCGTCCATGTTGGTCTCAACAAGTACCTAAATGATTCAAGTTGATCAAATGATTCCTATACGACGGAAATGTCAAAATAGAAATAATATCAAAACTATATTATGGAAACACATTCATGTTTAGATTCAATCATTTAAATACTACTCTGTATGCTCTCGTGTATTTAATCGAGCGTAAGCATCTCTTTTGTTTGACACACGATCTGTTATCATTATATCATATATCGTGAATACATTGTACTTGAATAAAGTAGTATTCAGTTTATATGAAAGTAGATTTGATGATTAAAGTTTTTACTCTCCGCTCTTTTGGGATTCTACGAAAGGGTTCTTACGTGTTAGAAAAAACATTAATAACACGAGCATTCGATGCTGGGGAATCAAAGGGTCGGGTGATGTCCGTAATAGAGCTTACCCATTTGTTTTGTAACTGTGGCAATCTACTGTAGAGAACAAGTGTCAAATTACATATTCAGTAATTCTTAAACTAAGGCTGAATGATTCAGTGATTTGAATAATGAAAAATAGCTTACGACTAGAATATGGTTTATTTTTAATTGAACAGATTTCGGACCATACATGGTACCATCGGGGTCAGAATTATATGCATGCATTCCATTAAGTAGTCTACATGTATTACAATAAAGGCTGCCTCTCCCATGGGAAGTCAACTAAACGTAAGGGTTCCTTCAAACATTTCGTGATGGATTCGTAGATTTGAAGATAATAGATGCGGTTTGTCTGTTTGGAAAATGTGACACTAAATGTTAACCTCCATTATTTGTTAATGTGGTGCCATCACGCATGTGTTGTCTGTAACATTTGCCTTTCAATTGTTACTTGACACGGTTTGGTTTTGTTTGGTTTGCTGAACTTCATACCTATAGTGCATTAACATTATTACACAGACTTAATTTAAAATACTTTTCTAATTATATTTGTTTAATAAAGAAGTTTGTATAAATGTAATTTAAAAGGACAGTGATCCAAATGTCACTCACGCATGCTCTGTTTATAACCTTGATTGCGACACAGCGGTCATATATTACGAAATACTAACTATATTTATACCCCTACTACCATAGGTAGAGGGGGCTATATAGGAGTCACTTTGTCCGTCGGTCTGTCGGTCGGTCGGTCGGTCGGTCGGTCGGTCGGTCTGTCGGTCTGTCTGTCTTAAAAGTTTGTCCAGGCTGTAACTTTCCCATACATTGAAGGATTTTAAAATAACTTACCACAATTGTTCACCATCATAAGGCGGTGTGTCATGCGCAACAATCACATCAATATCTCAAAGGTCAAGGTCACACTTGGAGTTTAAAGGTCAAAAATGGCCAAAATTTAGCTTGTCCGGACAATAACTTTGTCATCTATGGTGGGATTTTAATGTTACTTGGCACAATTGTTCACCATCATGAGGCGGTGTGTCATGCGCAAAAATCACATCAATATGTCAAAGGTCAAGGTCACACTTGGAGTTGTAAGGTCAGAAATGGCCATAATTTAGCTTGTCCGGACAATAACTTTGTCATCTATTGTGGGATTTTAAAATAACTTGGCACAATTGTTCACCATCATGAGGCGGTGTGTCATGCGCAAAAATCACATCAATATGTCAAAGGTCAAGGTCACACTTGGAGTTGTAAGGTCAGAAATGGCCATAATTTAGCATGTCCGGACAATTACTTCGTCATCTATTGTGGGATTTTAATTATAACTTAGCACAATTGTTCACCATCATGAGGCGGTGTGTCATGCGCAAAAATCACATCAATATGTCAAAGGTCAAGGTCACACTTGGAGTTGTAAGGTCAGAAATGGCTATAATTTAGCTTGTATAGCTAGCCTGGAGTGTATTTATGTCATTAATTGTGGGATTTGAAAAAAATTAGGCACAAATGCTCAGTACTTCATAAGCAACCCCAATTTTCTTTCTCAAAGGTCAAGTTCACAGTTGAATATCAAAAGTCACATTGAAGTTTGTATGGGTCATTCTTCTTTATGCATGATGGGATTTGATGTAACTTGACAGACATCGCGAATCATCGTCGGACCAAACGGTCCTTTTGGACATTTAGACAATGGTCTGATGGTTGCAATCGTTTCTTTCTGACTAATATCCAACAGTTGTTGAGGCGCTGATGATCGAAATTTACCCTGTATCGCGCAGTTGCGGCGCCCATGTTGTTTTCTGTACATTTGAAATACTCATTCGTTAACAGGGTGTTTAATTCTGTATCATACTTTAACATACAGAAAAAAGTTAAATTAAATTGATAATTGAGAAAATTTAAGATTGGAAAACTTTGTATTCCTGAATACTTGTATTATCACACCAGAATAGTATTACCTTGATATTATCATAGACAATTACAATTATCTAGAGCCCCCCACACAATGGGCTTATAAATACAAATAAATTTGATTATCATTTCTTGAAATATGAGTCCGTGTAAAATTGTTGCCCACCGTGTGACATTAATTTCATATAGACATGGTTTGCCCTAAGTCTGTGACAAAGCGGTATGTGGGGGTATTCTTAGCTACTCTGTGGCAGTTCTAGTTTATAGTTGCAATTGACATTTTACATTATCACGTCATTTTCACATTAGATTGTTAACTACATGTACAAATGTTTATATGTATAACAGGTGCGTTATCATTGTATTAAGTTTGGAATAACATGTGGGTGTTCGTAAAACGGGTGTGTTGGCATTAGGTTGGTATGTTCTACAAAATAATACGCTTATTGTAATTCAAATGACAACCATTATGAATTATTATTCGAGTGAAGAACTAACGCATGATTTTCTATTAATCAAGTAATTATTATTTAAACAATATATAGCCATAGCGACTGCAGCTCGAGCATTCATCAATCAAAATATAATAATGGAGGAATCGGAGACTTTATAGATTGTAATGATATACAACATTTTTCCTTATAAAGTATTTCACATTATAATTACAGGAGCATCAATTTGCATGTTTGACCACTTGATTTTACCCATTTATCCATTTGTTATTCAGCCTAAAGTTCAGTTCAATTTCTTGTTCGGTAATGTGAGGGCATTATGTCGTGTATTTTTGTTATTTGACATATTGTGTGTTTTCTGGGCACGCCATAGCTTTATGTCCTAAAATGAGCATAATGTTAACATGAGTGTTCGTAGCCTACATTGAACGCATAGCATCAGTTTATCGGCGATTCTCATAATTCTAATCAAGGGTTCGAATGCAGTTTGAAGCAAGCTTTTTCTTTATTGGATTATGCTTTTTATAATTTACTAGTATTTTATTCTGACTATTCATGTCGACAAATTAATTCTCTCATATCTTTCTTTGGGATGAAAGTATTACTTTTATCATTTATCTGGTTTTTTTGTGACGACGTTTACCAGCATAATCTCCACTTGTCAACATTGAACATTCTGGGTACTTTCCGGTTTTATATGATGCATGCAATCGTGACACGCCGCTTGCTTATAATAATACACGTGAATAGTTTAGTTATACGAAATTCAATCATCAGAATCGGAGCAAAATCTTAACTAAAATAAAAAGTATCGATGTTGATGGAATATGAACTCGCGGTGAGTTGTACACATTTTAAAACAACACTCGTGTGCAGTAAGCATAACCAACAGGTTATGTAACCGTTAGAGCGTCGATCAATTAAATAAGTCAGGCATGTCATTTAGTTGTCATTTAGTTGTCTCATACGATATGGGCGGCGGTGTTGAGTGCCAGGACTCTCTCAGGGGAAATCACCTTACACAAAGGTCACTACAAATATTACGTGGTGGATATGTAGTGTTCTGTTATATGAATATGTTACAATTTTGAGTGCACATGAGCGCCTACCACTCAAATTAAACGCTTAGTAATATAGCAATACGAACTATGGCTAAATATAAGTCCCGCTAGTCAACACTAAGTTGGCATATTTTACGTAGACTAAACGGTCTCATTATAATGACAAAGGTCAACCAGTAATTACATGACATTATACTGTTCTGATGTGCATCATACAATGTAGATAATGCCATTTGATCGACTACGGTATAACGCAGTCTGGTATACCTACAACATTCCGTTCCTAAACCCCGTGAGGAGGATGGTCTACCCACTCGGTTATCGAAACTATCGCATTATTAATCAGAAACATTGTTACCACATGGGATATTTACTATGAGAAATCTGGTAAGTATTTGGAATTATTAGCAAAATCCGTTGTAGATAATATATAGATGACCAGCTTGTCCAAAGCAATACTAAATATTGAATTCCAGTATATGTTACTGTGGTGTCATCACGCATGTCTTCCTGTTCTAACATATACGAGTACATGTCTCTTGTTTGTCGACACAGTTTAGTACAGTTGGTTTTATTTCTTAGACCTTATATTGATTTTACTTTATAACCTCTTCATTACACAGACTGATTTAATTTCCTTTACCATTTAGTATAATAATTGAGTTTAACTGAATACATGGAGCTCGACTGATATGTCCTTATTTTATTTTTGCATAGCATGTTTAAGTTCATGTACATGTAATTCGTTTAATATGCTTAATTAAAGTATTAATGACTTTTTTTAGATTACAAAGCGGTAATACTAGTATATAACGTAATATCACAGCATCCACTTTATAAGGTTTACAATGATAGGTGATTTATGTACGGCATTTAATTAGGATTTGCATGCGGGTATTCGTCATAAGGTCTGTTTGCTCTACATTTACAACTTTTGTAATTGTAATTCATATATCAAACATTATGAAATGTTATGTTAAAGAAAAAACTAACGCATGATTTCCTATAAATTATACCATTATTATTAAAACAATATGATATATAACCATAGCGACTGAATCTTGAGCACTCATAAATCAAAATATAATGATAGAGCAATAAGAAACGTCTGAATTAATACTAGTATTATACAGCATTTCTCCTCAAGCAGTATTGCACATGCAACTACATGTGCATCAATATAAATGATCGGTGCTCAGTTCACTTGTGATTTTATAATTAAAATAGCAGTATTATGTAGGACAATTGTCACTGGACTTCCAAAATGGGGCACCAACGATCTCAACGATTAAATGTTAGTGTGTGTAACAAATCTGCGACTATTGAATTAGCAAATGGTACAATATAACCTGATGACTTGAAAAATGGTACATGGAAGGCAGTACTAATAAAATACGTACAGATGAGCACGAAAGACAAAAACACACGTAAAATTATATCGTATTACAAGTACAACCACGACACACATGACATGGTCCCGTTAGTAGGACCCGATTGTTACATATCATCTAAGATGCTGATGCTTTTGTATAAGGTGTATCTGGCATTATGATCGGACATTGGGGTCACTGTTTGTCGTACATTATTTGTAAGAACATTAGTACTAGAGATTAATTTACAATATGAATGAACAAGGCGAACATTTGCGTTTATCAATCTTACTTACGTACTATGTGCGCATCGGCCAATACTGTTTTTCGCATATGTGTGACTGATGTTGATTAGTTTTATTCTTTTTACTGATGATTCTGGTAAAATTGTATTAGGGGTTGATAGATAGCAGCTGATGCAATACTTTTTTATCATAAAGGTAGTGGTATTATAATTGTTGCAATAGCGTCGGTGATGTTTATGAGACTATGCGCCTATCTGGCACCTCGATCAAGTAACCCACATATCAGACCAGCGTATACCAATTAGTTAACTTTTTATGGTAGTCAAATATGCCTTTGTATCACATAATATGCGTAATTTAGCGTTCATGTTAATGTCACATTCTCATAGGGAATATGAACATTTTGAATTTTGATGCTTAACCCTACTAAATAACTCGACTGACTAAGCTTATGTAACAGTTCTTTCTTTATTTCCCATCAGACGTGTCTTGTATGAACTCCCTCTAGTTACGCTAGGTTCAACTGTGTTTTAGTATATAACGTTAGAGCCATAACTGAATTCTTCTTCTAGCATCGTATTATGAAGTAATAGTGATGGTTCTATAAAATGCGCTTTGTAATACGAACCATAGAGATAACTTGCAAATGTTAACATACACATATTCCATTCAGACTTGTACGTAAAAGTACTCAGACACATATTAATTTACACAAACAATGTTTGTACTAAGAATATTGATTGAGTGCAATACTAATTCCTGATTCCGTATTTTATTTCAAATGCTCTTAACAAAACAAATATCGTGGTTGGCGACTTGATGTTGAAGGGATTATAGCAAGAGGGAAGGGACCTCTAGCACTCAACAGAAACATGGTCAAAATTCCAAATGTGTCTTCGATCTGTCATATATGCTTTATTTCAACCATTTTGTATCAAAGATTGCGTTATCGAATAATAATGTTTCTTCAAACTTTATCTTTCCCGTTTAAAATCATATTGTGTTATAATGGTCATTTCATATTTAGTCATTCAACAAGAGCTTGTGGAACTGGATTAAATATAGTTAATAACCGTTTCCTAATTCGATCTCAGAAACACAATGAACTAACGCGTTATGAAGACATTTCTAAACATTAAATTCTGGGCAGAAAGATGTTCAATTCAGATTTGATGTAACATTGCCTTTTAAACACAAGTCATGAAGATTCCAAGTATAGAAAATGTCAATAGTGATACACATGGAAGTATTCTATCAGAACAACGATAATTGGGTGATAATTACATCAAACAATGAAATAATGACGCTGATTTAATTATAGCTCGTTTAATATTTTTATACGGGCGATTAAGCGATGCGGTCGTAACTATGTGGCTTAACATTGTCTGTACACTACCCTACATGATTTGTATGTAAATGAATCACATTTGTTAACACTATTGAACAAATGATTTATTTCTTGCACTCCATAACACTAGATCGTTCTTATATATATAATTTGTATTGTGTTCCAAAAATATTTGATAAAAATCGTAGATGCTTCCAAAATATATATTACATTGCATGCAACAAGCCCAAAATTAATCGAAACTGTGAAATAGTATGTGAACAGAGTCAGACAGAAAGCAGGAGAAAACAACTTTTTCTATATAGAAAGAGTACAGGTGAAAAGACACGAATGTTAATTCAAAGTTTACCAAGGAACTAATTCTGTTTCTGATGACACTAAGCTCTACGTTGAAGGACTAGTTGACGCTAATGGTGAATGATTTGATGAACGTTTATCAAGTTTTGATAACACGACCAAGCATCAATATCAAAAGCTACGCATATGTGTATTAATATGCATTTGCATTCAATGGTATGGGGTAGATAAATTGAAAAAAAATACGGAAATGAATATATGACTCAAGGGTACACTGAAGCGATGATAGCGTCAAACAACACACACAAGAGACCATACGTATTCCCCGAATATTAATGTCGCTAGTAAATCATTATATACTTATAAATCCGTTTTAGAGAATAGGCGTGGTTTGTCAGTTTGTATTAAGTGATACTAAATATTGAACCTCAGTATAAGTACGTGTAATTTGATGCCATCACGCATGTCTGCCTGTTCTAACATTTAGATTTCCCTTGTTAGGCGACCCATATTTGTATAGTTGGTTTTATTGTTTAGACCAAATATTGTTTTTATTTCATAACTATTTTATTACACAGACTGAAATTAAATTACTTTTCTAAGTCCTTTTGGATGATAAAGAAGGTTTACTGTATAGATAAGGAGTTAATTGTCGGTTTAAGGCAATGATATACCAATACATGTATTCCCTTTTTGTTATTTATGTATTGCATGTAAGGGTATAAGTTCGTGGAATACATTCATTATGTTTAATTCGAGTGTTGCTTACTTCTTCAGATTATTCTGCATGTTCTCTTGATTGGGACAAAGCGATAATACTAGTAAATTACATAATGCAGGTTATTTTAGTTGCATACATTATCACTACTTTTCAATTTGTATTATTTACTGTGACAGGTGCACTATTTTGGGTACTTGAATAGGAATCAGATGAAGATGTTCGTGAAACGCAATTGTTGGCATTAGTTCTGTTTGCCCTACATATATAACTTGAATTGTAATTCAAATATCAATTGTTACAGTTATGAAATGAGAGTTTGGTGAAGAACAAACGCATGTTTTCCTATAACTCAAATGATTTTTAAAAATAATATGATATATAACATCCACACAGCGACTGAATCGTGCGCACTCATAAATAAAAATATAATGATAGAGGAATAAGCGATGTTTCAGATTTTAATGTTCTGTATAAATGTTAAACCGCATTTTCTCCTAACATAGTATTGCATTCATCTTTCTTACATCTTGGTGATTCTTTTTTATAAATGCATCTTTGATATTTTTGTCAAATAATGATACTTTAGTTTTATTGGTTACACATACTTATGTCAATTACTCTGACGTTTCAATCAGTACTGAGTTGATTATATTTCATTCCTCATCAACCAGCTCACCCCCTAAGTACATACATGTGTAGGTTAGTTACAATGCTTTGGAGTGAAAACTAGTAGCTTTGCATAAAATGGTTAAATACTTGATAAAATATTTTATATCTTTAAATATTTTTGACAACATAGAAACTAATTCTGGATGTCTCGGTATAAATTATATCATTATATATATTAAAGGCGATCGAAATGGCTTACCAAAGACTGCAAAGATTAGGTAAACTAAACTTAAACGGTATCTGCAATTTTCACCTAGGCACGCTCTTTATCTACCGATAATGTTTTCATTGCTGCCTGTTTGCTGAATCTATTTGATATTGTAGATTGATAGGCCTGTATTTATAAAACGTTGGATTTCCCGTCACGAGCTTAGAAATATTAGTAACCATAGTTTCTGTAGTGTGGTGGCATTCTGGGGGACTTCTTCAATTACGTTGCATAATTTCATGAACGATGTGCAATTAGCAACTTATGATATTGGCGTTAGAAGCATGGTGCGTGTATCGCAACAGTCGGTTATTACTTAAACAACCATCACAACGTTATTGAAGCATTTAATGTATTGCTGGATTTAACTGTGTTTGTGCTTTGGCATTTTATTACAGACAAACTATTATCTTTATTTTGCCTGAATGCACACAACCTGGTAGTATATAGGGTTAGGTTGTTTCAGACGCTGACACAAGCAGTGGTGTTTCGTAGTTCTTTTGTTTTCCGTAATAAGGTATTATTCGAAACAAGGATTTATTTTAACGTGTGTGTTTTGAAGTGATGTCCGTGGATGATGGCAACACGGTGTTTTCTATTGGTGAAATATCGAAACTTAAGGTTAAAACAAGACGGATTACTGAACAGTGTAATACATTGGGTAAGTTTTGTTTTACGTTGAATTATTCCTGTCATACATTCGAAAAGAAATGAAGTTAATTTAAATAATGTATCTCCGTAACCGATCTGTATCTGAGTGAGGTTACGTTGGTACAAATTTCACAGTTTAATATTATAGTGCATAGAGCTATATCTGACGATATTTGTTAAAAAATGTTCACAAACCGAAAAACAATTATGCTTTCATATCTATTAGATCATTTTTCGTTTCAGTTTTAACAGAAACTCTCTCTGTGATTTATTCGACATGCGAATTGTCCGTTTGCATACGAAAGTGTTCTAGAACACACTAAGTCGACGGTTGAAATTATAAGAATCGTCTTTTTTCGACGATTGAATCAAAGTGCGCGTAACCCATCCGAAGTTTCAATTTGCAATTAAGGTAGTCTAGTGTCATACTAAAAACGATGCAAGTTATTATTTTGACATTAAATGACCGTCAGATATGGCTCTATACACTTTAAATAGGTTTTATTACATGTTGAATTATTACTCGCTTCATCTTTATAAATTAAATGAAGTTTATTAGTTTAGTAATGTAGTTAAGTACTAATTCAGTCCTTGAATGAGATAACATTGGTTCAGCATACCTCTCGCATGTAACATACGGTCGGTGAATGTTCTGTCCTGAAGTATAACCATCCTACACTATATCCATAGCAAATGACTGCGCGTATCAGTTAGATTCGAATCACCGTAAGGTTTGTAAGAAGTACACTTGCTTAGTTTCGACTGCAATTATAGTATAAACGATAACGGTTTTTTTAAGAAACGTAGCTTATCTGGTGTAAATGGTCCAATTACGAGAGACCCGTTGTTGCACTATTTGACATTGACAGCAACAGAAGCACACATTATTAAGTAAAACATTATTCAATATGTTAACTTATTTTATTATAAGACTTTAAATTTTTTACAAAATCATTTTTATAAAATATTGTACTTCCTAGTTCAGAAATCAAATTTGGAAATAGTTTGAACAGTTTGACTAGTTGACTAGTTTGCTCAGTATGTACATCTATCTATGTAGAAAACACGTTACAATTTACTGATTTTTGTCTTTGTTTAACAACCAACACATGAGCTGCCGTAATAATATATAATATAATAAGTAAATGTTACGTACAGATGTGTATTAGACAAAATGCTAACTTAAATAAATGATGCCATCTGCCGATTAGCTGCAGTGTTGTACAAGTTGATAAGCAGTGTTGTTTAATTCTGTATGCAGTGGAAACAAGCACACGTACCGTACCACCTGTTACACGTATGAAGAATTGCTAGGTAATGATATACGCCGGTGTTTTCAAATTATTATTTCTGCTGCGCATTAGCCTTGAGATCAACAGCACGTTTCCAGTGTCTGACGGTTCACATTATAAACTGCTAGTTAAAGTTAGAGTTTCGCCTCAGAAGTTGTAAATTTAAACAGTGATTTAACCTTTATAATATTACATACACATCCTCGTCCCTGTGAGCTTTTCAAAATTACCAAAAAAAACCTTATAACTTGGCATGATTCAATCACTCTCTGTACAAACATGATTCATTGAAGTGTTCGTTGGTGCTCCAAAAATATAATTGTATAACGTTGCATGATGCGAGACGAAAAGTAACCGAAACTGTCAATTACATTTGTAGTCTGGGAACAGATTTAGACAATCAGCTATGAAAAACAAGATTTGTTTCACTAAAGAAATAAAAAAGGACGAAAAAACACGAATCGCAATTTAAAGTTTTCCATGGAACTAGTTTCGTATGTGATGACACTAAGCTCGAAGTTGAAGGACTAGTTGACGTTAATGATGAATGATTTGGTGTAAATGAATAGCAATGTGACCTCATGGTCACGCATTCATAGGAAATGTTTCCTGCGTGTATAAATATAGATTTTATGACACTATAAACTATGAATGAATTGACTCTTAATTCAATGTCAATCCGTATTCCCAAGCAAACATATTTACCAATAGAAGGATATACACTCACGAGAATGTAAACAAATACAAAATCACGTTTTGTTTCAAGCATTTAATTACAATGACTTCGTATGATCGAGTGGAAGCATCATTTTTGTTTGACACACGATCTGTTATCGTCATATCAGAGATCATGAACATTTTGTAATTGAAAAACTTGATATTCAGATTGTTGGTAATTGGATTTGACCTGCAGCTATAATGATGATAAAATGATTTACTTTCCATTCTTGTTGGATTATATGATAAAGTTTTGTATGATTTATTAATTGCTACAATGACTCAAGTATCAAATGGAGCGGATTACAGCCTTTTGGGATTTCAGCGGTTGTAGTGATCAACGCAATTCTTATACTGATGTTGATACATGCAGTGATTGGAAAAATGAAATATAGCTGATAATTAGACTATGTTTTTTTATTAGTAGTTGAGCAGAGTTCGTACCATGCATGGTACCACTGGTCAGAATGTCAAATGATATGCATGCATTCTATTAAGTAGTCTAATACGATGAAGGCAGGGTTTAGTTTCTGGCCTTTCTCATGGGAAATCAACTAAACACAGAGGTCACTTAATTGTGACACTGGACCAATTAGACATTACATGAACTACCTTCAAATTCAATATCTGAGCGTCAATCAAGCGATTATACCATTATTGCTTTTAAACACATTGTGGAACGTGTATATTGCGAGTCCAGTAAACCATCAACATTCTGCGTCCCCGTGAAGACGTTCGGTATCGAAGACGATTAGACTATAACATACAAAACAACAATGTTGAACATAACGTTTTGCTAGTGAATGATAAGAATATAGGATGATAAATCTGCCTAATGTTCGAAATAATTTGCATAATTCACGGTCGATGATACTTGAGATAATTTTATTTTGTACTATGTGATACTAAATGTTAAATCCAATTAGCTGTTTTAAAATGTGGTGAAATCACGCATGTCTGGTTCGTTCTACATTTTAAGATCACACGTCTCTCGACACGGTGTTTTATGGGTTTTTGTCAAGACCTAATACTGGTTTTACTTAAATAATGACTAAATGACCCAGACTGAAATTAATATACTTTTCTTATCCCATTATTGTTCGAATGAAGTGTACCTGTATACGAGTATATGTAAGGACAGTTGTTTATGGTAGGTGCGCTGTCTACGGCGCTCACTTTTGAATCACACGTGGTGTTCGTAATACATGTATGTGTTTGTTGCCATTTGTTGTTTGCGCTGTATGTATAAGCTACATTTTAATTGAATGCAACTTTATTTTAATTTATATATCAACCATTATGAAATATTATGTTAGTGAAGTTCTAACATATGTATTTATTTTTCAGAACAATATATTACCATAGCGACTGAAGTTTGAGCACTCATAAATCAAAATATAATGATAGAGGAATAGGAGACGTTATAGATTTTATAATATGCTGTATTAATGTTAAACGCCATTACTCCTTATTAATTATTGTGCATTACAATTACAGATGCAACAATACAAATGACCAGTTTCAATCGTTCAAGAACGCGGTATTTTCGAGATTATAATATATATTAAAAAATCATATTATTTTTGCCAATTACTGGAAGTTAATCCATCCGTCCATTGACATCCACTTTTGGGCACAAACAAATCAAGGGGGAATTTTGCTAACAAATTTTGAAGGCGGTTTTAAGCTGTACACATTGAAACATTACAGTCTTACAGAAGTTATTGGGAACAAACTTTGCATTATTGCACATTGACTTAGTAAGTTATGGATAAATGCTTTTCTGTAAAAAGTCATGAAAGTCCCCGGTTTGGTGTTCGAAAAAAGCCTATAAATATAGAAAAGGGTGAAAGGTTATAAAAACCATAATTATTTATTTTTTGATATACAAATTGATGCACAGAATAACCCACGTTGCATTACATTTTCGTAGGAGCACGTTTTGGTTAAATTATATTGTAACTAAATTTAATTATTGACCAAACTGTACTCATATGATTTTGATATATTAACACTATTGAACATACGAATGTGTTTCGTGCACTCCTTAGTGTTATGTCTAGATCATAAAATCTACATAGGGTGATACAAAGTTGGCAGCTCATCGAGATTATTCATATGTGTTCCAAAACTATTTTATCGAAGAGTTTTAGGACGCGTCCAAAATAAATATTACATTGCATGCTGCAAGACAAAAATAATCGAAACTGTCAATTAGTCTGGGTACAGAGTTAGACATTCAGCAAAGAAAAACACGAACTTTTCCTAATAAAAAATGATGAAAAGATACTTAAGATCGTAATTTAAAGTTTCCAACCGAAAGTTGAAGGAGTAGTTGACGTAAATGATGCATTGATGAATGATTCGGTGTAAATTAATGTCAACTACATGGCAAATGCTTTTCTTGCTTGTATGTATCTGAAAAGTCTTGCCCTGAAATTAAAACTATATATTGAAATGTACAAATCAGTACTTGAGATAGGTTACGTTCTACATTAAATTATTCTAGTCATAATAGTTGATAAAATGAAGTCAATTAAAGTATGTAGTTCAGTGACCAACTAATATCTGCGTTAGTCAGGTGGTTCAATGTATTAGTGCAAAAGAGCAATGTAGGAGAGTAGGTAGGTTTTATTACATGTTGATCTATTACTGTCATCTTTGATAAAATGAAGTTAATTGTTGGAGAAATGTTATACAGATAACAATTAGTGTTTGAATGAGATAATGTTGGTTCAATGTACTACTCATGTGTTACATATGTACATACGGTCGCTGACTGATTTTCCTGTGCTCACCCCGAACAATGTTGATTATACAAAACTATGTTACGGAAAGGCGAGTCTTACGTTTTATTTAAATAAATCAAACGCAATAAACAGGATGTGTTTTTGTTTACAATGTATGTAATAGTCGGTGTATGTTATGTTATTTAAACGAAACATAAAACTGTTTAACTTTTTTTAATTCCATGGCTTTATCATTTCGGCAAAATACACTTGTACCACTTTTACGAAATATCGTACTTCCTATATCAAAACAAAACGTAGTAAATAAAGGTAATGCTAGTTATATCATTACCTCACTGTCTGTATATCATGTATAGTTGATTCAAAGATCTCTGTCACAACCGCGTAAACAAACATTCAACCCGGTCGATTATTACAGGTTTCTCAGGATTAAATTCTACCACCATTAATACACTGATATGATTAAAACTCTAATGGTCCTATAGCATAGTGGTTATACTAACTGTATTTAGCTTTTCAGAAATGGAACATTCTGGCCGTTTTGACAGACATCTTTGAATCGGCAATACGTAGATCACACGTTATGGATTTCTTGATCTCTAAGTTTGTAATTCGCTTATCAACAAATACATGTTCTGCCATGATAATGAATCAGAGTTGAAAATTACATCAACATTCCTGATACAATATTGATGGTTTATTATTTTTACGAACTTAAGTACAGATAAACATTGGACAATATGTTAGCAAGTTAAATGTCTCTAAGGGATAAATAGAACTCGTTATCTCATTGCAAAAAATGCAACAGTAGATACGCAGTGTTGTTATCATACTGTATCAATTTAAGGCGCAAACGTACGTACCACCTGTTACACGTATTCAGAATCAGTAATAATATACCATAGTGTTTTTAATGATGATTCGCTTATAATGCCTGCGGGTCAACAGCTTGTTTCCACTGTTTTGCTTGTCACACATCGTCCAATACCCACTGTTCATAACATTAATTAATAGCATATAGTATAACATAATGCATGGAACGATGCTTTTCACATAAACGTTATTTAAAGTATGACTGTAATAAGTGTACGAGGGTCATTCCATATATTCGTAGACAATCGTTCTCATTTTATCATCTTCATATTTAAATAATAATTTCTCATATCATTCTAAACATTTATCTATTACCTACCGTAGATACAAATTTAACTTTGATTATGCAACACAGTAACATGTCATGAGCCGTTTTATTATCATAGTAACGCATTACCACCCCCGGCCGACGTAACGTACCCTTTCCACTCCTTCAACTAGTTATAAAATCCGAATTGTTTAATTTACATTCCCATATGTTTGCGAGATTATTGCAAGATATTATCATAATATTTTGTGAAATTATTAAGTTGTTTGGACGTTTGAGCTTGAATTGAGAAGTATTTGATCTATGCTTATCACGTTTTCAGTTACGTCAAAATACCGATGAATTCACGACAGGAAATTCATGTTACTTTTAAATTGTGCACTTGTCTTGGAAATACACGACAAACAAAAATAAGCTACTAATGAGGGCAAACGGAAAGCCTGCAGTATTCAGTGTCCCTGCGTTTAAGTGACAAAATCAAATTTCTTAGGAGCAGCATGGTATTAAAATTGATACAGGGATCGAACGAAATTTAAAGACATATTGACGTTTAAGGGAACGCCAGTCAAAATGTGCGATGCGTTTCAATTTATCATACAACCATTAAGTCTAGCTTATTTCTTAACTTTGAATACATAAAATGTTGTGGTCGATCTATTGAATAATATACAACTTAAATATTTGTGTTTAATTCGATATTAATGACATACTTCAATATCGGGTTTACCATTTGAGAAATAACAAAACGCCAATAATATATCAGAATATATTTACGTTGTGTGGTGGTTGCGGTAAGGTGGTAGTTTTATTTTAGCCATATTTTCTTTAAAAATGCGTCGTTTCGTGCAAAATTTTCTGCACTTGGGTCAGAAAGGCTGTAGTTAATTGTGATGTAATTAGTTACTTTCTGTGTCAATGTGTATTAAAATGACGAGTCCTCGTATAGTGTAACAATGAGTTGACCAGTGTCATAATACCGCACACCTTGTTGAAGCACTTATTGTATCTAAAAGATGAACATTGCTTTTGAACAGTATTGAAGAAACCGAAAAAGTGTTACATGTATTTAAATGTTTCGCTCCTAAACCTGTGGGCACTTGTAAGAATTAGGATAGACACATAAGTATCGCTAGAGCAGGTGTCGTAAGTTTAATTGTAACGAAAGTCACTGGTAGCTAACGCGCTTGTTTTAAATTTTATCGTACATGCACGTGTAGTTTAAATGTCGGACAATATATATACATTGCTAATGTTATATTGTTGTAAATAAAATCCGACTTAAATTTAAGATTGTATTGTAAGATAAAATGTGTAACATTTTCAACTGGTCATAACAATGATACGATTTATTGGCCATTTGTACACAAGTATGGTATAGAAAATAAATTATTATGGTATTAATTTACTTTTTTGCATTCCATTAACTCTTGAAGACCAAGTCAATCGTGATTTTATATAACATGATACCTGGAAGCATATCCAGAGCATTCAGATGCGACTTGATGTGTTCACAAAATATTTGATAAAACAGTTCGTGGATGCTTCCAAAATGTAAATCACATTGCATGCTACGAGACAAAACAATAATCGAACCTGTCAATTAGTCTGGGAACAGAGTCAGACAGTAAGCAAGAGAAAACACGAACCTTTTCAATATAAAAAGAGTACATGTACATGGTGGAAGACACGAATCGTAATTTAAAGTTTCCTATGGAATTTATTTGGTATCTGATGACACTAAGCTCTAAGTTGTAGGACTAGTTGGCGCTTATGATGAATGATATGGTACAGATCAATGGAAATATGACCTCACGGCAACATATTCATAGCAAATGCTTCTCCTGTGTGTTTAAATATGCATTCAGTGACAAGGGTATGAAATAGGAATTTAATACCGCAATACACATTATGCATATTTCAAAGTTACACACAATTGGTGTTTACGCCACGTAAACAATACAGGCTGCAGACATAGCACAACATACCACCCGTATCTCACAAAGTAAATTTAAAGCAAACATATACACCGTTTCCTATCCTTGTAGTAATAGTCTTACAGAAATCGTAATGCTTTTATAACTCATAATAGTGTGCATGTATGTTTATGCTTTAATGTATAACATTTATTGCAGCAAAACACACATGCTTATATAGCATATTAATAGAATGTTAATTCATCAGATTTGAATCCAAACATTTAATTATAATGTTATCGTGTATATAATCTAGCGAAACTATCAGATTTGTTTAACACACGATCTATAATCAATATATCATAAACAGTTTGTAATTAAGGGATATTCGAAGTATATGTAAGTATATTTGACCTGCAGCTAAATTGACGATAAAAGTATAATATACTCTCCACTCTTTTGGGATTCTATGACAATGTCTCTAATAATTTACTAAAAGCTATAGTAACTCAAGTATTAAATGATGCGGAATACGGACCTACGGGATTTCAGGGGTTAGTCAGGGTGATGTCCGTTATATAGCCAACCAGTTGTTGGGTAGTTTTTGGACCATGTATTGTACCATTGGGGTCAGAATGACTTATATGCATGAATTATATTGCTTAGATTAATACGATAAAGGCCTGGTTAAGTGTCTGGTTTCTCTCTCTAAGGGGACATCAACTAAACACAGGGGTCGCTTCAAATGTTTCGTGATAGATTCGTACTTTTTATGAACATTTTGAGTACACACTTGTAGCAGTTTACCCTTCAGAAACTTCGTATCACATTATATCATTTTTTTGTAAGAGCGACTGATTTTCCCGGTCTCAGTATGATGATAAGGGACTATTCAGAAATTACAGGGAATGTTGGTCGTCAAACAAAGGAGATAATGGCAATCAGGCTTTACATGTAGCATCACTACAGAGACACACTGTCATCATATACTTAAATAAATAATAGGTATTCACAAATACAAAACTTGTTTTTGAGAATATATCTAGTTCACATTTATTTATTTCCAAAATCTATCATATGTTAATGTGGTTACATACCGTACAACTGTGTCAAGATTAAAGTGTATTATTATAACTACTCCACATAGTTAAGTATTATTGCTATTATTTTTGGTTCAACTTTATAGCAGAATAATGTGTCAGTTTGTACAACGTGGTGCTAAATGTAAATGTGGCAAGACCATGCATGTCTGTATGTTTAACATTTGAAAAAACTCGCCACAGTTTTGTTTGGGTTTATCTTTTATACATTTCTTCCATTATACTATATTACTTAATTACCTAATATTACAATGTTACATTGATATTATTACGGAAAAATATGTTGCTTATTCTATACATTTGAAAATTGATCTTCTCTTAAGTTTTTGTCATTTTTTCATGTATACAATGTATTAGGTCGTATAATTCATAAAATTGATGTTTAATAAAGGTGTTGTAACTTTGATTGAGACGGTACTATATTGCTAAATACAAAACATATTTCTAGATGTAGTTGACATAATGAATTTTCACATTACATTGATAACAATAACAGGTTTTATTTATCGAGTTCGTGAAAGGGGATTGTTAACATTAGTTGGTTGCTCTATATGTAATTACCAAATACTTTAATTGTAACTCAAATATCAACCACTATGAAATGTGATTCTAATGAAGAACAAACGCATGCTTTCCTATAAACTATATCATTATTATTAAAACAATATATAACCATAGCTATTGAATCTTGAGCACTCATAAATCAAACTATAATGATAGAGGAATCAGAGACGCTTTAGATTTTAATGTTCTGTATTAATAATACACATCATTTCTTCTCATAAAGTATTCCACATTACTGTTGCATGAATGAGAATTATCAGTTTTCAAGAACGTTTTGTTTGTGAAATGATTATAGATATTGAGACAATTATATAAAGTTGGCCAATTACTTGACTTCCAATGTGTTGCACTAATAATTCCAACGAGACTTTATATTTATCCGTTGCAACTTATTTGCGACCTTTGAAAGATTAAACGAACACGCCAACTTTTGACCTTTTTCTCCTTAGTACGTGTTACTGTCCGTTATTGAACTATCAATACATCACATATGCTTCTGCATTGTATACATATACACTTGTATAACATAGGACTTCAATATGCAGGTCGGTGTTTTCATGATTACTAGTACTTAAAATGTTTTTCCAGCTCTTCTTATAGCAGAGTATTATGACATTGTACGAGTTTAAATGTGTGATCACTAGTCCACAAAGTCTTTAAAAGAGCGACACAACACTTTATTATCAATCTAAATATGAATGGGCTTCGATTAAGTAGAAGATTGTTTGCGTTGATTAATCACGTTGATATTGGAAGTGCACATCAGCCAACACTACTTGGCTGTAGAGTGTGTTTAATGTTGATTAGTGTAATTTTTGCACCGCTGGTATTGATCAAAATGTAATATCTGTTGATAGAAGAACAGCTGAGGTGAATCTGTTTTATCGTAAAGGTAGTGGTATTATAATTGTTATAATAGAGACGATGATGTTGATGAGACTATGCGTCTAACTGGCAATTCGATCAATTAACCCATATACCAGATTAGCATATGTCTGTTTGCGAAAACAATTAGCACAAGTTAACATTTTGTTGCTGTAATAAAGTATGCCTATTTATTACATAAAATGAGTAAAAACGTTCGTGTTAATGTCAAATTCTCATGGAGAACTATCATTATGCACATTAAATTACCTAGTTTATTATGATTGCAGTACCCTACTAAATACCTCAACTTAGCGTATGTAACCGTGCACTCTTTATTTCACAACCGGTTGTAATTCATCTATACGTTAGATACAAGTTTTCTGGAGTATAACACAAGGAGTTCAAAGGCTCCAAACTTAATTGATAACAAAAAATGTTGATGTAATGAAGCTATATTATTTAACTTAATATATTTAATTTTCACTAATTGGACAAGAAATTGAAGTAAAACAGCGGTGGAACAACTCGTATTAATTTTAATAAAAGTAAATTAGTCATCTATATGAACTAAGTATATTGCCATACTTTCGATCTAGACTATTTGTAATTTGTCAGAACATTCAACCTAACGATTCAGGGTCGATTCCCGGACGATATAAATTTTCCTTATGTAAAAATTACAAATTTCCTCTTTAGGTTGTTACGATACTGTACATGAAAATAGCATGGTCAATCAGCCAATGATTTTAAACGACCAATTATTGCGAGGTGATGTTAAAGGAAACGAGCTTCTAAGGGTCGTTAGTGAATGCGCAGATTGTGTTAGAAGCGAGCTATAATATTAAATACATCTTTATAATGATCCGGAAAAACATAACACGATTACCCAGAATACATCAATTTCCGCGTATGAATCGTGCTTTGTCGCTGCGCTGTCAGTGAATGAATTAACTGAAAAACAGGAAAAGTGTAAATAAATTCTGATTTAATGACTCGTAGATTATTGGACAAACGGAATGGGCATGACAAATGTGAAAATGCCACCAGTGTCATTAGTGAACGTATACTCCGTATTATCCGAACAACGATAATTGGATAATAATTTCATCAAATACTGAAATAATGACCATGATTATCTCATTCATTATAACTTGTTTATTCCATTTATCAGCATTCTACTTGCGCTTATGCTTGTATTGTATAATGCGCAATAAATTCGTCTGGCTTCGTATCCTTATTGCGCGCTACGGTCGCTCGGTTATTGTGCCTTTGGGAACAACTTCATGTCAATATAATATATCACATTTCATTTTGTTTGATGGCATTATTGACAATAAATATTCCATTATCACTTCAAATACCTGTTTCTGTTTTTCATCATTCTACACACGTCTACCCTCGGTACAGGCGGAAACAAGGGGAACCAAGGGGAAACCCATCTAAACTTGCCAAAGTAAAGTTTTTATGTGTCCGAAATAGTCTCCTTATATGCATGTTGCCTTAACCGGACCGCCTCCTTTTGCAATAAGATTCTAAATACCATTTGATTTATAAAGCAATAAACCTCGATTCAGTAGAGATAACTGACATCAACTTTTTAAATATTTTCCCGATTTTTTTTCAGTATTAGAATCAAGAATAAGAGTACTAACTAGTACTTTAGTAATGGCTTCCGATGGTATCCAAATTGCTATTTTTCAGGAGCTTCCGGGGGGGCTTAGCCCCCAGGGACTCTACCTGAGCTTTGCACTGGAGTCACAAGGGGCCCTGTGGTCCCAGTGACCTCCAGCTAATTTATCACGTCCCCCTAACCGGAATGCCTGGATCCGTCTAAGCTCGATGGTTGTGATTTCTTTATCACATTATCTTGGTCAATATGTAATTGTGTACTACACTCGTATGACTGACAGGTTTTGAGAACGTTTTTATTTTGCATTTATTCTTGATAATTGTATACTTAATCCCAAGCATGTTTGTTTCAATTTATGATAGAAGAACCGCTTCGATCGGTGGTAAGCTCAATAAACGCCTCCAAAACATGAGATAAGTCGTGATTAGGTTGAGTGCTACCTTCCCTGTCTGATTTCCTTACACATTTTTTAATTAACACTGCCTCCTCTTCGTCGTTTGGAAACATATCTCGAGATTGAGTGATATAAGTTACACAACTTCTATCATAGAAATAATCAACCTTATATAAAGTCAATTTGTATAACACGATGTTACTGTAATGGATGAATACAACAATGGCCTTTTCTAAGTAGGTTTCATTTACAAAGCAATCACATTTCAGGATTTAACCTTTAAGTGAATATCAGAATAAACGTTATGGCACGTGTGTTTGTTTATTGTGCAATTAATGAGCGGTTTCAAAACGTTACAGGCTTTTAAAGTAAAGCATAAGTGGTACTGAAACAGTGTTATTTAATTTGATATTCGTTAACTTGATAATGTGGGAGAGGTTTGGAAACGAGATCATAAATAATAGGAGCATATTTGATATCAAGTTTTTCTGGAATAATTATCAACCAGATTTCCTTCCGCATGTAAATGAATAGAGGATATGCCCGATACAGAATAACGGAACTTGGAAAACTTATCGAACCTTTAATATGCTAGTATAAATGAAGTTTTTAATGTGCTCCATTAACATGAACGGATCCGAGGTCAAATATATTAATTAGACGACCAGTCCGAGAACTGTGTTACTGTGTCGCGTTTATCTGATATGAATCAATGTTACTCTGTCCCATGTAGATCTGTCACATCGCACGTCTTCATACAACAACAAAAGTATCTCAAGCATCGGTAATATACTGTCATTCTAAAACAACAAAGCAATGTTTTGTATAGAGGAACTAAGCATGTACTTCTTATATCTGGACATGATCCATCATACCATGCATTGAATGGTTTTATTCCTAGACGGGATACACTGAACGTGCACGGCAAGTAAATTCAAAAGACACCGACTGACAACTTAACTTTTTTCTATACCGACTGTTTGTGCATGTCATGCATGAAACAGACACTATTGAAGAGAATATCGGAGAAGATTGGCAACTATGTACAACATTGATGTGTATATGTACTTTCCAACATCAAACGAAATTAATCCGCCGTTCCATTATTTGAACAACAGACTGATGGTTTGTTTGCGTGTTAATATTCTGCTTCGGTAGACCCTACCCATGTCCAAATGACTTACGTCATAATTATCAAATTATTGATTATTGGGGAAACTCGTTCCGTTGAATATTAGTCTTATTTAACGTTATTAAGTTATCATAGACAATAACGGAACTGAAAATCTGATTTAAAAGTGATTTCGCCTTTAATATTGTTGTCGTTATGTAGTATATTGACTTGCATTGCTAAATAATAATAAATATCGTAATGATGATACATTCGAATATCTCGTGTTGTGTCTCTTTCGTAACCTGCACTAATAATTATTCAATTCTAATAAAACCCTTATCTGGTATGTGGTAACAAGTCGCAAAACGTTGTATCAATTTGCGTTTTAAAGATCTGTTTGGGGAAAACTCAAAGCTGATCCTACACATTTGTTGGATATCGACTTCAGAACTTCAGAATTAATAATTTTTATATTGTGCATTTACTATCAGTTTACACGTATACCACGACTTGCATGTCACGTATAAGCATACGCCCACGGTCAATATTAGTCACTTCCGCAATGTGTCATTGGAAAACGTTTATCATCAAAGCACATCCTGTTGCTACAGATAAATTGGCGCAAATTTGCGTATAGGTAATTCATACAGTCAAACTAATAGTGTAATATTATTATATTTTACGTATATCATGTTGTGAGTGCGGTTGTAAAATAATCAATTACTTTTATTAAGTTTGACAGACGTATTTGCTCCGAGGCTGAAAAGTTAACGAATAAACTACGGACGAATACATCAAGTAACATGCTTAGACACAATGTAATTTGATATTTATTATAAATATTATATTGATGAAAGTGTACTCTTCAACGAAAAAGAGGCAATATTTGAACGTATCAGATGGCCTCCCTGTGGCTTGATAGTGGCATTAAGAGACTGGTAGTGGCTTTAATATGTCTGTTATATTACTAGTTTTTAACCTGAAGAACATAAAAATGGTCTGGTGAATCTCCTCGTTGCAACCAGTATGTTTATCGTGTGAAATACACTATTCGAAATATTTTAATAGGACAATAACTTGAGCCTGACGCACACACTTTGGTGGGACCCTACTGTAAAACAATATCATAACTGGCTTGCTAAAGTATGATAATAGTCGATAGTTCTGATATGAGCCTAATTAAGTACACGCTTCAACAAAGATTGTGTCTTTGATCTATTGTCTTTTTATAAACTCGTATAGAATAAACATCGTCTGGTTTTAGCTATGGAAGTTTTGAAGTTGATGCTGGCCTAAACTTATTGACCAAAATGTTGAAATTCTGGTTTGGCTGTTTGCCGTATATGCACTTAGAACTGCATCCGCCAACAGATAATGAAATAGTCGGTATCAAACACAAAGTAAAGAAAACAAACATGTTTATCTACTTCAAGATATAGACACATAAAGTTGCCAAAATATGTAATAATTAGTCTGAATGTCTTACTTTGAAGTATCAGACATTAGGACTCATGATGGATAATTTCTATGATGTATTTACATATACCATGTGATGCAGTGGTATGTTTTGTTTCAGGTTTTTGTCTGTTCTACAACAAAGTTGAAGCTTCTACAATCACAGATATATTTTTGTTTTACAACTAATATAACACATTGAATAATATTTAAATGTTCCGATTACAATACACGACAGTCAGATACATGTCACTGCAGGTTATAAACTGCATGTGAATATTTTGATCGGCAACATTGTCTTGACAATTTGTCAGTTAGTCATGCCCCCGGTCTCTCGAAGCATCACATGTTGCCATGTCAGCTCAAATGCATTCTTTTGAAAGTTCACTTGATCTATCAAGTGTTTTTTTGGTAACTTGGTGTGTTTATGCTTTCTGTGTTTGGCCTTTTTGGCTCACCTTCCCTGTCCGCGTTATCTTTTTGCATGATACATGTAATTAGTTCAAATATGCAGATAATGACCTTATTAAAATATTTTGTTCTATTTTATTAGCCGCTATCATTGGTACACCTCTGTTTATATTGCCGTTGTCTGTTAAATGTCTGAGATGATAACTATCTGTTTTGGAAACATATGTGTTGTCTCATCAGTCATATTTTGTGGGGTATGGGGTTTCAATTATAACATATCAAATGTTCGTAAGATGTCACCATTAATAATAGTTTCGTTTCTTCTGTTATTTGTTTTTCTCCTTAATACTAGTAGTCTGGTTCCTAGTTCCTATTACGCGTCGTCATAATGGCAGAAATACATTAGTGTTGTTGATATTAATGCTGTTGTGGTAGACTGCACTGTCAGATATCATGTGTCTTAAATGTTGCTACAAATTATTCTGTTATCAATATGAAGCTAACAAACCATAACTATAACCATGTAATAATATATAGTTGATGGTGTTGGTTGATAGAGTGGTTGTCAGCATGTTTTAGCATTGATTTGTCTCTGTTGTTGTAGCAAATGTGTAAGAAGTTGTGCACATAACTACAACGTTTTAATTTAAGTTGAAAAATCACATTGCTCAGTAACACCTACATAACTTTATTGTAAAGAGATTGTGTTCGATGTCAATACACATTTTAAGAAAACATCATTCTAGCTCAGATTCTGACAGTGTATTGTAAACGTGGTTTAGTTCGCAGTTCGCCCTTCTTTCGTTATTTATGTTTTTGTAATTTACGCGTGTTTATCTCATGAATTCAATACAAAAACATACAAATACGAACGAGTATATTAAAAACACAATCTACAATAATTATAAGTTAAAAAAACTAATAAAATGCAATCACTAAGAAAACCCATGCAATCTTGAACAACTTTGATTGATAATACAGACGGTCATTATAACCATTGTGAAAATGCATGTATTTCTTGGTCTGTACTTTTGTGAAATTGGCTAGTCACAAAAGGTCAATCATGCGACGTAACGTGGACGTTTCATGTCATTCGTTTATCTAAATGACCATTAATTTGTACATTACCTGTCAATTGTTGCTATTCTCACATTAACTATTAACTAGTATATAATGTGTTTACTTGAATATTTTAATATTGTTGTACCTGCCGTAAACGCATACTTACTAATTCCTATATATCCTTTGTATTGATCAATCGTTACTCCCAGAAGTCATCGTGAGTTGACATTCACCATGACGCTACATGTATGATGATTGATATATGACATTGATACCCTAACCAGGAGTTGCCTTATCTCTAGAGAACGGTAACAGCTGTATAAAATACGTCGTTATACATTTATGTCCATCGGGAACTGTTGACTTTGTCATTAATCACATTCAAGTAAATATGTTTGCCAAGTGACAATCTCCTTTTGTCATTGGATTTTGTGTCCCTTCGTTCAACCGTATTGTCTATAATATACGAAAGAGTATTGACCTGAATAAATGTTCAGGAATTCATTATCAGCCAGCCATATACACTACACCCGATTGCCTCGAAGGTAGATTAGTTGGTAGGAGGCAGGTGAATACAATGTTAGCAAGACTGAATTTGTTTTTGTTATTTTATTTATTTGTTCAAACTAGAGTCGCACTTATCATGTTTTTCGATGCCTTCAATGCCTGTGACGGAAATGGGTTTACAATGTCAACAAGTTCTTCCCTTTAGTAACAAAAATCCGAGTTACCTAGAAGGTAAAGTGCCCCTGAGGTTAATATACGTAATAAGACAACCAATTAATAAAATATGAGCTAGAATGAAATAGTCAACAAACGTATCATTGTAATTCTTGGAAAACGTATTGTAGAAATATGTTACCTAATACCATGTAAAATGAGGTACAGCGTTTATTATTATTCATTGAACACACCTTGTAAGGACAACCGTTTAGAAAACTGTTGGATGTTTCAATTTCACAATCAACAATGAGTCAACCAGTGAAACTGCAATAGGCTGGTCACTTTGTGTTGTTATTTGTCAAGTCCTTGTATCAATAGTTTCGCCTTAAACACTTATATACCATTGATAATAATATCGACACTATTAACAATTTACATGACTTATAGATCTTTTCAACATTAACGTTGAGGAAGAAGATTAATTTCGAATTACGTAGTTGGAATTGTTGCTCTATGACTCAGGTTCTTTTTGCCAGTTTTGGACTGGCAGATCATATTCTTTCATGAAAATTCTTCAAAATTTCTCTAAAGGCGGAGACATTGCTGGTTGCGTGTGGAAAAATACGTTCGTGGTTGGTTGAGCACAATCAAAGTCAGCTGCTTGAGTTGAATCAACCGCCATATATTTCCGAATAAAAATATTGACGGAAAACCGAATGTGAGCCGAATAAAAGGAAATGAGTAGGAGACATGCACACACTTACAACGAATTCCAGGATTGTATTGATTGATGTCGAAGAACCGAACAACATCATTGCGATAATGTTTCCATGAATTGATGTATTGATAATTGCCTTTAACTTGATGTTTTATACCTTCTCTATCGGTTAATTTGTTGGATAATAATGATGCGTGTGCATGAGTATCGTGTCGGGCCACGACGTTTGTTTCTAATACATTCAAGAACTTGATTCTTTGCGCAGTGAAGTAGCGTCGTTTAGCTAGAAAAGTCTTACACAATTATAAATTTTCCTCTCATTTTGCATACCTGACTTTTTTGTTTAGATTCAAAACCGTTTCTCAACAATCATTAAATTATATGATACGTTTGGTTCACCAAACCAATTTTCTGGAAATTGTCCTAACTTGTTATCACTTGCGCTCAAACAAGGAACCACTCCATATGTGGCTGAAACATTTCTTCCGAATGCTGATAGAAGCGCTTGTACACTAACCACTGGACCTCGGCTGTAACTTAGTATCTGATTGTATGTCCTTGTTCATCCCATGGTGGTCTACAGTCCAATTGTTTTTTTGCTGAAAACACAGTCCGCACTTAATATCACAAACTGAGTCTCGTACTGAATTCCGTCCTGAAAAATAGGAAACACAGTTCCGTGCTAAAACTCGGAAAATGCCGAACATATTAAAGGTAGTGCCTTACGGATTGTGGAACCGATACCTCGTAGAGATCGTGCTCTATTATATTGCATTAAGCATTCTGGAAACATTACACTAACTGACTCCGGCATATATTTAAACGCTAACAAAAAAGTACTTGCTTGTTCAAACCGTAATTATGTTTGAATATTAATCAACCGTAATTATACGAGAATCCGAAATATTTCAAACAAAACTGCAGTTAAAGAATAATTACGCATCAATTCAATTATTCACATCATCTTTAAGACAGGAAATTCCATTTTTTGTAGACTTTATTGCAGCCAATGTCAATATATTTGATATGTTATGTACGTAATCGCTTTTTCCTGCAAGGTTTTGCAGAGAACAAAAAGGTTTAGAATTAAGTTATCTGGAAGGATGATCAAACAGGTACAATGCTGGAGATACCGATGTGCACGTCATATGCATCGCGTCAAAACGTTGATAGTATAAACATTGGTGGTGTAAATAAAGCTTTTATCAAACACCTTAAAGCTTAAACACCTGTCAAAATAAACGAGAAATTTCTCAACTAAATCATAAACCAATCGCTGTTCTAGGATATAATAGGTAATATTACCCGAACTAATGCATACCTGCTATAAAATGTTTGCAAGAAAAGATACACATTGCATATTATATTGGAGTATCAATATTATCAATTATCACATATAACTACAAATCAAATCAGAAGGTTTAGTCCAAAACCATTCTTACCGTTTTTATGGCAGGTATATATAGATCGCCCATCGTTAAATAAGAGATGAGATAGAAAAATGAAATTTGATCGTAAATAATCAAACAGCATCGAGCTACACCCTTACACTCCTCAACTTAGTACATATTAATGTATGTACAGACAGTGGTGGCGACATCAGAACAATATCATGTAAAATCAGACCAAAAAGACATCACTAAACTGATACAGCAGAGCGCAGTAAACAGAAAAAAACACAGACCACAAATTTGATAGCTTCGACATAAAATATTATGTTTCATAAAACATTCGAATTATGTGTTCGGTTTTTCATCGGGTGTAGCAGACATTAACTCGAACTTAAAGATTGTATAATAAATCATTATAATAGTTCTATGTAATGTTTTATTGTTAAATTATTGGTTTCACTTAATGTTAAATGCTGTTTAATGTAGAAATATTATTTTGAATTGACACGATTCCAAATTTTGTTAAGTCCATATGCCATAATGTTTGAATGAAGTCCTATTTTTTTCATAAATTTTGATGTGTCATCATGCGGCAGTTCTTTCTAAATTCTGAATATAATATTTCTTAATAACCCTGCCAAGTAAGCGAATTTTTTGTTAAAAATGTCTTAATTACTCTATAAATGTTAACAAACTGGCCAAGGTAGTAGGTAGGTCGATCAAGGATTCAGTTCATTTCAAGGAATTTGATTTGGGTGGCCGATTACAGTGTATCCGTCGTGTCACATATAAAAATGTTTCAGTGTAGTGTATCAGCGGTAAAAAAGCTGGATAATCTAGTTTCTTATAACTTTTTTGTTTTCTAGGAACGTTGGTCTCCAAGGAAATTTCACGATTTATAATTAGCTTTTAATGGATTATGGTGATTTTCATTGAAAATAACAATGACAAAAAACAGTGCAATTATCGTTTTGGAGCTGGTTCCAGTATCGTGCAGAAAAAGAAACACAATATCAACAGCGCCGGGCTTAAAAATATGCGTTATGTTATTGTTACGTCATAGTTGTCACGTTGTGTCGTTCTAATTTCAACGTAATTTTTCCAATTTAGCCAATTACTGTATCGTTTTACGAAACAATGAAGCAAATAATAAACAGAAAAGTTGCTGATTTTTGGTGAAAGATCTTATTTTATTTCACTCGTGATCTCAGAAAATTATATTTTCACTCTTGGCTTCCCCACTCGTGAAAATAATGATTTCTGTGATCACTCGGTGAAATAAAATTTCGATCTTACACCAAAACCAACAAATATCCTCTATACATGTATATCCTATATATAAAAAAGCAATTGACAGTGGCAAACACAATATTATGCACTTTTCTACAAACATGACACCTACCAGGGCTGACACATACGCCCATGGTAAATATGTGTTACTTCCATGATGTGTCATTGGAAAACGTTTATCATCAAAACACATCCTATTGCTACTGATAAATAGGCGCAAATATCCGTATATATAATTCATACAGTCAAACTAATAGTGTTATATAATTATATTTTACGTATATCATATTGTGAGTGCGGTTGTATAATAATCAATTACTTTTATTAAGTTTGACAGACGTATTTCCTCCGAGGCTGAAAAGTTAACGAATAAACTACGGAAAAATACAGCAAGTAATGTGCTTATACACAATACAATTGGATATTTATCAGAACTAGTATATTAATGAAGATGTACTCTTAAACGAAAGAGAGGCAATATTTGAACGTATCAGATGGCCTCCCTGTGGCTTGATAGCGACAATAAAATACTGGTAGTAACTTTAATATGTCTGTTATATTACTAGTTTTTAACCCGAAGAACATACATCTGGTCTGGTGAATCTCCTCTATACAACCAAAATGTTTATTGTGCGAAATACAATTTTATAAAAGGATAAGAAGCTACACGTTTATTCGAGGCTCTACCGTAAAACAATAATGGCTTTCTCAATACGAAATAGTAATATGATATGATCTGCGCCCGCTCAAGTACATTTGTACTTTATATTCGTTTCAAACACGATCTGATGCTTCTTAAATCAATTTATCACATAACCTGCGTTGTCGGTGGCATTAATGTCGTGCCTGGATATATCGTAATGCACTCCTAGCCCGTTGCAGAAATATAGCAAATAACATTGACGGTGGTTGGTTGGTTGGTCCAGGGTGTCGTAACATAAGCCAGTCCGTGCCTTGAATCGCCCCGTTAGCCACACACGAAGGCATGCTTCAAGTGTAACTTAATTTTGTTTGAAACCCGATGAACATATGCAGCCTACATCATCATTTTCTAAGATATTTAGCGTTTACTAAGGTTATATGATAAATAGAATCGTACATTAGTGCTCATTCCAAACCATTTTCATTTAACTCGTTGAAAAAAACAAACAATATGGCACTTGTTTTGTCAACTCGTTTAATAAAAAGTGGTAAGGAATGAGCACTCATTCAAGATCCTCTATATAGTTTATATAACTTGTGTATAATAAACATTGTCTGGTTTTCGCTATGTAAATTATGTTATATATGTAATTAACATTACAATATATTATTGACCAAAATGTTGATACACTGGTTTGACTATTTGCCGTTCATACACTTACACGTTGAACTGCATTCATCAAAGTCGTATCAATGCATACAAAAGATGAGAACATAGCCGCTATCAAACAAAATGTAAAGAATACAAACTTTATCTACTTCAAGATATAGACACTTAACGTTGCCAAAAAATGTAATCATTAGTCTGAGTGTCTTATGTGAAGTAGCAGACTTTTGGACCGATGATAGATCAATGTGTATGATTTATTTACAGATGCGGTATGATGCTGTGGTAGACTGTGTTTAAGGTTTTTGTCTCATGTACAACATATAGTTGAAGCTGTCTTTTAGATCCGTTGTCACAGATAATAAACATCTTGAATGATATTTTATGTTTCGATTACAATATATGGCAGTCAGATATATGGCAAGTTTGATGCATTAGGTTATAGACAACACTTGGAGTTTTTTTATCAGCAATATTGTATGGACACTAGGTCAGACAGTCCTGGTCCCGACCTTTCGAAGCATCGCATGTAATACTCTCAGCTCAAATACTAGAACATTCGTAGTTTTAAAAGCTTTTTGATAGCTCGGAAGTTTGACTTTTTAACAGCTGCAGCTTTGTTAAGTTCACTTTCTCATTCAGTTGTTCGTTGGGTTTTATGTCATGTAAATTGAGGTGTTTATGCCTTATGTGCTCGAACGTATAAGTGCTGCCTTTCCTTCCCGAGTTTAGCATAGTAAAATCTAAATATTTAGATAAATGCACTGTTCAGTTTGCATTCGTTAAATTTTGTAGGCCACTATGATACATGTAAGTGATACTCTGGGAATATTGATATTGTCTGCTAAATGAAGTGACGGGTGTCTCTGTCCGAGATGATTTCTGTCTGTTTTGGAAACATATGTGTTGTCTCATCTGTCACACGTTATGGGGTTTCAATAATCACACGTCAAATGTTCGTAAGATGTCACCATTAATAATAGTATCGTTTATTCTGTTGTTTGTTCTTCTCCTTAATACTAGTAGTCTAGTATGCTAGAAAATCCTATTACTCCTCGTCATAATGATAGAAATGCATTAGTGTTGTTGATGTTATTGCTGTCGTGATAGACACACCTGACAGATATCATGTGTCTTAAATGTTGCAACAAACTATATTATCGTTATTAAGTTAACAATTCTTTACTTTAACAATGTAATAGTATATAGTTGATGGCTTTGGTTGATAGAGTGGTTGTCGGCATGTTTTAACATCGATTCATCTTTGGTATTGATTTAGTGACTGTGTACGAAGTTGTGCAAATAACTAAACATTTGAAAACAAAAGGTTAATATACACTACCATGTGACGGTCCTGGACAAATTGACCAAATGTGAATTCGCTGTTCCAATTACCAAAGCCCAAGCATATGACGTGACATATAGTCAAAAATATCACACCATCTTTGGTTAAATTTGACGTATCTAACTATTAGTTTATCTAAAGATTTATTTATTTTGACAATCCCGGTCAATTGTCGCTAATATCACATTAATTGGCCACTCGGATATAATGTGTTTTCTTAAATATTGTAATAATGTTGTACCTGCCGTAAGCGCATATTTACTTATTCCTACATATCCTTTGTATTGATCAATTGATACTCCCAGAAGTCATCTTGAGTTGACACTCACCATGATGCTTCATGTATGATGATTGATATATGACATTGATACCCTAACCAGGAGTTGCCTTATCTCTAGAAAACGGTAACAGCTGTATAAAATACGTCGTTATACATTCATGTCCATAGGGAACTGTTGACTTTGTCATTAATCACATTCAAGTAAATATGTTTGCCAAGTGACAATCTTCTTTTTTAATTGGATTTTGTGCCCCTTCGTTCAACCGTATTTTCTATTATATACAACAGAGCATTGACCTGAAAAATTGTCCTGGAATTCATATTCAACCAGCCATATACGCTACAGCCGATTGCCTCGAAGGCAGCTAAGTTGGTAGGAAGCAAATAGTTCAAGGTTTGCGAGACTGTATATGTCTTTGTTATTTTATTTGTTGGATCAAACTAGAATCGCATTTTTCATGTTTTCAGATGCCGTGTTATGCGTTCATCAACAAAGCTATATGTGACCCAACCGGTTGTGAGCAAGCTCTTCCCTTACGATACAAATATAATTATATACTATAGTAATGACTATTATAAGTAAACTAAGTTTGTTTTCGAGTGGCCTGGCAGGTAAACTTTCGATCAGGTTAATACACATACTAATATACTCACAATTTATTAAGTACATGTAGTAAAATTTGTTACATTCGTATGAATAAAAACCGACACATTGCAATCCTTTGAAAAGATAGTGTAGGAACATATATATTGTGATACTGAATTTATTATTACTCATAGAACATATCAATTTTAGGATATTAGCTGTTGGAGGCTGGTCGTGATATATTGTTATCTGTCATGTCCTCTTGGACTTGTTTTACCCAAGGCAAAATTTGTGTCAATAGTTTCGCCTTAAATATATATATGAAGAGGATTTGTGTAAACAGTAATATACGTTTAATTATACATGTAGTATCGACATTATATACATTTGAACAGAAGTTAAACTAATTTTAATGGTCACATCCTTCCATGGCAACGCTTCAAAATTCTTCCTCATGCAAATACGTTGATTGTTGCTTGTAGAAGAGTAAGTTCGTGTTTGTTTGAGCACAGTCAAAGGAAACTGGTAAGGTCAAGTCAAACACAGTATTAACTGCAATACAACACAGAAAACACAGAACCGAATTTACCGAAACTTAGCAGGATATCTATGTACGTATGCTCACACTTATTGCGTATTCCAGATTGCATTTGTTGATGTCTGAGAGCAGCATCATTTAGATAAAGTTTCAGTGAATTGATGTATTGATACTTGCCTTTCAGACAATATTTTAAACTCTTTGTTCTGATTAAATTGCAGGATAATTATGATTGAAATATCTCGGTATCTGATTATTTGCCCTTGTGCATCCAAGTTGTGGTCTAAAGGGCTCATGTAAGGAGATGCAGATAGCGAAACAATAGTTTTGGTAAAGAATATGAGACTATACGGGCAGTGTAGGAAAATGAAACTGAGTCCCGTACTTAGAGTCTGTACCATCTGCGTAATTGCGTGCAGAGAAATAGGAAAATGCCGGGTCTCGTGCCGAAAATAAGAAAGGTAGTGCTGTATGGACCGTGACACAAGATACGCCGTTTAAATTGTGCTATAACGTAAGCATTTTGGAAACACTGAACAGACTCTCGCACATATTTCAATGTTAAAAAATGTATTTGTTAGTTTAAACCGTAATTGTTTTTCAATATTCGTATAACGTTTTATGCAATGCTGCATTCCATGGAATAACCTAATAGATTTAAACATAAATTATTTACCAAAATTACTTAGCATCAATCTAATAATTCATATCATCTTTAAGACAAGGAATTCCATTTTTTTGTAGATTTTATTGCAATCAATGTCACTATATTTGATATTTTATGTACGTAATCGCTCTTTTCTGCAAGGTTTGCAGAGATCAAAATGTTTATGAATTAAGTTATCTGGAGGGAAGATCGAAACAGGTAAAATGCTGGAGATAACGATGTGTACGTCATATGCAACGTGTCAATATGTTGATAGTATCGAATACCTAAAAGCTAAAACTCCTGTCAGAATAAACGAGAAATGTATTAGCTAAATCATAAAATCAATCGCTGTTCCAGAATGTAATCGGTAAAATTACCCGAACTAATGCATATCTGCCAAACTATGTTGCCACTAAAAAGATACACAATTCATATCGGATTGTAGTGTCAATATTATCAATTATCGCAAATAACTACAAATCAAATCTGATTTTTATTCTAAAAAATCTAACTGTTTTCACAGTTAATATGTAGAAACTAACCCCATCGATAGATAAGATAAAAATGGCATTTGATCGTGAATTATCAAACAACACCGAGCTGCACCCTTACACGCCATACTGGATCATTTCAATCTTCCAAACCTCAACGTATGACAAGGTATGTACAAATAGTGCTGGCGTAGTTTCAGATATAATAAATATAATATATAACCGGACACGAAATGCAGTACTCAACTGGAACAGTAGAGCACAGAAAACCAAAAATAACGCAGACTAAAAACATACCACACAAACTTGATTTATTGAAGCACCTCGAAGCTTTGATATAATATAAATTATGTTTCATAAAACATTCATTATTTTTTAATCGTGTGTACCCAATTCCTCAAATTATAAGATTTAATAATAAAACAGTATAATAGATCTTATAATATATTATCTTGCAATTAAATATAGTAAAATTGTTGAATGCTGTTTAATGTAGAAATATTAATTTGAATTGACATGATTCCAAATTTTGTTCAATTCATATGCTATTAAATGTGAATTAAATCCTGTTTTGTTTCGTAAATTTTGAAATTGCTCCAAAAAGAAAAGATAAGATAAATAAAGTGAAACCTGCACTTCCGTGTAGATTGTAGGAAAACTTTTGCACATGTTTAGAAAATAGAGAAAAATGTGCATGTACCTGTGAAAATATTATTTGCCTTGCATTGCTGGGGATTGTTTGTGATAACTTTTCATGGGCTGTTTCACCTTTCAACTTGTGTGGTTAGCACAGTTGATAAGGCATTATGTCAGTGATTCGAGTTCGACATTACCATATGTAGTTATTACAATTATGTTTTCAGTCGCCTTGGTTACGGTGTTTTCATCCACATGTACACAAATTATCGGACGCTTATGGAATGTATAGTGAGTAATGTTCAATTGTAAAGTCATGAACATCGGTAAAGTGGATCATAATTGACACTCATTGATACATACGATATCTAGTAAAAGCATTTGAATCTGTTTACTGTAAAAACATCCATTGTCTTTGACATTTAACAGTTATGAGTTTGCAGCGTTATTTCATCCATTGTTTCTGGCAAGCTTTGGTCTGAATTAGGGATAAAACATTATCATTTGTATGAAAACAATGAGGTTCCGTCAGACGACGGTCTAAATAAGACTATTATATCTCGTAATTTCCCAGTCACGTGAGTGAGTGTTTTGTTTAAACATCGTAAGTACTCTCTAAACGTTTATTGATACATCGCATGCCTGGCCGAGGTAACAAGGTAGTTCGATCACGACTGGAGTTCTTGTAAGCAATTGGGTTTGCGTGTTCACAACGTATACCATATAAAAGTTGTTAATGATTTTCGCTAATTTCTACCAATGTTTTACTGTATATTGTATAGCTTTTTCGCATGTTGGTCATCAAATAAGGGTATATTTCTATGACTCGTCAGTCAATGTATCGGGATATTGACACTAGATTATATTTATGACCGGTAAATAAAGCCTGGTATTCTAGGTTAAATTCCCGCGTGCGGAAGACCATAAGGTAATTTTTATCTAAATTTGACAACTACTGTATCTTCCTGCACATCATACAAAGATGTTGACTCCATGTGAAAGGGTCAGTACACATGTTGTTTATAATGCAACCAAGGAAATCTGGTTTGGTAAATCGGCAACGTTAATACGTAAATAATGAGCGTTGAAAGACGAACTGGGCGATTGTTCGACGCTGCAAGTTTGTTCATTTACATCAACAGGAGACAACTGTAAAACGAATATAAACTACACGTATTGCTTGGTTATCTCCTTTCAATTGGAAAACATCGTTATTGGCGACGAGGCACTCTCCAGATAGAGAGAACGAATCTCTGTATGATAGTATGTTCAAGTAACTGTATAAATAGGTTGTATTCGTGCTGGATTGAATCAATGTAACTGGTAACAAGCTGTTTCTCCCGAATATTCTCGTTATTTAAGGTCGTTAACCACGGAATCCATTTTTCTATTTTGAAATATATGAAAGCATAGTTTATTGATCCCGTGGAGGCAGTAATTCGGAATATTTTTTGAGCGTTTATGTAATGGTTTTACTGTGTGCCCTACATTTTGCCACAACGTCGCACGCGATTTAATTAATAATATTCGCAACAAAATATATGAAACAGCCTCTAGAGAATGGCGCTACGTATTTGTGTAACTAGAACAAACTCTAAAATAATGAACAAAATGACATAAGTATATATTCCATTTATGTCATTGTGTGATATAGTACTTTACCTTAAATTCAGTTTATGTTTAGGCGCTATTTCATGTATAACCTTCTTCGTTAGTGTAGTACCCACAATCTGAAAAGTACTCAGATTTGGAAAGACGATGTTTAAGTCCTTATAAACAGTTACAATCATATACGATATTGATATGTATTGCAAAAAGTAAAATAATATTCTAAGCCGTGGTACGAGTTTGAACAGTTTATGTCAAGAAGTTATCAAATATTTGTTAAACGTACACCAAAAAGTGTTAATATAGCATACAATTGCTGCCACTAAGGTTTCTGACACGAACGGCTACATGAAGAACAGCTACATAATTTTATAGCTATACTTCCTTGAAAATTACAACATGAAAATACATAATTTTGTATTTTGGTTTTTTTGTGATTACTGTTTTAAATTATTTACTTACTTAAAATCGTTAACAATGTGTTTAAATGCACCAATCGAATTAAAATTAATTAAAGAACATTCCTCATTGGTCCTATTTTAGAGATACACTACGGGCACATTTTATACTTTATACCATACAAAAAAGCTTTTACAAATACCATGCCAGCTAAAATTTAAGATGTAGACCGGCATGACAGGCCATTGTTTGAGACTTAAAGAACGTACTAAAGGGTACGTGTTATATTACAAACTAAAGATGCCATATTGAATGTAATAAGTATCAGCAAAGTTTCAGAATGATTATCAAACAACTTAATCAAGTTAATTAAATTAATAAACTCCAACTATTAGTTAATAATGATAATTAGCAAATAGGATTTGATAACACTGTTTGTCATGGTGATTTACATTTCTTTATTTTAAATTATCAAATATTCATAACTATTTTATATTAAAAACAGATTGCCCTTCACAATTTCCGAACTTAGTTTTATAACTACATTTTTGTATTTGAGCTACATACACGTATATATCGGTTTCAGAGGTTGTGTAAATCGAAAATCACAAATTACAAGAGGAAATCCTGCTTTCTCACATGAAATTATTTGTTACATCGCTAATCATATATGTCATTCTTGAATGATTACTTGCTTTCAATTCACCCACAAACCTCTACATACTGGTACGTTATCATTTTCCTATTCCTGTGTCATCGTTTCCTCATTCGCCGGTTATGTAACTATGGATGTTCACTGTAATTACCCGTTAATTCACCAAAAATCTTCAAATGGTTGTTGGGGATGACATTATATCGAAATGAGTTCACATTGCTATCGACAGTGTTTGTTGAATAATAATACAATGTTTGTCTTATCAAGAAAATTTGGTAACCATACCAGGAAAGTTTTTCAACCCATTCACATTATTCTGACACAAGGTTAATCGTACCAAATACACGTACGTGTACTTTTGTTCTAACTAGTAACCAGCAATGAGATGCGTAGGGACCGTTTTAAGTTCTTCTGTGCATAACAGTACATACTGTGACCTGCAACCGTTCAACCAAACAATATTCACTGGCTCGAAAATGTAAGGATCGTTTGAGGATTTGAAGATTGCTGATCCTCTTGGAGAAATGAAAAGAATGTAAATTGGTTGTCGTTCTTCTCCAAACGTCCTTTAATTATATAATTAAAAATTAAAATATAATTGTCCACGCATATAGGGAATCAGCTCACATAAGAAACAACCCATACACTGTACAGATTGGTTTGCTTCGGGGAGACCATCTCAGCGCTCGTGTTATTTATATATTGTACATGTTCTGATCGCATGTGTACGTCGTGGTGTACGAAGTGCATTGACTGAAGGAACAAATATACTCATACACGTGTGAATTCCCCGTCGTAAATAAAGTATACATTTACGTCGAAATGCAGACATGTCAATTATCTATTCTTCTACAAACCATTACAGAATACGGCAGATAATATGGAAATGGTTGACCTCAGAGTATTGAATGCTGGTATTTAAGTGACTGGTTTATCATTATGATGAGGAAACCTGTCGGAATGTGTCTACCGCATGAACTACGTGACACAAAATACGTCAATGGTCGTTTACCACGGAGTGATTGGAGGGAAAATAAATCCGCATTGAACAGTATTATATTGCTTCGCTCTTTATTCTTTGCTTTGTCTATGACATGCGATAAAATTATTTAAGAACAAAGCGAGAATGATGAAAATCTGCATTCATATAATGTTGATATTGTACTCAAACAACATGTTTCTGAACCTTTGGAATTGGAAAAAGATCAATACACTGTGTTAACGCTTAAGTTAACTAATGCATGGTGATGCCATGTTGTATAAAAGAGTCGCCGGTCGTAATGTAACTTTTGTGTGCTTTCCAGTTGTTATTTGCAAATAATATACTGAAATATCACTCGGTGATAATGATAACTGATCAACTGAATTCGTAACAGCCACTGGGTCTTTTACAAACATATCATGAGACACTATTTATATTTCGCATGTGGTTATGACTGTATAGACTATGTGCGATCAGGTTTGTTGTACTCCATAAAGCTTCCATGATGATTATGCTAAATAAAGTGTGGTTATGTTTTGCTGTTAACGTGGACGCAATGTTTAAACTTTCTCCTTTACGTCTTTAGCTTCTACTGTTGAATACCTCATTTAATTAGCGTCCACTAGAACGTCTCTTTTTGAAGTTCTTATACCCTAACTATATAGAACGGAAGACTGTCTATAGATAATATTATAATGATAAAATACTAAACATTACAATCAAACGCTTTAAAAACGCACCATATATGAAATATCGCTTTTAGTGATGAAAACGTCAATCTATGGTTATTTCCTTTCGGATTAATAATATTCAGTCTATACACAACAAGTTGTGTTATTTTCATGCCATTATTATGAGTTTGAAATAAATTATGATAAATATAACAGAGTGACCCATGAAAGTGAAAGTCACAATTTCAAAAGCAATTATAAGAGCCCGCTAGATTGATGCATGTATGTGGTTTCTGCTCCTAAAGAATAACATTAATTACGTAATAGGATGTTCGACGAGATGTTTCTAACCATCCAAGCAAAGCTTAACTTGAATGATAAATGTTTTGTGGCTTTGGCTGTCTGGCTAATAACATACGACCGAGTGCGGTTCAGATATGCGCATTATATGAACCTAAGATGTGTTCTAGCCTTATTTAAACTTGAAGTCTTGGTCATGAGCATCAGACTGCCAGGATATTTCCCGTGGTGCTTCTACGGCACCTCAAATCAACATTATGAAGGAGCTTGAAGACACAAACTTGGGACTTTATGCTCTAAACTGGAGAAAACTCATTGAAAAATGTACTAAAATATATTTCCTTTTTATTGCCAATCATGACAGGAATAATTATAAAAGTGCAAAAATGTACTTTTGACTTGTTTATTGACACCCGGCATTCTTTTGATACTGTGTGCAGCCATGTAGAACCAATTACAGTGACACAACCTGTGGCATGTTTCCTCCAAGCTCGGGCTCAATACCTTTAGCTGGATTCATCCAGGTCGGTCTTTGAATGTGCTATTAGCTAGGAATCGATGTTCTAAGCACACAATCATTGTATGGTGGCAGCTGAACCGCCATGCTAAGGCACCGAGACTCTTTTCAGTTGGAAGCGAAAGCACAATCATCCGAACAAATATTCGAGATATTCGCAACATAAAAATACCATTAGCAAATATAGTTTATGCTGTTTTTCCAATGTGTAAACCAACAGCGTACAGTTTAAAGTCAATATTGATCACACAGGTAGACGCGATCGAACTGCACGCGCAAAACATGCAAAACCAAAAAAAGTTCTCCGGGCGAGGTATTCCGAATGAAAACAAAAAGGTTTTCCTTTAATAAGGTCAAGCTTATGAACTGAACAAACTCTGTAAACTATCAATTTTAGCAAAAAATGTATTTTGACAAAATTTGATTATTTTCAATAGTGGTGCGTTTTTAAGCGGTTGAGTGTAATAACTATACAGTTTTATTTATCAAACGACGCTTTTTCACATAATTCCATTAGTGCAGAGTTATTAACACAATCGAGGCAGAGCATGTTTTTTAAATACAAAATGTAATAATTCGTAATAACTACTGACCGTTTCACCATTTCTTTGATGTGATGCCAACTATAATAATGTTCTAAATATGTTTATTTGGTACTGTTTTCATGTATTCTATCATGTGATATTCTCTAGTTGGTTCATTGTCTTGTACACCCTCTAACTCTAGTCTAACTCGCATTGTCCTATTGTAAACGTGTTTAACATTGACACACACAACCAGTTCATAACCATTTCCATTGACATAAAGATTATGGTATTTGGTTTGAAGATTATCTTAATAATCTCCAGGATTGTATCATTAAGTCTTGTGATAAATTAATGTAAATATGTTCTTCTGGGAATTCGTTAACCATTTTGCACATGGACGTGTTCTGTAATACGTGTGCGCTTTTCTAGTTTTGCGTGCTAATTGAAGTTACTATTAAGTACTACCTTGTCGGTTCGATGTGCCATCACATAATGCAAGTTCACTTGAAAACAGGATAGCCATGCGGTGTTACGATTTCGTCTCTTGATATTCGAACAGATAGGAAATAAGAGTATTCCTTGAAATTGAAACAAGTACATGTGTGCCTTATATGCATCATATTAACATCGCAAAATACAATTGGTTTGGCTATTCCTAGTCGTGGCATCTTGTTTCCTCCTGTTTAGAATAATGGTATTCTGATAACAAAACCTTAACGATTCTTATAACAATGTATTGAGTGATGAAAAGGTTAATAGTGTTCATACTATTTGATTTGCAAGAACTCATGAACATCGCTTCATTTTCCTCTGTAAGCTCATTTCTCACTATAGATGATCAACTAAGCTATATTCGTTTAGGGTCGATTAAGTGGTATGTGTCCAAATTTTGTCTAGTCGATATATAATTATTACCATTGAAATGTTTGAGGATAGAAACCGTTCTGAAGAGCCGCATTTCTCTACGAAATGCTGAGAAGCGTCAGCTAATTGATGTGTTAACATTATTTGCCTAGGGAAACATACATGAAACATGAGGGCTTTTTGTGTGGAGGTTTTCTTTATGGTGTCGTTGTATTGTAATATTTTAGCTGAACTATCGAATTGGGTTATGTTTTATGTTTTGCAAAAGCACATGCCGTTGCTACTATTTTTTTAATAACTGGATTACAAATCGATTAAATTAGTAAATGAACTACAACCATTTCGGGGTGTTTAATTAGTCAATCTTATAACTACAAGGACACACACCGACTTAACTTATTAATGGACAACGTGAGGATAACTTGAAGGGTGTTCCGTGAATATTTGTCTATTAGTGATGATGTTCTATTTATTTATCTGAATATTCGGCGCGAGGAGAATTTTCAAACAGAGCAAAAGTCAATAGTATATTACACATTCTTCTTAATTATTTATCTGCTGTAACTTGAAATTTGTGGAACATTTGCTTTTATTCACAGGATAGCTGTTTCACATCGAGTAATAATTTGTCGAGAAATTTAAAATATTTGTGGAAATACATTTTGGATGATTTGTTGTGCTTTTTATTATACTTGTCGCTAAAACTTGATATTAGTGAGACATTTGCTTTGATTCAGAGGACAGCTATTTCACTTCTTAAAATATTTGACGCGAGGTTTAATATTTGGCGAACAAATATTTAGATGAATTGTTAACAGTTGTGGTTATTGTGTTTTTCATGTCGATTAAATCGCTGACATTTTTTTGAGTCGCTATGAGTTTGTTACGACAATCGCGTAATGGTTGGCGTGGGTATAGATACGGAAATATTGGATCCAAAAGAAACAGGAATTCCTATAAAAATACTGGAGAACGTGATGTTGATATAATTGAACAAAATGAAGATAGTTTGTCTGACGAGGAAGGTAAGTCATAATCGTGAACATTTAATTACTTCATACTTATTATATTCGGTTGGTTGGTTTACCGCTTTAAAATAATTCATCTCGTCGACTGATAGGATGATTAAGTATGTGTTCGGAAAAATAATAATTAGTAAAGTTGATTGCGCTGTTTGAATGGAATGCTCATTTTAACTTCACATTCATTTGATATTTGCACATATTATATACTTTAAAAACGTCTATGAGATCATGAGTTATGTCACTTAGACTCATAACTTAAATTAAAAATGTATAAAGTAAAACGAAACGTCGGTCAGCCCATTTCTTATACAGTGTACCGTTACGTTTAGCGCCAGAAATCAGAAATACATTTGTTCGACAAATAGACACGTAAAACATAGCGTGAAGTGAATAACAGGGTGCAATATTACACAAACTGTCCCGTTGTTTGACAGTGAGCTATGTTCCATTTCCCACTGGACCCATATTTCAATACATAATCTTTTAGGAAGAGAAATATCTGGCGGTTATCGCGTCACGTGAGGCTAATGCATTTGTCAGAATCCACTACAGTGCTTGGTGAAATAATATACCGCTCGCTGTATCTCAAAAACGTCTGTCAGAATATTTGCGTTACATAGACAATATAATATATGGAATTTGTTGTACAAGTATGTGTCTAAGAGATAGACAAACCCCTGTTATTTATATTCCATCCAAGTATTTAATAGACTACACGATAATAAAAACGTTTTCGTTTGCGCATTAATTAGCATTATACCATACATCGAATATGTCTAAGTGGATTCCTAATATTAATATTCATAACGTAAATCCATGTCTTTATGTTCACAAATATAAATGTAGTGTCTCCAATGTTATCATATTGGTATTCAGGAATATTCAATTATTCATAAGCAGTTCAACGAAATGGATTTGAATGAACTAATATTGATGCTGTTACTTATTTGTATTGAAACAAACACCACCCAAATTATCTGAGGGATTATATATACGTAAAGGACATTGTGTCATCCATAAAATACTAAATATTAATGTTTATTTAATATGTCATTCATACTTGCAATTAGTTAAACATAATCATATCAATAAATTACCTAATATTATGCATTAATTTTGACTATCGAAGAAGTCCCAAATTGTATAATGTTTCAGATTCTGAGTATGAGTACAAAAAGTGTATATAATTACATGTAAAGCTGCACAAACATGTTTCAGTACACATTTGTTCCGCCATCTCATTTATCCTCTTTTTGACTAGTTGCACCGACTATCATCACCAATTATAACTAATTAACAAGTCGGACAGAACATTATTTGTCTAGAGCCCTTTGGAGCATCTACATCAATTTTCGAGTAGATAGTCGATAGTCTGGGTTGTATCGATTGATATTACTCCCACAAGAGCAACATTGTATGAACATTATCAAACTCCAATATGTATACTACACATTTCATGCCTTTCCACAATATTCCACGTCTTGTAAATTAGTTCTGACGCTATACACCATCCAAACCACTTTGAATATGCGTAACTGACAACCGCAGTGGTGTCATTGAAATGAAATTAAATTGAAACAGAAAAATATTTTCATTATAATTTGACTTGATTAAATGACATGTAGACTTTGATGAATATGCTTGAAGCTATCTCTAACTAATTGAATGGGGCTCGTCAGGCGCGTATTATACGCGTATCATACCGAGTATTTGCAACACTATCATACTACAAATATATATGAACATGTATATGATCAAATATAATTCCTTCCCTTAAATGGGGGGCGGTGGCCTAGATATATATATTTTATTCATTTTTTCAGATATACGTGGGCCCATCAATAATTTCGTGAACTAATTCCACTGTTTCATAACGCTTTGACATAGCTTATTGAAAGTTTGCATGGTCAAAGTTAATTTATTGTCCAATTAATTCAGGATGCAAAATGATTGCTGACGTCAGGATTTTTGACGTCATAGCAACATTCGAACGTCATGTCATGGGCGTTCGTAATAAAAAATGGCGTCGCCCAGTACGACCGAGTAACGTTTTGTGTCAAAGATTTATACATTACTCAGGAAATGTGTATTCTACATTCAGGAAAATTTGCATGCAATTTTTAGGGACTCTGTGCAATCGAATAGTGAATTTTCATTGTTGACTAATTGTTTTAAGGGCTATAGAGGAGCAAATAAAGATGATAAGCATATTCGCCGGTCATTTGCCGTTAAAATTAGCGGTCGGTAAAGTGCATTGATCATAATATTTTGCGACATACAAGGAATAACTTGTCATTACTGTGTTGCTTTGAACGCTAATGTTATTAGAAACTTTTGCAGCAATAATTAATTTTCTGTTGCTATCGGCTATGAAAAGAAAACGCACACAACTTAAAATGTATGAGATTCTGTTATACCGTTATAATTCGCTAATCCATAGGAGCAGCGCTGTTTCGGATACAATCTAGGACCTGGATATATAATTGTTACCGCACCTATCATAAAACCTAGAACAGGCCATAAGCTATGTCTGGCCATTTCCAAAACTCAAAAATAGGCAGCATGGTTAGAAATACAATCTCCGAAAGGAGTTGGTTGCGTCGTAAACGAAAATTTGCGGGAGATGTCACGTGACAGCCTGTAGCACGTGATACGGTTATGGGTCGAGCAATGGAATAAATTCAAACTGTGCACGGGGTGTCACTTTAAAAAGGACTAGATGCTTATAGTGTGTTAGGCTACCTATATTCGCCACATAGAATTAGTTCACGAAATTATTGATGGGCCCTCGTATACATACACTTCAAAAATAAAAACCAGTGCAATAGACACAGAAACAACAGCAATACATATTAACATAATATAATATAAAGTTCAAATTCTATGCTTGTGGTTATTAGTTTGTGTATTGACTTGTTTTAGAGAAGTGAAGAGAAAAAGGCGAAAAGAGGTGAGAAGGAAAGAGGATGTAAGACGGGTGTGAGCCTTTCAATGTATTTTTCTATAGTGATGTGCTAGTGACATGGTATTAAATATTAAATCCATTCCATTTTGTTTCAAACAATTCTAGTTTGTCTTTTTTCGTTGCAATGATTCTTTCGATGTATATGCGTCGTGTAAGATAATGTTTGAAATGTTCTATTGAAGGAGTTGATTTGTCGTATTTACAATAGCTTATGAAGTATTTTGCCAATATTAATATAAAATTGGTTATGTATTCGGTTCTGCTATCTTTTTCGTTTTCCAGCCCTAGTGTTATGGTTCTGTAGTTTAGTATATTTACAAAGATGTTGTTACTGTTCAAGTATTCTTGTATGTTAAGCCAAAAATGTTGGATTGTTTGACATTCCCAAAAGAGGTGTTTTTGTGTTTCCGTGTTCATTAAACAGAAGTCACACAATCTAGAAGTTGTTAATTTGCATTTATAAAGATAGTCATTATTAGGTGTTACTTTCATTAAGAATTTATATTGATACTCTCTTAATTTGGTGTCTATGGTGCAATGTAATGGTATAGTAAATATATTTTTCCATGTGATAGTTCTGTCTTGAAATTCATTTTCCCATTTAATGATTGCTTTTGCATTAACCTTTTTTGTTTTGATTTGTGTTTCATACAACATTTTATTTCCCATATTACTAGATTTGAGCTGGTCAAACAGGTATTCAGGTTCTAATGATGGTAGATTGTCTTCGTCTATTAATTGGTTTCCCAGTGTCTTATTTATAGACTTTATTAGTGATAAGTAGTTAAGAAATTCTCCATTTTCGATACCATATTCATTTTGCATTTGTTCGAAGGTAAGAAAGTCTTTTACTTGGAAGTCATAAATTTGATCTATGAATATGATGTCTTTCTCCAACCATTTTTTATATAAAAACATATTACCATTTGCATGTTTAATATTCGAGTTATTTCATATAATTTCTTTTGTTAGGTTATTCATAGACTCTGTAGTATAGTTAATTGAACACCATGGTGAGAGAATGTTTTTCAGAAATGTATGGTTAAAGTTAAGTTTATTTGCATCTGTTTTACTAATGTTACATTTAAATAGATCATATCCATGTTTTGAGAGCTCCTTATTATAAAGTACATTCCATTTAGCTTCAGTTTTTGTGCCGATTCTTTTAACCCAGCTTGCCTTTACTGAATTTAAAAATGCATCAATATCTATCATTTTTAGTCCCCCATTTTCGTATCCCTGAATAAAAGTATTTCGAGATATTTTGTCTGGTTTAGAATCCCACAAGAAGTCAAACATGATATTTTTTATTTTTTTAATTCTTTCTTCATCTGGGCTATTTAAAACAGTTAATGGATATACTACTTTTGGGAATGCAAAAGATTTAAGGACGGTGATTTTACCTTCTAGGGACAATTTCCATCTCCTCCATTTATAAAGAGTATGTTGAAACGCATCTATTTTTGGGTCTAAGTTCAATTGTAATATTTTATTGGGATTATTTGTAAAAACGATTCCTAGCGTTGAAGCTTCATCTGATGTCCATGTGAATTGTTTTGATTTGCATTATATTATATTTGTATTTCGTAATGATCCTACTCTAAGTACAGTACATTTAGACACATTCAATGATAGGCCAGACACCAGATTGAAATTTTCAAATGTTCTAATAAGATTTTTGAAAGATTTTTCTGTTCCATCTAAAAAGAAGCTGGCGTCATCAGCAAATAAGGTTTGTTTAATTTCGATATTTTTTATCGTGAGACCTTTTATATTGTCGTTTTTGTCAATAGATTGTGATAAAATTTCAATGCCTATAATGAAACGATATGGGGATAAAGGACAGCCTTGCCTCACACCCTTGCCTATCTTTAAAAAGTTTGATAAGTTGCCATTTACTGTAATACAGCTTTTGGCATCTCTATAGAAAAGTTTAATCCAATTAATTAATGTGTTACCGAAGTTAAAGTATTCTAAACATTTGAACATATAATCGTGATCTACACTATCGAAAGCTTTATGAAAATCCGAGAAAAATATTAACCCTTCTTCATTATCTTTGTTTATTTGTTCGATTACATCATAAAGTATTCTTACATTTTCACCAATGTATCTTCCTTTAATGAATCCAGTTTGGTCCTTATTAATTATATCATCAAGTACTTTTTTCATTCTATTAGCAATTGATTTTGAAGCTATTTTATTATCTACATTTAAAAGTGATATTGGTCGCCAATTAATTATGTCAGTTAAAATTTTGTTCTTTTTTGGCAGGAGAGAAATTACACTTTGTGTTTGGAGTTCAGTGAGTTTATTATTTTGAAATGAGTAATTCAAAGATTTTATTAAATATGGTTTTATATCATTCCAGAAAATTTTGTAGAATTCTGTTGTTAGGCCATCAGAACCAGGACTTTTCCTATTTTGCATATCTTTAAGAGCCTTGCCACACTCGTATTCTGATAAAAGGCCTTCACATATTAGCTTCTGTTCATTATTTAGTTGTTTATGGGCGTCCGGAAAGAAATCCGTATCATGTTCAATTTGTTCGTTTTTGCGGTATAATTTGCTATAAAATGATTGGATTTCTATAAAGATGTCTTTTGTTTTGGTTTTTATTGACCCATTATTTTCAATTTTATTTATTGTTTTTTCTTTCGTTTGTTTTTTCTCAAAGCTTGAAAAATATTTTGTATTTTTCTCAGCTCCTTCAATCCATTCAGCTTTTGTTCTTAGTAAGATATCTTTTATATTTTCATCTAGCAAGTGGTCTAGCTTTTCTTTTTCTGTATTAAGTTTATTCAGGAGTTCATGATTATGAGGTGATTCATTTATTTCGCTTTCAATTTTTTAAATATTTTGTTCTAGTTGCAATTGTTCTTCTTTATTATCATTTTTCCTTTTTGCTGAAAATTTTATGGATTCATTTCGTACAGTGCCTTTTATTACTTCCCATAGAGTATTAGGATTTGCCGCATTATTATATTGGACTGTTTCCTGAATAGAAGTTCGTATGATATTTTGGTACTCTGGGTTAAGGATTATGCTGTTACTTAGCTTAAAGTATCCCGGTCCTTTTTCGGCCTGGGATAAATCTATCTTTAAATTAACTAGTGAATGATCTGACCTATATCCAGGCGATATAGAACATTGGGTAGCTATGTTAATTAAATATTGCGAAATTAAAAAATAATCATGCCTACAAAATATTGGCGGTTTTGTATTATTATGCCAGGCATAGGTTTTACTTTTAGGTTAGTTAAGCGCCATATATCATGTAAATTGTTTTGAGAAATTATAGTGTTCAATTCCTCGGAATTACGTTTGTTTGTATTCTTTCTTCCATTCTGCTTATCTATATCGAAGTTTAAGACAACATTAAAATCACCACCTACAATCAGTGTTTCATTATTGTATTCTACAATCGTGTTTTTAAGTGTTTCAAAAAAGGCTCTATCTTCAACATTTGGCCCATAACAATTTACAAAGACAAATATTTCCTCGTTTATTTCAAGTTTTAGTAACTGAAGCCTGCCTTTTATTATGTCTTTATATTCTACAATTTGATAATCAATGTGTTCACTAATGAAAATACCTATGCCTTTGCTGTTTGAGCTATGACCACTTAGCAAGGCGTCATTTTTCCACTCGGTTTTCCATAATTTCTTATCGTTACTATCAATACAGTGGATTTCTTGTAAAAGACATATGTCGTATTTTTAAAGCTTTAGATATTCAAATAGTTTTAATCGTTTTTCTCTGGACGAAAGTCCTTTAGTGTTAAAAGTACATATGTTTAAAGTCATGTGTTATCATTAGGAAAAAGATCTGCAATGTCGGAATCATTATGCACTGTTAGGCACGGAATTATACTATATATGTAAATGAGAAAAAGGCTCACAAAGGAAAGGGCGAAGCGAGATGAGAACATGAGCAACAGGCTCATAGAAGAAAAACAAAGGGGTTTGTGAATAGTTTACAAGTATAGGGATTTTCCCTATGTGGAATTTAAATGTGTCAGGGAAGGGTTATTAAAGTTATTTATGATACGCAATTGACAGTAGTTATGCATATATTATGTACATTCACGCAAATAAACATGTACATTTTATACATACAAAGCAAGAACAGTAGATGTCTATGACACTACCTCATTTCTCTGCAACAACCACAATGTGCATGATATAATTTAGTAGGTAATACTGAAATAATATTGACGGGTATAATTTCTTATGCCGTTTACGTTTAAAAGAGCGAAAAAGAATATTGACATTATAAATACTTATAAAATAAAAGATATGATAGTGGACTATTCACTGTTGAAGTACGTAAAAAAGGGAGACATAGGTTATGGGTGCTAGTCATATAGTATACTAGAATGTCGGGTCTGAGTAGTTTATAATTAAAGGCGTGTGACGGTGGCCTAGATGTAGGGTGCGCGCTTCGGGATCGAGAGGTCCACTGGACCACTGGTTAATGTCTCTGAGCAAGACCTCATGCTCTACCCCACCATGGTGTAAAATGGTACCTATGAGGGCAGTGTCTATTCCTGGGCGCCGCAGATCGATCTTGGCTGCCACGCCACAGGAGAGAAATAGTCTCCCCGGGGAGGCAAGAGTGTAGGTTTCCATAGGTAGCCCAATGACCAGGGGAAATTGAAATGTCAAAGGGTGCTTGAGCGGCTTAAAAGCTGAAAAGAGCCCTAGAAAATTGGTAATTGAACTTTTTTTCTTAACTTAAATAAAGAATACATTATCGAACTCAATTATCTAGTTGTCTACAAACTATAACAGAATACGACATAGAATATGGTAATAGTTGACCTCAGAGTTTTGAATGCTGGTATGTAAGTGACTGGTTTATCATTATGATGAAGCAACACGTCGAAATGTGTCTACCACATGAAATAAATGACACAAAATACGTCAACGGTCTTTTACCACCAAATGGACGGAAAATAAATGCTCCTTGTTCCTTGTATTTTTCTAGTAAAACCAGCGATATAATGATCGAAGAACACACTTTCTCTAGAGTAACAGTAAAACAGACTCTTAAAATGCGTTCACTTAATGTTGACCTTTTTTCTCAAACAACCCGTTTCTGAAACTGTATAATGGGAAAGAATCAATACTTAGATTAATTAATGTATGGTGTTGCGTGTTGTATTATATATTGGCCAGACATAATGTAACATTCTTGTGCTTTCCAGTTATTACTTCTCAATAATTTTGATTACTTTCCCTAACACCAACAAACAATTATCCCAAACAAGTAGTCTTTGTTCACGTACGTTTACATGTAACATTGCACTTAAGGTGATTCCCTAGTTTTGGATTTTTCGGTACAAGGTGCAGAAAACCTGTTATATTCATGAAAATCATTTAATTCTATAGTTTAAGATATTTTTAGATATTGATGGGACATCTTCTTTTTTTTCTTTTTTTTAAAGAATTATGCCGAGCATAGCCTTTATTTGCTTTATTTCTACTGAAACATGGCAGGCATATATATGTACCTCCACCCGGATTTGAACCCGGGTCGCCAGATTAGACGGCAAGCGCACTAACCACTGAGCCACGGAGGCACATCTTCTAAACACTGAAAAGAGTATTTTATAAAATGAGTTTTCCTTACATGTACAAACCTTAGCATACATACAATTGCGCATGTGAGGAATTATACAGTAAAGTTTATTATAGACTGTGTAAGTTATTTATATTTAAGTATTTAAGAGCAAGTATGCTTTTGAACAAGTATAAGTTTAAAAAGTTTGCAAAATCGTTGAAAAGCACACTGTTTTCGTATTCGCCAATTTCATGGCCTTTGCTCGGCTAGATTGTTTCAAAATAGTACTTATAGTGCTTACTGAAATTCTGAAAACGGGGAGGTTACATAGAAGAAATATGTGCAAAAGAACCTTCCCCTGTTTACAAATAGTGAATGTTTAGTTTCGATATGAGTTCATAGTACTTTGTTTTACAAACGTTGCAACCAATTCACGAGATTGGTTGTTTAAAAGCATTTGGAATAAATCATTCGTAATGTTTTGTCAGTAGTATCTTCTGTTTTTTATCAATGATATATCAAATTAAGAATACCTATTCAGAATTATCTCGATGTTAAGACTTGAGACGATACTACTGAAACATCATTTTACACCATTGCATAATATTTCATCTTGATAGATAGTTGCTTTATTCACGTTTAAGGTACTGCGATGTTCGAACTTCCGCTCAATTGAAAATACCGCAATTACCTCAGCAAACGCAAGTCGGCACTAAAGTATTTCATGGTTCACAGCTTCGTGATTAATTGATAAAGAATATCGAGAAAAATATTCAAGCTTGCGACTGATGCAGATTAAATTAGCGTCAACCAAAACTTATATTTTGAAGTGGTTATTTATACCCTAAATATAGACATCTAAAGACTGTCGAGAGGTAATATTAAAATGATAAATGACTAAACTTTAGACAGCTTAATTTATCAAGTGTTACAGTGCTTTGAAGTCATTACCAATAGCACAGTCCAACTTGTCGTTATATAATGCTGTTGACACGGACGCATGGTAGCTCCAATACATCTATAGCTGTTGTCTGGTTAATTGGATGTACAACTCGTACCGTTGTCATAGTCATGGCTTATAAGTTCATTTTGCAAGACTTGTGATCCTGATATGTTTCGGTTTTGTGTCAATAAACACGTAGAATGAGTGACCATTCGTTATTTGCAGCCATCCGCTTGCATGCAGATTACTAGTTCATTGTCAGAGCGCTTGCTGCAATTAATTCACAGCGTAATGTATAAATAAATATAACTGCAGATTTATTATTGTTTCTGCTGATATTACAACAGATAGTGGTTTGATGATAAGAGTCCGCAAATAAGTTGATGATCAAGGCGAGTATAGATGTGCATTGGATTAAATGCATCATATTAAATTTTGTACACTCTATTTGGTGTGGTTTTTTCGTTGTATGTTTCTTCTTTCCTCCTGATCTAACTAATCATGTGTCTGATAAAAACTTTACAATTAGGATACAATTGTCTCGAGCAATGAAAATGTTAACAAATTTTCGCGCTAGTGTGTGAAAGATGCTGATAACTCACGAACATCGTTTTTTCCCGCAAAAAACTCATTTCATCCTATTGATCTTCTAGTAAGCTGTATTCGTTTACGATTGATTAAATGGTTTATGTCAAAGTATTGTCTAGTCGATATATAATTATTGTCATTGAAATATTGGAGGATAAAAATGTTGCCGAGAAGTATTTTGATACCGAAAAACGTCGAGTAATTGCGTTAACATTATTTGCAATGGAAAAATATACGAAGCAGGAGAGTTTAATTTTAGTTTGAGGTTTTCTTTCTGGTATAAGTGTATTTGTAGAAACATGGTGTAATTGTGTTCACATTTGTCTGTTTCTTTTTGTGATTAAACGCCGAACATCATTAAGACAATTAAAGCAAACGTTCGGAATGTTTAATGTCTAGATTGCTCCTTATTTTCTAATTATTGGATTGCAAAACGACGGCATTTGTAAACAAATGGGACGATTTGTTTGACGTTTTGCCACAAGGACACACGCCGACTTAACTAACTAATGGACATAATTGCGGATTATTTGAAGGATTTAAGGATGTTAAGCGAATATTTATCTGGTAGTGATGATGTAATGTTCATTCATCAGTATATTCGGCGAGCGGCGATTTTCCAAAATATGAAAAAGTCAATACACATTTCTCTTAAGTAATTATCTTTATTTGTAGAAACCAGATATTCGTGAAACTTTTTCTTTTATTCAGAAAACAACTATTTAACAGCGTTAAATATTTGACGCGAGATTTTAAATTAAGGAAAAAATATTTGGATGATTTGTAAACAGTTGTGCTTTTGTGTTATTCATGTCGCTTTTATCGCTGACAATTGTTTGAGACGCTATGAGTTTATTACGACAATCGCGTAATGGTTGGCGTGGGTATAGATACGGAAATATTGGATCGAAAAGAAACAGGAATTCCTATAAAAAGACTGGACAACGTGATGTTGATATAATTGAACAAAATGAAGATAGTATGTCTGATGAGGAAGGTAGGTCAGATTTGTTAGGATGAATAACTGAAGTGTATTTTAATGTTTTTGTCATGGCGAATGTCATAACATTTCAAAAGAACATTTAGATGGTAACAATAACATTACATGATCGATATGTTTTATATAGAAACTTTTATTGTAAAAAGAATTTCGTATCAAAAGAAATAACAAAGTACGCTTGTGTCTTTGAAATGAGGATCGTTGGTGTAAGTTTACAACTGCCATTCGCAAAGAATACTCAGTCTATTGTTTGACCAGACTCAGTTATTCTGAAACATTAAATTGAATCAAAACGCTTATATCTATATTTGTTGAAAATTAATTGTTTGTGTATATATTTGTTAAATATAAGCTACATTAGCAATATTCATGTATATGTACTGTACACACAAGCATGATATTCAACTAGATTTTTATAATGAACACATTCAACCTTTGAACAATCTGTCGATTAAATTGCGAATGCTTATCTGTGTTCTATTCTTTATTTTATTTATACTTAGTAATTGCAATTGGCTGCTTTATATTAGTTTATATCGACGACGTATGGGATTCCTTGGTGATTTAAGGAAAGATATGATCGAAATAATACCAAATAATAGCGTTACTTGTGCTGTTTGAATGAAGTGCTGATTGTAATTTTCCATTTACAAAGTTCCCAACTATAAAATGTTGCGTATAATATTTATCCTGAATGCACTTACTGTTGTGCGGATAATGAAACAATCGTTCATGTATCTGTTAGTCGATATAAGGATGACTTATGTTTTTAATTTTCTTTATAAAGTCTTCTGATATAACCGACGAAGGTATAATCACGAAAATGTGAAAAAGTCGTCGTTATTTGTATCACTAAATTCAAGTTATGATTTCTTTCCTTTGGCGTTCTTCATTTATGACGTGTTTACATTTTCCTGAAGAGAGACTTAAACGTATTTTATATAAGGGTCTTTGGTTATATAAAGTAGGTTATAGCAAGGACGGCGTGTGTTTAATTATATTATCTTTGTAGTGCAATTTGTTGCTGTATTGATGTTGATACACATGACAGTTATGTCTGGCAGCTATGTGTTTCTAACATTTTGTATCGTCTTGTCTCAATATTTAGCATTCAAAAGACGGTTAGGCCATTTCTCATACAATGTATCGTTAATTTGTGCGCCAGAAATACATTTTGTTCTTTTCGCAAAGGACACTGTTTGACGGCATAGACACTTTTGCTTTCTCTTTTAATGCATAAACGGAAGTAAATGACAGAGTGCAATATTATACAAACTGTCCCGTTGTTTGACAGTGAACAATGCCCTGTCCCACTGGACCCATATTGAAATATGTAATATTTAGGACGAGAATTTCTCTGGCAGTGTTGCATTATGCGAGGCTAATGTATTTGCTTGGTGAAATTACAGACTACTTGTTGTTTTTAAAAAATGTCTGCCAGAATAATTGCGTTGCATAGAGAACATACTATTGTAAATGGAATTGTTTAGTACAAATATGTATCTAAGGGATAACAAATCGGTCGTTATTTATGTTCTATCCATGTATTTAAAAGTCTACCAGATAATAAGAAAGTCTTCGTTTTGGTATTAATTAGCAAACCGTATGTTGGATATTTCTTTACGCAGTTCAAAATTTGTAGTTTTTTAATATCAATACATGTATTCGCGTATGTAAATGCAATGCCTTAATGTTCAAGATTATGTATTCAATGTGTCGAATGCTGTCTTATTGATATAGCCATCTTACAGGAATATCGTGTATTAAACAGTTTCTCTTTGAATGACGAAACGTTCGACTGTTAACACATTGGTTCCATAAACAGGTCCACTTTAAAGAAACGTATGTCCGTCATCATGTGTAATATTGTGTTTAAAAAAGTATAAGTGTACGTATTTTGTGTCGCTTTTATATTGCTACAAAGACCAATGCAAGTTGTAGTATTTCTGTATTCATGTTTTCGTACAAATTAGATTCGCAACAGCACTAATAGTATTTATTGAATAGTTGTACGGAAATTCTACACCCATTATTATAAATTTACAAGTCCAACGCAACATTTACTCGATGGCACTTCGGAACATCAACAGGAGATATAACAAATGTGTTTTTAATTAACATTATTTGCTAAAAAGAGTTTCGAACTTCATAAAATAAGTATTGTGCACTAAAAGTCATGTTTTCCCACAATATTCAACGTATTGTAAATTTGTTCTTACGCTGTTTACCATTCAAACCACTGTGGCTATGCAAATTTGACAGTTTGTAAATGAAATGAAATCATATTGAGCCGGTAATGGTTTGCATCGACATAGTACTTGCCAGAATGGAATAGTGACTTTGGTGAATGCGCGAGTGATACTGAGTACATGCAACAAAGTCATACTGTAAATACATGATCTGATACATGGACAAGTATAATTCCTTGTCCCAAATAAAGTATACATTAACGAACAAAAACAGAGATGTCAATTATCTAGTTTTCTACAAACCATTACAGAATACCGTATGGAATATGGTAATAGTTGACCTCAGAGTATTGAATGCTGGTATGTAAGTGTCTGATTTATTATTATGGTGGACTAACACGTCGAAAATTGACTAACGCATTAAATAGATGACACAAAAAACGTCAATAGTAGTGATCAGACGGAAAACATATAAGCTCTCGAATAGTATAGCTTCGGTTGTTGTTTTTTGCCTCTCCTAGTAAGACATGCGACAAAATTATCTTAAGAGCAAAACACATTTCCCCTTTAGTACCAGTGAAAACGATTTAAAAATGCATTTTTATATTTTATTCAAAGGTCACGTTACTGAAACTGTGGAATTGAATCAAAACGTTGTATTAACGCTAAGATTAACGAATGCATTGTCTTGTCATGTTGTTTTAAAGAGTAACTGACCGTAATGTAACTATAACGTGCTTTCCATTTGTTACTGGAAATAATATACTGGAAAAATATTTTGTTATAATACAAATTGATCAACATAATCCATAACAGAGGTTGTTTTGTCCTCACATATTATAAAACGTTATTTCCACTTCTCAAGTGATGATGGATTAATACTGAGAAAACGTATTTACATATTGTCTAACCTCTTACTGTTCTCGTGTTTGTGTTATTGTCTTGTAAGAATGCACATGTCATCTAACTCGCATTGTCCTGTGATTAACTTGTTCAACATTGACCAACAAGTTCATTACCATGTCAAATGACAAAAACTATGGTAATTAGTTTGCAGCTTATCTAAGTAATCCTCAAGATAGTAGAAATAAGGATACAATAACAACGCTTAGAAGTCATTACATATGGTCCTGCGTGTGATGCAGTAAAGTAAACCTCTTTGTCGAAAGTCGTCTGTACATCGTCGTGTTGCATCAAAATGTTGACGTGAATGCAACGGCAACTCTCTCAATCTTATCGGTGATGTACAACGCACACTGCTGTCATTATATAGCTTGAAAGTGCATGCACAAGTTAGTTTAAAAATCGTATGTCTGATAAACACTTACCCATTTGGATAAAATTATCTCTAGCAATGAACAAGTTAATAAAGTTCACAAAAGTTGATGTGCAAGAAGACAATATCTCACGAACATAGCTTTATTTTCATGTAAAGGCTCATTTCTCCCTTGTGATCACCAACAAAGCTTTATTCGTTCAGGATTGATTACATGACATGTGTATAAATATTGGCTAGTTGATTTAAAATTACTACCATCGAAATGTTGGATGATAGGAACCTTGCCCAACAGTACGTTAATATTCTTTTGACATGATACAACTGTTCTACAATCAGCAATCAAAACCAAACGAAACAAATTTGTTAAATATGGAAAGTTCGAATTTGGTTTTGTTGAGTAAGAGACATATATATGAGCCGCGATCTGAGAAAAGGGCCCTTAATGACATTGACATCAATTTGAGAAAATTGAGTTTAAAGTTACGACATCATTTTCTGCGAATTTCGGAACAAGGCAAAGAAGGCACAAAAATGTTTTATGTTGTATCCCGCCACATAATTGTTGCCTTGTAACATTCTTAATATGGAGTTCTATACTAACACATAACGCCTATATTATTGGGTTAAAACATGACAAATTACAAACAAAAGTGAGGATTTTTGGAATCGGCTGACCACATGGTCATTTATAGTCATATTTTATTGAAAACCGCCTCAATATGAGTATAGTATCTTGCAGTAATATATAGTTTATGAAATTATCAATTATTGATCAAGATACGATATTTTGGGGTAAAATCCTTCAAAATATAAACACAAATGGTGATTTTTGGAATCGGTTTACTGTAATGCCATTTGTTATGTTATTTGATTATAACTCGGTATGATGGACACATGTTGTATGCCTGCATAAGATATTGCTAATCTGATGGCTCAAATGTTGTCCATTTTCAGACATTTTTGGGGCAAAAACATTGAAAATTAAACAAAAGTGAGGATTTTTGGAATCGATTGACCACATGCTCATTTATAGTCGTATCTTATCGAAAACCACTGCGATATTAGTGTAGTATCTTGTAGTGTTATATAGCTTTTGAAATTATCAGTTATTGATCAAGATACGATATTTTGGGGTAAAATCCTTCAAAATATAAACACAAATGGTGATTTTTGTAATCGGTTTACTGTAATGCAATTTGTTATGTTATTCGATTGTAACTCAGTATGATAGACACATGTTGTCTGCCTTCATAAGATATTGCTTATCTGATTTCTTAAATGTTGTCCATTCTCAGAGATTTTGGGGCAAAAACATTGTAAAATTAAACAAAAGTGAAGATTTTTGGAATTGATTGACCACATTGACATCTATAATCGTATTATATCTAAAACAACTGCAATTTGTTTGAAGTAAGTTAAAGTTTAATATATCAAATAAAACATGATCCATTTGGATCACTATATGCTATTTTGGGGTAAAATCGTACAAATTATAAACTAAAGCGGTGATTTTTGGAATCGGTTTAGTACAATGCCATTAATCACATTGTTTAGTAATAAAGCACTTAGATAGTCACATGATGTCTTTCCGCTGAAGATATTTATAATCTAGTTTCAAAATGAAACGTGTCTGGACCTACTTTTGGGGTAAAACAGTTCAATATAATAACAAAACTCAGGATTTTTGGAATTAATTGATCACAATGTTATTCATGATCATATTTTATCAAAAATAACTGCAATTGGCTTGTAATAACTTGTAGTATACTATATAGTAAGACATTGATAACTTAAAGCTTTTGTTGATCAAAGATACCATGTTTTTGGGTAAAATGTTACAAACTATAAACTGAATTGATGATTTCTGGAATCGGTTTAAACATAACACCACACACTGTTCTAGTTGATAATTAAACAATATGAATAGGCAAATGTCGTCATTCTGCACAAACATTAATAATATATTCTAAAAAGTTGCTGATTGTGTGCTATTTTTGGGGTTAAACATTACAAAATATAAACATATTAAGTAAGTAATTTTGAATCAGAAGACCACATAATTATTAATGATGGCATTTAATAATACCTTACTGTGTTAGGTTGGCGGTAACAATTTTCTTAATACATCAAAACATTTCAGTATAAAGTGAGTAACATGTGTGAAATATGATATTTTGGGATAAAACACTAAAAATGTAAACGGAAAAACCTTTTTATTGGAATCTGCTAACTACAATGTTGTTATTAATTTCGATATAAAGCCTGTAGTATGTACATACTGATTGGCATTTACAGCATCCGAACTTTAGTGACAGATAGTCAAGACAGTACGACTTTTGGGTGTTAAACTAAGTCAGACATAAACAAAAATGGAGAAATTTTGGAATCGACAGACCACAAAACCATTAATTATTATGGGTGATTAATAGCAATATAATGAGTTAGCAGTCTCTTGAAGTACATTTTTGAATAACATATCAAAACATCAAATATCTTCATTTCATAGAAATGTAGTATTGAAAAGTCAATATTTTTATGTTAATCCTAACGTAATATATTTTTGGAACCGTGCTGCCATTAATGATGTTATGAAATAAATATCAATAATTTCGGATTCAATTTGCCATCATATATCATCGTATGCCGGAATTGGTTTATACAAGTAAAACAATTTAAGAAAACAAGACAATGAAGAACATGACGTTTAACATAAACACGCCACTAAAAAAATTGCAAGCAAGTCAGAGGCCTACATGTTTGAATCTACGACCCTTTGTATTATATTTTACATCTATGTTGCCATGACAACCACTATATTTGTCAGAATATGACAATATTTAAGCGTAAACGTTATCATTATATGTTATTCCCTTCAAATTCCATATACAAAATTTCATACACATACATTTGAAATTCTTTGAGTTATGACAGAATTCCAGATTTTGAAGTATTTTCAATATTGCGGTATCCATAGCAACCCATTCTTTGTTAAAATGAATTTATTTTCAGATGTTCATACTCTTCTTATTGTCACCTACCTACATGCTAGGTTTCATAAATCGAGCTTGGAAACTGAATGAGTAATTTCAGGGTTCAGTTTTTTTTACATATTTTTACTATTTCGGTCTCCATAGCAACCACAATTTCAGACACAATAAAAATAGACTTGCATAATTCTCTTTATTGCCCCTTATCCACATATCAAATTTGCTAAACATAACTTAAAAGATGTTTTAGTTATGTCAGGATCCAGATTTTTGCCGAACTAACTGACTAACGAACTGTCTGACCGACGGAGGGCAAACCGATAGGCCCCGTTTGAAAACCGGTTGGGGACCTATTTAACATACATACCCTGAAATAAAATAACTTCTGTATTCAGTATTACTGTTCTGCTCCAAACTGCATTTATTTAATACAAAGCCCATATATTGTAGTTGTAATATTTTCCTGATCATTAGTAGTAAACCAGAGAATTTTCATATTTTAGTAATTGAATAAATGGTTGCTATGGCAACAAAAAATAAGATAAAGACATATTTATACACACACATGTTACTCCTAACAAATGCAAATCATTATTCAAATGATAAATTCAATCCGAGCAGATTAACAGCAGTGTGAAAATGCCACTTAAACACCAAACGGTACCAAAATATGTCCATGTTGAGATACCCGTTTTTTTTGCCAAAAATGTTCATGTCATTGGTTCCTTTAAAATGTCATAAAATTGTTAATATTAGAAATTTTGACAAACATTTTTCTTTCTTGTACACAGGAAAGATAGATTCTTCGGAAAATGCAAAAAAACGAAAATCGAAAAACTTTCATTAAGGGCCCTTTTCTCAGATCGCGGCTCATATGTTATATTCTGTAATCAGTTAATACTTATTACTTTCGGTTGATTTATAGCTTTATATTGATTCATCTCGATGACTTATGGGATACTTCGATATTTTGATTATAGATATGTTCGGCAAAAATGCCAATTAGTAGCTACTTAATAGTGTAAATTGTTCTGCTTGAATGGAATGCTCATTTTGTAATCCATTTTACGAATTTTCCAATTGATATTTGCGGACAATACACGTTATCATAAATGCACTTACTATTGTGTGGTTACATGTAGTTAAACAATCGTACATTTTGTCAATGTTTTTTAAAGTCGTTTGAAATACCCGAAGAGAGCATACGTGTAAGTTCGAAAATTTGAAATAGTCGTCGTCATTTGTATTACTAAATACAAGTTACGATTTCCTTCTATGGTTGCACGTCATTTCTGATGTGTTTACATTTTCCTGAAGGGAGATGGAAAGATATTGCAATTAAATGTGTTTGTAAAAATAAAGGCGATGATGGGAAGAAAGTCGTGTTTTGGATTACAATGTCTTTGTAGTGCAATTTGTTGTCATATTGAAGCTGATACACATGACAGTCACATCCGACTGCTATGTATTTTTAATATTTCTGATCGTCCTGTCTCAATATTTAGCATTCCAAAAGACGGCCAGGCGATTTCTCTTACAACGTATCGTTCTTTTTGCGCCAGAAATACATTATGTTCTTTTCTCAAAGGACACTGTTCGACGAAATAGACACTTCTGTTTTCTCTAGTGAAACATTACGTTATGTGAATAGCAGGGTGCAATATTACACAAACTGTCCCGCTGTTTGACAGTGAGCAATGTCCTATATCCCACTGGACCCATATTTCAATACATAATGTTTTAGGAAGAGAAATATATGCCGGTGTTGTGTCACGTGAAGCTAATGTATTTGTCAGAATCCACAACATTGCTTGGTGAAATGACATTGCGGTATCTCTAAAATATATGTCAGAATATTTGCGTCGCATAGATAATAGAATATTTTAAATGGAATTTTGTTCAACCAGTATGTGTCTAAAATATAGACAAATAATCGTTATTGGTATTTAATTCTAGTATTTCATTGTCTACAAGATAAGAAAGTTTTCGGTTTTTGTAGTAATAAGCCATCTGTATGTCGGATATGTCCTTGGGCTATCCAGAATTCGCATATTTTTTATATCAATATTCACGTATGCAAATCCAATGTATTAATGTTTACATATATAGATTCAATGTCTCAAATACCATCTTATTGATATACAGGAATATTGTATAATAAACAGTTTGCCTTTGAATGACGAATCAGGTGACTGTCATCACATTTATTCAGCAACCTCAGAAATACTCTTTATTGAATAGTTGTACGGACTTTTTACATCATTTATTACTAATTTACAAGTCCAACGAAACATTTACTTGATAGACTACATCAATATTCCATTGCTGAATTAGTAAAAGTATATATAAATATATGTATCTGTAAATTGACTATATCATCCAAACTACTTTAAATATGCTGACAGCCGCAGTTGTGTCAATAAAATGAAATGAAATTAAATCGGCAGCGTATTGTCATTAAAATCGTACTAGTTAAGGAATGACGTAGATACTTTGAAGAACGCATAATTTTATCGATTACATGCAACAATAGCATACTGAAAATATATTCTTAAATGGTATATGAATAATTATAATTCCATGCCGGAAATAAAGAATACATTATCGAACGCCCGCATACACCTTAATTTTCTAGTTTTCTACAAACCATTAGAGACTACGACATAGAAATTGGACATAGTTGACCTCAGCGTATTGAAATTTGGGCTTTAAGTGACTGGTTTATCAGTATAATGAAGCAACACGTCGGTATGTGTCTACCACATGAAATAAATGACGCAAAATACGTCAATGGTCGTTTACCACGGAATGGTTAGACAGAAAATAAATGCGCCTGTGATTAGTATTACTTCGCTTTTTGTTCCTTGTATTTTCAAGTAAGACCAGTGAAAAAATGATCTAAGAGTAAAAGACAATTCCCCTTTAGTACCGATGAAACTGATTTGAAAAATGCATTCACATGACGTTGATATTTGTATTAAACAGCACGTTTCTAAAACTGTAGTATTGGAAAGAATCAATACTCTGTTTTAACGCTTAGATTAATTAATGGATGGTGTTGTCATGTTGTATGATAGAGTCGCCAGACATAATGTAACTTTTACGTGCTTTCCTGCTGTTACTTCTCAATAATTTTGTTGATAATGATAATTGATCTACACTACAGTCATCGTAGTCCTCCTTGGTGTATTTAAGAGAGGCATTTATTAGCGTAATAGCTCAGACATAGCTTCAGAGTGTACCTGTCGAATCTCACGTTGTTATCAATGTACCTATAGTATCACAATTCGACAGATGAAATAGAAAAATATTTAATATGTAATACATGTTTGAAAATTGCATGAAAAGTATTCTTATTAAAGTAAGAGTTTCTGTCTGAGGCAAGTATGATCAAAGTTACTGATTTATTTGACAAAAAAAAGATTATGCCCTACGTGACATTGGCTATGGTCTATGCTGATTCCCTGCGAACGTCTATACCTACGTATTCGTTTGCACTTAGCAGCATAACTAAACAAATAAACAAGAATCAAGGGATGTTATGGTTTCGTTTTGATCTAACTTTAAAATCCACTAGATTTTCCGTAGTAAGCATTGTCCCAAATGAAAATTATAGATACATGACGACCAACAAGGATGGCACACTACAATAGGTACCAGTAAGTAGTGATGTTGTCTCATAAAATTGACATACGTCGTCGTTCATAAACTCCTTTTGTGAAAAATTAGTGAAGTGGATACAAAAAGTTAATGACCGTTTACTTTCTCTTACACCCACAATCAATTAACCCCAACAAGTAGTCTTTGTTCACGTACGCTTGACACTCCACTTACGGTGATTCCCTAGTTTTAGATTTTTCTGTACAAGGTGCAGCAAACCTGTTACATGTATGTTCATAAAAAAACATTTAATTCAATAACTTAAGATATTCTTAGATGTTTGAACAGCACAACACTTGGCATACATACAATTTGTCTTTGTCAATAAACATCACAATAACCTTAACAAGTCGGCACTAAAGTGTTTCACGGTTCGTAGCTTGTGGTTTAGTGGTAAAGATTAATGAGAAAATATTCAAGCTCGCGACTGATGCAGATTAAATTAGCGTCCACCACAAGTTATCTTTTTGAAGTATTTATAGCCTAAATATATATATCTGCCGAGCGGTAATATTAAACTGATAAATGACTAACCATTAGACAGTTTAATTTATCAATTTATATTACTTTCTTACAAAAACTAGGTCTATTATAGAGTTATAAACACTATCGGTGCAGAGCATGTTTCTTTAAGAATGTGTCGTAATAACTATTGACAATTTCGCTATCTCTTTGACAGGTGATGTCAATTATAGTAATGTTATTGTGTTTGTCCTGTAGGCATTTCCGCGTAGGCATTGTCCTGTGACTACCGTGATTAGCATTGCCGCACGTTTCATTTCAAAAGGCACAGAGCTTGTAGTATTTTGTTTGTAGCTAATCTAAGTAATCGTCACGATAGTAGAAACATGATGACAGTGCTTTGAAGTCATTACCAATAGCACATCCCAACTTGTCGTTATATTATGCTGTTGACGCGACACATAGTAACTACAATACGTCTATAGCTGTTGTGTAGTTAATTGGATGTTCAAATCGTACCGTTGTCATTATCAAAGCCTTTAAGTTCATATCGCAAGACTTGTGACACGGAGTATGTTTCGTATTTTGTCTTCGTCGTTAAACACGTGTAACGAGAGACGTTTCGTCATTTGCGGCCATCGGCTTGCATGCAGATTACTAGTCCATTGTCAGAGCGTTTACTGCAAGTAATTCACAGCGTAATGTATAAATGAATTGAACTGCGAATTAATTGTTATTTCTGCTGATGTTACAACAGATAGTGGTTAGATGATAAGAATCAATCCGCAAATAAGTTGAGGATCAAGGTGAGTATAGATGTGCATTGGATTTTATGCATCATATTAAATTTTGTGCACTCTATTTGGTGTGGCTTTTTCCGTTGTCTGTTTCTTGTTTCCTCCTGATCTAACTTATCATGTGTCTGATAAAAGCTTAACGATTAGGATACATTTGTCTCGAGCAATGAAAACGTTAACAAAGTTTCTCGCTAGTTGATGTGAAGGATGCTGATAACTCACGAATATCGTTTTACTTTCCTAAAAAAACTAATTTCACCCCATTAATCTTCTAGTAAGCAGTGTTCGTTTACGATTGATTAAATGGTTTGTGTCAAAATATTGTCTAGTCGATATATAATTATTTCCTTTGAAATGATGCTGGATAGAAATGGTGCCGAGAAGTATGTTGATACCGAGAAACGACGACTGATTATGTTAACATTATTTGCAATAGAAAAAGACTCGAAACACGAGATTTCCATGTAAGTTAGAGGTTTTCTTTCTGGTATCGGTGTATTTTTACGAACATGGTGCAATTGTGTTTGCATTTGTCTGTTTTTATCATTTAACACCGAACGTCATTAAGACAATTACAGTAAACGTTATGAATGTTTAAACTCTAGATTGCTCCTAATTTTCTAATTATTGGATTGCAAAGCGACTGCATTTTTTGTAATGGGACTATTTGTTTGACTTTTTGCCACAAGGACACACTCCGACTTAACTAACAAACGGACAATATTGCGGATTATTTGAAGGATGTAAGGATGTTCAGAGAATATTTATCTGGTAGTGTTAATGTAATACTCATCCATTAGTATATTCGGAGCGGCGATTTTCCAAATAGTGCAAAAGTCAATACACATTTCTCTTAAGTAATTCTCTTTTTTTGCAGAAACCTGATTTTTGTCAAACGTTTGCTTTTATTCAGAGGACGACTATTTCACATTGTTAAATATTTGACGCGAGGCTTTAAATTTGGGGAAATAATATTCGTATGATTTGTGAGCAGTTGTGTTTTTGTGTTTTTCATGTCGCTTAAATCGCTGATAATTTTTTGAGGCGCTATGAGTTTATTACGTCAATCGCGTAATGGTTGGCGTGGGTTTCGATACGGAAATATTGGATCAAAAACTAACAGGGGTTCCTATAAAAAGACTGGACAACGTGATCTAGATATAATTGAACAAAATGAAGATAGTTTGTCTGATAAGGGAGGTAGGTCAGAATTGTGACGATCAATCACTGAAGTGTATCATTGCAATGCCTTTGTCACGTTGAATATCATACAATTTCAAAAGAACATTAAAATGGTAACACTAATATGACATGATGGATATCTTTTATATAGAAACGCTTCATTGTAAAAGAATTTAGAATTAATAGACACGTTATAGAATGTTTGTGTCTTTTAAATGAGGATAGTTGGTGTAAGTTTACACTGCCATTTGCTAGCATACCATTGTTGTGACCTGACTCATTTATTTTGGAACATCGAATCTAAACGCCTATATCTATATTTGTTGAAAATGAAAAAAATAGTTTGTACCTGTTAAATATAGGCCACAAGAGCAATCTACATGTATATGTCATGAAAACGCTAACATGATATTCCACTACAGTTTTAAAGCGAACACGTTCCAAAATTTAACATTCAAGTTACAGTTTCTTTTCATTGGCGTCCGTCATATTTAACGAGATTACATTTTCCTGAAGCGAGACTTATAAGTTTTGTATTTAAATGTGTTTGCTATTTAAAGTAGGTTATGGCAAGGAAGTTCGGTTTTTGATAACATCATATTTGTAGTGCAATTTGTTGCTGTATTGATGTTAATACACACGACGGTCATGTTTGGTCGCTATTTGTTTCTTATATTTCCTGTCGTCCTGTCTCAATATTTAGCATTCCAAAAGACGGTCAGGCCATTTCTTGCGCCAGAAATACATTATGTTCTTTTCTAAAATGACAATGTGGTCGACGAAATAGACATCCCTGTTTTCTCTTGTAAACCTAACGTGAAGTGAATAATATGGTGCAATATTACACAAAATGTTCCGGTGTTTGACAGTGAGCTATGTTCTATATCCCACTGGAACAATATTTAAATGTAAAGTCTTTTAGGAAGAGAAATATCTGGCAGTGTTGCGACACATGAGGCTTATATATTTGTTACAATCGACAACAGTGCTTGGTGAAATAACAGACCACTTGGTGTTTCTTAAAAACGTCTATCAGAATAATTGTGTTGGTAGATAACGAAATATTTTAAATTGAATTTTCTTGTACGAGTATGTGTCTAAGAGATATACAAACACTCGTTATTTATATCCATCATGTATTTAATATTCTACAAGATAATAAGAAAGCTTTCATTTTCGTATTAATTAGAAACCGTATGTCGGATATTTCTTTGCGCAGTTCAAAATTTGCAGTTTTTTAAAATATAAATATCGACGTATGTAAGTTCAATGTCTTAATGTTCAAGAATATGTATTCAATGTGTCGAGTGCTATCTTACTGATATTGCCATCTTTTATGAATATTTTATAATAACGTATAATAAACAATTTGCCTTTGAATGACGAAACGTTCGACTGTCAACACATTGGTTCCACAATCAGGTTCTCTTTAAAGAAAGGTATGGCCGTCACAATGTTTATCTCTAGAGAACATGACATTTTTGTGTTTTAGAAAAGTATGTGTGTACGTATTTTATATTGCTACAAATACAAATGCAAGTTGTAGTATTTCTGTCTCCATGTGTTCGTACACATTAGATTCACAACCTCACAAATACTCTTTATTGACTAGTTGTACAGACTTTCTTCACCAATTATTACTAATTTGTAAGTTCAACGAAACATTTACTATATGGCACTTCGGAACATCTACATCAGTTTTCCATTTGCTTAATTAGTAACAGTAGATATGAAAATGGTGTGTTTTAAATGACATTTTGGCTTGAAAGGGTTTCGAAGCTTCTCAAACTACAGTATTGTACACTATACAATTCATGTATTTCGACGATATACAACGTACTGTAAATTTGTTGTTACGATATAAACCACTCAAACCACGTTGGATATGCAAATCTGACAAATACAGCCGCAGCTTTTTAATTAAAATGTACTTATATTAAATCAGAAAATGTTTTCATTAAAATAGTACTTGTTAGAATGTCATAGAGACTATGGTGAACGCGATGGTACTGATTACATGCCACGATATACTGGACATATATGAACTGATATATGAATACATATATTTCCTTGTCGCAAAAAGGTATACGTACATTAACGAACGAAAACAGATATGTCAATTATCTTGTTTTCTACAAACCATTACAGAATACCGTATAATATGTGGTAAAAATTGACCTCAGAGTATTGAATGCTGGTATGTAAGTGGCTGGTTTATCATTAAGATGAACGGAATGTGACTACCGAATGAAATACTTGACACGAAATTCGTCGATGGTAGTGATCAGACGGAAAACATATAAGCTCTTGAACAGTTTAGCTTCGGTCGTTGTTATTTGCTTTTCCTAGTAGGACATGCGACAAAATTATGTTAGAGCAAAACACATTTCCCCTATAGTACCAGTGAAAATGATTATAAAAAATGGATGTTGGTTTGTATTTCAAATGGCACGTCATGAAACTGTGGAAATGAATTGAAATGTTGTATTAACGCTTAGAATAACTAATACATGGTATTGCCATGTTGTTTTAAAGAGTCGCTGTTCGTAATGTAACAACAATGTATTACGTGCTTTTTAGTTCCAGTTGTAACTTGAAATGATTTACGGAAACAACGTTTTGTTATAATACAAATTGATCAACACAGTCGATGGGTTTTGTCCACATATATTATAAGACATTATTTACACTTCTCATGTGGTGATGAATTGCTGCTAAGAAAACATTCAATCTCGCTATTGGCGCAGATTGAATTAAGCTTCAACCTAAATTGCCTTCATACACTTACATTTTTGCTGTTTTAATAGCCTCAATATATAGAATTGAAGTCGGTGTAGAGGTTATATTGACAGTAGACATTAGATAGTTTAATGTAAAGAAAGATGCTTTCGTTATAACTGTTGTCAGGCGATGCCAATTACAGAAAATGCTATTAGGTTTGACTAGTAGGCATTTCCATGTAATATAACCTTGCACTGTTCTTGTGTTTGTGTTATTAGGGCCCTGCAAATTCTTTGCAGGTGCCCTATAGTAATCACCCTGTCCGTCTGTCTGTCCGTCTGTCCGTCTGTCTGTCTGTCCACATTTTTCATGTTTTTTTTTTAATAACTTGCAAACCGTTAAATGTATCGACTTCAAACTTTAAACATAAGGTTACAGCAACAATACACTATTGTATGCCAAGTTATTTTACTCCAGCTACGATATTGTAAGAATTATGGCCCTTTGTAAAATTATAATTTTCCTCATTTTTCAACTTTTTTTCTACATTACTTCAAAACCGTTACAGATATTCAAATGGAACTTGCTATACATATTGACAGTGACAATACGCACATGTGTAGCAAAGGGCAACAACTCTAGCTTTAATAAATTTTGGCTTGTGCCCCGTTTTCGACTTCAAAACTTTAACATTGGCCAAATTTTCCTCATGTTTCATCTTTTTTTCTACATTACTTCAAAACCGTTACAGATATTCCAATGAAACTTGCTATTAGGGCTGTAACGGTATACCTCGGTACACGAAAGACCGCGGACTTCAGTCCAACACGGTTCACGGTACAAGAATTGCAAATTTCGGTACGGTTCGGTATAAGCTTTTCTATGAGCAAAATAATATTCAGAAAACAAAATGTCTGGAAGCCCTCTGATTATGTATAATTACCATGCATCACTCGTTTTAATTGTATTTAGATATGCCTCATATTGTCAAAATTCATTTAAAATAGTTGATAGCCACATAATAATTGCTGTTATAGAATCAACAAATTCATTGTCACTTAAAAATTGAGGTATTTAAGCTGCTGTTAGAGTATATTGTATCATACCGAAATAAACCGAACCGTTAGAAAAATTGACGGTACGTATCATATCGTGAGGTGAGCGTACCGTTACAGCCCTACTTGCTATACATATTGACAGTGACAATACGCACATGTGTAGCAAAGGGCAACAACTCTAGCTTTAATAAATTTTGGCTTGTGCCCCTTTTCGACTTCAAAACTTTAACATTGGCCATAGTTAAAAAACTTTTCAAGATATTCAAATGAAACTTGCAATACTTATTGACAATGATAACGACAGGGCCCTGATCACGACAGTGATGGTTCTAGTTGTCTTGTACGCATGTCCATGTCATGTAACTGGCGTTGTCCTATGATAAACTTCTTTAACATTGACAAAACAAGTTCATTACCATTTCAAATGACAAAAAGCTTATGGTATTTGGTTTGTAGCTTATCTAAGTAATCCTCAAAATGATATAGCAGCTGCTATAGATATAGTGCTTACATGTAGCAGTCAGTTTGCATGGTCCTACTCGCGATACAGTAATGTATAAATTTATTTTGGAAATGTGATTGTGTATCGTCGTGTTACATAATTCTGTTGACGTGGGTGCAACGGCAAATCTTTCCCTCACGAACATAGCTTTTTTTCATCTAAATGCTCATTTATTCCTATTGATCACCAACAAAGCTATATTCGCTTACGATTGATTAAATGGTATGTGTCTAAATATTGTCTAGTCGATTTATAATTATTACCATTGAAATGTTGGAGGATAGAAACCTTGCCGAGCGGTATGTTAATATTCTTTTGACCTGATACATCAGTTCTAAAACCTGCAATCAAAACAAAACAAATTTGTTGAATATGGACAGTTTGAATTTGGTTTTGTTGAGTAAGAGACATATATATTTTCTATTTTGTAATAATTTCATACTTATTACTTTCGATTGGTTTATCGCTTTATATTGATTCATCACAATGACTTATGGGATTCTTGGATATTTTGATTATAGATATATATGACTGAAAAAAAGCCAATTAGTAGCCAATTAGTAGACTAAGTGTTAATTGTTCTGTTTGACTGGAATGCTTATTTTGTAATCCATTATACGAATTTTCCAATTGATATTTGCGGACAATACACGTTATCATAAATGCACTTACTGTTGTGCGGTTCGTTAAACAATCGTACAATGTATTTGGTTGTAGAAATTACGAATGACTTGATTTGTTTTCAAAAAGTCGTTTGCAATACACAAATCATACGTGTAAGTTCGAAAGTTTGACAATGATCGTCGTCATTTGAATTACTAAATAGTAAATACAAGTTTCGATTTCTTTCCATGTGTTTACATTTTTATGAAGACAGATCATTAAATTTTGTATTACTAAATGCAAGTTACGATTTCCTTCTATTGGTGTACGACATTTTCCTGATAAAAGACGTAAATATATTGCATTTAAATGTGTTTGTTTAAATAAAGGAGGTGATGGGAAGAAAGTCGTGTGTTGGATTACATTATCTTTGTAGTGTAATGTGTTGTTATATATAAGTTGATACACCTGACAGTCACATCCGACCGCTATGTATTTCTATTATTTCTGGTCGTCCTGTCTCAATATCCAGCATTCCAAAAGACGTTTATGTCATTTTTCATACAATGTACCGTTTTTGTGCCAGAAATATATTATGTTTATTCTCAAAGGACGCTGTTCGATGAAATAGACACTTCCGTTTTCTCTTGAAAACATAACGTGGAGTAAATAACAGGGTGCATTATTAAACAAACTGTCCCGCTGTTTGACAGTGAACAATGTTCTATATCCCACTGGACCCACAATTTAATACATAATCTTTCAGGAAGAGAAATATCTGGCAGTGTTGCGCCACGTGAGGCTAATGTATTTATCAATATCCACAACATTGCTTGGTTGAATGACAGACAACTTGCTGTTTCTCTAAAAAATCTGTCAGAATATTTGCGTTTCATAGAGAAAATATTGTTTGTATTTCATTGTCTGTAAGATAAAAAGGTTTTCAGATTTTGTACTAATAAGATATCCGTGTGTCGGATATGTCTTTGCGCAGTTCAAAATTCGCAGATTCTTAATATCAATATTAATGTATGTAAATCCAATGTCTTAAGGTTTACATATATAGATTCAATGTCTCGAATACCATCATATTAATATACAGGAATATTGTATAATCAACAGTTTGCCATTGAAAGACGAATCAGCTGGATCCCTTAGACGATCGACGAGTGGCAGGAATTTTGACATTGGACGGAGTTGTAACGTCATAAAAGTGCGCCTGTTGGCTGTGGGTCATCTTTAAAATCGTTTGAATATTGAATAAGTATTATTATTTAATCAACTTTTTGTTTGTTTGTCAGATCATAAATGAATGTAGATTAAGATGATAATACAAATAATTATATTTTGGTCATATTTAAATGACCGGGTCAGTGCACGAACTCTTTGATACACGTGTACATCCCCGTTTGTGAAAAATAGACTAGCCGATGCGAACACTAATGATCTCACACTGTCTCAGTTTAACGGCAACAAACAACAACTTTATCAAGTTGGCCTTGTTCACGATAGTACTTTACGAATAATGTGGAAACGAAAATGTTTCGCGGTTCTCAGCTATATTGTTTAAGTGTTGAACATGCTAAATATTAACCAGGATAAAACACAACTCATCATCTTTGCACCGAAACATCATGCCAATGATCTCTCTGAATGAAAACTACAATTCGATGGAACAATTGTGCAGGAATTAGCAATTGTGAAAAAATTAGGTACCTTCTTTGGACAAACAAGCTAATGCAATATCCAAATCTTGCTTTTTCATTTGCGTAACATCGGACGGATTAGACCATTCATCACCGTAATTGCTTGCAAAACACGTGTGAACTCTCTTGTGACCTTTCGACTGGACTATGCAAATGTTTTGTTATCTGGGCACTGTTTTATCAAAGCATTTACGGAAATCTTTAAATTACGCTCAAATTTAAATTCTTTATAATACTGTTACAACTGTAAAATGTGGAAATTCAAACTGTAATACTTATCATGATCCAGTTAATGAAGTCTTACAAACAATACCCGTCCCCAATATACAGCTGTTAAATAGTTATACTGAATTTAAATTTGAACGTAAGTTTACGATTTCCGTAAGTACGTTGATAAAACGGTGCCCTGGTGCCGACAGCAATATGATAAGTAAACTGCAGCGCATCCAGAATACTACAGCGCGTAACACACAAACAAAAAAGCGTGAACACTCAAATACTCCATACACTAGACTGGCTTCCTGTTCCATACAGAGTACAGCGGTTCGACAAATGTGCTGACACCTTATGGAATGGTCTTCCTGTGGAAATCAGGCGAATTGACTCTCTGACAGTCTTCAAAAAGACTTTAAAAATACACCTGTTTAAAAGTGCATATCAGTGAATCAAGTGAAATTGTTTTAGACTTTTAATGAACTATCAAATAGCTGACTTTCGCATCTTAAGCGCTTTAGAGACTTGTTATATAAAGCGCTATATAAATATTTTCAACTCAACTCAACTAAAGACTACCAAGAAAAATATTCAAACTCACAACGGATGCAGATTTATAGGCGTCCACCACAACTCATCATTGTGAAATTTTTAAACTCTAAATATATAGAAGAGACGACTGTCCAGAGGCAATATTAAAACAAGTAATGACTGAATATTAGACTGTTTTATTTATTAAATACAATTTCTTACAAAATACCATTGTCATACAGATATCAACACAATCGGGACCGGACATTTAAGAATAGTTCGTGGAAACTATCTTTGGTTTTGCTGAAGGGTGATTACCAATTATATTAATGTTATTATGTTTATTTAGTGTCATATAATTATCTCATGTTTGCGTTAAACGCATGTCAACGTTGTCAAACTCGCATTTTCCGCTGTTACATGTAACGTGTTAAATATTGACGCACATAACCAGTGCATTACCATTTCAAATGACGCAAAGCTTATGATATTAGGTTTGTAGCTTATCTAAGTAATCCTCATGATTATATAGATAAGAGAATATTGCTTAGAATCCATTATTTACAGTCTTTCTTTTGATACAGTAATGTAAACATGTCTTTATGGGAATTTATTTGTTTATCGTCGTGTTGTGTAATCCTGTTCACACGGAAGCAATGGTACCGTAACCCTCTTTCGTATGTTACTAAGTTACTTCTATGTAAAACTCGTAATGCTGTCACATTTTGGCTACACAGTAAATTCACAAGTTAGTAAGAATTGTTGGAAAGAGAATGTTGCGCCTTGCTTTGTTCATTGAATTAATTCAGTGAGTGACATTGTGTCATTGGCGGCCACCCACCTTCATACAGAGTGTTATTACTTTGTCAGTACGCTTACTGTGTGTAATGCTAAGCAAATTGCTTAAACTCTGTGGTTTTATTGTTGCTTACGTTACTACCAATAGTGATAACATATAGAGGATCTATCACGAGTTGTCAATTGATATAAATTCATAATAAATAAGTTCTGGAAATTATATTAAGCTAGCCACTGGCTATGGGTTATAAATAAAGATATCATTTTCAACGAGTGATAGATTCTTGATAGCATACAGCACTAAAACGCAAAATATGCATCGTTTTATGAGAAAACACGTCCATGTATGATAATTATAAGATTATACATACTCGCTATACTAACGCGGATACAAGGGTCGTAATGTGATATGTTAAGATTCCGCATGTGATTAGATTTCGAGGCGAGTATAAGTGTACATTATCGTATACATGTATGTAACATATCAACATTGTATTGAACGTTTTCGCAGCCGTATGTTTCTCGTTTCCTCCTGTTTAAATAAATTGATGTGGGTTTCCACCGTCGTATATTCCTCTTTCAGTCCTGTTTTAACTAATTGTATGTCTGATAAAAACTTTCGGATTCGGCTATATTGAGCAATGACAAAGTTAATAACGTTTTTTCTAGTTGATGTCTTCGATGCTGATAACTCGCGAACTTAGTTTTATTTTTCTCACTAACCTCATTTCACCCTAGTGATCATCAAGTAAGCGATATTCGTTTAAGATTGATTAAACGGTGTGTCGAAATGTTGTCTAGTCGATATATATCTATTGCCATTGAAATGCTGGAGGGTAGAAAAAGTTTCCAAGAGGTATGTTGAGCCACGCTATGCTGAGATGCCTGTACTAATTATGTTAGAGTTATCTGAAAAATAAATAAATAAAACATGAGGGATTTCTTTTCAGTTGGAAGTTGTTTGGTTTCGCTGTTTATTGATGAACATGAAAGTTTGTGTAATTGTGCCCGTATTTTCGTGGTATTTTTATCAATGAACGATGGACGTCATTAAGTCGATAAAACAAAACCTTCAGATGGTTTAATTTCGGGATAAAAAGGCAGTTCCTTGATTCTGTATTCTAATTTGTTGGATGGCAAAAAAATCAGTGATTAATTGAATGAGACTACGCCCGTGTTTGTATTTTTTGTTTGCCAATAGTATCGGCTACAAGGACACACACCGACGTATTTAATAAATGGACAACGTGGGGATTACTTTAAGGATGTTCTGTGAATATTGGTCTATTAGTGATGATGTACTATTCGTCTATCTGGATATTCGGCGTGCGGAGAATTTCCAAATAGTGCAAAAGTCAATACACATTTCTCTTAAATATATCTCTTTATCTGCAGCAACTTGCTATTCGTGAAAAGTTTGGCTGTATAAAGAAAAAGTATGTTTCATATGGTGTAAATATTTGACACGAAATTTTAAATATTTTGGGAAAATATCTTTTGATGGTTTGTGAACAATTTTGTGAGACGCTATGAGTTTATTACGACAATCGCGTAATGGTTGGCGTGGGTATAGATACGGAAATATTGGATCCAAAAGAAACAGGAATTCCTACAAAAAGACTGGAGAACGTGATGTTGACATAATTGAACAAAATGAAGATAGTTTGTCTGATGAGGAAGGTAGGTCAGAATTGCGACAATAAATTACTAACGACAGTGTTCTATTTTAATGATTTTGTCACGTCAAATATTATCAAAATAGAGTATGCTTTTGAAAATAACATTCAAATAGTAATAATAACAAATCAATATTTGTTTTCATAAAGGAGTGATTTATTGTAAACGTTTTTAATTATTATAATAAGATAAAAAAAGATGTTGATGGCTTAGAGCCAGAATGCTTTGTGTGTATTAAAACACATTTTAATTAACTATACTGTTTTATAGTTTTCACAAGGCTTGTACATGTATCTATATACGAGAGCACATTGATATAATTTCGCGAACTAATTACACCGTTTTACAACGCTTTGATATACGACTCGTAGCTAAAAGAAATACTCCAAGATCCAAAATAAAATGATTCCCTTATCAATTCAACATACACAGTGCTTGGTGACGTCATAATTAATGAGGTAATAGCAATATATATATTACGAACGTCACATTGTATCAACAAGCAATTTGTTGCGATGTAGTTTTGTACATTACCAAGGAAATCTTATTTCGACATTCGGGAACATTTTCAAACTATTTATAGGGAATCGTGTTCATTGAATAATGTTGAAGAATAGTTAAATGGGCTGCAGGGAAACAATCAAGATGATAAGCATATGGAATCATGTTAGCTGTTACGTAATGATAGTTGGTAAAGTAATGATCATTATATGTTGCGACATACAAGGAACATAACGTTTCATTGCTTCATAACTCCGAATACTACAGGTACTAGAAACTAATGAAACAATATTTAATTATTGGCAGATGTTGTTAATCAAAGTATAAACGTTAATAAGTTCAAATGTATGCGATTGTAACGCACCACAAGTACGCAACACGCCATTCAGCCACATTTTGTCAGAGTACCTCTGGCTATTTCCAAATCTCACTTATATGCTAAGCGGTATGACATATCAGTCCCGATAGGAATTGGGTGCGTCATAAACGGCATTTGTAGGGAGATGTCACGTGACAGCCTGTAGCGCGTGTTCTGGTTGTGTGTCGAATAAACGAAAACGAAAGAAAGGGTCTGGTGATTTTAAAATTCTCGCTGCCTAGTTTTGTTACATGTATCTTTAAATTAGTGCGTACTTTCTTAATTAAGTTTTGTTGGCTCACCGCTTTATACAGTTTTACTTTCTTTCGACGATTTATCAGATTCCTTGGTCAATTGATTATAGATCTGTTCGGTGTAATAATATTTATTGACGTTAATTGTACTGCTACGATTTCGTTACAATGGTACTTGCAACTTGGATTCTTTACTTAAATTGGAAAAATAAATAAAGTAAGACGAAATGTCGGTCAGCCGATTTCATATAAGATGTACCGTTTATTTTGGCACACGAAATCCATTATGTTGTTTTCTCAAAGGACACTGTTTGACGAAATAGACACTTCTGTATTCTCTTGCAAAACATTGCGTGATGTGAATAGCAGGGTGCACTATTACACAAACGGTACCGTTGTTTGACAGTGAACAATGTTCTATATCCCAATGGACCCATATTTCAATATACAATCTTTTAGGAAGAGAAATATCTGGCAGTGTTGCGTCACGTGATGCTAATGTATTTGTCAGAATCCACAACAGTGCTTGGTGAAATAACAGACTACTTGTAGTTCTCAAAAACGTCTGTCAGAATAAGTGCGTTGCATAGAGAACGAAATATTCTAAATGGATTTTGGTAGTACAAGTATCTGTCTAAGAGATAGACAAACAGTCGTTATATATATTTCATCCAAGTATTTAATAATCTACAAGATAAGAAGTTTTGGTTTTTGTATATATTAGCATAATAGCGTTTGCCGGATATTTTCTTTTCACAGTTCAAAAGTTCGCGGATTCTTAATATTAATATTCACGTATGTTAATCCAATGTCTTAATGTTAACGCATGGTGATCCAATATTTCAAATGCTATCATATTGATATGTCGTTCCAATAAGGAATATTAAAGAGGAAACTATATCACTTGAAAGAATAGGACGGACTACCGTCATCCCAGTACATGTAACACCAAGGAAATTCTATATTAGGTCTGTTCTACCTTAAATATAGACTATATTAGAATATACATGTATATCAAAGTACACTTTTTAATGAATAATTTTTGATGCCGGTTGTATTGCAATAATTTTGTAGTATAGACTTGAAATACAGATATCAGATACAGATAAAGTATTCACATCATGCTCATGTAGAAAAAGATTATTCGTGTGAATATATGGACAACTGTTTAACTGGTTGGACATAAAACGACCAAAAACAAATACTACAGTTGTCTACGGTTTAGCGGAAAACATTCGTCTTTTAGTATTTGGATTCTGGCCTTTTCATCGTGGTTGCATCATGCAAAAGACAAAATAAAAATCGTGTTTTCTTTATCAATCGACATTTCGCTCAAAAGAGCTTTGTAAATTCTCAAACTGCAGTAACTGTAGTGCACATTTTACTGTACAAGTCATGTCTTTGCACAATAAACTGGTTCTGACGCTATATAGAATGATTTCCATTTTGATTGTGATTAATTGACGAATACAAACGTAGTTTTGTCATTTCGAAGAACATTAACTTGCATCAGACTTTTGTCTTTGAAATAGCACTTTTTCGTGACAGCTTGAAAGACACAGATTATTTGATGAACGCGCTTGAACCAATCTTTTTCGCGAATTTCTATTGGCCAATCAAAATCCATAATTTATATTATTAGTTAGTTTGGACATGTTAGATAATTTTAAATTACTATTTGTACTAGTTTCCCTACGCTCACTCCTCCCTTTTAATCATTAAAATGTACCTTATATGTGCCCACTATATAACATAAAGCCCCCCATCAAACTATAGGATTATTTTGAATCTGTTTGCTTCCAGGTAAATGTGCGAAAACAAAAGTATTTCAGGACATTCGTTCCTTTTGAAATTTTCTGTATAAGGTATATAAAACCTGTTATTTTTATGAAGATCAGATCAATGCCAATCAACAGTTTTGCTAGTTTTTGAGATATTCTAAGATTTAGGGGACAACCCCTAAAAACTGAAAAACGTATTTTACCGAAAAAGTTTTGGTTCAAAAAGCATAAAACTTGGCATACATGAAATTACGCATGTAAGGAATCAAGCAGTTAAGTTTATTATATACTTCGTAAGTTATTTGTATTTTTAAATAATATTTTAAAATATGCATTTTTAAAAAAATATGTTTTAGTGAAAAATCTTTGAACAACATACGATTTTCGTATATGCAACAACTAGATTAACAATTATAGAAGTTTCATAGCAAATTTAATGACGGTTGCTCGGCTAGATCTATTTAATTGAACTAATTGTGATTTCAGAACGCTGAAATCAGGGGAGGTTACAAAACGAATCAACGTTTTGCATTCGTTGTCTATAGTTTTCGCGATAATACGCGTTTAATAAATGTTAATAATCAAATATGTTAGCAGTTTAAGGGTTGTTTTTCCTGCATTTGCTTGTCAATACCCTTTAGAAATAAACACAAAGGAACCTTTGATAGTTTGAATACGGTTATAAAATGTTATCTGGTTTTGATATGACCGATCGCAAAGTAAAAGTACTACGTTTTACAAACTTTGTAACCAACTCGTGAGATTTGATGTTTAAAACCATTTGAAATAAATCATTCGGAAGGCATCATCAGTAGTTTCCTCGATATTTTTATCTATTTTGTAAATTAGTATTTAAAATTCAGAATTATCGCGATTTAAAGACATGAAAATGTACTTCCACATCAATTTTAAACTTCTGCATACGTTTTGATCATGGTAGTTAGATGCTTGAAATGCGTCTAAGGGACTGCGACTTTTAAACTTCCGCTCAACTGAAATGGAACGAATGTCCTTAAAGTTAAACAATGTTGTACATTTTGACACCAAATGCAAATTCGTTTTCTGCTATGATTCACTTTCATTAAAATCAATATCGTAAACATGAAGGAAACTAATGTTAGTTTTGTTTTCAAGAGATCCATAATGTTGAATTTTGAAAATGTCGAAATTCAGTAGAATATCGACTTTAAGAAAATGGCAAGCACACATTTTGCCGCATCGTGCTAATGCATTGTCTAAATGACAAATTGAAAACGACAAGAAGTCTGTATAAACTTCCGAAATTCATCGTTCATCGATTGTGAATGAATCATGCACGTGATTCTAGATCTTTTGATTCGCCTATGAACAAATATTTATGGTAATCAAATGCGAAAACGGATGTTATGTCAAGTATACAATGTACCACAAGGATTGCCAGTTTTATACAGTCACTAAATTCCTTGACTGCGCAAGTCACGACGGGTTTGATTGGAAAGCTGTCAATTCCGTTTAGAGATTTCGGGAAGAAATTTTTAAATCTGTATATAGAATCGGTTGATGACATCAAGACATTTATTACTTTAGAGCACGTCACCATTAAACTAAAAGTTACACACCGAGTGTTAGTCCCAGTTTATGTACCGTACGAATATTTGATCATTAAATTAACCAACATGATAGTACGGTGGCTAGGCGCGGAATATTTATGCGAGGTTACAGTGCAATCTGGAAACAGACGCCTATACAAACTTGTACAACTATTCAATTTGCTAAACCTATTGCTCTAGATTAAATAATTGATTACAATAAATACCCATTCACGTAACATAGAAGATTTATTATAGTTAATGAGTTATATCAATAATTCAATGGTGCCTTGTTAATGTTTCTGGCATGATTTGCATGAATAAGTAGAATGCATGAGCAATGAAGATAAATCTGAATTTTTACGAAGAATCAGAATATTTTTGGGTGAAATATTGATTATGGCGTGGTGGTTATAGCAATTCCACATGGAAAGTAATTCTAATTCTCCAAGGTTGCGAAGCTCTTAGAGATACCTTAGTAGAGGTATCATTACATTATTAGATAACTAACTCGGTAAGTACGAGTCGATGATTTTTAAAGCCATACATGGTACTTGGTCTGTCAATCAACTGCCGTTTACATAAATATGACGGTCCAAAAATAGTTATCCGAAATATCAGACAACACTATTTTTATTGTATCGTAATGTGTCCATTGTGTTTTGGTGTCTTTTGATAGATTAGATAAAAAACAGTACTGTCTGTCTTCTGCTGATGATACCAGGAACGAACAAATATCCACAGTCACAACACCAATGCAGCAAGATGAATAAACATGATTTGGGGACATATAACATTTTTTTCCAGACTGAAAGGAACTTTTTAGTAACAGAAGAATTGTCAAATTGGTTCATTGTTTAAGCTTTTAACTTCTTACGGTTTTATTGAATGTAAGGTGCCGAGATATTGTATAATGAGTTCAAGTAATACTGGGGAGCGGTGGCTTAGAGGTAGGGTGTGCGCTTCGGGATGGAGAAGTCCCGGGTTCAACCCACGTCTGGACCACTGGTTAATTTCTATTCTGTACACGTGTGCTTTTGTGAGTGCATAAGTGAATATATGTGGGTATATCCAAAAGTAATGTCACTGATGCTGAAAATTGTGCATGATGTCAGTAAAACAAAGAAAATTTTCACACTGTTACTTTATCAGTCTAATTAAGATACAAATTTATGATGACCACATTTTACAAATATGCATAGAAAATTTCTTCATATGGACATTTAGATCTACGTGAGACAAACTAACGAACATAAGCGACGTAAGCCACCTCATAATGACGTTACTTACTGACATTTCCTCATCCTGAAAAATGTGATCATTTTCCCGAAAATGTACACCATTTGGAAAATTAGTTCTGACGCTATGTATATACAACATAATAACCAAAATGTGTGCAACTGACAAAAATAGTTGTAGTTTTGTCAATAAAATATTCATTGTAAATACATTGTAAATTGAATCAGAAAATTGTTTTCTAAGAATTTGCACTTGCTCTTGACAGCTTGAATTTGATGAATGAGCTTGAATTATCTTGCATCTATTTTATCTGGCCTGGTAGACATGGGAATTTTGCGAATCATTCAGGTTACCAGTCTCAATATCAGACGGGAAATATATAGGCAAACCATTGACAACTTGTCATAGTTTAAACAGTTCGCTGCGTTAAATTGTTAAGTCATCACTAATGATATAATCTGAGATACTGTATGTCATATTCATAGTACGGTTAAAAAAGAAAGCATTGATTTATTAATAGTTCATAAAATATCCAAAACTTACTGCTGGCGTATTCGTCAAAGTAACGCGTTTTTGGCGTATTGCATTTACGGGGATCTCCATACATACAAAATGGTGTAGGACAATTTGCATTACCCGAACGCAAATAAAATTAATAATGGAATTTCACATTTAATGTTGAAACAAACAATAATTGTTTAGCAGTAAACACATCTTTTTGTAGATGCGTGGTACGTGCTGTGGGTTTAGATAGTGCCTATTTGTCGTTTATATTTTGCAAGCATGCTTTTTTGCTGTTACAAAAATCAACAACAGACTGGTATTTTAAAACAGACAATGTCACAATATGACATCGCGGTTACTGTATGGTGATGTATGTGTTCACTAGGTACACACTTGTTTTAATCTTCTGTCAGTGCAGTTGCATGTTTTGTGATTGTACCATGTGAATGTTAACGAAGTCCGTCAATTATTTGAATACGCCTACATGTACTTCAACTTTTAACAACTTGGTATCATTATACAAGATGTGATCTGCATGAAAAGACAGCAAATTTCACATAAGTACCGGGCATCGTACCTTATCTATATTACAAACCTGCTTTTAGCCGGATCGTTAGTCGTTCGCCGGATAGCCATTTAATACTAGTATTTATTAATAAAATGTTGCCACACAAAGCAAAATGTTAATAACTGCCATAACAATTCTATTTGACCTATTTTTGCAGATTAAAGCAAAATAGTCATACCACTTCTTGTTACACAGATGATTTATTACAGCAAATGATTTATATACGATTGCCGCGTTAATGTTTCAGGCATAATTTGCATGAATGAGTAGAATGAAGATAAATCTGTATTTCTACAAAGAAATTGAATGTTTCTAGGCTCTTGATAGATTCTTACTTGGTATTCGTAGCAATTCCACAAAAATAAGTAATGAAAATCATCAAATGTTACAAAGAGATTGAGGCACAGTAATAGTCAGACAAGCCTATGTTTTTTGCATATCGATTTTTGTAGGTTCTTATTTAAGTCTGCAACACATCCATTATGGAACATTAAATATGACTGACAAAATGTCCAGACAAATTGATGATAATATTTTGTGAACGTTTATCCCTGATTTATATTAGCTTAAATATGTAGTGACACATACTCTGTTGGCACAATAGATATAGCATCTGTATGTCTTCCAGGCGCTACGATTTCGAATGTTGGATCCGATAGGCGTTTCGTCTCCGTGATTTAGGCTGCAGTAAGGTCATCTACGTGTGGAGACCTGTCCATCGATTGAACGCATTAAAATTCTGCTAAACACGATTGAATATCTCATTTAATCAGTCTTATTAGTTCTCGTCTTACTGTTTTAGTATATACGTTACCCCTGTATAGTTTGACGACACAATATTTGCAAAATATCGGGGAAGACCAAAGCTGTCATCATAATGTGCCTTTTGTATTGCAGCTTTCTTGATTACTTCTATTGGATTCGATAAAACAACTGGTGACTTCTCAATTAGTGATACAAGGAACTGAAAACATTTATCTTCTATCGTCTAAATAAGAGATATCACTCACAATAATTTAACAAATTACACGAACTTCATGTACATAGCAAGTTGCCATGATTAAATAGTACACATGATTAATTAAAAGCTGAATATTAAAAGAGAGATAAGTTAGATTAAGCCATGCTTTATACGTTTGATTTCTATTAATAACTTTATTGTCACATTGGAAGTTAATTGTTTGTTTCCTAAAAATTCAAATTACGAAAGGGAATCAGAACTTCTACATTTCCAGATGATTTGAACTAACTTATAATGTGACTAGTTACAGCAAAGGTTAACTTATTGACAGTGTACACCAAAGTTCCGGGGTCCCTTATATAAATTACGAATTGTAATTAATTTGGAACAAAAGTCACTTCCCAATTCTGTTTCTCGATTATTTCTGCAATATTTATCGAATTCACAAATAGTTTAATGTCAAATTGTCGGAAGTGCCGGCTTCAATACCTGAATAATTAGCGAACTTACCTAAACGTAACAGACAGATAATTCACTTAATATAAACATTTCCAAACAGAAAAGCTTTTAATGTAATTGGAGTACGTGTGTTTCCTGTGAGTGTAGTTAAAATACGTATTCTCGGTAGGTCGTCAGCCACTGGTGATAATATGTTAAACGGCCGTCTTGACATTGTGACATTAATCATGTATTTGGAGCGTTCTAACTTCGTCTATCTGCCGCCTTTTCTGTCACCAGCGAATGCTAATTTATCTCTTCTGAGACTTAAAGTTTTATCCTACAAACATGTTATATTGATTTCGTTAACTTTCACTTGTAGAAATCATCCAATTTATTTATAAGATATAAGAGATTCTGCGAACTGTAAAGAAAGATGCCGCCATTATACAGCGGGTTACTGGTGCATTCTAAGCTAGCAAAAGATATAACAAGTGTATTGTTTGTGAAGATAAGATAAGTTGACACATATTCGCAACGAATATCGATTTAAATAATGTCTTCTTTTGAGAAACGATGCATACAAACTTATTATTTAAGTTAAAAAAGGTATGACAATATCCGACAGAGAAGGTAGCACTCAACCTAACCAGCCGAGCACAGAAATCAGAAACACCACGACACAACTACCCTGAGCAATGCCCACACAAATACATGCCAAAACGACGACCAAATGAGGCGCTAGGTGTGAGCTAGTTTAAAACACTTAGGACAGTGACCTAACCCGAGAAAGGGATTCATTATCATTAACCAGATTAACGGAACCTGTGGTTATAAGATTGGCTTCCTGATGTGTCCACTTTTCGTTTCAGTTGGATAACTTGAGTTAGAAATGCAATATCTTGATGAAACATTATGTGTAAATCAAGCTTTGGTTTAAAAGGGGTTTTTGGAAAATATGATAAAAATCCGTTTCATAACACAAGGAAAGAGTGAGATATTACGATGAAACTTGCTGAAAGTTTTGTGTTTGTAAGAACACCACTTGTGACCAAACGTGTGGCATAAGACAACACGATCAGTGTTACAAAACAACATGTATCCATGTGCTTGGTTCGCCAACAAACTATTGTTTTGTATATCAACGCAATGTTTCCATGTTTTTATGTTTCAGCATCTATACATTCCCCTTTGGAAACAGTGACATTTCAAACTATTAAGAAGTTTTTCTAATAAATGTGTTGCATACAAAATGTAAAAAGGATATTGCTTTTTCAGGTGTACAAAACAATAGCTTTTTGGCTATGATAGTTTGCAGATTGTTGGGTTGCCACCTAGACGATCTGCGTTCAAATCGGTCTATAATTGACTGATAATTGGCTCAAAATGTTCGGTGTTCCAAACGCTTTTTCCGCATTTCCGCATTGTATACTATTTGTAAATTGCTTCTGACAATATATCGCAGAATAACCACTTTCAGTATGCGTAACTGACAGATAAATGTTTAAATACATTTAATCATTATAACTTTTCGATGGCAGCTCGAGAGAAGGAGATATTTTGATGAATGAGCTTAAACTATCTGGCAACTTTTTTAATCTTGCACGTCAGACATAGGTGTTCTTTATTACTAACAACAGTATTAGACCGGAAATATACTAAGTTCCAAAAGTTCTGCATCTTAATTCAAAATTCATTTTGTTTGGAATAGTTAACTTAAAAGAACTTTTAAGTAACACTGTCCGTTTGGCACCCTTAGTGTTTATGTTGAACCTATTTCCATTGCATTTCGTCACGCTTGAATGATCACACCATCGCAAATGGTAAAACCGTCTATTCAACCACGCATAATTTGGGTTCTTCATTTTCGACTTTATTTTCACTTCCAATTTACTTGCATCGTGTCTGTGTTACGAAACAACACAATAAAATGTACGCTTAATTTGATTGCAAAAATGGATAATGGTGAACGACTCGTGTATATGAGACGCTAGAGGCTGGTGTTTCACTAAAAATAACATTGTGTCGAATTGAATTGACATGTCTCTATCATTATAAGACTGTTGTATCATCTCCATCCGAAAAAACTGTATATGACGTACCACGTGGGTCAATGCCGCTTACCTAGACAGGTAATGCTGCTGTATTTTGCACCAAGAACAACGGCATTGTTGTAGCTTAATTGTAGTCCAACCAATTATGGGAAACTTGCTTTAATGTTGCGTTTTTTATGTCAAGGAGGTTGGTTCTTAAAATCTGGCCTGTTGTACAGACTCTATTGCAACATCAATAATTGTCTATGGTCAAAGAGAGATAATTTGCGGTATTTATTTACGATTATTACCTCCCTTCCACTACAAAATAGTAGTTTATCGTTGTGCGTACTTTGGAATCGTGGGGTGGTGTCACATGTGGTTTTATTATGGATCGATACATATCTTCAAATCGATAACTGTCATGGATTTATATCAAGGACACATCGCTCTACACATGCGCACTAGAATTATCATAAATAAGTTGGAGATTCCAGTAAAAAAGACACACCGTATATTAGATGCTGAACTTTTGGAACTCAGTATATAGACGCAATCCTGACAGCTTTAGTTAAAATGTAATATCAGCACGACTATTATCTCGTGAGATTCAATATTTCACTGGACAAATACAATAATCATTGATCTTTTTCTAATAAGGGTTACTTTAATAATATACAAACTGTCGCGTTTTGGATATGCAAACGTGTTATCTTCGCGTTGCTGTGTATTAAATCAAATAGGATATACACAAAAATGTACACATTAAATGCAGTCAGGTATTTTTGCAATATCCGAACGCAAATGGAATGAATAATGATTAATGAACCAATCGACAGTTTATTTGGGTAGCAAACATATCGATGGCTTAGAATGAGAAGGTCGTAACTACAAAATCAATATTTTGAGAAAACGAGAAAAAACTGTCTGACAATCACTCTTTACTTATGGTAAAACAAGATTTTTCATCTTCAGTTTGGTCAACATGACAAGTTCCGATTTTCATGAAAATAGGCTCATAAGAAGGGACTTATGATGCAGATACCAAATATGCATTAGTCTTAAAATGTCGTAAGTGGCACTTACGACCTTCTCATTCTAAGCCATCGATATTTCTTTTTTATTTTGTGAGTGTAATACGTGCTGTTCGTGAAATGTTTTGGTTGATATTTGTTATCTGATGCGAGCCTTCTTAGCTTAGTACAGAACAACCAGCTGACATTTTAAAGCAGATAATTGCATACCAGTACATGTACACAGTCTTTAGAGTATGGTGATATTTTTTTAGATCTTAATAATCTCAGTCAGTGTATGTTTTGCTCCATTATGTTGCACGAGGATCGTCAATTATATGACTACTCCGACTTCCAATAGTTTCATGTCATTTTCCACAATCTGATCCTCACGTCAACACAACAAATTGTACTACAGGGGCTCACGAGTAACAGAAATAAAGGAACTACCTTCGTACCCCTTATTAGAAAAGCAGATCTATCGCTAGTCGTAAGTCGAATAGGCATGCGATATTCATGAATACAAGAAAGAAATATAAACAGTCGACAATGCACATTTGTACCCGAGTTAAAAATGTTTCTCCAATTATAAGCAAAGAGTCATGTCAATTCTTGTTACACGGATGATTTACTTATCAAATGATTTATAGCGCTATTGCCTTGTTAATGATTTAGACACGATGTGTATTGAATGAATAAGTAGAATGCACGAAAAAATGAAGATAAATCTCTATTTCTACGAAGAAATTGAATGTGTTTGGTATTTCGATTGATTGCTTCTGACTTTCCGTTAGGAGCAATTCCATAAGACAAAATAATGATCATTATCGAAGGTTGCGAATCTCAAAAGGGGGGCGTAAATTCTTCGCCAGACTAGCCACTGTTTTCAGCATATGTGTTTCTGCAAGTTCATACGTAAAATGAGTATTGTCTGGGAATATCAGAAGCATTTATCCATAAAGGAACTATCACATATGACACACTAAATGTCAAAACCGAATAATGGCTATTTTTTATGGATGTTTAACCCTGACGCATATAAGCTATTAAATACATCATGACAAAAACCCCGGAGATACAATGGATATAGCACCGTTATGTCGCACAAGCGAAATGGTTACGATTGCATGATCTTGCATGTTTGTCTTATGAAGTCATTGGCTACAGTTAGGTCCCGTACGTTTGGAGACGTTGCAAATTCTTTATAGAAGAGCAAGTAAATACCTGTTGAAAATTAATTTCAAAACTTGTAAGATGATTTGCAAACAGACCATCTTACCTGACTGAGGAGTTATTACAATAATGCTAAAAAGATTCATCTGTCCTTGAAAATCTTCACGCATGCATGTACTCGTAATATTACGTTTTGAAGGTAAGGTTGGTGACGTTATATCTTCATCATTTCGTGAATATCCTAACCAGGTTAGGACTGAAGTTAGGGCTGGTCTAGCCAGGTGAAGGCTGCTGCCCTAAACTGGTTAGGGTTAGGGCTGAGGTTAGGGCTGAGGTTAGGGCTGGTCTAACTATGTTAAATTGACCCTAAATGTACGCCATAGAATATGTCACATGGTGGAATAATTTAACATACATTTATGTATATCAATATCTAAAATAAATAGCACATTTCCAAGATTGGAAAGTTTGTTTTAGAGTCAAATTTTGAATACGGCATTGGTAAGATTTAAACTTATTTCTTATAACTATGGATTAACTTATTGACAATGTACGACAAAGTACTAGGGTCCCGTACATACAAAATTAAAATACTTCAAATTTGGTGAATCATCATTGAATTCGGGATGATTTCTGAATGGAATGTGAATTTGCGATAAGTTGAATGTCAATTATTTGAAAGAGTCAGCATGACAACCTTTGTTGCGAGATGTTCAATCCTGAGTAACCTACAAACTGATTATTTGCGTAGTGTAAACATTTCCAAAAACAAGAGTTTTTACGTAATACGAGTACGTGTGGGTCGTCAGCCGCTGATGATCATATGTTAAACGGTTGGCTTGGGATTACGACATTATTTATGTATTTGAAGAGTTCTAACTTCGTCTATCTGCCGCCTTTTCTGTCACCAGCGAAAGCTAATTTATCTCTTCTGAGATTTGAAGTTCATCCTACAAACATGTTTCATTGATTTCGTTAACTTTTACTTGTATAACTCACCATCCAATTTATTTCCAAGACATAAGAGATTCGTCCAACGACAGCGAATGATGCACTCTGTTATAAAGGGGGTTACTGGAGCTTTCAAAGTTAGGAAAGTGTAAATAAGTGAATCTGTCTTACATATAATAGAGTCAGTGACATATGGTAGGGGAACAATTTCAGGTAAAAATGGTTGAACCCTACCATTCATTTTAACAAGCTGAGTCATACCTTAAAATGTTCCTAAATGATTGTGCGTTACGATCCATGACATTTTTTACCAGTCACGTGATGGCGTTTTGAGAAATCCAAGATGGCGTCCAAGATGGCCGCCAAAAAAGTAAACATCACATTTTATCAAATTACAGCCTCTGGGACATTGGATATGATATTTATTATGGGAATAAGTCGTTTTTACAATAGAATATATGTTGTTCTTGTCATATTAGGTGATTTTGGTGGAACATTGGGGTGATTTAATTTTTTTCATCATATTTATCGCCAAATAAAGGCAAAATATAGGGGGTAGGGGTAAGATTTTTAACTACCCAGGAAATTTTTGACCGCATATATTGCATTTCTGTTGTTAACTATATGCTATATAACTGGGGAAAATGATAATGTTTACAAATATACAATATAAAAGTCCTTTAATGATGACAATTGAGAATCAAAGTGGGTGGGGTACGATTTAATTAAAATTTGAAAAGTGGTAATATTTTACCTTTGATACATATTTGAGACACTATACCATAAATTGTTTACGTTTTCTCACTCCTTCTGTTAGGGCAGTTGATCTACGTTTTATTTATGCATCTTTCAATCGATATTTGAAGCATTTTCTCAATTTTTGTCTTGATTTGGCCCAAAAAATGACAATTTTTTAGGGTAGGGGTAATTTTGTTCATAATGAAAACCCTTTCAGTGATGGCATTGACTGGACTTGTTAATGATGAAGATGAATTTTATCATGAGTGCACTTGTAACAATATTTGTAACAATACAACATTGGAAACATTAATGTCAAAGTCATATTAGAGGTCAAATGTCAAATTCTGAAGGAATTTTTGCAATATGTATGCATGCACACGAACAGGTAAAATGTACAGGAATAAATGTCTTATGTTCATAACACTTTCTTTAACAAAGTACTAGTACAGGTTGTTTCTTTGATAAAAGAAATCATTTCTTAGCCATGGCAACCGGAAATATGATTTCCAATATGGCGGCCATCATCTCTATGTATATATTATATTATTCATATTCCAGCCAAATTAGCATTTAATATGAAGGTAATTGCAACAGTAACTGTTCACGTTTTTATTGCCCCCCCCCCCCTTCTCTGTCTGTGCAAGAATATGACACTGGTTGACTTCTTACCACACTTGTCAGTCGTCCTTATGGTTAAGGATGACATATTTCAACAATGGTGAATCCCAATATGGCTTAAAATGGCTGTTGCTAACATTGATAAATTCCAATAATACACAGGGAGACAGATCCTTACACTTGTGAGTCTGTCGTATCACACAGAATGACAGTTGGTACATTGATGAATCCCCCATAATGCAAAGGAAGATAGTTCCCTACACTGGTGAGTCCCCCATAATACATAGGAAGGCAGTTCCCTACACTGGTATGTCTCCCACAGGACATAGGAAGAAAGTTCCCTACACTGTCGAGTCCCTCAAAATGTATAGGACGACAGTTCCTAACACTGGTGAGTCCCCCATAATACATAGGAAGGCAGTTCCCTACACTGGTATGTCTCCCACAGGACAAAGGAAGAAAGTTACCTACACTGTCGAGTCCCTCAAAATGTATAGGACGACAGTTCCTAACACTGGTGAGTCCCCCATAATACATAGGAAGACAGTTCCCTACACTTGTGTGTCTCCCATAGGACATATGATGATAGTCCATACAATGGAAAGTCCCTCATAATACATAGAATGACAGTTCCCTACACTGGTGTGTCTCCCATAGGGCATAGGACGGAGTTCCCTATACTGGTGAGTCCCCCATAATACATAGGAAGACAGTTCCCTACACTTCTGTATCTCCCATAGGACATATGATGATAGTCCATACAATGGAAAGTCCCTCATAATACATAGAATAACAGTTCCCTACACTGATGTGTCTCCCATAGGACATAGGGTGGTAGTTCCCTACACTGGAGAGTCCCTCATTATATATAGAATGGCAGAAATTCTCTCCACAAATTCCAAATAATGGCAAATATACAGTCTCATAGTACATTTGATGACAGTTCCCTACACTGGCATATCTCCCATAGTGCATTGGATGACAGTACCCCCTCCCCAAGATTCTCCGGAGTTTACAACACTGATGGGTCCTCAATAAGACTCAGAGTGACAGTTTTCCTCTAAGTACATAATATTAGGATGACAGTACCGACATGGGTGAGTTCACCATATTACCTAGGACGACAGTTATCTACCTAAGATGACAGTTCCATACACTGGTGAGTTACACCAATACAAAGTATGATTGTTTCCATCAATAGTGAGTCTCGCGTAATACTTCGGCTGACAGTCCCAAACACAGAAGAGTCCTCCATAGGACACAGGATGACGGTTCACAACAAAGAAGAGTCTTCCAATGGCACTGGAAGGCAGTTCCCTACACTGGTGATTCCCCATTGAGTTTATAATGATGGTTCCCGACACCGGAGGGTCCTCCATTGTGCATTGCAAGGCAGTTCCCTTCACAGGAGAGTTCTTTATAGGGCCTAGAATGACAGTTGTCAACGCTGTGGAGACCTCCACTAAGCATAAAATAACAGTTTTCAACGCTGTCGAGACCTCCATTGGGCCTAGAATGACAGTTCCTAACACTTAAGAATCCTCTATAGGGCTTTGGAAGACAGCTCCCTGCACTGGAGTGTCCTCAATAGGGCCTAGAATGACAGTTTCCAACACTGATGGGTCCTCCATACAGCACAGAAGGACAGCTTTTAACGCTGTTGAGACCTCCATTGAGCCTAGAATGACAGTTCCTAACACTGAAGAGTCCACCATAGGGCATTGGAAGACAGTTCCCAGCACTGGAGAATCCTCCATAGGGCCTAGAATGACAGTTGCCAACACTGATGGGTTCTCCATATTGACCCGAATGACAGTTTTCAACGCTGCTGAGACCTTCATTAGACCTAAGATGACAGTAGCCTACACTGGCGAGTCCCGGCATGGCCTGAAATGACAAGTGCCAACACTTGCGATTTGCCAATATGGCATACGATAACTTGTTCTGTAACCTCTGGGTCCCCCAAAGAATCAAGGATGACAACTTTCAATACTAGCGAGTCCCTCATGGGACCTTGGAATACTGCTTGCTACACTGGTGAGTTCCCATAGTGACAGTTTCCACATTGGCAAGTCCCTCATAAGATCTACCATGACTTTTTGGAACTTTGAGTCCCCATATATGGGGTTGCATAATTATTTCCAACACGCATGAGTCCCACATAACCTAATATAAGATTATTGTTCCAACAAATTTGAATGTGTCTTGAAGTTTTAACCTTGAAATGATCATTAATGGGTGTAGGTTTGAGAAACTTTAAATCAAAACTAAATTCAGTACCTACTTTGTAGCATTTAATGGTAATACGAACCATCAATTTAAGATTCCTTGTGTATCATTTATTGCATTCCAATGGCTTTTATCACTAAGCTGTAATGTTCTAAATAAAACATGCAATGTCTACTGAAGAAATACATTCTAAACAACTTAGTTTATACCATATTGAAAGGCAGGAATGTATATAATGTCAACAAAAATATAGAAGAAATACTTATATAGATATTCCATGTTTTTGAGCTGTGACGGAAGGTTACACTTCTTAGTCATGGTACGTGAATATATAGCTTGGCTATTTTGACATGAGCCTGACCTTTATGCAAGAATATATTACAAGGTTCTTGCTTCAAATATATCAATTTCCGCAAGTGAATCGTGCGATATCGGTATTTCAAATTTGTGTTTGTATTACACCTCGAGTGCCTTCATGATACTCCCCGATTATGAAAACATACAGTCAACGTAGGCAATGTATCGACTGCTAAACTATGCTAATCAAAAGGTCTGGCTTGTATTATATTGGCCAAGCTATACCTGGTTAAAATCTCTTTGGGCCATGGATTGGTTACTGTCATTGATCACATATATTGCTTAAGCCTTAATACAAACCCTACATCTATCCTATGAGGGCAAATCAACCTTCCTGCATGAATAAGTCACCACTCAAAAACATGGTTTATCTATACTTAAGTTTTTCCCATTTTGACCTTCAAAAGTCATTGACCTTGCACATAGTAGTTACTGTTGAAATTAAATATGATGACACAGTTAATAAACATTTTCAATCCAAGTTTGTGTCATTATATCTATTTATGAAACTATCACATTGGCATTTACTATTTAGAGTTTATGCATTTCAGCATTCGTGGCAACTATATTGGACACCATCTTGGACTTTTCACCTTTCCACACTGCAGTTTAAAGGTCTTTTTTCTGTTGATCAGCTTATGGGTATTTGTTTTAAAACGCAAACATGTGTCTGTTGCAGTTAGTTTCACTTCCAATGCGAATTTGGCTGGATTATAAATTATGTCTTATGACTGCATTATATTTGTTTGTATCAGAAGATGATGGCGGCCATATTGGAAACCATATTTCCAGGTGCAATGGATACACAATGTAGCAATGTTTTCCTTTATCAAAGAACCAAGCTGTGTTTGTATTTTGTTATTTTTAATTTTTGTTAAATATATAATTTATTCCTGTCTGTACATTTTACATGTACCTGTTTGTGGTAATATTACATATTGCAAGTTCTGAAAATCCTTCAGAATTCTAATATGACCTTGACATTAATATTGACAAAGGCCATATAGTTACAAGTATTGTAACAAGTTCATTAATGCTAAAATTCATCTTTATAATTTCATAAAGTTAGTTAACAAGTTCAGTTCGTGTCATCGCTGGAAGGGTTTTCATTATTACCAAAATTACCCCGACCCCTAAGGAAATTGTCATTTTTTTTAACCAAATCAAGAAAAATATTGAGTAAATGCATCAAATATTAGTTAACAATACATAAATAATACATAATGACAACTTTCCTAACTGAAGGAGTGTGAAAACTTAACCAATTTATGGTATAGTGCCTCAAAAATGTATCAAAGGTAAAATATTACCACTTTTCAGATTTTAAGAAAATCGTACCCCACCCACTTTGATTGTCAATTGTCATCATTAAAATACTTTTATTTTACGGAAATTGTAAATATTGATATTCCCCCAACTATATAGCATACACTTAACAACAGAAATGCAATATATGCGGTCAAAATTTTCCTGGGTAGTTAAAAATCTTACCCCTACCCCCTATTTTTTGCCTTTATTTGGCGATAAATATGATGAAAAAAATTAAATCACCCCAATGTTCCACCAACATCACCTAATATGACCAGAACAACATACATTCTATTGTAAAAACAACTTATTCCCATAATAAATGCCATATCAAATGTCCCAGAGACTGTAATTTGACAAAAGGCGATGTTTACTTTTTTGGCGGCCATCTTGGACGCCATCTTGGATTTCTCAAAATGCCACCATGAGCATGGTAAAAAATTACCCTTTTCATAAAGTACAAACATTAAGGAACATTTTAAGGTATGACTCAGCTTGTTAAAATGAATGGTAGGGTAACTCCAAAAATAGAGGCCTAAACTGGCATTTGTTCCTCTACCAATAAGAACATGTTCGAATATGATATCGATCAAAATAATTCTTTGAGAATTGATGTAAAAAGCTAATACAAGTAATATTAAACCAGAACTATATAATTCTACATTTCACGACGGCTTTCAGCAGTGAAGAACTCTCTTGTGATGAAGCGTGATATTTTCAGAGCTCTTAGTATTAGTGGAGCTTTCCCATCAATGTAAAACTATAAAGGACACTCTTATTGAAAATGGCCTATGTTGATAAGGCAGTTGATTTAGTGTAGGTTTTTTTATCAAGGTCATTTGGTTTTTTGGTTCCCTGGATATCTCACTAGATGTGGTATAATGCAAAATCCAATTTGAATAAGTATTACAATTGCGCACATGTCCATGCCTCATTTGCTAATAGATTCCAGTCTTTTTATAAAGTGAATCTGATGAACACCTTTTGGTATAATCATAATTAATTAGCAATAAATGCAAACAATAATGTAAATATTTTAAATAACATTTTTGTCTATCTCAATTAAGTATAATATTTACTTTTGTAACATCTTATTTAAATAAAAAGTTTCACACAATAAGTGTCACATTTTGGACAACTCACGAACTTTGATACAATTACATCTAATCTATTGTTTTATAATTATTACTTTTGTACAACATCATTTACATGTCACCCAAATAGGTCAATAAACAAGCATTATTAATGCGTCATTTTCAGCTAATATTCAATTATAAGTTATTTTTAATACTATTAACAAGATACCAAAAGTTATTTTAATTTATCACTCAAGGTTTTAATACAATTTCAAACTGCGAAAAGACGCTATACCGTTTATTGTGTTATCTTTTACAATCTGCAACTTCATAACAAAACGCGTTACAACGAACTGCTCCTCTATAAAGGCTTATTGTTTTTTTGAAAACAGACAGTGCGTTATGTTCTAGGAAGGCAACACGCTCGTACTATATGAGAATCATACATGTATATTTGCTATGAAAGTACATGAGACCTTGTGTCACAACGTGGGCACTTTGTATCATCATGAACAACATATTGTATAAACTGCGGGAGATCACACATTACACACATGTAGAAGAGGAATGCTTACTTACCTGCTTTCTGTTTTTGTCGAATGCAGCTTTGTGATTTGTTCCTGTGTTGTATGCTCGCAATGTACATTATTTTGTTATGACAATTCGTTCTCGACTGTTTTCTGTACAGTGCCGTCTTCCCAGTTCGATATGTTAATATATTCGAATTCTCAGTTTTCGAATCAATATTTCTGATTACCACTTACAATTTGAAACCAACACAATTGGATTTATAGACTCCATATACAATACCATACATTTCGTGTACGTATATTCATAGTTACGTGTATGGATATAAAAGTACATGTCATTACAATATGTAACAAACGTGACTAGTATGGATTGTGACAAGCTTGATTCATCCAGACGTTATTGAGGTCTCATCAACTATAGATTTATCATATACAATTTCGACATAACCATTAGCGTAGTATGTCTACTCAGACTCAGACCAGTCTACACTTGTTCATGAAATAATTCCCATTGCCCCCTCAAACAAAGGATATAAAAAAAGTCCCAACATATCTATATTGAATGAAAACAATATCAACACACTTATTCTCTGTGTAATAGATAGAATAATAGTGCATTTCTCCCAAATCATAACAAGTAAATTAACTTAATGTTGAGTGATTACTGTTTTACGAAATCGAGACTAGGTTGATCATCATACGTTTGTGTATGTGCTTTTAAACTGATGTTTAATATGGTCATATGAATCATGCCATTTATAAAATGTTTTAATAAAAATTCAGTCTTGTCAAAAACTGTAAAAGGTTCATGGCGTATTCAATAATAGTTCTTGATCGAAATTGAAATTAAGCAACGAAACAATTTGGAAAAGTGTTTCCTATATCAGCCCGGATGTGCTGAACCTTACAGATCATATTAACAAATATAAACACCCCTTCCGTCTTGTATGTGATGCGTAAGTTACAAGTCGTGTATGAGTTAACGTATGGTATTGAATTTCTTACTATTTTTCTCAAGACATTCTAGAGACAAGTAACCTATAATTTTCTATATTGGTTATTTGAAGCTAGAAAATATCTTGGGGTTGTTGCTTATCTTCTTCTATCGATTTGCCAAACTTTATTGATTCATGATCCTATGTGAGTTAAGTATTTTATCTCAATGTGGAATTATAGAGATGTTATTCAATGATGAAGCAACGCATCGAAAGTGTTTTGTCTTACACGACATTTGAATGCTCTCAAACGAAAATAATCACGTCTGTTCTTGATATAATTCAATCAATCTTTTTTGTCATATTGCAAGCTGATGTTTCGTGTTACAAAATTGAATAAGGAAACGTTAGATTTAGTGAAACCAACGATTCATTGTCGGGAATTATTTTATTCATGTTGTATGGATACGATTTGTGAAAGTATTGAACAGTGAACACATTTGTTCGTATATACCAGATTTAGTGCATCTGGGGTAGTATCATACCCGGTAATGCCAAAGAACGTTTTGAGGCTTAATGTCGACAGAGGAAAATGTACCGAGTGTGTCTGACTGTCTCTGGGAATCAGGAGTCCATGGTTCCTGTAGTTCAGATAAAATGAATGTGTTAAAGCAATCCCGCACTGGTTGGCGCGGGTATAAGTATGGTAATGTTGGTACCGAGGGTGGGAAACAACCACGCCGTGGATCGGAAAGAAGCATTGGGGAAGATTGTGTGTATCTAGCAAGCGATCGTAAGTGTTATTATTAACCATTAAATTAAACGTACATTATATTATTAAATGTTGAAAAATTAAAACTACCAAGTTTTTAACAAACCATATTGTCACTCGAAACATGTTTAACTGGGCTTGGTTATCGCGTAAAACCTAGGTCACGCTTTCAATCTCAAGAGTGGTGTCCACAAATCGACCGCCCGGCGAAGTTAAGGCTTTTTTATTTTTAAAATGCAATGCTTAATGTTTCCGTCAGTGACTGTGGTGTGAAATGTCTTTAATATACGATATGCTATGTGGTCGTTCTTGTCATTTGTTGTTAAATAATTGTTGATTATCAAATTTCAGTATGCATAATGCATATAATTCGGGCACACGGCCATCATCAGGTGTTCGAGTGATATATCGACTTTGCATTAGTAAATTTACCTTCCATTGTGACATTGGATGTGGAAATGAGGGCTGTAGAAGAGAAAGCAACCGTCGTTTGACCAATGTACCACGAAAGTCACCGTAAATGTTTCACAAATTGTTGCAAAAACAAAACTTTCATGAAAATATGTAAATAATACATTCATTAATTTAATTTTATTTCACACAAACAATTTGCTGACAACATTTTGGTTTGTTAATTTATATTTGACCACAATTGTATTATGATTCAAAGTGTCTCATTTTAACCCAAAAACATAATGTATGATATTACGACCTACACAATCTAACTTCGGACATAGGATAAATAAATCTGTTGCATGTTATTAGTACCGCAAGTCAATATGTAACACGTTACATCGAGACATGCAATATTTTGTTACTTAAACATGAAAAAATGAACATGTAAATATAACATGACTTGTTTACATTGACAAATTTCTTTATGTAGCGGAGGCTGGTGTCACAAGATACCCCATGACATTTGGATCAGTCGCTAGTGACTCAATTGTATCTGGTGTTCACTTATATGTGTATTCTGTGATTACTGTGTCAAGAATGATATCCATCGATTACTGAATCAGTCTAACATGATCCACAGACTTCATAGAAGATATAAAGGAAGTTTTCGTTATATAATCTTTTCATTGGCAAATCACTCGGGTCGGGCAGGTTACTAGTAGTACGGTCTTCAGTGACATTAGAAACGATCATACATTCTCGAACATTTGAAAATAGATTAGGTCCTATGATCAGCGTTTGTCACTTGCGTTTGACACTTGCAAATCGAAATGAAAATATTTTATGCCTTATAACATTTACACGACGTCCATCTTGTGTGAGCTTTCTTTGTATGGACGCATTCCAACCCGGCATTTATTGTTTTCTATTATCTTGTCATGAACGTTTGACTCCTTGTTATCAATATTATGTTTAGTATTGCCTCGTCTTGATTCAACAATGTTATCTTTAGGAAGAGCCATAACGTGTGTACTAATTTCCGAGCAAATATTGAGAAAAACAATCTTCTATGTAAACCAAATCCCCTTGCTATACTTTGATTGGTTTATTTATAATTCCTCCGTTGTAAAGAAAGTAGTTCTGTAGCTATCTCCTACAATTACTGAGCCTTTGATTGTATTGAGAGAAAAAATGATCCTAATTCAAGCATTTGCGTTTCATATCTACGGAAAACGATTTTATTGAGTATATATTTCCTTCTTAAAGCATTTGTGTTGTCATATCTATGGAGAACGATTTTAGTGAGTAAAAATGGCCCTTCCTGAAGCCTTTGCGTTGTCATATCTACGTTGTCATATCTATCTTCAATAAATAATTAGATGCGGCTGCGCATGCGTCAGTTATCTCAGTTAACTAGAGCAACGTTTGTGATAAAAATAGAGCAAAAAACGAATTTATTTGTCAATGAACAATTTCTTCATTAATATATAACCAAGGCATTAGCTCATGCGTTTATTCAATTACACATAATGACGATTACGTTAGGTAATGCTATTCTTCAGCAAAACGAGAATTTGCACGAATGTTTCAGTTAAAAATCAGAATAACTACCGCTTTTTACACTCGAAGCAGGGTGTGATAGCGTAATGATTATAATGCTCTTCATGGATTTAGGCTGCGACGGGGTCAATCGCTTGTGGAGAAGCTACGATCTACTTGCATAAGAGTAGATTAGTACTGTCTGGTTGATAATTAAATCCAGGAAAACTGGTCCAATAATCGCATTTGACTGAAATAATGTTGATACAGTGACCGCTACATTTATAAATCAGATGAATACAAAACACCAGCGCTCGATATTACCACAGCTAACGCACGAAAACAATTAAGACGGTAGCTACCAGTTCTTAGATCTTGTAGCGCCTCCTGTGAAGTCCCTTCAACACTTTTCAAACCACTTTAACCATTAGTACAAGGACAATAACATTGTCTCTTGATGATAACAGGCTTCACTATCACGTTTCATTGTTTTCGTTTCTTGTCGATGCTTTGTATGTGATTATAGGGGAAAGTGGCATCTTAGAGCGTTAATTGGAAGCGTAACAACCTCATGTAAAGCCAACGTATTTCATATGACAATCTTAATCAAAGAGAAATACCAGGTTCTATTGATCTAGATGCTGTGCGAACATCTTTCCGTTGTATTTCTATCTCCGAAACATGCTTGTATTCTTATACACTGTATTATATACTCGTATGTTAAGATAAGATAAAAAAAAACGGCTAACGCTGTCGGAAGGTCGATAAGTACATATAGTTTTACTCCCTAATTAATTTTTACCTGTGGTGACATTGACTGCATTCGTGTTCTTTACATTTCGTGTAACTTTCGACAGAGTAACACTGGCTAATGAATTATTCTAGAATTGCTTGTTGAGGAAACTGCTTATCGTTATCGTAGGTGACTGACAGAAAGACAGAAACAGTTACTGAATACATGTATACTGTCATGTTTAAACGCCTGAAACATGTTTAAATTATATCACTATAGATATTGTCGTAAGTTCAACTCGCCTACACAGTTAATCCATCATTTGGATGACAGTAACATTTTTCATTATTGTAAACAATAGTTAAATACAGTAGAATAAAATACTCATTTCTCATATTCACGATGGGAAAAAGCCAAAATTTATTCACAATTCTATTCATCATGGGACATTACTGGATACAATTTACTTAGTGGGGTAGCGTTTATGTTGCAGTATCATTGGCAGCGACACTGTCAATCACATTTTGAGAAATTAGTTTCTACTTGCGGAAGAGTAGATTAATACTGGCTGGTTGAAGATTAATTGTTTGAAAACCAGTCCAAAAACCCACATATGACTGTAGCTTTGTGGCGCTATGAATACGATGGAAAAGAACAACCTGAGTAAAAATGAATTTGGTTCTATATAATGCTGTTTTCTTTCACACAGAAATCCAAAATTGTCGCGTGATAATCATTCATACAGCAACATCGCTTCGTGGAAATATTGTGTGTTTTGTGGTACATTCATTCACTGAGATGAAATAAACCGCTCGATATTTCCATAGCTAACGCAACAAAACAATTAACACCAGTTTCTTAAATCTCTTAAAGCCGCACGTGAAGTCATTTCAACACTTTTGTATAAGAACAACAACATTGTCTCTTGAGGATAACAGGATTCAATTTAACGTTTCATTGTTTTCGTTTCTTGACAATGCTTTGTGTGTGATTATTGGGTAAAGTGGCATCTAAGAGCGTAAATTGGAAGCATAACAACCTCATGTAAAGCCAACGTATTTCAGATAACAATTTTAATCAAAGTGAAATACCAGGTTCTATTGATCTAGACGCTGTGCGAACATCTTCCCCGTTATATTGCTATCACTGAAAAATGGTTGCATTCTTGTACACTGTAATATATATATGAGATAAGGTAATACAACACGGCTAACGCTAGATAAGTACATATAGTTCTATTGCCTGGTTGATATTCTCCTGTGGTGACATTGACAACATTTGTGTTCTGTACATTTCGTGGTCTTCACAGTTTCTTTCGACAGAGTAAAGTAACTCTTGCTAATGAATTATGCTTGTTAAGGGACCTGCTTATCGTTATCGTAGATGTCTAACAGAAACAGTTACTGAGTATACATGTATATATACTGTCATGTATAAACGCCCCAAACATGTTTGAATTATATCACTATCGATATTGTCGTAGGTCCAATTCGCCTACACAGTTAATCCATTAATTGGCTGACAGTAACTTTATTCATTATTGTAAGTCATACTTGAATACAGTTGAATAAAATACTCATTTCTCATATTCACGATGGGCAAATGCCAGAATTTATTCACAATTCTATTCATCGGGGGACATTACCGGATACAATTTAAATATAAAAAAATGTGTCTTGCGCAGACGATAAAAAATATATTAGGGGGAGTTTGTGTTATACATACGTGTTGCTGAAACTAGGTATTTCAGCCCTTTGACTGTTGTGAATATCTACTTTGTGACAGCTGGAACTTGATCTTTTAGCAATCGCGTTTCCTTTCAATTTTTATATTACTTTTTCTTTTGCTAAGTGGGTCGAATGTGTTGGTGGTAGTTGTAACTGCCATGGTTTGAGGTATATAATATACAATGCAGGTGATTCTCGCTCAGCATTGGCTGTAATACGATCATGCACCTGCGAGTCCTCGGAAGAACGAAGAGGACAACAGCGATAGCATGCATATAATTGTCTTATTGTTTAATTATACAGTGACTTTACTAGTATTGAGATACCAAAGCGAATTGCAAACAAAGAAATTCCTATGTTCTAAATATCGGTGGCTTTTGCGTAGGCAACTTATGTCTAGTACGGTTTACATATCACAACGTAATTCTGAGCACGTTTCAGCAGATGTAATAAGACACAGTGAGCCAAACTGTCAGACAGACCTATCACTAACTAGATTGTAAATACAAATCAATTGATACTTGTTGTTGTTAAAGTTGAGGATAGTATTTCCTTGCTTTAAGTGGTCAATGATAATAACAATAATTTGTTTTAACCAAGCAGGTTGTACTGTTCTTTTGCAATGCGATATTATTCAGGTTATACCTCGTTGCTTATAAACTGAATCTGTAAAATGTCTGAATCATGTTTTAAAATGGTAATAGAGAATGGTTTTACGAAGTGCAGAATATTTCATAAATGATGCCGTACTAAGTGGGGTAGCGTTTATGATGCAGTATCTTTGGCAGCGACAGGGTCGATCACATTTTGAGAATCTAGTATCTACTTGCGAAAGAGTAGATTAATAATGTCTGGTTGTTGATTAATTGTTTGAAAACCGGTCCGAAAACCCACATATGACTGTAGCTTTGTGGCGCTATGAATTCGATGAAAAACAACAACCTGAGTTAAAATGAACTAGGTTCTATATAATGTTGTTTGTTTTCACACACAAAACCAAAACTGTCGCGTGAGTATCATTCATAACGCAACGTCGTTTCGTGGAAATGTTGTGTGTTTTGTGGTACATTCATTCACCGAGATGAAATAAACCGCTCGATATTCCCATAGCTAACGCAACAAAACAATTAACACCAGTTTCTAAAATCTCTTAAAGTCGCATGTGAAGTCATTTCAACACTTTTCAAACACTTTAATCATTAGAATAAGAACAACAACATTGTCTCTTGAGGATAACATGATTCCATATAACGTTTCATTATTTTCGTTTCTTGACAATGCTTTGTATGTGATTATTGGGGAAAGTGGCATCTTAGAGCGTAAATTGGAAGCGTAACAACCTCATGTAAAGCCAACGTATTTCAAATAACAATTTTCATCAAAGAGAAATACCAGGTTCTATTGATCTAGACACTGTTCGAACATCTTCCCCGTTGTATTGCTATCACTGAAACGTCGTTGCATTATTGTACACTGTAATACATGTATATACATAAGATAAGGTAAGACAACACGGCTAACGAAGGATCGTTAGATAAGTGCATGTAGTTCTATTGCCTGGTTGATATTCTCCTGCGGTGACATTGACAACTACCTTTGTGTTCTTTACATTGCGTGGTCTTCTCCGTTACTTTCGACAGAGTAAATTAACTCTGGCTAATGAATTATCACAGGAATGCTTGTTAAGGGAACTGCTTATCGTTATCGTAGATGCCTGACAGAAACAGTTACTGTCATGTATAAACGCCTCAAACACTTTTAAATTATATCACTATAGATATTGTCGTAGGTCCAATTCGCCTTCACAGTTAATCCATCAATTGGTTGACAGTAACTTTTTTCATTATTGTAAACCATAGTTAAATACAGTAGAAGAAAATACTCATTTCTCATATTCACGATGGACAAATGCCAAAATTTATTTACAATTCTATTCATCAGGGGACATTACCGGATACAATTTAAATATAAAAATTGTGTCTTACACCGACTATACAAATTATATTAGGGGGAGTTTGTGTTATACATGTTGCTGAAACTAGGTATTTCAGCCCTTTGACTGCTGTGAATATCTACTTTGTGACAGCTGGAACTTGATCTTTTAGCAATCGCGTTTCCTTTCCAATGTTATATTACTTCTATTTATCTAAACGCTGTGCGAACATCTTCTCCGCTTGTATTTTTCCGAAACGTGGTTGTATTCTTGTACACTGTACTATATACTCGTATATTAAGATAAGGTAAGACAACACGGCTAACGCTGTCGGGCGATCGTTTGATAACTACATATAGTTCTATTTCCTGGTTGATGTTCTCCTGTGGATACATTGACTACATTGGTGTTTTAACACGTATATTAGTTCTCAGTTACTTTCGACTGCGTAAGTTCACACTGGCTAATGAGTTCTTTCAGGAATGCTTGTTAAGGGAACTCGTTACCGTATTTGACTGACAGCAGCAGTTTAAATCAGTGAGAAACTCAGTGGTAATTGACAATATAAAGTCATGTACAAACGCCTCTAACATGTTTAAAGTGTATAGAGTTATATTCGAACAGTCAGTTAATGTCAAAATAATTACTTGAATCGTTTTGAGTATGATAGTAGACTGTCTTAATTTCAAATTTAAAGTTCGGATGGGTTCCGTGTACTTTGATTCAATCGTCGAAAAATTGACGATTCTTATAATTTCTTAGGATGTTCAAGGACACTTTCGTATAAAAATGGACAGTTTGCATGTCCAATAAATAACTGAATGCGTTTCTGTTAAAACTGAAACGAAAAATGATCTAATGGATATAAAAGCATAATTGTTTTTCAGGTTTTTGAAACTTTTTAAAAAACTGTCGTACGATATAGTTCTATACACTTTAAATTATATCACTATAGATATTGTTTTAGGTCAACAGATCGTCTACAAATAATTTGTATGTGGAGTTTGTGTTATACATGTAAATGAAACTAGGTATTTAAGCCTTTTGACTCCTGAGACGTTCCATGATTTTTCAGTGGTTGCTTGTTTCTCGTTCAGCAGATACTGCAATACGATCATGTACCGTCACGTCCTCACGAGTCCTAATAGAATGACATCGATAAAATCTATATAGTGTCTCTTATCGTTTTAACAATACCGGTACTATTCAGTATTCAGAGGCGAAACCAAATTGCTATTACGGCAGTTGGAAATATAGAAATTCTCATGTTTCTAATAGATGTGGCTATTATGTAGGCAACGTATGTCTACTACGGTCTACATATCACAACAACATTCTGATCACGCTCCAACAGACGTAATAAGACATTGTAAGCCAACATATTAGATAGTTTATACATTGTTGCTTTCAACAATCTGTAAAATGTCTGAAACATGTTTGAAAATGGAAATAGTGACTTGTTTCAAGAATGTTTCATACATGTCCCTGTTGAGAACGCTGTGGAGCAATTGATTATCGCACAATCACTAAAAGGTATTGGTACTGAGTGGGGCAGCGTATATTTTCAGTAATGTTTTGAGACTTACCATTGAGTAGATTAGTGCTATCTGGTTGATTATTTATTCCACAAGAACGTGTCCAATAGACACATATGACTGCAGCTTCGCTGACCGAAACCGATGCTTTGAATACGATAACAAAACAAACCCTAGTTAAAATCCATTTTGTTACTTGTGGTGTTGTCGTGATGATTGTCCAAACAACTGCATCGTTTCATGGACAGTCTGTTTGTTTTAGGTACATTATTTTCCCGCGATAAACAACATTTAACGCCGTAACTACCAGTTTGTAAGATCTTTTAACGCCGCCCGAGCAGTCACTTAACACTTTTCAAAACACTTTAACCATTAGTGAAAGGACGAGACCACTGTCTCTTGGGGATAACAGAATTCAATATCACGTTTCATTATTTTGGTTTCTTGACGGTGCTTTGTATGTGATTATTGAGGAAAGTGGCATCTTGGAGCGTAAATCGGAAGCGTAACAACCTTATGTTAAAGGACTCCATTTTCCCTTCTATATTTCTGAACCAGAACTTTATAAAGGGAACAGCAGGAGATCATTTAATATCAGTGTTTATCTAGGGTCATATAAGGCAGCACCTGGTCAGTGTAATTATCAGGAGGCCCTCATATCTACTAACTACCAGTAATGTGATATTGTATACATACACTTTTAAATATGTGTCATAATTTTGTTTTAATTAGAATATTTAGACAAATGTATTTAGTTATTGTGTTCATCTTGGTTGAGTTTGAGTTTTAATTAAAATAGTCATAACATGTGTACACACTAGAACTAGAAACACAATATATAATAGAGAAGTAAATTTATCTTATGTTTTGTTGTTATAAGTATGAAATAAAATACAGTTATATAAAATATAGTTACGCAAAACTGTGTTCATTTTAACAAATTAACCAAAAACGTTACATTTTCTTTATATCTTATGCATATGATAATTGAAAAAAAAACATACTCCCTAAATTGTATAACATTCACATTCAAATGATTTTATTGATTAGTTTCCTCTTTTTGTTAAATAAATAGCATACACTTTGTACATGCATATAAAAATGTTTAAAGGTATATTTACAAGTATATTTTAACTATACACAAACTTTATAACTTCCTGTCATATAGGGAACCCTTTTTGCTTTATTATTGACTACCGGGGCATCTTGTCAACTAATTAACATACTGCGCAATGTTACGTAATATAACATTATAGGGTGCAATATTGCCAGATATCTGAAAAATCAGGAACCACATGCTGAGAAAACTATGATCAACTTTTTGTTGGATACGTGTCATAATCTAGGTCTTTAAGCCAACGTACCCCAGTTGACATTTCTTAGTCAAGGAGAAACAACACACCAGACTTTATTCTAACATCCTCCACGCTGATTTTCCATCACTGAAATATGGCCTTATTAATTTACACTATTATATATACTTTAATGTAAAGTACGAAAACACCGTTAGCGCTGTCAGAATATCACTAGATCAGTATGTTGAGACTCTAGTTGCTTTTCTGCTAAGATGGCATTCTTGAGAGTGTTCGTGTTCTAAACATGAATATATTGCAACGGTCGCTTTGGACAGAGCAACAAGTTAATTATGTGTTAATTATTTATTCCGGGTAAGCTTTGTACGGCAACGGATTATCGCAACTGACTGAAGCAACAGCAACTCAATTGTACGCCTTATGTCCGTCATATTTAGCTAAAATAACGACATTTTTGACGTTACACAAAATAGCTCCAGCTTGTGACGCGACGTCTAATTTATATTATGTACGTATGATATAACCAATTCGCCCACTCATTTAGTTAGTCATTGTCAGTTACTGTATACAATAGCCCGATACCACGTTACAGAAGTTGGCAATAGAATAAAATACTCGTTTCTCATATTCACGATAGACACGCGTCAGAATGTATTGTCGATATTCTCCCTCTACAGAGGACATTGATGGATATAATTCAATTGTGCGGAACATAGAAAACAGTTTATCGTACCAAATGGTCGACTCCAGTTGCTTTGTTGGGCTTAGGTGTTGATGATATTTGATACTGGTATTGTATGTCACATATATCTGATATACTAGTATAGCATATAATGCCTACCTCTCTAAACTGCTGGACACTTATTCTGACGACGTCAATAATTTTAATAAAATATGTCAAACAAGGCAAGTCACCATTCTCCAATAGTGGTGAACATTATGTAGGCACAGTCACACGTACACCATATGCCTAGTATTGTCTACATACCACAACGTAAGTCTCATCACGCGTCAGTATTATGTCAATTAGACATTGTAAGCCAAAATGTCAGACAGACCTATCACTAATCAAATTGGAAATGTGAATTGATTTATACGTGTTGCCTGTAATGTAGATGAGATTATTAAAATGGTAATGACCCTTTCATCAACAAGTTTTTAAGACCATCATGTACTATAAAATATGTTATATATAATTATGTATTAGTAGTAATACATGTTGGTAATGTAAACTATTGTAATATGTAGTACAACATTGTGTCGTCATACTGAGGTTGTAAAACGTCTGAAGCTTGCTATAAAATGGAAATCGGCTTTTAGCAAGTAGGCTTGTTTTAAATAGTGTCTTTCATTCTATTGTTCTCGAAACGGAATTAGAAAGACATGTATTATTCATCGTTCACTTGTGCTACATAGTTAAAATCACAGGGGGTATGTGTTAAGGAGAGCGTGTATAATAGACTGTTTGAAAACCAATTTTACCATAATGTTGTTCTGTTTTTGGCAAAAGTGGTTTCGTTTCAGAGGATAATCATTTTCCACTACCCTTTCAACAAAGTGTTTAACATACACGATAGAAATCCCTTTGGGAGGCGTCAGTGCGATATAATTGTATTGTTGTCTTTTAGTGCTAGTTTGATAAATTAAATTCCAAAATTATCTGTGGGTGTCAAAATAATATTGAAAGTTTTGTTAATATTTTTGATAAAAATTCAATTTCAATTGTCGAATAATCTATTATGACATTCTCAAATCATCAAGATAAAAATAAATATAAATAAACATGACAGCCAATATGGATGATAATCACATGTTCCTCTATTATTTATTGATGGCGGTAAATTCTATCATTTTGTATTCATTTTACTCAATCGACATATCTTTTCCTTGACATTGACTTTTGTGAAGATTATGCCCTTGTTCGTTTCATATTTAAAATTGGAAGAAACGTCATCGAAACGTAGTTGTACGCGGTAAAGCAGATTTGATTTGAGGTCGAAATCACAAAATGAAAGCGGTTTGATATAAACGAGTGTCGACGTTGTGTTTGGTATTCGATTACTGTTTTAGCAGTTTCTGTAGCTAAGATTGATCTAAAATCGGACGTGAATTTCACTTAAATAAGACTCTCTCAATAATTATTCTATACATATGTGAAATCCTAACACTAAACCCATTGCCCACGTTAGGCGCCTTGATTAAATTTTGCTATTTCACGCTCTATCCAATTTAAGCATGAAACCTAATTTGCTTCTTTACAGTGAAAGAATTTCATTAACTTTTTTTCTATTTCATCCATCCAATATTTGAAAAAAATCAGTAAAACAAGCGTTTTGTTCCATGAAACATTTAAAGATTGTGAAGGGAATAGAGTTAAGCTTGAACACAGCTTTATAATCATGCGGCTATATTTTGAAATTAAAAAATGATTTTTGTAGTCATGGGATTCACATGGCATTCAAATACAAACAACATTGTCTTCACCAAATGGTGATTTTGCCAAAATAACATCGAACAAACCGAGTGCTATTTCAATAGAAATGTGTTGCTGAACCAAGCAGAGACAATGTTGAAACGTGCTGCATATTTTCAGCATTCTATTGCATTTTACACACCCCAAATTAATGGTTTTTCATAACGCGCAAATACAATACATCAGCTAAGAAATTAATTGTGTATAAAATACCTTGTGGTCATTAGTGATCTCTCTCTCAAAGCCATAGAGCATGTATACACCAGCAAACAGATATGTGAATATCGTACAGAGAAGGCTGAAATCAACCTAACCAGCCGAGCACAGAAAGCATATACAGGTATAACGACATCACATAGCACAAATACACGACACAAGTATCTTACATAACCTAACGAAACAATGAAATTACCACGTCCCCACTCCAAAAGGCCGGACAAGAAAGTACCATACAAGAGTTCGCTGCATTCGCCCAATAAAGTTGCTTTCAACAGAACCGGTAGTACGGTGTGATACAGGTTTGTAGACAACAGACAGTCTGACCTGCAATCATTGACAGCAAGTCTACATGATGTAAAGAAATTAACACTTCTTTGACAAAATTACCTTCTTAATAGCACTAATTTGGAAAGAATGAAGACAGCCATTGGCATTGAGTATTAACTAGATTTCCCTGTGGAAAATAATTTGGTTATTGGAGAGGATAATTCCGCTGTTGTCTAGGCTGGTATGCCGTCGACGACATAGTTTGTCGGTTGACATGACTATACTTAACGAACCTTGTACAGTAGGTGAACTTTAGCACATCTGATTAACGAAATTGGCTGGAATCAAACGGTCTTGGTTTGAAATCCTGGTTGGACCGTCGACGGCATAGTGTGTCGGTTTCAATCACTATTCTCATCAAACCTTGCACATGAGGTGAAATTAACCACTGTGACGTCTGAATAACAACAACAAAAACAACAACTGAATTGGCTTGAATCAAACGTGTGGCCTTTGTTTGAAATCCTGTGGAATTCTCTTCAATATCTGTTTAACACAACTGACAATAATGCTAGTCATAGTAATGTAATCATGGTTTATTTTTCGATAGACTGATGAATATTAATTTATTTTGTTACAACCATATACCTTAAGTGGGCGTCATATGATAACCCGTCTATACTAGACTCTTAAGTCAGTCTGTTCTGTCTAACACACTAGTCATCTATGTTCGATATTTAGCAATCTTAAGACTTTGTACTTATTTAGATGTATGTAAGTATTATTTCAGACAAGCAAATCAAGGACTGCCTACGCATTGATCAGACAAGAAACAAGATGGAAATATCAAACAATAAAAAGCCGCCGGTCACATAGATCACGAATGTCTTATTCACTGTATAAAAGGTCGTGGTAGTCAAGGTAGTCGTGGTCGATAATGAATATCCAAATATTATAGAAGGATTTAGTAACCATACGTAATGCATAATTCTTTAAATAAAGTATATCCACCCAAAATATACCTCAAGGAAATACCAGTAGATGTGTGAATATGGTACATAATACTTCCTTCCAAATCTACACAGATATCATGATACATTTGGAGTGTTATGGCGACAGACATTGTATCCACACACGTCTTCTTAGCCTCTTTTCATTAGTATTTCTTAAGTACACTTTTACGACGATTCTGTAAGTTGTTTACAACAACAGCAGAGATTTTGCCATTATAAAGTGGTCGCATGCACTTATGTTCAGCGATATTGACATTATATCGAACTGTTTGCTACTAAAAGACAGTTAAGGCGTTCCATATATGGCCCAATAGTAGCCGTTTAACCGGGTATATTCACATACCATGACCGAAAAATGTGACGTTTCGTCACGGCTCAAAACACATGGTTTATCTATACATGCCCTGATCTCTCGAAACAATTCAATTATGAGATAAATCTCATCTCAAATATTGGCATGTGTCGTTTGGATAATTTCCTAGGGAGGATGAACTCAAAATAAGCTTCTTAAACAGCAAATGCTATTCATTGTTTATTCCAGGATTTTTTTAATGAGTTCTAATTTGTTAGAGAGATGTTTCGGGAGTTCTGTTAATGCGCCGCCGTATATAACACTTACAACGTGTACTTATATAATGAAATAAAGTAACAATAAAAACGTTTACTTAATAATCCAAAGGGCAGCAATTGATTCATATACAAGTTAGTTTATAAATTATACAACCAATGTTATGTAACTGGTGTTAGACCTCTGTGTGAATTGACATGAATCATACAAATAACATGTTAACACATATACCACTGTAATCCTATATACATTGTGATGGAGTGTTTTATTTAATAGGTAAACACATAAACACATAAATATTGCTGTATGAAATAAGACCACTGTTGTGAAGGATATGTATCCGTTAATTATTTTAGCTTTAGTTTTCTATCAGCAAGACACACCTTGTTTTATGTAACTATGACAACATCTAATATAGACGTATTCAATCATTCCTTTTAAAGAGTTTAACAATAGTGGTCACTTATTGCTGTAGAGAGGAATATGTGTGTTATGTATGTGTTAAGGTGGAATGGCGAATAAACCGTTTTCTGATCGATCTTTACACCGTCGAGTCTGTGAGTACCTTAAATGATTTCATAGAGAAAATATGTAACTGGCTTAGAATGAGATGGTGGCAAGTACTAACGTGCCTTTTTAAGAATACACGAAAAACTGTCGGAAAACTACTCTTCATACATTTCAAAACAACTTAATTTGCCTTCCAATTGTCATGACAATAGGCTCACCATAAGCGCCTTGTGATGCAGATTTTAAATATCACAGCATATATGCCACTGATTAGTATACTTTAAATATCAACTTGTATGGCTTATTGTTTTCCGGTTTAATTAAATATCATTAAAATAATCGTTCGGCCATTCGTATTGAACTTTTAAAAATGTATAAGGTATATGTTCGAGTATGTGCCCTACAAATTTCATAACAATTGTAGTTACCATCAATTTATATATATTCGGAGTGTCTGGCACATTTTATATAACAACTGAATGTATAGCTTCACAAGCTACATGATCAACACGTAGCGTGATTCCCTTGTCATTGACAGTATGCCTGTCGAATGTTCGTCTTCGTCTTCCAGGTACTGGCCATCTTCATCAGGTTGAAGTTAACTGCCAGGGTTGTTGAATGCATGTACTTGTTTTCATGAATTTCCAAAATCGAAGTGCCTTTGTGTTCACATTATATCAGTCGTCAACAGTGTATTTATTATAATAATATAACTATCTTGGTCGTGTCACAGGTGGTCGAATTTTTGTATTCATTATTTATTCATAGAAAACATATTACTAAAATTGTTACGAAGCGATACGGCCACGTTTGTGTTAGTTATGAATTTGTATTTTAAACAGGAGACTCCATTGCTAACAGAACGATTACTAAGTACTGAAGTATAGCCTTAATTAATACACATTGTATGTGCATAGAACGAAGAGTCACACATAACATAAATATCAACAAGGAGGTCAAACAGGTGGTGATTGTATAAACACTATACACGTCTTGTATATTCATATAGACTATTTTGGTTAAATTTGACCTGCTGGTTGTGGTCAATATTTGCATCAAACACTGAAAATGAACAATTAGGTAGGTAACATCACTGACACTGCCTCCCTCCCTATAAACACTCATACTGACGATTTACCAACATTTGTACTACTCAGGTTAATAATCAAGCACGTTTATTATATATTTTCAGCTCGTCAGAACGAGAATGGGGATGGACTATTACAACCAAAGAGTAAGAGGTCCGCCTCCAGACTTGCCTTCGAAAAAGTCAGTGGATCACATAAAACGGTAAGTTAATACTATAATATAAATACCTGTTCAACCGCCAATCGTTACGTTAACTTTGCTATTGTAAATACCCATACCAATAATGTCCACGTGCGTATCTTCGTCGAGTCTCTGCAAGTACTAATGCTTTTAGAAAAAGTTATTTCCGGTCAAAAATTTCAGGCAGTTTTCCGAGGTAAATGGTCCTTTGAAAATAAAAAAATAGTAATCTGTAAACGGTTGCCCCCTATCATTTTCTTTCGAATTATAACCATCTTTAAAAATATTCAATAAATGAAACAAACTATTAAAAAAACAAAGGGAAGTAAGAAATACTGGATACACGGCGCCAATACAAGACGTGATGTCATGACGTCACAAATAACAGGAAATGACGTCATACCAAAAGTACGCCAAATAGACTCATGACGTTACGTTGCAATGTATAACAAATCAGTAAAATATAGGTAAAACTCAAGGTTAGGGATGCCTACACTTATTCCAAACATAAACCACATAGCCAATCTAAAATTTTGAATAATTATTATTTCTGGTCTTAAATTTAAAGAGGAAAAGTGATTAGTTGCTGATCATTAACTATCTTTTATAACATCTAAATTCAACTCATATTTAGTCAGTTTCTATCTGAAACATAGCTTAGCAGATATCCAATGTGTATTTAATCCCTCATTTAGGCGGTGCCTTAGTTCATATTGTGTAGATTATTTTTAAAAGTTTCGAATTTTTGTTTCAACCAGTGTTGCCTCGAAATGTTTAGGTCAACTTTCATCGTCACGAACTAAGGGTATAAATATATTAAGTTCAATCACTTGCTTTTAATTCGCCGGTGATAACGCTAGTCTAAGATAAAATAGAAGTAAATACAATTATGTTCGATGTTTAATTATGTTCAATCTTTTGCATAATGACTTTGAATGAATGTGCCCGTTTAATCTAGACTAAAAACAAGTGTCCAGTCTTCTCTGGTTTGTTGTTTTTACGTATGTTTGGTTTGTACATAACAATATAGTTATTGTCGGTGAGCTATACATACACATGGTAATTTACTAATGTCTTATTTTAATGGTAATGAAATGTATTAGTATGAAAAATTTGTGAATAAGGTATTATTCGTCACAGCCCTTTGCTCCTATAAAATGTTTGAAACAATACAAATAAATTTTTAGTTATTGCAATGTTTGTATACAAAGTACTGACCTGAATAAACGAACAATACTTTCTATCTTCCTGAAATAGTCGCACTTGAAAGATTTAAAAGCATTGAAGTTTTGTAGAGACAAGGAAATTATGACAGATCGGTTACAACATTCGCTTAGTGCACATGAACTAGCTAGTTCACATGCGAACGAGAATATTCTGGGAATAGTGTAACTAGTAATGTTCTCTAAATGTTTTTTCATGTACTATGTGTAGTATCGACCAACCCCTCAGATTAAACTGCGGGCTTGGCATTTGCGAAGCATCTTAGTGAAAAACTTCAATACTTTTACTTAAGTCTACTTAATTTTACCTAAAATTTGGATGGCCCATATTTGCTGCAATTTGGAAAATAACACAATTTACTTGCTTTTCATAATCTTTAATGTTGGATGAAAACCTTAATTGTATTTAATTATTGCCTGACATGCTAAATGGCTGTTGTGTTTTCCATGAAAGTTTTCTTCTAAGATGCAATGTAACTCCCAGCCTTGAGGTGAAGTGAATTCCAAATTTGCAAAATACAAATATTCCTCCACTTCCAATCTTATGCTGAGAGGTTGGCTGTTTTTGTTGTTTTGTCTTCCTATTTCCATTGTTGTGCAAGTTAAAATGTTTGGATAGTTTGTGTGGATGTTTTGATCATCGGTTGTTAGTTCTTCCCCATAAAACCAAAGCAAACAAATGTCCTGTCATTACATATTCTCTCCAATGTTTGCTTCCATCTAATTTACTAGATTTATACACAAAAACGTGTTTACAAATTCTTAACCTACATCCAGGAAACTCTTTGGCATTCTTGACAGTTTCATGTAATGAAGTATTGGACAAAACATATAGTTATTGACTGTAAGCCTCTTTATTCTCAGGAAACTACTAGACCGTCAAGAGTTAAGTGAATATGGGAGCAGGTTTTGTTTCTTAGGAAACATTCCCAGCTACTTAGCCATTTCATCTATTGGTTTTCACTAACGTTTGTGCAACAGGCTCTACCAATTATATTAATCATTCTTAGCACTCCATGCAATTTGGAACGCGACAATGTACAAAATATATGGTTGGAAATAGAATTGTACGAGGTGTTCTGTGTGCACTCCATGCCTATCATAGACTGGTCCCATGTTCCGCTTTGAACAATCGTCTCAAAGTACGCCATATGTAAATATTCTGATCGGGAACCAATATCATGACCACGAAGGTTTGGAAGAAGAGAACCCAGTTCATCCATTTAATGCCATGCAAGACCTCAAATTTCAAGGCGGATGCACCACGACTTTGGTATCAAAATGGCTGTATACCTAGTACATTATATATTTGTCATGTTTTCTACATGGATGTATTAATTAATGTACGAACAAAGAAAATAATTCAAAAAAAAACAACTTCACTTCCATAATGAAATGCACATGTTCATTCAAACTAGTTAAATTACTAGTGTACGATTTACGTCAATCCACTTACACCTATGGATTTGTCTTACAGTTTAATAATTGCAATAGCATTTACCAAATTAGAAAATAATAAAAGAAAGGTTCCGAATGAAAATCTCGAGGAACCAACACTACCTATAATTCGATAAACATTACAATAAGTATAGTTATACGATGGCACATCAATAATTTGGTTTAACTCATTTTACTGTTTTGTAACTCTATTGAATTTCCATGTGGTCAAGGACAAATCATATTCCAATTAATTCAGCAAGAATAGTGATTGATAATGTCACAATTGTAGTTTGTTCTTCAATTTCAGCTCTCCAATTTGGAGGAAGATTTTATATATGCGGCGGAATTCGGTGATATTCCTACTGTACAACGGATACTTGATGATAATCCTGCCTTAAATGTAGACTTCAGTGATATACTGGGTCGTACACCTTTACGATTAGCTGTTGGCAATGAACACCTTGAGGTAAACTGTTATGTTGAAGTCACTTAGGCATAGCTAGATATATAAGTGTCCTATCAGTATGCTTGCGATTCACCTGTATGCATAGTTGTGACCTTTTAAAAAGTACTACAGTACTACTTTTGTGATTATTGCTTGCTATTTGTCTGAAACGGTTGTCAACTTCAAATTCAATGGCATCTGATCTGCAACTACATGTAAATCGCTATTTGTTAATGTGTCCGTATTCCTCAGGAGTTTTGGTCCCTACTTTTTTACATAGACTGTATAAACAGTGTAGCCAGTTTTACCCTCAGATCATAAGCTATATACTTATAACTACTACACCAGTATAGGGTCGTCATGTTTAGAGGTTATTAGATCTTTATTGTTATTTTTATTTAAAAGGCAATATGTACTAGTTTGTATTGAGAGGACAAGTTAAGTGATGAACAACATTTAACATGCATATGCCAGTAAATATTTTGTCCTATCTACAGGTTGTAGAGCTATTGTTAGATCGGAGTAACCTTGCAAACATTTACGAAGCGTTACTACAAGCCATCAGTTCTGGTCATGAGCAAATTGCTGAGTCGATTCTCAAACATCCGAAATATCAGGGAATGAAAAAGGAGCATAAACATTTTGGTGAAACTGACCACTTCTTCAACAAAGCGCGGGAAGATTCACCATTCTCTGCGGACATTACACCTTTAATCCTAGCAGCAGAACGAAATCAGTTTGAAATTGTGCAATTACTTTTGCTACGTGGCGAGACAATCAAAAAGCCACATCATTATTATTGCAATTGTCAGGAGTGCAGTCATAAATTGGAGTACGACCAACTTAGACTAGCAAAAACTCGCCTGAACGCTTACAAAGGTTTGTGTAGTGGAGCATATATTTCCCTGTCTAGTAAGGATCCTATATTAACTGCATTTGAATTGGCAAGGGAATTACGAGGTGTTGCCAAGGTGGAGAAGTATTATAAGGTAAGTGAACACGTTCAACATAATAATTATATCTTGGTCACTTTTCTAATTGGTCATTTTTGAACTTGACACCAAATACATTTTACTGTGACCATAGTTTTGATGATATTTTGCACACATATTTTTTTAATAATTAAGCTATGTACAGTTGATGATTGAAAACTTCAAAATTACGTGTCACAGTTTGATTTAAAATCGCTTTGTATTTAATATATTAGCGTAAACATACGTGTGTGTAAAGTATCCTCGTAGTGTGTAAAGTATCATAAAAAGTTTGGACACATATATTATTTTAGCATTTGTGGATTGAAAAGTGACCAATTAAAAAACTGGCTGGTTGTATCCCAGAGAAAATTAACTGGAAACCCGTTGAAAAAATGGTTTCCCGTGAAGTATACGGATGTATCGTCTTTAAAGTGTATTTAGTTATATCTAACGGTTATTTAATGTCAAAATAATTACTTGCATTGTTGTTAGTTTGATACTAGACCACCTTAATTGCAAATTAAAACTTTGGATGGGTCCGTGTACTTTGATTCAAACGTCGAAAAAATATAGACGATTCATATAATTTCATAGGGTGTTCTTCGGCGTTGCTAATGTAAGATAAGCGCGTTGCTAATTGAAGAAAATCTTATCTTACATTAGCAACATCTTTCTTACATGAGCAACCGCACGTGAATTTATTCCGACCTTTAAGTGGGTCTACTTTTACTTCTACTACGTCTGCATAGTAAATAAACTTGGTATTTAGCTAACAAGAAGAACAAAAATAGGTTCTATACTATCGAAGGCAGAGCATAACTGTGTAGACACATTACGACGTTATGTTATCGATTGTTTTGAATGCGAACGTACGGCAAATGCCACGTTATGATGACGTCACGTTGACGCCACGAACGCTAAATAATGATAAAAACTCATATTTTCACGAATTGCGTCGAAGAAAAATGATCCACCATGAGACAGTCTATGTAGGATAAGGAAATCTCACCCTCGGGGTCGGAATTTTAACCAGGGAACTCGGCAAGCCTCGTCCCTGGTTAAAATCCGACCCCTCGGGTGAGATATCCTTATCCTACATAGAAGCTCATGGTGGATCCTTATATTCTCCGATAAATCACAGAGAGAGTTTCTGTTAAAGCTGAAGCGAAAAATGATCTAATGGATATGAAAGAAAATTGTTTTTCAGTTTTTGATTTTTTAAGTATAAAATATCATCAGATATGGCTCAATACACTATAACGTGTTTCCTGGTGATTAAGTGGTATTGTTCTAGAAAATGTAATGTTTATCATTGTTAGTTGTGTTCTAGTAGGTTTTCACACATAAAACATAAAACTATTAATGGGAAAGCAAGCGCCAATATTATGCAATAAACAACACTTCCGTTGAAACATCTTCAGGGACCATAGATGGAAAGAAAACTAATCTAACAAATGCATAGTAATAATATAATGTGGATAGTGTTAAAACCCGACGCTGTAATTACTTCAGACATGCTAGATAGTTTTTCTGAACCAATTTCCTAAATATGTTGCAATAAAATCATATCGATGTTTCCTCAAGCACAAGTACATTTCGTTCGAATAAATTGTGATATTGCTACAAAATGTATCAATAGTTTTACAAGGACTCAGAAATGTTTCACAGTGGGTTGTCGTGTAATAATCGTGTCTCAGAAAGGACCCGATCAGTTGATCAAAGGTTTCTTTCTAAGATGGTTATCCTGATTTGAGGTTTTAATCCGTGTCAGATTCATAAAAAGAAATAAAAATAGCCTCAAGCTTCGACACAATGTTCAAAACAGACCGAAAAAAATGGAACTATGCCGCTATACATCCTTATTTTCAGATGCCGAATTAGCCCACAACATCATAATTGTAAATGGCACAATGCTACTTTGTAGTTGTAAATATGATTTTTGTCAGAAAATAACGAATTTGCTTGTGGTCGAAATGTACAAGATAAATACATAAATTTTACAGTTTCTCACTCGTGAATTCAGTCGTGAAATAAATACTAACCATCAAAGCAAACTTATATATCATCAAACATACACTGGGATTTACTGTTAAACGGTTAAAACACAATCTGACTATTTAAAGTTCACTACCCAAAATATCTGTTAAACACATTCTCAGTGTTGGTAAAAATGGAAATGCCCATTGAAAGCATTTGTGTTCAATGAATGCATGGTTAGAACATTCAAAACTTGAATCCATGCAAGTATGTTTTAATGTGTATTCCAATACTGCTGGAACATTAAACATTTAAACTGAGCACAGAACTAAATTGTTTTCATTTGTTTTGTTACTTTCATTTTCAATTTTGTAAACGTTTGTCATTGATTGGTTCATGGTCAATGTCACTGAACGTGCTACGTGCCTACTGGTCGTCGTCAGTTCCCCATGCGAGGAGATAATGGTAATCATATTGGACATTTCTTTGAAACAAATTACTCGCAAAGCTACAAATAAGATTGAATATAATCCCAGTGCTGTTCATGTCTGTGTTTACTCACCGCAAACAGAATAATCGTGTTACTAACATTTGGAATCATGATATGCATCCCGAACTGTATAAAATATTGCGTAATTATTAGTTTTATGAATGCGATTTATAAATCGAGTAGTTAGGAACGTTTGTATCAGTTTGCATGCTCTATGTATGTTTCAACAATTTCGTTTCTACAGAATGCAGGTCAAAACTGTCTCCTTACAGACAGCTTGGTCAGAAAAAAAGCGAATGCAATACTTAGCGGACCTTTTTTGTTCTTACTTTAATACTTTGGGACCACAGCATTGCAAAAATCTGCATGATTTCAAAATAATTGGAGTGGTCCTATTAGCTGAACTTCACTGTATAAACAATGTAGTAGTACATGACTTTGTGTACTCGTGTCTCCCTAGGGTCTGTCGAGAACATATTAACAGTAGCAACATAAATTATTTAAACACCCGCATAGAGTAGGCCGAGGTACACAGAAATAGCACAAAGAAGAACATACACGCACAAACAAAAGGGAAATGCACAGACCATACGTACATGTATGCCATATTTACCACCCCAAAACTGAACAAGAAAAACAATCCTAAACAGCCACAAGACTTACCATAATAAGCATTTTGTAATTAATTACAATCCGCCATCATGGCGTAGTTATACATTTAACACAGTAGTAAGCATCTGCGTACGCAACAAAAGTCAACTACATCAGATTATGGAATACATTCTATAGATATTTTCAATTTCCGTGATATCACGTGTCTTTCATTCACAGAGGATTTGGAGACTTTATACCAACCGTAAATCATTTTAGAGAAAATCTAATCTCTAAGCAGCTTTTTTAGATGACGGATATAACATATCAGACCCAATTCTGTAGCACGGAGAGACAAATGCTAGCATATACGCCGCTAGTATGAATTTCAGCTGCTCTATGTGGAGTTCTATTACAGAAATGTGAACTTTATCCATATAAATATTGTAGCAGCCGATATTTTACAAACTCACTAAATACATATAGATACAGGAAACATATGACGTGACATCAGATGTTTGCGTGTACTTAGAAACGACTGGTACAAAATTATTAAATATTCTCATTTCCAAGGTCGCTTGGGTCTCCGTTTATGCATATATTAGTAAAACTAGGTCGTCCTGCAGCGGGGACTTGGGGGCCTATGTCTATTCTTAGCTGCGTTTCATTTGGTCAATTGGCTGACCTTTGTTTTAGTCAGTTCTATGTGAAATTGGGTCATTCTGCATTATTGTGGCGGAAACATGGGCTCTTATTCATTTCATTGAGTTGTGTCTGGGCATTGCTCCATGTAGTTGTGTTGTTGTGTTACTGTTTTCTGTGCTCGGCTGGTAAATTGTATGCTGCCTTCTCTGTCCAATGTCCTCATATCGTTTTAGCATCGAAATGCCTCTGAGTGTAAGATTGTGCCTGTAAATATGGCTCTGAGGAAAAGATGTCACCTTTCAAAATGTATCTTATTTGCAACATAGCGAATATCACAATGTTTAAGTGTCAGTTGATGCTTTTCAGAATGCCTCAGA